>LR999896.1:5010000-6260000 GCA_905220335.1 Noctua pronuba | reverse complement strand
ATTTTCCACTACAAATTGCATTATAATGACTCGTATTTATATGGATTCAAAACTACTGGTTAACATAATATTTCAGCTTAGTACACACTGGCACATTTATTTTCGAACACGACCAATAAACAAGAACATCGAAACACCTGAACTTGCAAATATTTTGTTTATTTTCCTGTTTGCTTTTGTCCTAAGTTTGACCATATCTCAAAATCGCGCCCTTTCCGTAGAGCTGAGGTTGCCAAACAAGTAAAAAAGATACGGCTGTTATTCTCATATCCGTGTAGATCGTTCGTAGGTATAATGTACTTAACACCGCACTTACTCCAGTGTGCACAGAGGACAGCTGCCAACATTTCCCGGTAACATCAAGCCTCAATCTAAGGCTTAAATTCGCGCCACCACAAAAAAACGTCACAACCAAGGGCAAAATGTCCAATTGTCTTACTTATCTATACTCAATCAGTGTTTACAATATTACAGCGGCGTGCTCCACGTCAAAATAATGTCCCTATTAGAGCACAAAGCGAGATTTTCAAAGAATCACAAGCAAAAAATGTCAAAATATCCACGTCGGGAACAGAGATTACTTCAGAGCAAGGCCATCTGTGGATATTGAGACCGTCTCACACGAGATAGCTTATCGTACGATCTCGACTCAGATTCTGTGAAGAAAAAGCGAGAGAAAAGGCTCCTATTTATAGATGAAGAGCAATAGACTCACTCACGCCACAATCGCATTAGTCCGCCGCAGCCCGCTGCAACGATGATTTGAATTTCCATTGTTTATGGTGGCAGACATGTGTCAAAGTTCGATTGGAATTTAAATTCGGCTCCTTTGTTATTATTTTTTTTGTCGAGTTGTAAACACGGCACAGTGATGTTCCAATTTGGTTACCAGCCTCCACTGATGGGTGGTTGGATCTATGGCTCCTCGTGTACGTCGGATGATGTTTTTGACGTCGGTATGCGGTTTGAATAATTACGAATCATGTTCCGAACGATTCCAAACGTACCGACAACTTACCGAACACATTTCTCAGAAATCGCTTCGTGTTTCCTAACTACGCAATCAAATAAACAAACGTTGAAAGTCCATTTTCTTTAGTTGGAAGCTGCAGTCGACTTCAAAGGTAGTCGGGGCTCTCTGAACATCTGCTAAATTACCAAACTCGAGTCAGGAGCGGGGGCACTACACAAAGCGACTACCATTTTGTTCCGACACTTTTCAAAATTGGAACGTGACGGTTGCAAGCGCTCTCGGCCAGAGACAATGACATGAAAAGGAAAAATGTAAACGGACCTATTTTAAATAGGCGTATTGCGACGACTAATATTTTATATCGTACTTTTGGTTCATACGACTATGACGTCTAATATTTGCTAGATGGTGTTGCTAAGGTTGGAAATGGCTTGAAGTTTGTGTATGATGTAAGTCGTTCTGGAATTCATAGCGGTTAATTTAAAAGTGCGTTCTTGAACCCTTTCAGAGGCATTGTATCTTTGTGCTCTTTGTACGGGAGATGGTTTATCTGAGTCGCAGGGTACATAAGTGCTGTTTTTTCATTCCGTAATGCTTTTACATTTCAAAGGGGTTAAATGTTATTCAGACTGGCTGCCCGCTTAGAAAATGTGTGGGTGTCGTGGGGCCTTGGAGTCCGCACCGTACCGTTTTCGGTGTACCTTAGTAGGTATTTGTTTTATTTTCATCCCTATTATAATCCTACATAAACATTTCTGAATTATATAAACTGGTACCTTCCTTTTTGTACCGAGGCGTTTTCTTGACAAATGTAATGTAAATTCTAATAGAATCCATTGAATATGTTAATTACGAAACTAACGCTATTTGCTGATTATATCTTGTGGAAATGAAATTTAATTGTCAATAAGATTAAGAACTTCTACGTCGGTGGTCGCATCTCATCATCTTTAAGCATCAAGCGACAGAAGTATTTAGATTCTCATTATTTTGATCTAGATATCATTAACAATGTTCATTATGTGTATCCTGTTTAACTTGTTAAAAGTTATGAAACATTACTCGCTCTCAATGTTTACTGAGGTAAAAGAAAATATAGTAAATTTTGAACCTATTAGAATTTTGAGTTGAAGGCCTAATATGGGGTATATTAGGTAAGTAGCGAAGGGTAAATTTTTGTAAGAGGTAAGCCAGAGTACGTATCTTTAATGTGATTTTATTATTTGTCTATAAAATACTGACTGTGCCAGTTTTCAAAGGTAAGCCGGTAGGGATGGAGTTGTATGAACCTTCGCCACTGTACCCTAGATTCCTACCTTATTCAATTTAACTTACACAGTAAAATAAAATGGGTCTAGAGTCTCATAGTTTCTTCTGTGAAAAGGGGAGATTCAGCCCTTATGCACGTTTCCACAAACAATAAGCGGATCTTAATTGAATGCCTAAATAAAATCACGATCGAAGATGAAAGCCAAAAACGCGGATTATTTACCACTGCCTCCATCATCCCATAGGTGGGTAAATGACTATTCCGAAGACTGCTAGTTCTTGCAATCCAGAGCTAATGTTCGTTTTGAATTTCGTTGTAGCCTAGTATTGGTAACGTTAGAACGACTCATTGGTCTAGTGGTTCCAAGCGCCACTACTGAGCATGATGTTTTGGGGTCGATTCCCGGGTCGGGCAAAGTATTATTGGGTTTTTCCATCAGGAATTTCTCAGTAGCAGCAACGGAGTCTGGACTTGTGCCCGGTTGATTGCAATAAGCTCGCCCCGTATTACATGAGACTTTAAACATAACTGCCGAATTGTGGGTGTACTAATAGGTACACCTCTCCTAACCCTTCGGGGATTACAAACGTTATGTTATGTAAAAAATAGAAGTTCGTTAGCAAAAGACAGAAGAGCAGTCCAAGAAGAAAACAAATGATCAGAAAGAGAAATTTATATCAAATTTTTGTCTCGAATCGGCACTTTCTGCGGGTTAGTGTAAAACAATTAGAATGACTGAGCTGCCTGACATTGAAATTATTGTATAGCAATTGACTATCAACTTAAATAGTCCCTACATACAAATTACAACTGTCGTTCTTTGACATTACGGTGTCAATTTGCTTAAAAATATTTCCTCTGGCTGTATACACACATTAAAATACCTACACGTGGAGGCTATTTTACCCCTAGATATATACGAACGTATTGATAACACCTCATCCTATACTAGCTACAATACAAAGCCTAAAGGTCGAATCCTCCTTCAGATATTGATTAACCACCTCAGGCAGAGCCTCAAACCTGCGTTAACTAGACATGTCTAAGTAATAATCTACATGTACTACATTATGTATATTGTACACAGATAGATACTACGTGGATAATGTATGGGCCTAGTCGGCCTCGTAATTGCTTTACCACTCTCAAGATGAATGTCATAAAACGATAAAGTCTACAGTGAAACCCTGAAACCTGTGTGATGCTATTGTATGTATGCCTTACTACCTATTTTCTTGTATGACGAAGGAGACAGCAGGATACTAGTCTCCATGACGCAGGGGATCCTAGTGTGGAGGCCAGTGATAATCAGCTTGTGTAATGCTCTCTTGAACATATTTTTTATTTTTAAATTAGGATGTTTTGGCAATCGGATGATGTTGACGGGGTGGAAAACTGTATAAAAAAAATGTGTTTAAATGTTTTTCAGATGGCTGTATTCGTTCAGATTTTGCCAAAAGCCAAATGGTCCATGTAGTTACACCTAATATTTGTCTATGTAAAAGATAGATCATGTTAACCGTATTGTGGGTTCAATTGACTGGCAGTTCTTGTCAAAAGTGACAAAGGACTTGCGAGGCCAAATAACTTTTGTAAGTTAGTGTATGATCGACCAAGCTACGTCATTATTGCTAATGTAGGATGAGATGGATACTCCATATTGTGATTTTGCTGTATTTAGATCTATCTATACATCAGCTTTGGCTAGCGGGTTTGCTCGTGTGAAAATCAGAAAATGAAATTTCGTATTTCAACTCGGGCTTTGGAAATCTATACTAATATTATAAGAAGGTAAATTTGAAAGTTTCTATGTTTGTATGTAGGGGGTAATCTCCAGAACTAATGGTCCAATTCTAAAAATTCTTTCAGTGACAGAAAGCTACATCATTCTTGGGTGCTATAGGCTATAAATTATATTTATATCATGCATATTGGCCGATCTATCACAATTTTTGCGGACAAAATCGCGGGCGAAGTGCCAGTCGTAATATTTTCAAAGGATTACTAGGCAGCTGCTTTGAACTGAATTGAAACTCAGTTTAGTTATTCAGGTAGGATATAATATTTTATCGTATAACCAGAATATCTCGGTACGTATGGGAAAAGTAGATAGTTTTTCTAACCTACAAGTATTTTGAAGCATCGTTATGTACTACGCAAGGGAATTTGTCAGTGAATTTTTGGTTCCATTTTATTCACAGTTGTTAGTTCATTTCGATAGTGAGGCTGCAATCCCATTTCGTCTATAATAACAATATTTACACAATTGAATCCAAATAAATACTAAAGCAGTTGCTGGTACACTGTTTAACTATGTGGACATAAAAATCCCTATTTATTTTGTCATTTTTAATTCGTCAAATAATATAAATTTATGGTTCAAGATATGTACCTAACTATTAATAGCTAATTTCAGTAATTAAACCGAACGCGATTAGCACATTTTCTGTTTTATTTATTAGGGACAAAAAAACAGTTATATGTTCAAGTTTAAAACTATGAGTCGTTACATAAATAAAACATATAACCCACACCATTGTCCGCGGGTTAACTAATTTAAACTGGGTTCAAGAGCAGCCAGTGTCATCATGTCTGGAACATTGACACTGACAGCACGTGAACGCAGTTTAGACGTTCTGATCACGTTCAGTGTTATTGGTGAAATTTGCCCTATGACGTAGCCAGTAATACGCTCTTGTATTCGCTCAGTAATACAGAGACACACGACCTCGCACTGATTAACTGTTGCCGAGGCATCACATACGTAGCTAACTACGTCTATATTTGTTTGTATATAGGTAGTACCTATGTGTGTAGCACACATATACGTGGGTATTTAATGTCTATTGATGATGAAGAGCTTATGTATTAGGACTATTAGGCTTATGTATCTACGAGCATATAGATTATTTGTGTGAGGGATAAGAGCTGATTACCTGAATGAAGCGTTTACTTAAGAAGTCGAAGATTTCTTAGGTAATATATTTTCGCAATTAAGTTTACATATTTTTTACAAATACGAGTGTTTAGAAAACTTACCTACACGTAAAGTTCAGGTATCGCTTTAATTTCAAAATTTTTATGATATTTTCAACATTTATTCTTGAAAATTACGTTCTATTAATTAAAATTTTAGAATGAAAAGATTTAGAAAAAAAAAAATAATTGGAAATAACACCAATTAGTAATTTGAATAATGTTTTGGTAGTCATACTAAATCAGTGTGACACAATATGCCCCTCATCATGAAGTTTCAACACCATTAAAAGTTGTTTGTGAAATCATCTTTTTTTTTCCATCAGGAATTTCTCAGTAGCAGCCACGGAGTCTGGATTTGTGCTCGGTTGATGGCAATAGGCTCGCTCCCTATTACGTGGGACTTGAACATAACGAGCGAAATCTACCTGAACTATTAAGTACACTGCCTAATCCTTCAGGGATCACAGGCGTGATGTTATGTTGTTTTTTTTTCTGGATTGCATTGCCGTCGTTTGTCTAGTAGTGGCAAGCTCTATTGTTAAGCATGAGGTCTTGTGTTCGATTCCTACGTCGGGCTAAGTGTAATTGGGTTTTTCCTTTAGGATTTGTTCAGTGGTAGCGTGGTGTCTAGATTTGTACCCGGTTGATGGCATTAGGCCCTTATTACATGGGACTTAAACACAAGCGAAGTGTAGGTTTTAACTATAATGTGTTATATCTTATTTTTCTACTTAAATAACGAGTAGGTAGATAACATTTGAACATATTAGGCATTTTAATTTAATTTTAAATTGCATGCTGAATGAAGACAGCGAAATGGGTGGATCCTTTTTATTTATAAGAGCAAAATGTACCATATTCCATACGAATAAAATCTTGAATCATGAAATCTTTGGAATGGTAAACATCTATACCTACATCAGAGCGGTTCTTACACAAGACACAAAACTCCTGAAAAACATAACATCTCGCCTGTAATCCCCGAAGGGTTAGGCAGAGTTAACATTATCTAGACATACACCATTATGTAAATAGTTATACAGCTATATCCTTTATAATATGGTAAACCCGCGAAACAAATAAAAGTGTGTGTATTATAGCTACCTACCGTTTTGTCTATTAACTAGATATATGTAATTACGTTTCATAAGAATACGTGTGAGATTCACATTTATAATCACTTATTGTTATAACTCACAATTTACGAGATAAAGCATCGACAACTATACCGAGATAATGAGAAGGATGTGGTAGGTACTTAGCATCATTTAAATATCCTACTGTTTATTATAGGTGGGTATTATACAGGGTCAAATGAAATTAGCTAGCAGGACCACATATCCCATTGAATGAGCTGAAAGCAAATTCACTTTTAAAAGTAAAGTGCGTAAGCACTATTTAAGTCAGAATAAATAGCTCTTTCTACTTAGATGTTGAGTCACGGTAATTATTATTAGGTTTCTCGTTTTTTTATTTTGGTAGTTGTTAAAATATTTATTAGTTTATTTTATTAGAATTAGTATCACTAAAATATATAAGTTAAGTTAAGTTATAAGTATATAACTTTTCGAAAGCAAGAAGTTATTTGAAAAATATTTATTTTGTACCCTATCACAATGTTTTATTATTTAACCCAAAGTTTGACTGGTGAGAATGCCTTATGGCATTAAGTCCGCCTATGTACCACTATTTGTACATGAAGTTTAAATAAATCCTAACTAATATTATAAATGCGAAAGGAAGTTTGTTTGTTACCTTTTCACGGCTTAACCACTAAACTGTTCAGCCTGAAATTTCGCATATACGTTGTCAGGTGTACAGTAAAGGACATGTGAGATGTGTGTGTATCCTGGCAGGGTCGCCATGTGGGGATGTTGTGTTATTGAAACAACTGTTCTCAAGCTATACCTTTATTTACTGATAAAAGAGTACAAGTGTGTTATATATTAATAGAAGACACATTACATATATGAATAGGGTCATAGACATTACACCATAGATAGTACTTACTACACCTCACAACTAGATATTTAACTAACAAAATCCATCAGACATCAGCACACTCAAAGCATAAACAAGATATCTCCTCCACCTTACCCATTTATCCATACAACCCGATTAAGAAGCCATTTTTAGCCTGAACTCTGGCAGCCGGGTGTTATGTCATTAGCCATTACCGCGCAGCACTAGCGATAGTGTTGTGCCCGGCAGATTTATAGCGCGGGTATATAGAATAAATCACGCTCAAAGGGAGGGTAGTCTTAGACATTCTGGGGAGCTATTGTCTTTTTTTTTCTTGTGGGGTTTAGGGTTGATAGACGCTTTGGTGTCCCTGGTTTTGGGAAGTCATTTAGGTAAGTAGTGTATGTATACTTTTTTTTAAATATAGGTACCTACTCTACCCAGGGATGTGCCTTAACAGGCGCTGCACAGAGAGGGCTCCGGACAAGTCTTTTAAGAGGAAACGGTGCCTCCTCTCATGTGCGGATGGTGACCACCGGGGTGGTTTTAGTGCGGTAAAAATCCCACACTCCCCGGTCCTAACCCCAAAGACCGGTCGCCTTTTGTAAGTTTCCCACCGAAAACAAAAAAAAAAGGTACCTACTGTAAGCGTAGTGTGGAAACGTCACGAGCACTTAATACGTTTTCATGAAGTAATTCCTACTGTATTGGTTTCACGTTTTACGTTTTCTCGAACAGTGTTGTGGAACCATACTATTGCGAAATAAGTCTTATATCAACTACAACCGTTATATTACGAGAAAAACTCTTTTGAATTTTTCTAAGTTATTTTTACGTGTTAAGTAGACATGTTGATGTATGTTGAATGCATAGGTAAGCCTTTGCTAAACATGAATATACTGTGAGAGAGCCTATTCACCTAAACTTTAAGGAAGTAAGTAATATATGGATAATACCTCCCTCAAATGCAATTTTATTACGGAATCTAAAAATACTCCGGATTTTTGAGAGAGGTGGATCCACGTGTTACTTACTTCTTTAAAGTTTAGGCAAATATGCTCTACCTATTCGAACCTCTGATTGTTAAGTACCTAGCACGTAGCAAAAATTTAAATGTAGAGTCTACCAAAAATGTATTAAGTTTCATTTAAGTAGGTACCTATGTTCGAAAGTACCTTAATGAAAATAAGGTTTACAGATTCGTTTCATATTTCGTCGTTAAATATTTCTCTCCCAACACAAATTACTACGAACTTAGCTTAAGCTTAACCTTGGTTAAGCTGGTAGTTTAAAATTAATTAATTTATTTGAGAACATATAATGTTTATAGTCAAAGAAAACCCGTATTAACTATGTATGTATAAGACATACCACTTATCACTAAGAATAAAACTTCTGTTCTTTTTCTAATTTGAAACATAAAAAATGACTAACCTCTATTGACAAAAGCTTGTATACTTAAATCTGTTTATAAGTCCTGAGTAACTTCACACAGGGTACGTTTTCCTAAAGAAGTTTCCACTTCTAAGTTAGATATAAAAACCTCACGTCTTTAAGTACCTAATTCCCAAAGGGTTGTAGCTTAAATATACCTTCCTACGATTTTGTCCCTTATGTTTAAGTCCCATCTACATACCTAATAAGGGGCAAGCTTATTGCCATCAATGGGAAAATCCAGATTCCAAGCTGCTACTGAGAAATTCAAATGGAAACAACCAAACACTTTACCTGGGATTCAAACCCAAGACCTTATGTTAAGTGGTACCATCGGCGACCGCTGGACCAACGAGGCAGTCAGTATAAAAATAACTAGACATGATTTTGACTTCTTTTGAAATTTTAGTATTTCCTTAGGCCTAACTATATCGTAATTCTATAACGCTAATACCAGCTGAGTAGAAATTCATAATAACTTCCACTTTTATAATACCTAAGTAGGTAACTACTCATACTTGTTGTAGCTTCTGTAATTATATTGAAGCAATTATGTGCTTATGGCTTACTTTAATCATATGCTTACCTATCTCCTAATTAAATACTATTGGGTAAAAACATTATCTATACATACAGCATTATGTAAACAGTTATACAGCTATATCGGTATCGGTATCTGAATAAAACTTTTATGTTACGACTTACATCAATTTCAACAACACCTAATATAATGCTATTATATAAATGTTAGATAAAGCCTTGTACCCTAGGTATGTATTAAAAACGTTAATTAATGTATTTTCCTAATTAAAGAAAAACACTATGTTACCTGCCTGTATCCTAATGTCATATCGCAGGAAATGGTTACTCAAAATTTAAGCAATAATTCCCATCATTTTATGAAAATAAACTGAAATTGTGTGTAGTGTCTATGGCTGCTATATCTCTATGGTTTAATCAAATAGGCCGTTAAGCTACTAATGGAAAATACTTGAATTACTTATTATCTAGTTAAAATATAGAATGTTTTTATCAACAAACTCACAAATAAGAGTTAAAATAGACCGGTTCTAAATAAAGTGACCGCTATTGTTTAATGGGGTGTCGTTTTGATTGTGAAAGTACCACTAATTTCAGGCAATTAATCTTGTTAGAAGCCGTCGGGCCGCCATCATCCGGCATAACAGAATACAGTGCGGGCGACCGCGGAGCCATCCATCACCCGCGGCGCGCGCGCCTCGACTGACGCACACCACCGCACTACCGCCCAAAAAGAGAAAAAGAAAATTTTAAAAGAAGAACACTCCCATCGCGGTGTAGGCTCCTCCCTCTGTTTCTCGCGTCGACCAATGAGAGTCGCGCGCCAGCCGAACGGCAGTCGTCGGCGGCGAGCGCACCCGAGGGCGTCCGATTGCGCGCGTTCACAACAAAAAGTCACACGACTGGTTTAGTGTCGGGTTGCGTCCCATCGACGCCGCATCACGTGCCGCACGCCTCAACGTCGCCGCACTTGCGCTTGCGCTCTTAACATGGACTGTTTTTGTAATTTCAAACAATATTAACGCGCTTTAGTACTATCCTCCACATATATAACCATCGTAGAATATAGGACCAGTTGTGACCTGTGATATAAAAGAATTTTCCGATGAAAATGAACATGCAAACGGAATGGAGCTCATGATTTCAGTGTGTTTTTGCATCTGCACAGTATTTACAGTGATAAATAGTGATAGTGAACTTCATTGTGATAAGCATCTGATAAGGACATTCGAGGTATTTAATCATTTTTATTATTTTACTGGTGTTACAAACATGTATGGTCGAATTTTCTTTAAACTTTTCCAAAATATTTTCTTCTTGTCTTTTCCAACATGGAGTGATCATGCTTTCCTAAGTACATTGATGAAGGAAAACCTTTTTTTAATGTAGTTTCTTTAAAACAACATCAGCATTCCACTCAATGTTTTGATTAAAAACAAACGACATGAAGTTTGCAAGAAAATATAATGAAAACGGTACAAAATTAATTTAAATACCCAATACACAAACAATGATTATTTAAATTGATTGCTAAATATCCACAATGCTTTATAACTTTGTTTCTAAGCCGTTGTTTATCCCTTCACAAAATGTAGAGTCGACTCTACGTCCGACGGAAAGAGCGCGAAAATAAAAAATATTTATTTCTTATAACAACTTGTCTTAAATATAAAAATAACCTTGTAATTGTATACTTAAGGCTCATCTTTCAGTTTTATTGAGCAATATTTAATATCCATTACTTTTATCATAAATGTACCCAAATAGATTTTATCAGCATAAGGTAAATAACAATTATCATTTAACATGACTCAAATTATAATTTAATTTAAATGTATAATTTATATTTAATTTATATTAACCCTGGGGTCTAATATTTTACATGAAAACTGTTTTGTTCTAGTAAAAGACATAAACGGGTTTTCTCAAATTGTATAAATAAAGGTTGGCATTTTTTTTGTGTTTTGATCTATGTATCATAATTGTAATGTATTTATTTTTATTTGTAACAAGCTTTAAAATAATTTTAATTTAACAAATGCAATCATTAAAATTTAAGACCACACTGATAGATAATTTTATTAAAATTAATGCATCAGTTCAATAATCAAAGACAGCAAATTAATCTAATCTAACAAAAGTGTTTCTAGAATTTTATTTAGGTGTACAAGCATCTAATTTCTGAATAAATTAAAGCAGAACCCTGAGGTTTTACACACATTAGCTAGGTACTTTCCTTATTTTCATTCCCATTTGTACACCAAATCTAAAGTTTATTTTATGTTTTATTTATGAAACAAAGTCTCATTTCCTTTTAAACAGAATGAACTGTTAATCTTTCAAAAATGTATTATGAGTTAAAAATATAACCATCTCCCTATTTTGAAACGATTTTCAAAGGAAAAATTTATACACAGCACAAATAAGTAGGTGCTATGTAGATACCTATAACTTACACTCACATGCAAAGATAACGAATGTAAATATATGTGTGTGTGTGCATTATAATCCGAATATATTTATACTAATGCCTGTGTGTAACCGAATAGAATCTACGTACCCTTTGTTTGAAGTTTCTCAACAACCAATCAATGTCAATGTCACTTCGTTTCGGTTTCATATCGGCCGTTCGGCTGTTTTCGGCCAATCGGGCCGCCATGACAGTCCGCGATCGAAATTTGAATGCGCTCCGAGATGCGCAAACGCAAATCGATTAGCTGCCGATAAGCCTTCACAGTTTGTGTATGTGTGAGTTTGTATGAAGTCAACGTTTCCGTTTGAGGTTCTATGTTGTGTTACATCCTGCCTAGCTGTGCTATAAATTTATTAAATAATTATAAGAAAATAATTTATTAACATTATTTTTAAAATAATCTTGCCATTTGGCTAACGAGGTGAAGTGACGAGTAATTTCTTGGCATCTTAGTACAGTCTAAGAATATATTGAATACCTATATGAGTATTAGCATAAATAGGCAGCCAAATAAAGCCTAGATTACTTAAGTAGATAGATGGGTAGAGGTTGTAGATTATATCTCTGAATAAATCTAAGTAAATACGGTTTATTGATATTCTCGGATTGTATTACATGTTAACAAGGTTTTTGATTCTGAATTACAAATATATGGTGATAAATTATAACATTTAAATATACATGACATAAATATGGTAAAACATATTTTTTTCCACCATGTCTATTTCGTGAAAAATGTCATGGCATTAATACATAGTTAATGCGATTATTTCTACTATTTGATGCGTTACTTTTAACGATAATACATATTTTGTATTTAAGTATATTTAAATTGATGAGATAATTAGTAGATAGTAATCAATATAGCAATAAAATTTAAAGTAGATACCGCAATACATATTAGAAATCTATAGCCTAGATTTCTTTTTTTCCTAATCTTTATGATAAAATAATGTTTTACCGGCCTATACAATAAATAAGACATACTCTTATACAAATCCTTTTATTCAGTACTTAAATAGGCCAAAGTTTTAACTGTACTCTATAGAAATTAATAATTTTAGGTATTAATATTATGTAGTGGGAGATAAATATTTTTTTTAATTATTACTTTTGGATACTAAATGATTTACACATATCATGAAACAACATAAGAAGATATGTATCATTAGTTATTTATTAAAAATCAGATACTAACTTTGAACATTATAATTTAGTTAGTGTTGAAATTTAACATAATTTATTTACATACATTTATGTACATCTAACATTAAATATATATTATTTGATGTCAACAAGGTGTAAATATGCAAACATAGCATTCAACGTTCAATAATATTAAACGATACAGCCATTAGTTAATCATTCAATTAACACAATCGTCTACAAATTGTACAGTTAATAAATTCAAACGGTTGAATAAACACCTATCAGCATTCGATTATAAGTTTTCGATGAAAAATTGGTAGAATCGATAAATTATTCGATGCTGTTATTTTAAAAGGCATCGATCAATCTGAGTGATCAGCGCAGGTAATCGGTTTGACTGTTGTATCGCTTCGTTTTAGTCACAAATTGTTGGTACAATAAATCTTGGGTTTTGCCGTGTTTTAGCCACAATTAAAGGTACAGTGACTGTAGTATTGCCTACAAATTATAGGTATGGCACCTGCAATTTAAGGGCAAAACGGCTATTTAGTTTGCATAGGACTGGCTGCTTTAGGCTTTTCAAATATTCACCAAACAGTCTTATTTATTTCGAAGTCCTTTTAAAAGAGGGCAGCCACAGCACCTTAATAAACGTTGACCCCTTAAATGTGGGACGAATTATCTTTTTTTCTTTAGTATATTCTTAAGGGTTCACTCTTAATGCTGGTTATAACCTTTGTTTCGACACCTTTTGTATGAAGCTATTAGATACGTTGTGACATATAATGTTTCACTGTTTTGTTTGTTTTGTCTATAAGTGGAGGAAATTTGTTAGCTAGCTTTACTGTGGTCTGTGCAGTAGTTGCTTTACACTGCTGCTTTTAGTGAATAGTTTCTTCTTAAAATAACTTTTGATTCTGTGAACCGTATATGAACAGCTTTAGATTAAAAGTAACATAGTATCACGCCTGTAATCCCTGAAGGATTGGGCAGAAATATACACCTAATAGTTCACCTACATTTCGCCAAGTCACATGACAAGTCGCAATGCGGGGTTTTAGGTTAAAATATTAATTTAAATAATACGTTAATACTTCTAAGAGCTTTTTTCGAAACTGATAAATCAATTTACAGTAAACAACACTAACATAGGTTTATAAATATTATCATCAAATGAGTGATAAAAAAGAGTAGTACATGTTCGAAGACTTATCCAAAATCTAATGCCCAAAGCATCCAAACACACGTGGGAAGGAACTCCGATACATCGCCATTTTCAACGAAATCTCTCCGATCATAATAACAATAATAAAATAACTATTAACAAAAAGGTTTTACACCAAATATTTTTATAGTAAAACTTCTTGATCGATTTAGTATCGAAACGAGTCGATTAACGTGGAAGATAGTACAAGTTTTTTTTTCTTTTTTGTTTAAGATTTTAGGCCTCGTTCGTTCAGCCGGGAGGTCCGAGGGAAATCAATTATCTTAATTGGGCCTTGCCTAATCTTAATAAGAGCGATAGGGAAGTGTAAACGCGTGTGTAAGGTTAGATGATGATTGTTAGATTTATATTAATTTGTTTGTCTATTTTAGGTTGATTAGGATCGGTTGGTTTCGAGTTAGATAGTTTGATTTTGGCAAGCTTTGGCAATCTATCACATGATTGCAAAAGTTTAGATTTTTTTTTTAATCAATTTGGTCTACTTGCTAGCGAAGCATTGCTTTAGCAATTCTTCAATATCTTTATAAACTACTAAATCACCTGATTTTAATAAAAAAGAGTCAGATTTTAACATGAAATTCAAGTTTAGATACCGGTTGAAGCTTTTGTTTCATAAATTATAAGCATTTTACAATTTTAAGCCTATGAACAATTTTCTTAGTAATTCAAAGATTTTCTCGAAACTAATGAATAAAGATTAAAATGCGGGATTCCTTATTTTATATTCAGGAATGTTTATTCCTGAATACATTGTCGTAGTTGAATATAGTGGGCGTCAATTGAAAGTGTAACTATGTACTGAATACATACAACAACACTGTTTGATGCAAATCGGGAAACTCATTGCGAAACGGTCAATCGCCAATCGAAGTTATATTCAGGGGTTCTCGCTGTCGTTTTTGGTTTTATTTATTTATTTGGTACACCAACAACAATACATACTAAGAATTAATTTGAAACAATAAAAATAACATGAAGTGCTGGTATGTATGCCTATTATAGGTATACGCAGCATTCACCATTGGACAACAACATAATGTTCTCAGATCTTAATAATAAAGTAATACAGTTTCACTGATTGTTTGAGTTGGTATGTACGATTATTGTTATATTCTTAATAGAGCAGGGGCTTAAAAGTCGTGAAAGGCTTAGAACTATGGTGAAAAGTGATAAAATTAAAGTTGAAAAGCAAGGTAGTGTTCCTGCTATCTGATATCTGTGGTAGATCTAACCGCGATACGTATTTAATAAACCACAATGACAGTCACAAGGTTAAGTTTACATAAGTACCTACGTATAGGATATACAGCTACTTATAAATATTAATTTAAGTTCTATTTTTAACCGTCTCGTTCAGCTAAATTTAAAAACAGCCATAGTCATATTTAAATTTAGAATATTGAGACGGCACAATACAAGAGGACTTTTAACCATTATTCCAAATAAAAAAATCCAGCCGTAGTCAGTTTTTAAATTTAGAATAATGTGACGGCACAATACAGAAGGGCTTTTAGCAACATCCCACGGGACCCTAATAATATTCATGAAGTTATAATTTAAACCGTTGGACGGGTGTAAAATCACAATGTTTATCATTGGTACCGAGTTATAGGCAATCAGCGATGATTTATAACTCGAATGTGCTACCGCTCGCGATCGCTCGATCCCAGCCGCGATAGGCCTACGTACCGTATAGATAAGTAACAGGCGCGGGCGCATCGATCACTTGCGCTTGCGCAGATCAATTGTAAGACCAGTTTATGCAGGGCCCAGCAAATAAAACAACAACAAAACCAACCATTCGACATATTTAATTAATATACATACTATTTTTGGTTTAAACCACATCATTATAATATTTTAATACTAATGTTCGTACCTATATAAAATTACAGTTATAAAGGTTTGGTTGTATATAAAAATAGTCCTCTGTAATTTTAATCAATATATTTGAGCCTAAATATAGAATTAATGATTGTGTTAGATTTTTTTTGATAAATGTCGCTTGAAATGTATGATAGGCAATTTCACAGCAGGAGTTCTATGGGCGATTTAGAGCCATTTGTGAAAATATGGTTTAATACAAAATTATGATAATCTGTTATTATGACAACTTTATGAATAATGATTCGACAGTATTGGGTGTGAATTTATGCATCTGAATTGAGAATTGCCTACTTCTTACGTGCTTTAGAAGTGGGATATGTTTATTCAAATTATTTTGTAATTTGGCAACTTTTAATAACGTCAATGTTGTTTTATGAACAAAATTTGGTCTTTTCTCAAAAACTTGATACAACAACCCTAAGGTAGGAAGACCAGGAAGATGGTCCTCAAAAAACTACTGAAGGTTTTAGGAAACTTTAAAGCAATACCCACATAATTAATTCATTATTAGGTAGGCACCTACTTATATGTGAATTTAATTATTGTGAGTTTCAGTATGCAAGATATCAAAAATATACCTAGAAAAAGTGTGCGTCACCGGCCCAGTTGCCGCCAAAAAAAAAGAAAAAAAATTGTTTGCGTTAAATCAATTGCTATATTATTGATAAAGTTTTAAAATCGTTGAATTAGTGAAAAATAGTGATTACAGAGCAATGGTGCCGCCCGATAAGTGTCCTTATCGACTGATATTACGAGGAAATCACATAAAATCGACGTAATTTGCGATAAAAACGTGAGATTTCTTTTTTTTATCGGCAAATCCATTTTTCAGTCGATGGCCAGATAGCGGGTGTGTTGGTTGTGATAGATCATTACTTATACTTATATCTTTTAGACTTATTCTTTGGGAATTATCGAGCAAACTGGAGATATTCATCTTATCGGCGGTAAGAGATACAGCTACTTGAATATTTGCTTTCATTTTTTTCGTGTTTGATCATGTTTCGGCTTTGAAAGACCTTGTATTTTTCTCTCTTGATAATGGACAAAATGTATTCACAATTAAATTTGTATTTTACAATGTCGTAAATGTGAAGGAATTTTAAACTGATCGTGTTGACCGTTATAGTTTTATGTTCAACATATTATGCTATTCGCTCGTTGTATACCTATGTGAGACATGTCAAAGACATAAAAGTTAGCTCATTTGAATACTTAGAAAATTTAAAATTTTGTTTTACATTGTAAGAACAGCTTGCGTAATCACTTGCATGTTTATTTTATTTTTTAAACGACGAAATAAAAGGAGGAGTTTCTCAATTCGACGCGTATGTTTTTACTCTCAAGTGTTTTAGTAATCTAGATCCATAATAGAAACGTAGGTCTTTTTCGTCCCGTTGAAAATCTCCTTTATTCATTGAAGAAGTAAATAAAATGATCATCAATAGTCGTTTAGAAAATTATTTTTAACCCGTTGCCGGAGTTTGAAAATTAAGATTTAATTTAAAATATCTTTTCAATACATTTTCACGTTCAACATGCAATGTATTTCACACGCGTGGATTTTTAATATTTTTCCGCACACGTGCGGAAATAAAAAATTCCATAGATAACTTTACTTGTACTAAATCCAAATGGGTTCAATGACTATAGTCGGCGGTGTTATCTATTTTTGGAGAATTTAAATTGTGTTTATAAATTGAATATCATAGATAAACATAATTATTTAAAACAAATATTTACTTTTATGAACAAACTAATATTTATTTTTGTTCTAAATTCAAAAACATTTGAACTTTCTATTTGTCATATTACACTGTTTAGCGGCATCATACTTATGCTTCTTCTTCAACCTGGCGAAATCAAAGCGTGGAAAAAAAACCAATTAAATCATAGTTTCCTAATAATTCCTGATAATTTTTTCTATACTTTATATTACTACTATTTCCTATACTTTCCGTCCTAATATTTCATTTCTTTGAAAATGTATTGAAAAACGTCGTTTGATATTTACTGCAGTTCTCGGCTCCATATCACCCTCGTCTGCAGCTCGGGTGTTAATTCCACCTCAAAGGCAATAACAAAGTTTCCCCACTTATATGAAAATGTACTATTTCAGTCATGTCAGGTTTTAGATATAAAAAGGGCCTAGATATTTTTTTTTTCATTTCTTTAAGTAATTTTCTGTGGTTTCTGCCATGGGGGTACACCCGGTACACCCATGGGAAAAAGACATGTTTTTGTTTATGTATGTTCTTTAAATAATTTTAGTTCTAACAGCCTTTTAACCTTAAACCACAGCTAGACACAAACAAGTGGTTTATTTCTGTGCCAAAAAATAGCTTAAATATTAAGGTTTAGTAAACAAATAATCTGCTAACTCTTGAGTTACATTTACCATCATTTATATATTTTCTCTCTTTATAAATGTTAAGTTGAAAAAAATGCTAGATACGAATCATTTTAGATCAAGCTAGACCCTTCTTCACAAACATCACAATATCTGTGCTAGATATTTATTCTCAAAAAATACATAGTCACTTACATGAGAACAGAGAACCTGATGCTAATGTATACATCTATACAAATAAATAAAATTGAACTATCTGTTTATAATTTCAAAATAACAACTTTTTACTTAATGCTTATGAAAATATAAACGACAATTATAACAAAAAACATTTTTGTTTTGTCTGTCTGCCTGTTCCGGCTAATCTCCGAAACAGTTAGACCGATTTTGATGGGACTTTTATTTTAGAAAAAAGCTTAGGGTTCCGTGCAAAAACATTAAAACCTTTGAAATTGTCAACAAAATCCGAATCAAATAGGGCAGTAATATTTTTATAACAATTTCGTCGCGGGCAAAGGCTAGTATTAATAGGTACTTAGTTTGTCACTGCTTTACAACATAATTATAATAAAAGTTAAACATTATTGTATTACCTACGAACATTCTTGAATAAATGATAGCAAAAGCCGTTTCAGATCTAAGCGGTCAAAGAGACAGACAAGAAAATCTTTTTTTTTTGTATCATTTGCACATAGCAACGGTTTTTTTTTATCAAAAGCAATAATAACAATGTGATCATTTATCTCGTACTTTCAATCTCTGTCTGACAATTGTAAGATTTTCCGACATTTGCGTGGTTTATCTGTCAAATACCTTTTTTGTAGCTACAGATTTTCAGTTCTTGTTTCACTTGTTTGAAAATTACCTATTTGCCACAGTTATTATCCACGATTTTAGTCGCATCCTAGGGTACTAAGGCAAAAGTACCCTAATTTATTTAGTAGTCTACCTGAGTGCTAAATTTTATCCAAATCCGTCCATCCTTTAAGCGTTATTGAGTCCCAAACGTTACATACAAACTCTCACATGTTTAAACTTTTAAGTTGATTTTTTATAAATAATACACCATTAAAAACCTTATATTTACAAACATAAATATATATAAGTTAAGGTTTATCGTTGTTATTTATTGTGTGTTTTAGTTAATTATACTAACATAGGTTAAGGAATTCTAACAAATTTATGGGTAATCTACCTGATTTAAAGGAAAATAAATATCTCATATTGGTTACAAGCCTAAGTAAATATATATTTATTTACTGCTTAGATTCTTATCGCTATCTAAGGGGCAGGAAATTAGGTAAACATAAAAATAATTTTATCAAATAATAAGCTTGATAAGTAAAGCCAAGTGTTCGAATTTGCTTTTAATAAAATAATTCTTTTCGCGATAAAATAAATCGATTTTATCGCGATTGGCCTATCTGACGTTCTTATCGTAACGATAATTAATTGCTTAAAAATTATTTGGCTAAGAACTAAAATAACTACTTAAGTACTTAGTCCTTGTTGAAGGTATCCTTGAGTTATTAGAAAATGGCTTCACATATTTTAAAAGATAAAGATTCCTAGTTTGTTTTTTTTATTACCACCACGGAACTCATTGGAGCTCGTGGTTTAATAATAACCGCCGCTCGGGTCGATCTTTAAGCCGTGTTTTCCTAGGTTGGTCCGCGGATAGGTGACCACCCACTACATACCGGGTTTCCTCCGTGCCTCGGAAAGCACGTTAAGCCGTTGGTCCCGGCTGTCATTTGTAGATCTTTGACAGTCGTTTCTGGTAGTCGGCACACAACCAGTCTTACCAAGGGGTATGGCATTAGTGTGAAGGTCAGATAGGCAGTCGCTCCATGTAAAATACTGGTATTCAGCTGCATTCGGTTAGACTGGAAGCCGACCTCAACATAGTTCGGAAAAGGCTAGGCAGATGGAACACGTTGGAACTATTTTATAAAGTTAAACAGGCTGAACTCCTCATAAAATCTACATTACCTTGGAGAGTTATATTGGAGAAGATGGACTGTCGTGTCGGACCTCCTCAGCAAGTAAAAAATTCTAACAATGATGGACCATCATTATAGTATTGGTCGATAGCTGGGAATGGGCCTTTCAGCCGACAACTGAAATACACTGGACATGCTCTGCTTATTAGCTTTCCTATTACAAATATTGAATTTGTATATTTCTCAGTAGCAGCTACGGAGTTTAGATTTGTGCCCGGTTGGTGGCAATAGGCTAGCCCCTTATTCATGGTACTTAAACATAACTGGCGAAATGTGGATGTACTATTAGGTTAGGTACACCTCTGCCTACTTCGAGGATTAATTGCGTGTCCTTTATTCTTGATATTTAAGCATTCTTCCATGATAGCCTTTAACGGGACTATGGGAAAGTCCAAAGCCTTTTTTCCTGGAACAAACCAAAAAGGACTTTAGTAACTTATTAATTAAAGCCATGCAAATTTTAAACTGAACTGGCAATCTTAATATCCTTCAAAAAAGTGATCACAATGGAATATTATGTTTTTTAATCATAATATACCTTACCAAGGCACACCACTACACCACCACCACAACCGTCCGTTCGTCACGTATACCTAATTCAAAGCATATTATAATTTATTTATTCTAGAAAACATAGTACAAAATAATATACCTAAATCCAAGCTATTGCACAGTTAAAAGAAGCATATTTACAATAAGGAATGAAAAAAAAAAGATAAAATAAATACGTTAAAATGACATCAGAACAAGCAATGGAAAATATTGATAATTTCTAGATTCGTGAAATATTTCTCTTGCAATGATTCAGGACGCATTTACAAGATGTCTTTGAGTTTGGATGTTGGTTTTGTAACTTATGACGTTTCTTACTCAATCGCGATTATTAATGTTGCCATTAGCATTTTTATAAATATGTATTTAATTTTAAATGAGTATTTGGACTCGTTCATGTCTGATTGGCCAGAAAAGGCAAAACACCGAGAGAGTTGGAAAGGAATGGGGGAGGCCTTTGCACGGAAAAAATGTATTTAAAAACTAAGCCTAAAGTGTCTGTAATTTTAGCATCATACTATATTATGTGCATTATATTGAAGGTTGCATTAACATTGACAAAATATTTATAACATGATTCATACATTAAGCCCCGTAGTAGAGATGACATACAAAATACGTTTTAAATATATTATTCAATTTCGTTATCAGCCTTCTCATATAACACAAAGAGCCAAAATTATATGTAATTTATATAAATTGTATTGTGTACACAATGACATTAAAATACCTCTATTATGTATATGATAGCGCATATATTTTGGCAAGCCTATGAAGTTCTTTTATTGTTAACATACGGCTCGGAGTTAACTAGTATAATACTTTATGGGTGTGGTGATGGGCTATCAAGTATCATATTTGTACACCTAGAGCAAAATGTCATCAATTGCAACACTGTGAAATGTCAAATGCGACATGAAAGGATAGATCTTGTTATGAAATCAGTTCAGGACCTGTGGAATAAGTCATTTTGTAAACTTATTCATTTTGAATTATATACAATCTGTAGCCATGCTTACAAACATAAGTAAAACACTTTTTTTCATGAGGATAGGCTAAAACTAAAGAACACCACTTGCTAAGATTTTGTAGACGTCCAGTGGCGAAGGTTCCATACAAGCCGATGCCTACCCGATTCCCTTTGAAAAATGGCACAGTCAGTATTCTATAGACAAATCATGTAATCACATTAAAGAGATGTACTCCGGCTTACCTCTTACAAAAATTGACCCTTCGCTACTGCAGACTTCTGTATAAAGTTACAGGATTACACCAACATTGATTGTGTAGCTTGTCGAGAAGGTGTTGGTTGTTCACAAGTGTTAAACAAATTCGTCTAAAGCAGATAAAGATATCTCTGGCAGTTTTTCGGTAGTAATAAAAATCACTGCTTGGTTGGCTAACAACGCTTAATACCCGGTTATCGCTTATCGCGGCGGTTCGAGTGTTGTTCGTTCCTTATCACTTAATCAAATTGGGAGCGTATCGATATCGCAGACGTATTTGATAGCACACCACTATTATCTTAATTGATTGTCTATATTTTGAAAAAACACCGGCTCAGATTTATCATACATATTTCTTTGATGTCGACCAAAATGACCTCATGATATCCGTGTGGATTTAGTTTTTCCTTGAATTTATTTGTGTAATTTCTTTTTTTTGTTTTGAATCCTAAAGAATAAATACTAATAATGTTTTATCTTCCACAGATACGTGCAATATGAACTGGTCATCAACCACCGCGTCAAGTTGAGGCCTACTAATGCAAACACCGAGCCCGACTGCTCTTTAGTTCGGGTTCTCATACACCAAACCGAGTTGACTTTAGGAATGTTGATAGGGGAGTGGACTTATAGTGTGTGTGTATAAAAGCGATGCATGGTGTGTGAGGTCGGATCGGCCATGGACATGAGTGGAGAGGGCGCGGGGGCGGGGGCGAGCGCGCTGCAGCAGCGGTGGTACGAGGGCCGCGTCAACGGCAGCCCGGCCGCCGGCGACGTCAACGCCGACGCCAATGGCGACGGCTTTTTCCACTCCCCGCTGGAAGGCGGCCATCACAGCCGCGCCCGCTACTACCATCAACAGATGCACGCCCCCTACTCCGCCGCTGTCGGCTCGCACGGTAAGTACTACGCGTTTATTGATCCGTTCGACATGTCACTGTTTAGTTCTGTATAGAGCTGTCAATGTTGTATTGACAGGCCCTTCTCAACGGTGATGTAACTGAACATCAGTGTGCGGTAAATATGTAGGTATGTGGAATAGCAAGTTGGATAGCCTCTGCCGGTCTGAAGTTCACAGCACCCGTTTAATTGATAACACCGCCTGATCTCTAAATCACTCACATTACGTACAATTTACGAACATTGGCTCTCAGAACTGGACGTCGTAACAATTAAGCACGTTAAGCAGACCTCTAATTCCGCGAGCGAAACTGTCAGAATTAAGCAAATTGCTCCCACGGACGGTAGGCAGCTCGTCCGACGTTATCGCACATCAGACGATATCTCTCCAAAACTCCACAATTAATTCAACGGACCCGACCAGTCAAAATCGCCATTCTGTAAGGTGACAGCTTAGGTAAACACGATCTAAAATGGGCCCCGCTCGTAAAGGGAAAAAAAATGAATCCATACTTTTTGTTTTTTCTTTTGAGGTTTAAATTTTATGGCGGCTATAAAGATTTTCGTGGGGACAGGTGGCTCTTCTTTATATTCCAACTACTCAGCCGGTCGTACAAAAGTTCGTCTATACGGTGGTGTTAGGGACTAGATTGGCATGTGGACGGTATGGGACGATTAGAATTTATTTAGCGGTCGGTCGGTAGTGATGCGACACTTAAGAAACTGTGTCACTTCTCGGAATCGGAACTGGGAATTGATTTCGTCGCGTTCACAGCAGTTATGTGTGTTAGTTTATGTGTGTCGATGGCGGGGCTCGAGGACGCGACCGCCCGCCATCCTCCCGCGCTTGGGCCTGTTTGTAAGCCCACTCTGTTATCGTGTTAGTGTCGAGGTCCGATGCGGCTTCTTGTCGCTCTGATTATATCTGAATCTGGTAAATTCGTCCGTCGACACACGGCGGCGTTTCGATTAGGTTACTTACATATAAAATTATGTGAAACATTGATTCCCGCGGACAGATAAGTAAATTAAAAAATATTACCCGAATGTCCCTGCTCACTTTTGTTATCTCTCATATTAAAATAACACGGGTTACTTGAATGTTTATATTTTTAAATTGCGCATAAATAGGCGGTTTTGGTATGTTTCTCTTTGTAGAATCGGTGCTTCATCGCGGAGCTTGCTTCATGGAGTTATAAAAAGTGTATTTAACCATGTTGAGACACACATAAACTTACTACGATGACAACTCGGATCGTTTTCACTTTGGTCACTAACTTTATTACCGGGTTTATGCCTCTCACGTCACCGGCATATAGCTGGTATTATTATAGTTATTTTATTTACGAATTAAACTGCATGCATGTGTCGCGTTCATATAAAAGTGTGGTAGTGATCGTAAAGTATCTAAGAACAAGAAGTTATCTAGAGTCGAGGAGAACAGTTTATGTTAATTTGGGTGGAATTCTTTGGAACGTGGTGGCGAGCTAATGAAACGTTTTTTTAATGACAGCTCGGTTGCTATGGTGACGGGTGTGCCTGTAACGCGATACCCCGCGTCAAACGCGCACTCACAATTTATGGTTTAGTGAAGCGATTGATGACATAGTGGAAATTATTTATTCCACTGAGAGAGTTTCACTTTTATTGTTGTTTTTATTCGGTTAACTTCTGAAATGTTACACCTATTGCGCGATACCTACTTAATGGAGGACGGCTTATGTTTCATTTGATTTGTGGACTGACGGTAAATGAAAATAAAAATGTCTGGTTCTCAGGGTTTTTTGTTGTTAAATTGAATGGTTCAGACGTCACGAGTTTTCAGACTTAACACTTTTTATTTCTACCTGAATTTATTTTTCTTAAGATTTATTTTTCGCGTGTTGTTAACTCAAATACTTAGTTAAGTTATTAATTTATATTGTGCTTTGTAAAAACTAGCGTTATTTTACTTATTTATTAAAAGATTCAAATAAACCTATACAAACCACTCAGGTATTAACTCCTACTATGCTAAATAAAAAATACTTAAATGTAGTTCAGCAATATTTCCTTTCTTCATACAATCTCCATACGATTATTTTTCTCAAAGTCCCCTTGCCCGGCCAAGTAACAATATGAAAGGCAAGACCACAAACAAACAGACAAACAAAACCAGACACATTATTCAATCCACCGTTCTGTATCGACTCATCGCCAATTTCACACCTATTGAGCAATGACAACCATCGGGCCACTCGTAATCTCTACCAAGATAACTGAAACACAGCCTTATATCATGACTGCATAGAGTCAACTATCCAATGTCGTATTTGACTATAAAAAACAGTAATTGTTATGATACGTTGTTTTAAATTATTGGCTTGTGTGCACTTACGCAATTCCACATGTAGATAAGTGGATTGAAATGACTGCTGAACTCACCTATTAGGTATAGGCAACAAATTGTATGTAGTTACTGAAGTTAGTTGCCTACGATGTTCCTAAAAAAGATAGCCTTCAATATTCTATCGTTGTTTCCATTCCTGTGTCGTTTTTTGCCACAAGTCTATAGACTGGAATGTTTATGCAAATGTAAGCCATAAAAATCCCATGTAGCAGGACCTAACACTTGCAGTTTCGCTTCGCTGAATAATGTGGTTGAGTACAGCTGAAGGTATACCTACGTAGGTATAGTAAAACATGAGCAAACAAGTAGCCGGCCGGCGTGGCAGCAGGACCGACCGCCAGACGTTCATTTGTTTTTTATTATTCGTTTAACACAAGTTTACATCACTAGACGGGAGAAAATGAGATTTTTTCAATTACCGCGTTCTGTTGGTTAAATAAATGAATGTAGTAGCGAGTGTGTCAGCGTCGGCCGCCTGTCTGTCGTCTGACTGCCTCATCCACCTACACCCACCTTTCAATTGATTAAACATTCCTTTTGCAAATTCGAGCGGCCTGCTCATCTCGACCGAAGTGTCATTTTTCAGTGACTACAATCCTTATACTTTTAGATACAACAAACCCTTATTACGCCAAGTAATTGTGCGAAACATGGCACAATTAAAAATAATTGAATGCCTGCGACATAAAAAAATAAAACATGAACAATTCCCACTAAAATGATGATCCCGCTATTGTGAGAGCTCCCGTATAATGACTGTTGTTGATTCCTCGTGCTCTTCTGTACATTTTCATTTACATACACTAGCAACGGTGGTACTACATACATTTGGCGAATGCAGCGTTTGTCACCGCGGGGGGAGGTGTGTGCGTGAGTTGTGCGTGTGTGCGTGCGTCGCGCCCCGCAGATTGGCGCAATTAGCGCGCGGGGTGGGGCTTGCGCCCGCGCACGCCGCGACATCTCCTCCCAGACGCACACTGCTGCGTTACCCGTAATCATGCCACGAAATAATGCTGCCATCAACGGTTAATTATTTTCCCCCTGCACTTTGCAACCAGAGCCTGGCCATGGACTGGCGACATGCATAGTTAGACCGCATGAATTAAATATTTGCTAGAAAAAATAACGGAGTTGTTGCCACACAGGCGTCTAAATTAGCACTTCTTTGCATTATTTTTACCATAAAAGGTTTGTTTACCTGTTGTGTCATTAGCCTTGATAGTTCACTGATGTGTAGGAAGTTGTTTATCTTCTAAAACTTTCTTTTAAATCTAAAAAATATTTTAATTTTATGCCTGAGTTCAAAAATTTGCAGAATAATATTATAGAAACAGTAAAATTTATATTGAATTGTAGAAAGTGTCACTAAAAGCGTTATTTTATAAGGCTTTTATTCAAGCCTAGGTAATATTAGGCTGGAGTTAATTGATAATTTAAATTTAAATAACTCTGCATTTAGAAACTAAAACAAACAAACAAAAAAAAGAAAGCCTCTATTAATTTTCTCAAACGTTTAGATTCCTGGATTATCAATAATGCGTGAATATTTTTACATCAAATAAATATTTTCTCTTATGCCCCTTTGTATGCGGCAGTACCTAGCATACCAGCTACTTCTTCAAACATTGAGGGCTACCACACAATCGATACGCGTCGGACACTCGACAACGATTGCCAGAGAATGGAATAGCCATCGCCTATCAGCTAGAAACATAGCCACTGTAAAATAGACACAGCTTAGGCTTGTGTTACTATTATTTATAGGTTCAAATAAATTTGGCCACATTTCCTAGATTTATGAGGTTATTGATAGGACTGAGGTTTATTCTTCAATTGCCTTTTATCTAAAAGAATATCTTCTCTTGTAATTGCGTCTATTATAGATAATAAAAAAACTGGAAATGCTCCAGTGTTTTAGATATCATAACAGTAACTGCAGCTTAGCCTAAATCTATTTACAGGTCAGACATTGACAAATTGTGGCACTAGGCAGACTAATTTGTCAGGCTTATTATAAGATAGGTAGCATGTAATGACATGCCCTATATACAAGGAGAATACTAATTTACGTGATTGTATTACGAAAATACTTACTCGACCTTTTCAGGCTAATTATATTAAAGACAAAAAAAAATTTGGTAGTATTTTTTCCACATGACTGTACTTAACTACTTATTGTAGCGTAGGGTAACCACATTGTTTGAAACGCACCGCTGAATTTAACCAAAAATATTCTAAGAGTTCAGATGTAAAGATAGTGAGTAATAACTAAATAAAAATCGAAAGTTGACTTACCCTGCCCAGAAGCACTTCAACATTAATTAAGTCAAACTGTCTGTTATACTGGCCACTTATATTATTAGCCGTCACAATACATTTAGCGGCGGCCATTTTGAGTTACGTTTGAATTAAGAAGCGTGGCGCAATCCCAACTGTGTGCAAGGCAAGCCAAACGGTCTCCGATGTGGACAGTTTAAAAGTAAATAGTGAAGATGATTGAAATTATATTTGTGCGAAAAATTAGCTATCATCATTATTTTTAACCCTCAAAAATTGTATTTATTTTATTTTTTTACATTTTAGGAAAGCTTAAGTACAGACTAAAAACAAAAACATATCACTAAATTGCTAATTACAAGCCTCCACATATAAATACAACAATTTATTAGTTCCTTATAGCATAAGTTATTTCCTAAATTTTATAATTTATTGTATCACAAACTTTCAATATAAAATAATCTGACACTACAGTACTGTCAAATTAATGAGTAATTAAAAATGTTGATTAATTTTATTTAATTTTTATTAACTTAAGCTAACTTGGAAAATAAACAAAAATAAAATAATATTAACAAACATTAAAGAAAAGTCATTTTCCGCCAGGAGAGTTAGTTAGATTTGAAACCACGTTTATTCACAAAGTGATGAATATAATAATATGTATATCAGATCTATGAACCCACAAAATGAAAATAAGTCAAATAAGAAATATAACTAGTCTACAATCTAAAAAATGTGCCAAATCATAAAGAGTAACATGTATACTTATACTTTTTTTTGGATCATTACTTTGCATCCAAATGTTTGCTGAGAGCAAAATTAATCATTCATTCACTCAACCTATTTTAATTTTTCTTTATTTTAAATTCTTTAACAAAATATAAATTAAAAGAGCAACTGCGCACATGGTTAAAGACCATTCACTTAAGTACACCCAGTTTTTTCTTCAAGAAAAATAACTGGCTTAGTTGTTTTTCTTGAAGCTTTGATCAAACCGTACCTACTTGTACTCGCCGAAGAAAAAGTAAACGTGAACAAAAAGTACTTACTACTTAACGCTGTAGAGGTACTTTGGTCTATTGGACCCCATATGTGGAAGCAATGTGCTTGGTTTTTGTCTATCGTGCATAGTTAATGTTACTTAGTAGCCTGCGTTTATTGGTAGAAACAAAGAAGCTAATCTTCGTGTAAATGAGGTTAGTACAGTAACTGTACCTCTTTGTTACTCAGTTATTTGCTAGGTAACTAAGAGGCTGAAACCACTAATCAATTCTTAACCAAAGTAAGAGCGTGTATCAGTGACTATTAAAAAAAAAATAGAATTGAATAGAATTCTGTTTAATTCTTACTTACCCTGTTATTTACAAGAAGCGTAAATGATGTTTATTATGCAAATAGGTTTTTACAAACTCTTTTACACGTATTTTGTTTTTAAACTAGATCTCTGAGGTCATATTCTTTCTTAAGGTCCAGACATAATCTTGGTCAACTCATCGCGTGATGGTCAACCAGTTACTATACTGCTAAAACATCAACTTTTCATGCTCAAATATAAAACTTTCAAAACCAAATTATAAATTAACGTTTCCATCTCACCAACCTCCAATTTTCAGCCCTTAAACAAAAACATACTGAAAACTTAAACAAATAACGTATAAAACAAAACAATTAACAAACAAAACACGGCAACAATCTAACAACAACGTTTTCAAATATCGATTGCTGGCTCCGAACAAACAACTAGAAAACACCGGTTTATTGACGTTCGCCGTAGTAAAAAGTTTGGCGTGCTTCCATAGCATCGATCGAGCGGGGAACAGTTGACCTAATTACTTAAGTTTTTAAATTACCACACATTTGTTCTTTGTCTAGAACTTTAGTCCTTAATGCTCGTTTTGTTTTAAGCTTGTTTCAAAACAAATAGTGCACTTGGGTGAAGTTTAATGTGTTACTGAAATTGGTAGAGGAAATTAAAAGTGTGGTTTTGTGGGTTTGAAATTATGCTTTGGAGCTGTGTTATGATAGGGTCTTTTCTTGGATTGTTACTTAGACTTTTAACACTGTTTTTCATTGAGTTAGGCAGAAACTACAGTGGTCATTTATGATATTTACATACTTCTTTGGCTTCGACTAAGTAAATTAGCATAGTTTAAATGCTATAGCTAACACTAAAGCAATTAAAACACAAATCTTAGTAACTAGAAAACGTCCAACCAACCAATAAACATTATTTTAATTTGTACTTAGCTACCCAACTAATTTACATATAAAGGAGACGGCCAGACGTGTCCGTTTGAGAACCATTGGCTCCATTTGATTACCTCTAGCTTACCATTCTAATCTAAGCTAATTAATATTTAAATGTGCTTACGTCATGACAATGTATTTAATACAATGGGCAACAGAGTTCCCAGCGTATTTTTTTTCCTAATCGGTCATTATTAGGCCCCGTACAAAAAATAATGCCGGTACAGCGCGCTCGAATGCACCCGACGCCGCTCACTAAAGAACTTAATGTATTCATTTTGCTTTTATATCTTTCGCGTGATTAACTTTGATTGATTGCATCCAAATATTGATATTTGATATTAAATTCTGGCGACCGGCCCGCGACAGGGACGGAAGTAGACAGTGACATGGGACAAAGAGGGACAGCACACTATTTTCCATGTCGTTCGCATGATAATGAATAATAATCGCGTATGGGACATTTTAGGAAGTGTTTTTCTGAAGTAGCAAAAAATTCCCGTGATGAAAATGATATCTACGGCTTGAAATTAAAAGTAATTGCAGTTTTTTGCGACTTGTACTGCTATAAAACTTAATGTTGTTTTAATTTCCTTTTTATCCACGATGAAGTTATTATCAGCTTGTCACTTAATGTGCGCGTGCAAATAAAATTACGATAGCGCTAACTTCTCAAAGTTAATATCTAAATGTCATATTTACCTTATCTCATCAAGTTGCGATAGACTGGGCATGTAGCAAAAAAAGAACATGCTGGGCCCTACAAAGTTGCATTGAGAAAAACAATTTTCAAGAAGTGATCCTTCTTGTGCCCTGATGTTTGTGTCTTCACTGCATGTGTTCGCATTAGGTAGAAAAGCTCTTTAATTACGTGGTCTGTCCAAGTCAGAGGCTGGCAGGGTATGTTTCCGGTCGATTGCCGCGCTGAAGGTGATGCGCGCCGAGCTTGATGGATGAAGCCAGCGCAGGCGCAGGCATGCGGCTCAGCCACATGAATTCGTGTACACAAATGCCAACTGTATTTTTCTGCCCACGACGATACACTTCTAGTTCACCACTCTCTTAACACAATCAAATAAGGTTCAGAATAGACTGCACCTAGTTTTAGACAACTTTGAACTTCTAACTAGTGTAGATGAGTCGGTGGTTTTGTCACGATTTGTCATACATCGATATGCGGTTACGGACGTCCCTAAGAATGGTTACAGCTCAAAATTTAAGCAGAAGTTATGACAAAAATGTCGTGGGAACGGCCAACGAACTGTGGCTTGTACTCTTTTTAATTGATTGGGCTCGAATGTCCGACTAATGGCGATCGTGCCACAACAAAATAACTTGTTAACAGAGCGACTACAATAAACTGAGACTTAATTATTAATTCACGATTTATATATACTGTGTTTTATAGACAGTGTATCTAACAATAAAAGATAAGAGGATCGTTAGTTAAACTGATGAGATAACAAATATAAATAAAGTATAAAGCAGTTACCTCAGGAGCTCGTTGTTTTTCTGCTCTCAAATATGTTTCGAACACAGTTAGCTGTGTGTCCGCTCTTGCTTTTTTGTTTTGGGTGAAGAGAATTACAAGTGTATCAGGTTCGCGACCGAGTATAAATAGTAACCGATTGGTAGCCTGCCATTAAACTTTACATTAACCTGCGTAAGAAATATACTTAACCGTTGATCAATTTGGTTCACTCAATTTACTGTTGTTCCTTTACCAATCTAGGATCGCTTTCTTTTTATAGCAATCTAAACCGTAATCTAGATCTCCTGTTTAAAAAAAAATGTAGTTAATAATTAGAGCATTGGCCTGTAAAGGTACTACATGTTAAAGAACCGTTGTAGTGTAAATTGCCAAGAATTTCAGATTTATATTTTCATTAACGTCGTACGTTTTTTTTTTACTTTATAATACATTTAGGGCGCGGGGCGTGAGCGTCGCGGCGCCGTAGCGAGTGGAAGCCTATTTTCGCAGCACATTACTGAGGATGAATGATTTCCTGGCCAGCCATGATTTATGCCCCACTGTTCTGTACTGGCTACCAAGGGCCAGCGACAAAGACTCATTACCGCAACGCCGGTAAAGAATGGACACTCCTTTGTGAAAAGCAAGTGTGGCATTTGTCTTTCTTTGTTATTCTTGAACGTAGATACCCATCGTGTTGGATACTCGAGCTCTATTAACTGATTTCTATCTGCTACTGAAAGTTGGTTCCTTTGATCAGGTATATACATAGGTACCTATCATCGTGTTGATGCTATCAGTATTTAAATATATTTTTTAAATATAATAATGTTTAATTAAAACAAATAGTGCTTTTAATCTTGTAATATTATAATGAAGTCGTAATGACGCGTCTGTATTATTCGGTCGTTAATCTTTGTCGGGGACGCTAGTACCGGTCGTTTACCACAGATTCTTAGCAACAGAGGGTTCAATTCTAATGGACTTAAAATCCAGTTTAAAATGTGCTAGCTATTGCCCGCGGCTTTGCTTGCATTATGGTAGGAAATTATCCCACGGGACGTCCTATAGTGAAAAAAAATCCGGAACCGAGTTAGTCCCTCCCAATTGACAAAGATTACCCCCCCCCCCCCCAATTAGTATCGATTTAAAATTCAGGAATAAATTCTTGTCTTGTTGTTGTGATCAGGTTGGCAAAAAGTATCAGTCTTATTAAAGCGTTTATAATTTTCTCAGTGAGTGCACTTAATAAAATTGTAAATCTATATTCCTATTGGTTATGCTCGATAATTAAATTAAAGCGTCGTATATTTATGTGTGAGGAAGCGAATGTTTTTCATTAGTTTACAGCTCATTACATATGTATTAACAATTAATGAATGTTGGTTCACTTATTGTGATTAAATTAATTGAAGCGGTTTGTTTAATTAATCGGTAACGGGTTGTGTCGACTGGCGAGAGGGACTGTAACCTACCCTTTTTAATGAGTCTACCACTCCTCTTAATCCCATGGAAATTGCAGGTCTAACTTATTATAACATCATGCCTGTATTTCTGAATCAGAATCAGAACTTGCTCTGAATGTAGGTACAGGTATAAGATGTTGTACATTAATTACTGAGATCGGCTACAGTCTAACTAACGGCGTACAAATTATTACATAAATTAAAATATTAATACAAACAAAATAATGTCAACAAACCAAAACAGAAATTAAAGTGAAGTCAATTAATAATATTATAGACAGGTACATAAGTCTTACATGGTAAAATTTGCAATTAATTATAACCATCATAATCTGGTATACCTATGGTACACCCTCATTTCGAGATTTTGGTTAGGTTAGGTCCCACAAAAAAAAACAAACTAGCCACGATTTCACTTAATTTAAAGAATATACTAAAAGGCCAGAAAATAATTATTAACATAAAAGCAGATACACCTAAAGCTTATTACTGCATGTAATGACTCTCATGACACATTAAAATCTAATCGAAGTAGTATCAGACACTTGATATCGTGTCCTGCCTGTCCTGTTGTTTGCACATCACAGGAACCGATGGACGCTACTGAAAGTGCCAAACTCGTCGCCAAATTTTGGGCTGACTCAATTTAAATTGACAGAAAAAATACCCTGCGTTACTTGGACCCTCCCTTATCACGAAGAATAGAGAAGGGTTTAAGTTATGCAGGTCCTTTCAAAATCAGTTGTCCTACTGAATTCCCTAGCCAGTACCACTGTGGTCATCAAACCATTGACCCCATCCATACGGCACCTGACAAGGCAACAATTCGCCCAGTCTGTGTACTGTGTACTCTGGTAATAAGAGCACGGTTGGCGGGTGCGCGCGCGCAATAACCGTCATCAGTGGCGCGGCCGCAGGTGTGCTGTTATGTGCTTATGGCGACTTGTTTACTTGTTAGTGTTGTTGTTAAGACGGGATTTTGCACATTTTTGTTAGGATCTTTAACGAGGAGGGAAGTATTTAATAGGACTTGGGTAGGAAAGTTGTGTTTACTGACTGGGTACTTGGCAGAATAGCTACTACAAAGTATAACAAACCATTTAGCCTGTATATACCTGAAGAGTTTTGTAGAGATCCTATTTACACCCATATTTATTTATTTTAGGATGATCCCACAAAAGATATACACAAAAAATTACTAGATAATTGACCACATAAAGTATTATGTAGGTGTGTATGATGTTTAAGAAGTCCCTTATAATAGCCTTAAATCACGAAAGGAAACGAAAATTCCGAAAATTCGTAATAGATTAATAATGGAGTGCAAATTTCGTTGACTTTGATACCGCCAGTGTTTACAGCACGTTAATAGACTTTTAACAACTAGTAGTTATCTATAAAAATAACACGTCAGGGAGAAATGAAGATGACAAACAGGTTTTAACACAAGTAATATGCATACAAAGTAAAATGTTTCTTAGGCAGCCCATTCCAAACACCCAACTACGCATTTCAGTTCACAGAACCTACCTATAAGTACTAACGTTGATGACGTCACCAATCTACGTATAAAGGGCCACGAATTAATATTGTCTATAAGCAACTATGGCCAGTATTCGTGACTCGTAGAAGTTGTAGAGGCTATATATTGATCACAGTCTATGGGCGATCGCAGCGATCTGTCATCGGAATAACATTGATTAAAATGTCCACTAAGTAAGTAATAATGTTGCTATTGATTTATTATATTTGATTGCAATGTAACACCGAAGTTGTCTATGGCGAGCTGATGATAATAAATTAGTGTTTCGGAATTGGAAGACGGTTAGTTTCAAAGTTTTAGCAGGGTCACTACAAAGGACTGTATCCGAGCCGGATCGGAGCCGGAGTCTGATGAATTTGTGCCCGTTTGATGGCAATAGGCTCAACTTCAATTACAAGGGACTTAAATATATTGACGAAACGTGGGTGTACTGTAGATACACCTCTGTCTAACCATACATACGTACATGAGTACGTACGTACAATATTCTAAGAGGAGCGTTTCTCTTCATCAAAAATAATAAATGTAACAGTTATCTCTGTACATTAAAAGTTATCTGCATGATCGATTTGTATCGCAAAATAGAAATAACATAGTAATTATGATGAAAGATTTTAAATTCATGATCGATTTGCCTAGGCTCGTCGCCTGCACAATTTGTAACATAACTAATCAGCCTTTAGTTTTTCAAAGACCAACATTTGAGTCAAAGTATTCCATAAGAAGACTCACATTTAAAATTAATGCTGAACAAATGTGACCTCAGAGTCAAGGATCAAGCAACGTGTCTTTAACTTGTCTCGTTCAAGTCTAAAGACAAATTAATTTAATCTAGCCAGACAAGAAGAGGTGCTGACAGTTCGTAACAGAAATATTAATCAACAATACCATTAAAAAGTCTACGCCCTGCAGTTTTTAGTTACCAGTCATTAAAACTATGCATTTCACTGCAGTCTCATAATCCGATTACTGCACTCGGAAGGTTAGAAGTTTTTTATTAGATTTCTTTTTGCAGAACTTTTTTACGCGAATTGACATTTAGGTATGCGGTAATAAGTAAATTATTGTGTTGATGACTTAAACCATAAACAGTAAAAGCGTGATCATGAATCATACGAAAGGTCGATCGAACTTACCTATCTAGTAGGATTAAGTTATAGTTGACGACCTGCGAACGAGTTCCTGCGACCACAGGGGCGGACTGCAAACGTCGATAAATTTAAATTAATATAGAAAGATATCGACTTATTAATACACCAACCAATAAATTAAGAACTGTTTTAACGTTTTCTTTTCAATGATCAAAGTATTAACCCGATCGCGTGTTAGAAATGCCTTTTTACATACAGCTGATTCTAATATTATTCTATTGCAATTTATGGCTGTATAATTATTTTAGTAATTTATTATGTGTTGTACGGCTTTAATATAAAAGTTCAGGCGTAATTTAAAATGATAAATAAAATATAAAAAGTTTTAGTGAACATATCGTTAACGATCTTATATCGTCATTGAACTGTGGATGTTCGGAAGTACGCCTCTGGCTTTAAGGAGTACGACGGTTATAATAACTTATCGCTAATTAATTAGTTGTTTTGGTTCATTACTTTTCACTAGCGTACAAAAAAGCCATGTTGCTATAATTTCCCTCATTAAATTTCTTCTGGGAAATCGCTGTACGTATATACGTAGACTCGTTGTACAATAAGACTTCGAACAGTAGAACTTTACGAATAAATGATCGAATATCGATACGAGGCTGACGTTAGATGCGTGCCTGTATGTTGTGGACTCGTATTTTTCTCCCGATACCGTAATGCGCAAGTCACGAACTGTTATGTAAGCATGCTGCTGGCCGGCGCGGGCGCCGTCATTATAGGCATTATTACAGGAACACTCGGCCTCTCGCCCGCCATTGTCAAGATTGTGGGGTCAGACAGACCCCGGACGATGTTAGCCAACTTGTAATTTCGCAATTCCTATAACCCAATAAATCGTAGCTTGTAAAACAATTTGTTCGTGTTCGCTGATGAAAACTCAAGCTGTTGCTTCTTAGATCACGCTCTATGATAGACCTCGTGACTGGTACACGGTTATTAATTATGAAAATGATTATGACGACTCATATTGTTCTTATGTCGTGCTCGTGGTATGTTATTGTCATTATTTGCTATATTTTATACGAGTTATGAGCCTTATTTGAGTGGTTATGTTGCTAACTTAATTTATTTTATACGTGTTTTAGGATGATCTCTGTGTTTATTTTCCTCTTTTTATTGAGGAAGCATGAGTTCGGTACACGATTTTTATTTTACTTTTTTATACATATTTTGCTACTTACTGTGCAGTGATCAACATCCTACGGATCCGTCACATGATATGTCATTGTTTACGTCCATTTCTTTGACAGTTTATTTGATGTATATTGTTCCTAAGCACTAATCTAATCAGTCCTTACGTACATTTGTTCTGATTTACGTACACGAATAAATGTCAATCATAGATGCGTAGTAGCAGTGATTGCTACCGTCAATTGTTATCACAAAGACGTCGAAGGGCGTTTATTATTAGAGACTGATGTACAGTCACGAGCAAAAATATATATATGAAGCGTATCACAACAGCCCTTTTTTGCTTATCTATCCATGACAATTTTTGGGATATTTAACGTGTATACAATAGCTGCTAACTCTCTATTTTAGTGAGAGTAATATCTAACGAAATCGCATCTGAATTTAGCCAAGTGTATACATATTTGTGTCCTTGTCTGTACTTGCTCTAATATTATAAACGTGCGCTTGCGCAAACCAAAGCATGTGTTCTGATAGTCGGCGCCGATAGACTTAGTCGCTCTTCAGATAAGCTATCATTTTGTTAAGACGTGGATTATCAGCTTATGTTTTTGAATTGTTTGATCGTTTCACACAGATTTATGATAGTATAGAGGCTTTAAACATAGACACACGAATTGCATGTGACTAAAAGAGTGATGAATATATATGTTAATGTATGGAGAGGGAGAGGAAGACCAAGGAACCGATGGATGGATTGTTTGAGGAATGATATGGAAGAAAAAGTTGTAAATGATTGCGTGACAGTTCACAGAGGAGAATGGAAGAAAAAAAACGTGTTGCGCCGACCCCAAGTAACATGTGACACGGGGAGGAAGATGATGAGTTGCTTTAAACATAGGTTCATCATAAGAAAAAACATAAGAAAAAAATAAATCTTTTTTTTATTTTTATTAAAAAGAAGAAAATATTATTTGTATTGGAAATTAGTCTTGTGGTCTCATACTCCAATAAACTGTCATCGTACTTTCTTGGCCGAGACTTACCGAGTGCCTCCGACAGAGTTCTAGGTCGTGATTAAAGCTTAGGTAGGTGTACTTCGTGTAATGTATCTCATCATCACTGCTCTCAAAACGGTAAAGGAAAACACCGTGAGGAAACCGGCTTATCCTAGAACCAGAAAATTCGAAGACGTGTGACATCTACCAACCCGCACTGGGCCTGCGTGGTGGATTACAGTCCACTACCTCTCGTAGAGAGAAGGCCTGGATCCCAGCAGTGGGAACATTATGAGCTGATTATGCTATGTTTATGTTAATGACAATACCTTGTCTGGAGTGATGAGCTGCAGGTTTGTTAGGTAGCGTAGGTACTTTACATTCGTAACTGACTGCGACTTCGTTCGCGTGGAAATTTTGATATGAATGAGTGAGAAAAAAAGTAGTCTTTGTGCTTTTCCAGACTATAAACTATCTCTGTTCCAAATTTAATCCAGATTCGTTCAGCCGTTCTGGCGTGATTGAGTAACAAACATTCATCCAAACTTTTGTAATTATAATAGCAGTAAAGTACTCGTAAGAAAGCAGGTTGGGGTAGTCTTAATCCATTTGTGTACAAACTTGAATTGAATGTAAAATATTTTGAAATTATTGACATGTTACTATGTTAGTTACCATGTACAACAGTGTTTATTTATAGACTGAGATACCTATTGTATTTATATAAAATAAAATAAAGTAGTAAACCCATACATGATAAATCGCTTTATGTTGTAAACGTGTCATTAAGTACCTTCATATTTAATTCATAGCCTGAGGCTCGGTAAATCTATCTTGAGTAGTTATTTACAAGTACTTAGCTAGGACTTGCATACTAGGATTCTAGAAGTGATCTGACTGCTGAGATTACTGCATATGTGTAGACAAAGGGTTTACCTAATATAGTGTTCCTTTCGGTTTAATTTAAATTAGAAATCATTTCTCCGATTGGCTGAACTTTCTTACATTAGGTACCACATAAATTCACTGATTTTCTCGTATTAATGCCTCGTTGGTCTACTGGTGAGGTCCTGGGTTCGATTCCCAGGTCGTGCAGTGTTATTGGGTTCTTCCTTTAGGAATTTCTCAGTAGCAGCTACGGAGTCTGTACTTGTGCCCGGTTGATGGCAGTAGGCTCGCCCCCTATTACGTGGGACTTAAAACATAACTGGCAAAGCATTGGTGTACTATTTGTCCACGTATGGTCCATCTCTGCCTAACAATTCAGTGATGTTATGTTAATTATGTTAACACGTATTCAGTTCATCATTCTGACTGTAAATTACCGATGAAAAATTTCTGTATAGGGGGTACAGAATGATTTACTGAATACGTGTTAACCGTTTTAGAGTCGGTGATCCTTTCTCTAATAATAATAGCATTTATTCAACAATCTTACAAATACATATTTTCTAAATATTAAACTTTATTATTGGACACCAGTTTCGTGAAGATTGCCTTGCTTCCCAGCATAGGCCTCCCCTAAATTTTGCCACAAAGTGCGATTATGTGTTTTTCTTCTCAACATAATGCCTGCTGTTCTTTTGATGAAAAGAAGATGGAAAGGGAGACAATGTCGTAGGTGGCAGAATGACATCAAAAGTACCCTGTATACCTATTTAGTTAACAAGGCATATTATGTTCACATTAGGAGCAAAAATAAACTTATTCCCTTTCTTTTTTACCAACAAACATAACGAAGTAACTCATAAGCACTCATAACTGCACCTGCTAAGCAGTCTCCCAAGTGAAATGTAGCGGAAACTGGTCAGTACTCCCCGCACGGCGCGTTTGATCATCTGATGCTGTATGCCGTGACATACTGGCCGACGGTCGACGGTGGCCCTGCGGTCAGCCGGCTTCTTACGGATCTATGAGCGCTTTTAAGTATACCGACTGTGAAAGTAGAGGCAGAAGGTTCAGTTTTAATGACGTTGATTGTTTTGGTCTCTTGAGAAAGATTGTTACAGTAACAGTATCTTTCAATTCAATTTTGGAAAATCAGGCTATCAGTGGGTCATACTTAATAGGTAATTAGTAAACGCCAGTGGTAAATGATGACATGTTCATATTTGTTCAAGCTGTTTAATCTTTTTCCGGAAAGTGAAGTTAATATACGTCTATTTTAGTACCGAATGATTGACTACGCAGCCAGTAGCAGACTAGTATTTTATCCGTCGTCTAAGACAATTGAAGTGTTTTACTATACTAATGCTCTACGATAATCGCGCTTATCAACTACGAAGACCGCAGAGTGGCGTAGTTACTCTACCGTGGAGTACGAAGAATGTATCAGGTTTGTTTCTAAACTATCTGCTTGAAAGACCGTAGCTTCGTAGCTACTAATCTATCGGCTACGATCGGCGTAGCTGCTACGCCGTTCGTAGCGCCTGACCTACTACGCCCACAGCCACAGAGGCAAAGAATCGACGCACGATTTTCGCGTATTGCGTAGCTTGGCTCCGACAATGTTGATGAACAGTTTAACTTCTATAGTTTTCTTGTTATATGGAAAGCCTGCAGTCAGTCGACTTCTTACGGATCCATGAACGCTTTCAAGAATACCGATGTCTCACTACTGGCATATCGATATCTGTCGGTTAGGAATCGGGTCGAATCGGATTCGGGTTTCTACTCGTGATAGATTGGGTTTGGTTATTGCAATGTCTCGGCGTAATGCGATTGACTGTAACTTCCGTTTTGCGCAGGTTTTGATGTAGAATTAGCTTACAATAAATATTGTTTAGTCGAATAGAAGAAATTTGATATGTGTCGTGGGTTATAGAGATTTATATCAATGGTACTGGTTCTATTGACGCGTGTGTCTCATAATATATTCATATTCAATAAACAAAAAAATAAATCACACCAATAAACAATAACAAAGGTAGGTTCCTTCCTAAATACTCGGAAATGTATCGAGAGGGCCATTGACAAGTTGGAACAATGAAAATTTATTAAAATGCAATAACAATAAAATTCGTGTCCGGACATTAGTGATGTTAAGTTATTCTCCAAACGCCACTTAATGAGAAGTGATGGGTTCGTCAGAAAATAAAATAAAAATACAATGTACCCACCCCGGGTTCCAACGAGGCGGGCGCATTCGGTATGCGGCGCGCATGCGCTTGAAATTACATGTCCTGTATGCAAGACATTCCTTCCACCGTGTCACAGCAACCGAGAAGAAATTGTCCTCTCATCTCGAGTACTAAACTACCGCATTATGATAAACCTATTGCTGTATTTACGCATGATTAATTGAAGGTACCTCCTTACTCAACCACTGAATCGAAATTAAACCTTAACTCGACCATGTAAGGGCGAGAATCAAACATTTCAATGAATCCTAATCGATTAAGAAGATCAAGAATCGATTGATGCAATACCTAACCGAAGCGTTAAAGTAGCTTTGACCAACAATTATTCGTAGACGTAGATTCTATCTAAAAAGATAACGTCTAAATGCTTAGATATTTGCTAAGTTTCATATTTTAGATTCTCAAATGATGTTCTTCTATTCATTTGTTAGTTTGATACTTCGAAATTTAAGATAGTTATTTGGCATAACAAGATAAGAAATACTTAAAGTAGTCGGTAATATAAGCATAAACGCTATGGAATTTGTTGCGTAAAACTTTATTTGGTGAGTTAAAGTTTACAGCAGTTACTAACCAACCGTTCGTTCGTTAATTAGTTATGTTTACCAAGAGACAACAGGGTTTTAGTGGTATTTATTATATAGAAAGTGTATAGGTAACCGTCTCGATATGAGTTGTCGTAAATCAAAGAGACACCCACGACGAGACGACGTTCGACCAGTCGTACTCTAATCCGAGAGGGCTTAACCGATCGTGTCGTGACGAAAATCGAGTTCGTAGGCGATAGGCGAACAGTGATGGTGGCAATTCGAAAATGCGGAAATATGTGAAATAATTGCTGTAATATAGGTTTACAGATAATAATTTTCTGAAGTTATTTTATTGACATTAATGTTTTGTTAAAGATTCGACAAAAAAAAAAAAACAATTCTGAGTTCAGTCAGACACAACTTTTTATGTGGTTACACCACAAATGTAATTAATAAAATCTTAACAATCCTAGATTTTAATTAATCAAAATCTAGAAATCTTTAGAATCCTAGATTTTAATTAGCAAAATGTCAAGCCAGGATTAAAAGTACGATTGTTTCGAATCTGTCGAAGTTATGTCGCGCGGCGTTCGACAGCGTTCGACAAGCCAGCTTTTCCGTCCGCCTTCGACACTAGTTGTTATTCCCTGCGTCACTTGTCACACGCCACTCGGTAGCACCCATCCGTAATAATAAGAATTGTAATATAAAAGCATTATAATCCAATCAGGAGGTAACGTGAGGTGTGACCGCCCGTGAGCACGTTTACCATTCGGGACGCGGCCATGTCGATCATAAAAATAATTTTGGACGAAGAATTAGAAGTAAATGGTCAGTAGTTGTTAGTACAAGACACACACGGTGTTGTGCGACTGTGGGAGTATTCGTACGCGTGCAGTCGTATTCGATCACTTTCGACTTCAGCTGCGGATCGCGTTCCCCGAATTCTCGACTAAGTTCATTGACGTTTTCGAACGCGAATTCGATCATTATTGCAAGTGAGCGACATTTTATAGTCTGGCCGTTTGATCAATAAAGTCTCAACCAAACTTTACTCTAAGTATGTTAGCTCTAGGTACTCAATATTCCCATAGTTTCCTTCGCAGTGAGTACCCTACCCACTGCATAAAATACAGAAACAAATAAGCATAAAGCAACGACACTTCGCAACTGGTTTTGTTTGCGTTTCACTTTTTAGGTATAAAGTTACCGCGCATCGTAAAATGTAAACATCGACCAAATTTTGAAATAAAGGTAGGTATTTTATTGCCCCAAATATAATTTACATACTTTCATAATAAGGGAAATCCGGCTAATTAGCGTGCGAATATTTTCCATCTGACCGTCACGGCTGGCTCACTCCTCCCTCCTCCGTGGTTCCTCACTCCTCACAATAAACGATTTTATATTTTTACTGACAATAATTACTAAGTTAACTGCCGTACACTTTTGTAGCAGAAGTTGTATTGCAATCATAAAAAGTCTATATTTTGAATTGCGTAATTCCCGCGTTAACGGGGAATCCATTTAAATAATGTTAAGGGTGAATATCAACAACGTGCATTTTTATTCAATTTTGGTGGCGAAATTTTTTCTTCATTATACGTGAAAAATAAGGGGCTGGTATAAGAAAAGAAACTCCAAGCTGGAAGGATCTTCAAGAGGGCTGAGAAAATCTCGATAACTTTTTGAGATATTTTAGTTCAAAGTCTAGTGTGGCCACCAAAATTGAAAATCGCCCACCAAAATCGAAAGTGCCCACCAAAATTGAAAATCAGTGGCACCAAATTTTATTTTCTCCCTCACAAACCTCAATCTCACTAATAAAGCTCAATGTCACAAATTCTCATTCTCATTAATAACTTCATCGGCTAATAATAAAAGACCAAGTGGTAATAAAGACCAAATCTAGTGGAGATAAGGTCGTTTCGAGCCGGAGATTCTGACGGAAGTCGAAAACTTCTACGGCAAGTTGTACGCATCGCCTGCATCTCGACCTGATTCTGAAAATAAGGATTCCAGAGCCACCTTAACCCGCCATTTCACAGAAGACCTACCAGAATTCAGCCAAAACAAAATCGGGGCGTCACTTACACAGCTTAAAAATGGAAAAACGCCTTGTGAGGATAAGATAACGACTGAGCTCCTGAAAGCGGGAGGAAGTCCTGTATTAAGAGAGCTACGGGAGCTTTTCAACTTGGTCCTGTTCTCTAGGAGAACTCCAGAAGCGTGGTGAAGGAGCGTGGTCGTTCTTTTCTTTAAAAAGGGGTACAAGACCCTATTCAAGAATGACTGACCCATTTTGCTCCTTAGCCACGTGTATTAGCTATTTTCAAAATTCATCACGAATCGTCTAGCGCGAAGACTCGACGACTTCCAGCCACCGGAGCAGGCCGGGTTTCGAGGAGGATTCAGCACCTTAGACCACAATTTACACAGTGCAGCAGATCATACAGAAGTTAGAAGAGTATAATAGGCCGCTGTGTCTTACATTCGCGAACTACGAGAAGACTTTTGACTCTGTGGAGACCTGGTCAGTTCTGGAGTCTCTGCAGCGATGCCAAGTCGACTGGCGATACATCCAAGTGCTGAGAACTCTTTATGAAAACACCACAATAACCATCCAAACTCAGAACCAGCAAACAGAGCATATCCCATTGCGTCATGGGGTGAGCCAAGGGGACGGAATTTAGCCGAAATGGTTCTCTGGGTGGAGTGGAAGGGAGTATCAGACTTGTGTCCATGTTCCTTCTTAGCCCTTTGTGTTCCAGGGCCGCGGTATCTCTTTCAAACAGTCCCGCAGCCCCTCACCAACGCACCTGGCATGAACATCAACGGCGAGTACATCCCACACTTGAGATGAAATCGTCATATTGGCTGAAGCGATGCACGACTTTGCAGCAGATGCTGGATGGCCTAGTTGATTCATCAATACACATTGATCTCAGGATGAACTTGGACAAAACCCAGGTTTTGTTCAACGAACACGACACCCGGAAGCAGGACCTATTGCTGTCAATGGCGGTCCTCCCGAGGTTGTTCGAGAATATGTTTATGTAGCGCAAACTCTGCAGTTTGGTAAGAACAACTTTAAGAGGGAGACTGACAGAAGAATTCAGCTGGGCTGGGCATTTGGGAAACTTCGTCGGGTCTTCTCGTTGCGTATTGCACAGAGCCTAAAGACTAAGGTCTTGATCCAGTACGTCCAGCCTGTTATGACTTACAGGGCTGAAACGTGGACACTCTCGGTACGGCTGGTCCATAAATTCATGGTCGCTCAGCGAGCTATGGAAAGGGCTATGCTTGGACTCAATGCTTTATTATGTAATTTTTTGTTGTTCCAAACAAAATAAAAAATATTATATCCAAGGAGAGATACAGTGAAACAGCAAACAGATCATTACTATTTCACCAACGCTCTAGTGACTATGCTCTGCAGATTTCAGTTAAACTAAAGCCTTTTCAATTAAAAAACCTTAACTCAATATTTGGATGCTAATCACCAGACTAGATAAATGGTTTCTACAATCAGTCTTTCAATCTAAGAAAGGAATTTGTAGTTTTCAAATATAAATCTTCTGTAATCTTTACTAAAAAAAACTTAAAAACAAGAAAACACTCCTTTTCTTTTTTCCTCACAACTCTTTTTTCGCAGTGTTTCAGCCTGTTTGGGATAGTTCTTTATTTTTGCTTTTCTTCTTCTTTCTGCCATTCTCTTTTTAACCAGCCTCTCTTCGCTGGTCTGTTTTGGCATTCTTAAAAGCAACCAAATAAAAAATATAAATAAGAAACTTGATCATTAGTATGCCACCCTTATAATAATTGGTCTTACTTACTGCCAAGTACATACCACTTATTTGTTTGCTAATTAAACTGTCCTGCAACGTAAAAACTGGCTATATTGGTACAAATCATACATAAAGGGTGTAAAAAGACCCTTAACGAAAACGAAAACCACATATTCTGCCCATCATTGGGATCATTTTTTTGTTCTGGACCATACCTGGGAACCTTCTAGATACGGAGATATTGGGGGTCAAAGTTCCAATTTTTTCACAAGTTTTTTTTTAAATACTACTTTTTAAGGTTCTAACTTTACTCCAATTACCTCCATGGTCCGTTTACTATTCAAAGCATCCATCAGCAATAAGTTTTGAGCGCATTATATTGAGTTTTACCGTAAAATGTGATTTTTGACCCCAAAAAAAAATTTCGTTTCCCAGCAAAAATTTTTGCATAAAGTTACTTAGTTTGATGTACAGAATGCTTGGTTGACGGCTTGGTGAAGGGTCTGTTTACACCCCGTATACAGTACATAATTAAAATTCGGTGGCTCGTTTTCAATTTTGGTGGCGGGAAAACGCCACCAAAGCCACCAAAATTGAGCCACCAAAATTGGGACCAGGCATAAAAAAAATCTTTAAAAATAGGGGTTTTAAGTTCCAATTAAATTGATTTTACTGATTTATACGAAACCCTAATCACTAGCTATAATGTGTAGCTTATTATTAAAACACTTTAAAATCGACCGCAAATCGATCCACCAAAATTGAACAATTCTTGTCCCCCGTGCCACTCAAGGTGAGTACTTACGTTTTTGGGGGGTAATTACTGCACTAATCACATACCTGTTTCGCGCAAGTGCTGGCCCAAGACTTAGAATTGCGAAATAATAAAACACTATTGATCACACACGCCCGAAGCTTCGTGTTATAGTAAATTGAAAAAGTGCCAACAAAATTTTGATTTTTGCTTGGACAAAGTTTGATCGAGTGTCCTGTGCTTTTAACTTAGATTTTCTAATATGGTTTAATTGTTTTTAGATAGTGTGTCTTATGTATATACTAAGGAAATTGTTTATTTGCTATTTTACCCCAAATTGTTACTTTGGTGAATGCAATTATATCAAAAAATGGAACTGGGACAAGCCACCAAACTTGAATATTAAGGTGATTTTTTTTTTCCTGATTATTTATATATACTTATAAAAACCAAAAATGTGGCCCTAATTGAACCAAGTTACGTAGTTCACTATAAAAAAAAATTAGAAACATCCTATCATTTTACACTTCGATTCTCAACGTGGACACGTAAAATTTGCTGCTGTGATATTCACCCTTAACCTAAATCGGAAATAACATGTTATGCATCACGTTTATGTGGCGAATGCATAAGAAAGTACGCGTATACTTAACATATTAATGCAAATAGTCGGTTAAACGTTACAATTTGGCCGATAACAAGGTGAGAACACAACAAAAGAACCATGAGAAGTAGCTCAACTTCACCGGCAATATATTAAACCAGTGAAAAGACAATGTTGTAAATAAATACTTTAAAAGCAAAGCAGCGTTGCGACGTTAGTAGGCACCTAAAATACTCGTCGTCGATACGACGATCAATAAATTAAAATTAATTCGGCGTGCGAACGGTGAGATCCGATACGCGATACCGACGCCTACATTTATCATTCGCTAACACGTCGGACATTTCACAGGGCGCGTTCGTCGAGGGAATGTGTCCTTTATGACAACGTACATAGGGATTACCGATGTCGCGATGATCGGGCACGTAATGATCCACCGCGGGAACAAAGGATAACACGTCTAAATACAATAAGTGGAAGGGATAAGATGGCGTGCGTATTGGCGGTTGTAAAGGCGTGAACACACGCGCGGGCACGCAGCTCGCATGCGGATGCGGCTGATGTCACGGCGTGCAAATAAACCGCGGCAGACTGGACGACGCTGGCCGGCTGACCTTGACGCGCCCCGGGAAAGTTCTCACGAGGCCTGTCACTTCTCGTTCATGAGTTAATCCCAATCAAAGACTACATGCACAACATTATACCGAGTGTTTTTCTTCAGAACTAAATTACTTATTTTATAAAATAAAATAGATCGTTAACTATTGCTTTATCGTCAACAGCATGCCTTTTTAAATTAAATTGATTCGCTTTACTTTATTCCATTTATAATTCATTTATTCTTTCAATTCCGCAGAAAACATAATTCGTTTCATTAAAACGCATGTCGTCGAGCGCAATAAAATCACCTAAGTCTAGAGCTATAATTATTACAAGTTGTAACTGTCACCGGAAGACGTCACGCTGGCACAACACACATTATAGTTTATTACGTACATATGCACCAGCCACCAGTTACGAGGCACTTTGGGCCGTAAGGGGCAATTTTCGCCGCAAGCGAGGAGCACAAAGGAGGGAGCTCGGTTTCAGTGTAACCACGCCTTAACGCTTGTGTGGATGCAAGACCAAGGGGCGGGTTAATGGACTCAATGAATTTTTACGGATATCCAATATGAACGCGATAAATTTGGCGTATGCTCTCGAGTTAGTGGGATAAAAAGAGAAAACCAGACAGTCTGTACACCCAACAAAAAGTCTGAGTCTGAAACTCCTTATAAAGTTCATAGTTTTTTTAATTTGTAGCCTGACTATCATCAGCATTTGTGTTTGTGGAGAATTACTATGTTTCGCTGAAAAGCACTTATTGTAAGAAAAACAGCAACTCTTTAAATAGACGATTACTTAAAAATCAGAGGAAAACTAGCTTATTTCTAATGAGATTAGCTTTTGTCATTTTACAACCACTAGTATTTCCATACTCATATCCAGTCATACTTATTTCCTGATTTTATTGTTACTCATCACACCATAGCGAAAGAGTTTTCCCACCGAATTTTCACGAATCCAATGTCACAACGAGTTAGACGAATCTTTTCAAATATAGAACTAATTCAACTGACATACACAGGAAGTTTACATGTCAACAGACCAAAGAGTTCCCATGCCTAAAAAAAAATGTCACCACGCTTAAAAGTGCGGGCCAGCCAGTACTTTAATTATTCTTAACCCACCCAATGAGTATGTGAAAATTCGCAACCCGAAAAAAATTTGAAGGGTTAGAAAACCGTTACAGTAAATGCATAAGGCGGGTGTACATCGTCAATTTGAACACCAGTGTTAGTGCCCTGTGGCGCGGTGATAAGATCTCTTGTTGCATCTGCCGAGGGTAGGCACATGGCAAGGGCCGGGGTTCAATTCCGGTGTTTTGTTTCGGCGCCGTCTGTGGGAACTAGCGGCTTAGCTATGATTGGTTTATGATTTGATTTTCGTATTTACTTGGCTTTAATTATTGTGTGAGAAATTTAGTGGGGGTTTTTACCTAATAATGATTTATTGACCCCTATGAGTGGTGGTGATTGATTGGTCTTGTGACTGTGTTGGACATTATTTGCTGAAAATGGATGTACTATAGAACAACTGGTTTATTCAATTAAACACGAAAGAGATGAAAATGTGAGAGGATTTGAGATAGTTTGACGGGAATTCCGATCAGTAAAAGTTGGTAAATATTTCAATTGAAATCAATAAAAGGTATTTTCTATCACAAACAACTCACATAACCGACCAAATATGCTGGTTATAAAATCCCGGATTAGAACTTCACATCCGCACAGTGATCCAGAGATAACGACAAAAGAGGATCTCCTAATTCAATTTCCACCGTATTTACTATTATGTTTATAGTTTTTGTTTTCTACGAGCCCCGCGTGCTTGTAAAACACGAAATCCCATAACAATCAAGGCTTAGTGGTATACAAACTGCGTATCTAGTACAATGGCCGAAACTTGCAGCCCTCTAATGAATAAAAAGCGCCGGTGGCCACCCGGTACCACGATATCGCCGGAAAATCAGCTTTGTTGTATTATTGTAGGGGAACGGATTAAACTGTCGCATCGGAACGGCTGTTTTGGAGGAGCTTGGTAGCGGCCAGGTAGGGCATGTGGCGAGATGGTGCGATAACAGGAATTATTCATACGCGCGTTATCCGTCCGCCATCGCTGGGGCTATTGTGAACCCGGCCTAACGCGCGAGGGGTGGCTCCCGGTTGTCGCGGACGCTGTCAAAACGTTGTTGTGTGTATTCGGCCTAATGTGACGCCCGTACGGATTGATTATTGTTTTATTTCGTGTTGTTTACCGTAATGACTCCAGCCCGATGTTCGATTATTTCAGTGAAGCCCACCGCGATGTTATCGACCATTTAACTCGTCCAACGCGATTCGGTTCAGACAAACTGGCCCTCTAAAATAATTATGATAGCTGCAAGTATACTGATTGAAATCTATATGTTTCAATTGTCTCATGTATATGTCATGAGTGACACTTTTGTGACTTTATTTTTGAAACTTTTATCAGATTTACAGTCATTAAAATCTGTCAAATGATTTGGGGACACCGGTCTGATTGGAGGTTTCAGGTGCTGTTGGCTTATCTGATGTTACTAATTAAATGTATACTTTCAACATTAAGCAACATTCACCGCCGGTAAGGTTCATTCCCCCAGCTGGTCTAGCCGTGGCTAGGCCGCAATGTACGGGTGCCCTTGTGATAACAATCGTTGATAATCTCAAACTGCGATCGACACCTGGATCGACACGATGCGGGCTTGTGTAGATATATCTACAACATTGTTTGCGACGAATTCATTGACGCAACGATACCATTTTATAATCGGCCAGCTTTGTTTCGGAAGGTCAAGGTATTAATTTGTATTGTTATATCTCGTTAAAGCATCTGCGTAAGTATTGTTAATGCATTGGCTCGTAGATCAATCGTATCTGGTTGAAATCACATAGTATTGAACATATGTTCGGCAGTAAGTTGAGTGTAACTAGTTGTTGAGTACCCGCAGTGCGCCGCGGGGATGCTCGGTGTCTGAGCTCCCTGCCGCATTACCGTAGGGAATAGCGTGAAGGGATGCGCCCCTAACTGAAATCAACCAATCGTCGAACAGTTCACCAACACAGATATCATTACCGCCGCCACCCTCGGCTAACAAATGCACCCGTACGTACATATGTTTGCTTTCACTTTTATAAATAATAATTGACGAATGTTGCTTCGGAAATTAAAATGGGGAGCGACTCTACATGAGCGTTTTAAATCCCCACGTTTTTATTTTTATTCGAAAACTTCAACTGCAACTAAACTCAAACGTAAACATAATGATCAAAACATTTACGAAGCGCGTATGCAAACTAATGAACACAGTGTATAATCAAAACTAACACTACTACGTACATAATTAATGAAATTTCCAGCTGGCCTACAATTTTAATTGTTACTGTTGTGATACGCCGCTTTTGAAACGTTTCGGAAAAGTAAGGCCTTTTGTTCACGGACGCAGCCATCGAGACCCGCGTAATGCCTCCATTATTTGTTTATCAAATAGCCATTAGAACCCGGAATATTCATGATTACAATTACAATATTTGAGAATGAAGATGTCGTGTGAAAGACCAGTTGTTAGATACAAATGATATTAATTTAGGTGAGCTCGCTGGGGTAACAAAACGCCTCCAAATTGTCCGCTTTAATGACAACAAGTTTAGATGTTTCGGACTCGTGTTACGATGACTGTCTATCGTTGGATCTCAGCTACGGTAATGGTTACTTAAACGCTCGTAAACATGAGAGGTTTAGGAATCAAATTGCGGAGGAATCATCACTATTATGGTTGATATTAAAGAGTGCGTTTTTTTTGTGTGCAGGTCGAACGTTGAGCGGCGGCAGCGGGCAGGTATGCCGGCCGCACTTCCACACGCCGCTTCACCCCTGGCTAGAGTCCAAGGCGCTGAGCGGCGGCGCGTGGGGCAGCGGCTTCCAGCAGGACGCGGCGCAGGCGGACAAACCCCTATCGCCCGCGCAGCACCACCACCCGCACCCGCTGTTCTCGTTTCCCCCCACGCCGCCCAAGGACTCGACGCCGGACTCTGTGGCGGCGGCTGCGCTCGGCCAGCAGGACTACCAGGCCGCCGTCGCGCACGCCACCGCCATGAGCGTCGCCTTCATGCAGCAGCAGCAGGAGCTGCCGCTGTGCGGCGACGTCAAGCCCATGATGGGCGCGCCGCCGTCCAAGCAGCGCGAAGGTGCGCAGCCGGACTCGTGCCCCCAGGAGTCGAGCCAGCCCTCCGGGGAATACAACGCGCAGTACAACGCCGCCGGCGGCGACTACTACAACTACCAGGGCAAGGGGTATAGTGGGCAGCAGCAGAGCAAGCCGCGCCCGAACAAGACGCGAACGAGCGCCGGTGAGTCCGCGGTCCGCACCGCCTGCACCGCTCCCGCTGCGTGCACTCACCACACACACCACGACACGCGCTTATCCGATCACTAATAACAGCATCACTGGATCGAGATATCACAGTAAGCGTTCAGATGATCCACATCTCTCGCTCACGATACCCACTCATATTACGCCTAGAAAAGCTTTCATTTAAATGGTCTCTAATCAGTTAATAAATCAAATACGCGACCATCCAAGGCCTAATAGAAGGCTTTACAGAATGGCAGCGGAGATATCCCGCGTAATTAGAATCTCTACAGATTGTCTCATCGACAATTGAGATATATTAATTCGATAAACGTAGCAAGATTAATATTTCATTTGGTTTCGAAATGGCATTGTCGAGTGATATCGCGATGTGTTCGGATAAGCGCGGCTCTTGCACCGGGGGTTGTGGCGCCTCACGAGTCTGTGACACGGTACTAGGGCTTGGGTTCATGTCGGCTCCTAACGCTTCTCTTACTAACTGCTCAACGGTGGAGGTGTTGTACTAATAATTTATAATATTGGCTCTTTGCAGTTACGGAACGAGATAAATTCTCTTCTAGCGGGAATCGTGGATAGTTTTTCGTTGGAAAGCGTATAGTTTCAAAGCGAACTTAATCAATTTTCTGTCGGTATACGAGAGCAGGAATTCCCCAATTAACTTGTCTAATATATTAGTGTGTAAGCCGGGCGGCCGGCGTGTGCACCTCATTGTTACGCGGTACATGTGAACTGACGCGGCCTCCACTGATGTTGACCAAACAAACTAGACGTTTCTCATTATTTAATTGCGACCTGCCATTGTTTTCTAACTAGATAATTAAATAAATTCTCTTAAGTAGATTTCTATTAAGTGTCGTGACAGTCCCCTAAATTAGGAGAGACGGCTCTTGTTTACTTTCACAATAAATTAATAAAGATGCTTCTTCTCTTTCTCTTTTGTGTAGGAAAAGTCTTATGTCTATGTAACTAATTTGGACTCTATGCTTGCAAAAAAAGACCTATCCATATAATTATAGTCATAGTCAATGATGACCTTTAATTGTTAGACGTATTTTCGTAACGAGAGCACTCATAGCCATCAGCCACGTCATTGCCAACATAACACAAAGAATTACACAACACTAATTGTATTAACACCACATAATGCAGCTTTATTTTATATTTGAAAATGTAATTATATCTCCCGTACTTGTTAAACTTTGACAATGGCCGGGAACTAAAATGGCGGCTTATTGTCTCATATTAGAATAATGAATGTGCAGAATTATGTACAATGACTGTTAATATAGACAGACAATTAAATAGTTCCCGTTACAATTATGTTTGTTCAATATTTTGTGAAATTTCAAATGGATTAGCATGCCGGCTCACGAACGCGGTCGCATCTAGATTGTTATAATGGATTTCTCATGATATAATTAGACACGTATTGAAAAAAAGTAGGCGCTGCGTTAATTGCGCCGGATAAAGCCATTAACTAAGTACTCACTTATTTATTCTTTTACACTTCCGTGTATTATGAAAAAGTAAATCTCTCCAAAGAATTCGTTTCGCAAATTCTTCCAAGTGTTATACAACAAAGCTAATTTGTTGTGATTTAAGATGTCGACAGTAATTATGTCTATTGTCTGTTCTAACAATTCGTTTTAAATTAAATATTCATAGTAGATTGCATACAATCATTGGCATTGCATTGGGAGAGAGCTGATTAAAAATGTCATTTGACATTTAGCCCTCGCCCACAGATTAAAAAGTCTCCCACGGACAAAATTAGCATTCCATTTTCAAATAATGCAGATTAGACAGAAGTATGTCGATTGGAAAAAAAAGATTCTTTAGGTTCTAATCCAATTTACACAATGTCACGCGTCGTTAAGTTTTTGTTATACCGACGTGTTCTTGGTAATTGTCGTAAAAAACTCAATACAAGCCCGCTATATAATGTGTGTTTGTAATTGGAAATAGTTTATTAGCTCACTTATTTAATTGATAGTCCGTCGTACTCGCTGCCCGATTCATTTGTTTTTAATGTATGTTTTTTTTTCATAATAATTAATCATCACAAAACCACGGCCTGTGATGCTTTTATAATTGGTATTAACAATAACTAATTATTTTTTATTGCGTATATTTGTGAGGATATAAAAGAAAGAGGGAGGATGATTTCCATTTTAAACAAGGGGAAATGTTATCCACTATTCTGTTAGCTAATTGGATTAACGAAAGAGAGTCTAAACACACGGATGGTGGTATTAAGTGTTGAGTATTAGATTGTTCAGATGGTTGTAGGGGCATCAAATGTATTTAAGCCGCTGTAATATACTCTATGGTGTATATATCTCGGGCAGTAGGTGGCAGTTCCTTGGTGGAAGCGGTATTATGATAATGCGCCGCGGCCGGATGTGGACCATTCCATTGTGCTAGCGATCGCCTGACCTCGAGCCTCCTGCCTATTACAATATACGCGGACTTTAGGACAAAATAATGCAGCATTTCATAGCAATGTTTGAGGACTATACTTTGCTGGTACAAAGATAGGAACTACCTCAATCGATAGCTGGATTCATTCTACCAAGTCAGTGATTCAAAGGTAGACTGCAAAAGGTTATCAAAGTCAATTGTTAGGTAAACCAAGGTACTCGAGTACTCCGGCCTTCGGTCCTGAACATCGGATAATGTTATAGTATCAATTCTTTGTACATTACGGATTAATGATACAAGATTAACTACAACGCAGCATTTAGATCGAACAATCGAAAAATCGTGACCTAAAACGTAGTTTGTATTTGAAGAATGTCATGCAAAGGGCAATTCGAATAATAAACGGTCAGTTCCAATGGTAACCTGTTATTATACAGGCTATTTCTTAAACGTTACCATTCAACACTTTCTAAAACAATGTTGCGTTCACTTAGACTGTATTCAAATTATTCAATGATTTTGCTTTCAATAACAATTCAAATGCAACCGCTTTGTTCGACTGATGGAGGACCTTGCGTTTATTTTCTTAAGGCCCTTGGGGTAAAGTCGAGAATTGAACGTTGAGTGATACTGTTAATGTGTCGTAGTCTTCGTAAATTTGACATAATAATGTGATAGAAAACCAGCAATTGGAGAAAAACATTCACTTGAGAACAGCGAGTAATCCGTGTGAAAATCAATAATTAATTGGAAGATACGCGTTGACAGTGGAAGAGAAAATTTCGCGTGTAACATTGGGATGCGAGTCACGCAGCGTGTTGCTGCAACGCGCGCGCGCCGCGGCTGCGCAACCAATTAGCGGTGACGTGCGCCCGCGCTACGGACCGCCACACAGCAGGAATGAGGCTCCGGCCAACTCTTAATATGTTATTATTTTTCGCAATACTTTTTGTTATGTCCAGTATAATACCAACAGACAACACTAAATACAAATAATAAATCTTTCTCTCACGTTTCGAGTACCTACTTACCTACTTAGTTACTTACCAACCGATTCATTTAATCCGAACGTACTTTAAATGAATGTTTCCAAGTTTATTGTACAGAGTTAGTGTTGTTAGGTATAGTAAATTCGTCACGGTCTGCCGACGCGTATTGTTGCCCACAGTGTTGCATCAACATGAAATTTGCATTTTACGTTGGACATCCGCGGAGCTATTAATTCAATTATAAAATTAGAGGGCAGAGATGTTACGTTATCTTGCTCAGCTTGTAATACACGTTGCATTCGAACGGTTCATGGTTTCATGCAAATCGAACAGTTAAAGTCTGGTTATAGCAAAAAATCATAGTGCGGACCGGTTGCGAGAAGTGTGCGCGGTATACTCGGACATCACATGACCGGTATATAATAATTACATCGAGTTCAGTGCAAGTTGCTACTGAGCGGCATCACATCGCTCGTCACACGTAATTATCTCGCAGTATGCTAATAACGAATGCAAATACAAGCGTCCGCCGACCGCCGACCGGCGCAGCATCGGCGCAGTGCAAGCGCCGTGAAAAATGGCTTCATTCCTGATCACCACTCGTTACATCATACTGTACCTAACAACTATCAACCGACACTAAATGACTAAACAAAAGTGAAATAGAATTAGCCAGTCAATGACTTGTAACATCCCTTTTTTTGCTTTTACATATTTCCTGGCAACACAATGCTCAATAAAAATAAACCTCGAGCGAGACCATCAGCTTCCATTAAATTTTTCTATTTGCATACAGGCATATAATTAAAGCGTAATAACAGCCTCTGTGGCGCAACAAAGAATAAGTTTTGAGCAATAATTTAATGGTTTGTATGCAAAATAGCCTCACCGTTACGTGTTGATGGGCCGATGCGCCGAGAGAGAGCGTCACGGTACACGAGAGCGAATTAGTCCTTCATTTAAATTACATTACCCTGGTGCACATTAACGTTATACGTGACTATGTACGAGTTTTTACTTTGTGGTTTCATCGAGCAGTAACGGGCCGGCTTCGTTTGTTTCGAACGCATCGATAACTCTGAGGTCAACATCGCTGGAGTGGCGTGAGGTGCAGTCTCAGCGAAACGCGCCGTGTGCAGTGTTTTCCCTACGCGGCGGGAGCGTGTGAAAACTTTGCGAGTTCTCGACGGGCCCCGAGTGCCTGGAGACTCTCGAAAAATAAAAACCGCCCACTCGCCTACGTAAATATGGCAGATGAAAATCTTTTATCGCGGTCACGTAGCGCCGCCGCGTCACGAGCGCACGTCACTCCGGGCTATAAAGAGCGCGCCGCATTCTAATTTTGAATAAACACTGGAATTTTTTGCTGAGCCTCATACGTTTTGCAGTAGATCAGGATAGGCAGTCTCTGCGGACTCGTACCGTTACGGATAAAATAAAACGATATCTTTATGTCGAGTCTAAATCACGTGCCGGGCGGAGCAGCCCGGCCAGCCGAGATCGTCCGTCAGGGGAAATTAAGAAATAACTCTTCGGTGTGAATGTATTAAAACGTTACCATTGAACCGGATCGAACAATTAAATCGGATAGTAATTAATCAGAACAGTGTTCTCTTTAATAATACGTGTAATGTCGATGTATGAGGGGCAGGCCGCTGTAAATCTTGTGAAACGTCGCCGCCCGCGGCTCTCGGGCTTTCACAAACGTTTTTACCAATAGAGACGTTACTAATGAACTAAATCCGTCTCTAAAGCTAGAGACACTATCATAAAACATCGCGGCTCGTGTAATATCCTGTTATTTTTTCCTAATAATCGTTATTGGTGTTTATTTATTACAAACTTCGATCCAAATTACAGGTTTTATCGATGTAACAAAAAATGTAAAGGGTTAGTCCAAAAAGTGAGTCGTTGGCCCGATCGCAATAAGTTTTCGATAAAGTCCGGGCGATTTAATTGCCGGTTTTGATCTGGTTTTACATAAAAAAGATGAATGGCTGCACTGCCTAAAGCTCGTAAAACATTTTCGGTTCGTTTAACGTATTTTTTCTATCAGATATTTGAGCACTTTCACCTTCGCGGCGTTCCCGCGTATTATTATTTATTCAGCGCACCGCCCTGCGTCTGGGGACTTGGATAATCAGATCTAGATACATAATTACTACGATACCTATTGATACAGTTCCGATCGATATGCGCGGCTCAAACCAGTTCTATACAAACAAACTAATAGATAAGTGCGGCGGTGTTTGTCACGCGTCGTCTGATTTCCCACACTGATAGTGGTTAGTTTGTTATCGAACGCCTCTGAGGAGGATGCGAAGGTGTAACGAGCTTTTAAATTCGATCTCGGTAAATCATCGATCGTGTAATCGAGTTTAGAGAAAGATTGTGGGCGGCGCACGCGCATCCCATATGTGAACACATCCTCTCACTAACCATGTAAGCACTTTGGTAAAATTGCTTATTGTGATCTTTAAAAATCGTATTAACAAGTATCCCGGAGGGCGGCTCATCCTGGGGTCAGATTTTGCATGAATTTATAAAGTTAACGCATGAGTAAAGTATCGACTTAGCGTTTTATTTAATACTGTATTTCATCGCTTGGCTAGTTTGATGAATTAGGTGTCAAACGTAGAATTTATAAGATCGTTTTTTGTTTGATTCGTTTACGAAGATTTGCAATTCAAGTCGGTTCATGGATGAGGGGCGATGGCTTGCGTTTGAAATGGTTTTAGACGTAGGTGTACAATTACACACAGCGAAAATTAGCATGTGGGTAATAGTTTATAGCTCTGGTTCCGCTCTGTTTAGTACTAGACGCTCACCAATGTTTTTGCAACAACTATTTATTTTTGTAGCAACTCGCTTTTGTTGTTGCAGTCCGAATTATTATGAGTTATTGATCTATGGTTGTTGTTATTATTTTTTAATTAATCCTTTTTGTACGTCAGTGAGTTTTAGGTTTTTTAGCTTCTTTCCATTTATAATATTCATTGAAGCCTAAATTATGGTTTGGTTCATTGAGAGTTTAAAAGAAAATTAAATATGCATAGACGATGTAAGGGCGTTTCTTAGTTGTCCGTCAAACTTAACTACCGATGCAAGCGTTACTTTACTTTCTCTTGGTTTTCCTTCGCGTGTAAAAAATCTTGATATTTTTTCTTCAAAGTGAAACTCGTCGCGCTTTCCCTAGTTAATTGAATATTTTACTATTTTTTCGTAGTAATTGCAATTATGTTGATGTCGAGATAAAACTGTTGTGAAGGATGATGTAGAACATTTATGTAATTGCTTGGTGTTAGCATGCTTTGTTAGTTAGTGAAATTCTATTTGTAATGTTTCTGAATGTGATTTTCTCTCATCTTTCCCAGCCTGCCAGGAGACAGGTAATTTCCACCCTTCCATACAACGCTATATTAACTATGGTTTGGTACATACATTTGGTTTACTTGGCGGTTTTGTCGACTTTGGTTTTGGTGTTACCGTTTCGCTTCTCCATTATTTCTGCCTTGCATAAAATCATTTGTTTTCAACTGTGAAATAATTCATTACAAAAGTTTTTTTCATTTTACCATTCACATTTCAATTATCAAACTTCTTTCAAAACCTCTTTGCAATAAAAAAAAGAAAACTCAAACAACTTTCCTAATTCAAAATCTGTCTCAACTCAAGGCACATGAATTTCATCCCTTTATTTCGCCCCATCTGACTATCTTGTCTACAACACAGAGGGTCGAGAGTGCGTCAACTGCGGGGCAACCAGCACACCTCTATGGCGACGCGACGGCACCGGCCACTACCTCTGCAACGCCTGCGGCCTCTACTACAAGATGAACGGACAGAATCGACCCCTGATCAAGCCCAAGCGAAGATTGGTGAGTGTAAGAATCCGACCAATTTTGTTGTTTTTGATTGTCTGGATAAACCGATTGGAAAATGAAACTAAAAAGGCTTCTTCAACTTTTTCAGTACTCAAAATTATAATTATTCAATTATTTAGTGAGGATTTAAGTAATTTGTTGAATATAAATACATAAATAAAATAAAATAAAAAAGAAGTCAATGTGCGCTAAACCACATACGTCGGTATAATAAATAATATAAATCCCGACGTTCAGCATGTTATGTTCATAAAGGCATGTTAGATCGGTTTATCTAGACAAGTTCTTAGACACTTTTTGGAATTCTAACAAATTATTAGTTTTACTACAACAACACAGAAATATCCGCTATCGTTCGTATATCATGTGTTAATTAAGTTCCAGACATTTGTTACGTTATTCGATTCGACTCGTTAATCCCAATCAATCCCGTTTAGAACTAATGTATGTGCATTCATTAACAGACTATTATATTAATTAAATTAACGTGCAAGTATGATGTATTGGCTCACTACACCACTTTTTACCACGATGCTTCGTTTCCGAGTACACACTACACAGTCGTAACGAAAGCGATTCATTTTACGATTGTAGATCACATCAAACACCAGTTTTATTAGCATTTGGGCGCATTGTTACCCACAGTGCACCATTTCCAAGTCGCGTGTGTTCGAGATAACATTCCATCATCTACAAATAGCATAGCGAGACAATCTCGGAGAGAATGGGTGTTGTGTACAGTTAAAGGGGCAGCAATAAAAAGGCGGAGCATGCACGCCCGTGCCCGTGCACGACACCGCATTAAGCGCTCCCACAAATTGGGCTCTTATGAAAGTTGAACGTTTCGACGAAAGACCTCAACGTCCACTAAACTAGCCTCTGCATGACCGCCATAAATCTTGGAGTTAACATTTAATCTAAGGTCGGGTACGCATAAAACTGAAACAATGCGACATACGGCGGGCTCGGTGTCACGTCACCCCATGTCGGCTAACGAGTGGCCCGTGCGCGCAATTGTACCTACAATTTACCTTAATACCCGTCTCGCAGACATAAACTAGCGGAATGGCTCGGAATATTTGCCTTTTGTTGGCCAAATTACGTAATGCCAGCGTTATGATTTCATTGCAACGTACAGCGTTATGGCTGGGGCCTGGGGCCTGCGGCTGCGGGCACATGCGTATAATAGCGTTCCTGTTTAACGATTACTTAAATTGATAAACTAACTTAAAGTAGCGTTTTTTGTTTCTACAATAGTATAATAGGAGCGATTTTGTAAAACAACTTATACGAGAGCGAAGTCATGGTTTTTAAACCCGGATGTTCGTTCATAACGCGGTTTTAATATTTAGATTCACTGTAGTGTGGAGAGATACCGTTAATGTGCTACGGGGAAAGATTGAATTCTCACTTTTATTTTCGTTGTGGGAAATATGAGACAATGCGCGCCTCTCGCCGCTGTCCGGGCTCTTGGCTAATCCTGAGGAGCGTCTGCTTGGGCCACAATGACTCTAATAACGTTATTTAGAAATCAAGATAACGTTTATTTTTATGGCGATACAATAGTGCTAACTGCTGCTAAGTACGCTACGTTTCCTTTACCACGCAAGTAGACACCAGCATATCAAGCTACCCGAAACTGTCAAAATTTCCCAATCATCCTTGAACCTAATGCTTCAGCGATAAAGTTGAAAATCTATTAAAGAAATTTGACAGATTGTAGTAGCTTGATGTGCTGGCGTATGTATAAGAGCAGCTGCTATTGTTACTCTAAGCTCACTTCTGAAGTACGATATCGCAATATGAATGTATCAGGTCGAGTACCTCAATGGCAATACAAACTTATCGATTGCAAAACAAAGGCCCAACCTAGTCCTTTAACTTCGTGTCCTAGACAATAGTACTCAGAGTTTACTAACTAACTATTTTAAACATCAATCTGCAAACATTCTTAGTAGAATTAATTAAAATTAAATTGTTACACGGCAAAATGGCGGCAATTAAGGCATTAAGAAACAACGGCCTTGTTCTAACTAATTGGACAATGCGTTGAATATTTAATGCAAGCAAAACAATGAATTAAAACAATAATTTCTACTCATAATAATTGGACTAGCCCAATTATAAACTGCACTTGACACGGATTCAAATGAAGTGGGAAACATAGGACAATACGCAGGCTAATGTGTGGACTAAATACAATTATTTTTCTTAATAAGTTAATGGAGGTAACCTTGTACTAAGACAATAGTGTTACAGAACTATAACCTTTGCGTAATCACTGCGGAATATTGCACACATTAATTAGTGAAATAGGATTATTCTTCAAACAATAATAAAGAAATCATTCTTTAAGTGAACTTAAAATCATCATCATCTGCCTAGCCTTTTCCCAACTATATTGGGGTCGGCTTCCAGTCTAACCGGATGCAGCTGAATACTAGTATTTTACATGGAGCGACTGCCTATCTGACCTCCACAACCCAGTTAGTACTGTGTAATATCCCTTGGTTAAACTGGTTGTCAGACTTTAAACTTAAAATCCATATGATTAATCTCCTCCTTAGTGCTTAACCTGATATAAGAGTTTTTATGCCGCCCATGGCACTCTGACTTGACTTTACATGCCGTCGAGAAAAATCGCTCAGGCTTGCTGGTTCCCTCACGATGTTTTCCTTCACCGAAGCAAGTGATAATTATACAATACGCACATGAACATGAGAGGACATGATTAATAAAAAACTTGCACACCTTTTCGCTTTTCTTGAAAGGACAGAAGTTAAAGTCACTTCCTTTTTGTGGAAACTGGGAAAATATAACTACAATTTTTCTTCAAACCCTCAAGCAATTTGGGGGATTAAATATAGGTATGGTTTTGAAGACATTATACTTCTTGTAGCGAAGATTAATTAACACATACCTACACAACATGACATCACGCCTAGTAATCTCTGGAGGGTTAGGCAGAAGTGTACCTAACAAGTACACCCACAATTGCCTGTTATGTTTAAGTCCCATGTAATAGGGGGCGAGCCTATTGCCATCAACCGGGCACAAATCCAGACTCTGTTGCTACTACTGAGAAATTATTGATGGAAAAACCCGATATCACTTTGCCCGACCCGCGAATCGAACCAGGACCTAATGCTCAGCAGTCACGTTTGCGACCACTATAAAATAATAATAATAATTAATATAATAAACTTATCTACGGTTCCTTTTAAGACACACTTTCTCTATATATTTATTTAAAACCAAAAACTTAAAAAAAATTAATACAGTAAATGCAGTTCCATAAATTAAACTAAATTACGAGAACCATAGACAAAGATTAATTTCCTTACACAACTTGTGTCACTTTGCAAAATTAAAAATGCAAATAGGTACCTACAACTATTAGCGGCTGTGGCGAACACATGGCATTTTTATGTTAAAAACTAAAGATTGTCTGCGATAAAGATTTTATTACCAAAATAAGGCAATTTTAGTGAAATTTTATATAAATAAATATGTTTTAATTAAAAATGCAAGAATTCATAATTTTACTGAGAAAAAGTTATTTTGAAGCTTTGGACAGCTACAATACTGCTGACGTCATAAAATATGGGTTTAAATAGTTTAAAGAACTTAAATATCATGTCTTATTTTGTTAATTACTGAATAAAAATTTTATAGCCTTTTTATTATTTCTGAAAATTCAAAGAATTACACATTTCATCATGGTCCAAAGGGTTTTATTTTCTTTTTTATGCACTTTGTATTAACAGGACTTTGACACTTAGCATAAAACATATAATATGCAAAGTTTGTTTTTAGTACATCTGACTTTTAAGTAGGTACTGAATATAATATTCTTTTAAAGTCTCACAATTAATTCACTCCTTTAAAAATAAATGAAATTAAAAGCAATTTTTCACATTCACATTTAAAATCCCAGGCATTTAAAAGAAAAGAATTAAAGATATGTCTTTGCAGTATAATTCATAAAAATATTTACTTTGCGCAAACTCGCATTGTCGGCAAGCTTTGTTTGTCAGTACTGGCAACGTGAACAATAAATTGTATAAGTATAAAATAGAATTATGGAAAATAAAAGAGTATGCGCGTGCACCTGTATTTCTGAACACATAAGGAACCATGCCCACTTGACACAAACACGTGTTCGAACTTCAACTTTGACGTTTGACAAGTATGTTTTTGGAACATGTTAAATACATGTCTACAAATGTTTGACAACATGTTTTTTGTAACATTATGTATATTTTCTCCACAAATGGTAATCAATGACAGTCATGTCACGTTCTAAGATAAAGTTAGTCTGGAAATAACTTTCCCGATCTATGAAAAAAATTACAACATGTATAGTGTTGTTGGTATATTTTTCAATGTCAATAAATTATAGGGACAGTTGTACATGTCCATCTATCACATATAATTATACACGAGCAGACATGTAATGAAGTCCTTATTGATGGAAAAATTAGTATAATTATTTGCTGTAACTTGTAGTTTTTGTGTCATGTAAGCCATTAATTTACTTGTAGTATTCTTCTTTTCTATTTTCTAAAGTATTCATATTATTTGTTAACTTCAGTCGTGTTGTTACCTTAGCATCATTATTATAACAATACCTTCCCAAATAGTAGTAAAATATAACATTTTTGTAGTTTTAGGTAAAATTGACACAAAATAACATTATTACATCCACCGAGCTGATATTCTCTGAGCTCTATTTTTTTCATTGAAAAACGAAACAATAAAAACTAGAACTTCTCTCTCATTTTCGAAAACCCCAGCCAGTGTACCCTCACCTTAAGTTCAAAAGCAATAAAGCTGCGCAGGCGACTATAAAGAGCTTCATACATTACGAGAGGTATCTCGCAATATATCGCCGGTCACCGGGCCGGGAGCCGACAGAAATATAAGTGGACACCAGTGTTAACGTTATGCGATTTTATTTGCATGTGCTATATGGTAACTACGATTCAAGTGTAATGTTTTTTTGAGTAGGTAAGATTGTTACTTTATTTTGGAAAAATCTTTTAATCGGCCAGTCGCTAATGAATTTGTTCGCCTCAAAAGATCGATGGTTGATCGATGGATACAATCCGGCTACCATGAATCACACTGGATCTATCATCATCTGCCTAGCCTTTTCCCAACTATGTTGGGGTCAGCTTCCAGTCTTACCGGATGTAGCTGAATACCAGTATTTTACATGAAGCGACTGATCACACTGGATCTATCTGGACCGTAAATGTCATCGATCCACCACTTGGATTAGTGGTTACTGCATTTGGAATCTAGGTTTTACTGTGATAAGACGTATTGATCTATTTTCTTCTTAGCATGTCACTGACCACTGATTTCTTCAGCTCTAATACGTGCTATGCTCCTAGTCCTAACTTACTTTATTCATACTTTAAGTAAAATTAAGGCCAGAGTGGAATCTGGTTATAAGAGTAGAGGAAGACTAAAGAAACGATGGATGGACTGTGTGAAGGATGATATGGCAAGCAATGTGCCTGATGAGATGACGAGTAAAAGAGGAACACATGCTGCGCCGAAGCCGAATAAATTGGGATAAGGGAGAAGAATGATGATGAGTGGAATCTGTAGAATATGACAGTGCTAATTTTCTCAATGAACAGAGAAACCCCTGATTGAATTTTCCTCTAAGGAAAAACTTTGTAAAGTTCAGTTGGTGCTGTTTAGAAATGATAAAAAGGACAATGGCGCCTCCATGATGATGATTTATGGCTATCCTAATAAAAGAAGCCACATTTTTCCTTCTAAGTTGGTTTCAACATTTCCTTTTACATTTCCTCAACCATCTATTTTCCGTATCTGAGTCATGTAATTCTCCATCTTGATCATCAGTTTTCGTACACTGTTAGCGTCTTCCATCACACGCCATTTAACTCCATCCTCGGCCACTCTCATCCAGCTGCTGTAGCCCACTCCTTGCCATAAGAGCACATCACATATACTACATAACATTACATACTATAGTACGCTCTCGATGATTATGATTCAGTCCAATGTACTAGAGGCCGAGCCTATTGCCATCAACCGGACACAAATACAAACTCCGTACTGCTATTGAGAAATTCCGATGATTTTGGTGGAAAAACTCAATAACACTTGACCCGACCCGGGAATCGAACCCAGCACCTCATGTTCAGCAGAAGGTCTTGTGACCACTAAACCAACGAGGTAAACAAAGCACAGCACAGCAATTTCTCTCGCATTGCGCAGGAGTTGAATAAAGAGCGCTTCCACGAAAAGGGGATAAATCGCAGGGCGCAGGAGCAAACAGAAATATAAGTGTACAGTAGTGTGGACACGTATCCCATGCGATTATGTTACATGTGTTGTTTCTATGTTTCTTTTCTTTATTTCTGTGTGTAACTTAACTATTTATTTATTAAAAACAATATAAAGTCTAACAGGCTGCGTAATGTATTTAGTGCTACTGACCATTTGTGTAGAATTATACGCAAATACATAAATATAAACAAATTACTAAAACTTATAGGTTTTATTTTACCTGCGAAATATTACCTGCTACGTAGGATTCTTAACGTTCATAATTATAAATACGTACTACAATTATTTGAACGGATACTATTACGACTACGGATTTTATTATTTGAACTTTTAGATATATTATTACAAAACCTTGATTAAGTATTTAAAAAATGGCGACTAGTTATTTATCATTTAATTACATTGCTATAAATGTATGTATCGTATTGAATTAAAATACATACAATAGGGATTATGCACGGGTAATAAACTAAATATCAGGGATTATGTAAATTTTAATAATAATGTAATGTACTATTCTGATTTCCGTTGGTAGCTTCATACAGTTTTATAACATAATGTTACATTTACAGGCCGTGACGAAAACCTTTCTTTTTTCATTCTTTCCTATAGTAATATATACATTTTAAAAACACGAATTTATGTGTTAACCGACTTTAGTGCTGGTCGTAGTACTATTCAAGAGAAATCGTTGCCCATTTCTTCTCATGCAGAAGCAGAAAGCTGGGTTTCCAAGTATTTGTATGGATATTATATTTTCTCGTATGACCTGAGGTTTTAAAGAAAAGCTGACGCATCCAATTACCTACGCATATTGTTTTAAAAATAAATGAAACTAAAACTAACTTCAATTAATTTTTATTGCTCAACATCTGTTCTTTGAATACATAATGTACCCCAGTACATGTAGTACATACATATTTAAATATAAACCAAACCGACGGTCATAGAACTTTCCTATTTGGCATTCAGGAGCGAAGCTTCTGCCAAATAAACGATTACAATAAGAATTCTGTGCCTTAAAAGTTGGGACAGGAATCGGTCCCACACTGTCTGCCTGTGCCTGATCTATTAATCGGCGTGATGTCATAAATTACGGACAATTTATTGTGATAGGTGCCAAGTTTTCCGATTGTTTCAATGATTCCGGTTGATGAATGAGGAGGTGCAAATATAGTCATGGGACGCTTCGGGCAATGAGATGGCTATAGCTGTTAGAGAACACTTACCATATGATGGGCCTTATTGGGCCCGTAGGTTGCGAACTGAATGTCGTAAGAACCAATACTAATATTATAAATACACATACAGGAATATAGAAATACTTTTATGCTTATTGTCATCTGGTAGTAAGTTTCCGTGGGATAATTTCTGCGTAGCTGGGTAAAAGAGAATAAATAATAAAAAACAATAAGTTTATCGTGAAACATATCTAATTGCTTTCTCAAATTTATTTGCCTAAAGACCTATGTCATTTGTTAAAGTCGAATCCCAGTTAAGAACACAATTATTAGGCCACTCTCAACCTTGAGACAAAGAAAAGTTCCTCCAAAACATTGACTGCCAGTGTAAATAAAATAAAGAGATAATTAAAATTTTCGTATTTGGATCGTGGTAAAATATTTTTTGTAACATTAGGAACGGTAGTGGCCGTTGTCCGTGTCTCGGTGGCCGGACAAGTCTCGCCGGTCATCGATCACCGCGCGCCGTCGAATAAATTGTGGCCGTGAGCGTGGTTCAAGTTAGGGGGTACAAGCGATTTTTGTTTTCATAAATATTGATTATTATTTTAAAGTGTTTCTTTCATTACACATTTTATTTGTACTTGTGGTGTGGTCTTTTCAACAACAGCAACCTTGTTGCTGCAAGAATGACGTTCACTGTGTGATGCACAATGCCACTTAAAATAACAGGCAATGTAATGTGCTATTTACTCCCTGTCGTTCTCTAATTTTGCTAAAATAAAATTAATCTAAAAACCAAAAGCCCTCATTGTAACCACAATAATTTTCGTAAATGTAACTTGAAAACTACAAAACTAGATCGAAAAAGTAAGACCGACTCTTCATCTCTCTCTACAATCAACTCAAATACAACAAATATTGACCTACATTTCTGTCCCTAAATAAATTTCACCACGAGAACTGTATATGAACAATATCAGTTTATTAGACAACCGTCTGACTCATATCATGTCACCGGCAACTGATTGACTACAGTCGCTCACGTTTGCGGTCACCAGCTATCACGGATTACCTACTCTATTACTCGACCAAACTATCTTGAGACTTGGTAACATTTAGAACTACCTTTGAAATGTACTGAATTTGACAGGTGGATGATATTTTTCTTAGCAAGCAGCGCCTCCCTGTATGTCTCAAGTTATGTTGGTCAAATAATAGTCTACGATATGTTGATTTGTATTATTGTTTATGATTGAAATTATAACGGGCTGTTGAATTAATACTGCAGTTTAAGATCCGTATCGTAATCCTTGCAGACGTGTATGCATGTTTGTTTGTATGTCAACTTACAAGCTTTAATTGAAATTGATTTTGACAGTTTACACTAATTGTTTTAGAACAGTACAAAGAATAAGTTCATGCTTATAAGTTACGTAAGTCTCGTGTAACCTAATTACGTATATACTTGCATGCTAGTATAGATATTTGATCTAGAAAGTAATGCTCAATTTAAAATAGTAGCCGATGGAAAGTTGCAGTATGCTAAAATAAAATGATAGCTTACCTAGGCTGTTTTGGTGCGGTGCATAGTATAAGCTGATAGCGAATTTTGGTAGATTTCTAGTTAATGTTGGACTGCGCAATTTTATTATATTTAAATTTGGTAGATGAATTTTAGTCTTATTATTTGCTTTAAGTTTTTATTGGTTAAATGGAAGGATTTACTTAATTTTTTTGCTACAAAATGAAACTGTCATATTAAATTCCTTCAGCTTCAATATGATTCTGTTAAAGGTATAAAACTCCATCAAATACCTTAATAATGACACGATAAACGCCAAAACATGAGTGAGTCCGGCAAAAAATGCCCGGTCGAAGGCGACGTATCGTGCCGTGAGACCGTGAGTGACACACGGGCCTATCCGCGCCGCGGGGGTCGCATCGCACTAACATTTTTACTGTTCTCGCACTCCATCCAACCTACCTGACCGTGTGTCAGGAAGGTGGAATTGTTAGAGGTAACGGAAGGATGAGGTTCGATTCTTGGGTCGATTTTATTTTTGGGATATTGAGTGAAATTGGGGTATATCTAGATGTATCTACAGGTAACTTGAAAGTACGTAATGCTAACATGATGTATATTGATGATATTTTTATTGTTCTACCCTTCCCTATAAAACATTACCATAGACCCTAGCTATCAATCAAAAACTAACAGAAAAAGCAACCTATACAAAAACATAGAAATGAAACAAATACCCACTTAAAGCAAGTGATGCTACACAGGGGTAGAGTGGGGCACTCTGGCAGCGCCCGCGCAACGCTCGCTTCTCTTTTATTGCATTTCCATAAACACGGACCCTTTTTTCATCCCACGGCCCGTACGAGGAAAAAAATACACTTTTGTCAACGCCTTGATTGATATGGTAACCCTCCCTTGTTTTAGCAATAACCCAAAGTCTTTAGTTTTGTTTTTTTTCTACATCGCTTCGTACATTTTTATTTGCTACGTCGAACAGGTTTGACATATCACTAAATTTTGTAAGAAAAATTACTATTCTCAGGATTTTTATACCGGTGGCCGGGGTGTTATAAATTTCGGAGTTTTTTTTTAACCTGACTCACCGTTCATTGTGTAGGGAATTGAACGTTTTTGTACGTACTTTTATAGTTTTTTTTTGTACCTGTGCTAGGCGCCAGTGGCCATGACATTTATGGTCAGGATATTGGGACACAATTAATGTGGATATTAATAACGAGGAAACAGACTTTGTGGGAGCCATAAATTCTGATGACGGAGTGCATCGGAGAAACATGCCCATTTCTTGTCAAAATATCGTTTGACATTTTTTTTTGGCTATTATTTTTGTTTGTTTTATCTTTCTCTAGGCAAGCTTTGGGTTTAGCCCAAACTTTTTTTTTGTTAGCCTGTGCTGTCCCGTTTCTGGGTAAAAACCTCCCCATAATTTTCAAATCTTCCTTAAGTCTTGTCTACTAGCTAATCTGCTAGGAACGAGTCTAATACGTCACGCAGCGTTTATTAGGCTGCTTTGGTTGCGACGACGTCCGCCTTCCGGCAGCCACTGTGTGACTATTCTCGCCCATCTCTCCTGATCCATCCTAGAAGTTTAACTTATCGAAAAACATGAGTTATTATCATCCTCCGTAAACACCTGATCCAGGCTATTAATTGGAAATCTTTAAAGATACTCAGTTCACTTCAACTCCTTGCCTTCAACAAAAGACAACGATACAGTTTCATTAGCGTAACCAATATCATGTTAAGTCGGTATCGAGCTATCGATTCATCGAATAAGGGTTTGTGTAATCGAATCAGGCGGTCGAGTAAATGGCGATCGATTGTAAATGAGAGCGCGCGCCCGATTTCACGCGGCGAAGCGGGGAGAATCGATTCCTCGGTCTGAACGTGCCTCCATTCACAAGCTTGGCAGCCTGTAACTAGGCCTGCACATGTCAACCTAATAGAATACACACTAATACTTATTGCCTTTTTAATTAGACGATAGAATTTATAAACAGAACGTGTATGCTTGTAATTAATGTCTATTGACTAGAGAATTCATTGCATTTTTTTTTGTTGTTAGTTGCAAATGAGTCAGTCTAATAAAGATGGCTGAGTAAAATGTATCCATAAATGAGAATGATAATTTCCGTTAGTTATTAAAGCTTTTAGCATCTAAAAAGCTCAAAGAACAGCACCTTTTCTTAATGTTCTCCAACTTGACATTCGGCATTATTAATGTTCAGTGGCATAATAGCTTAATAAAAGCTGTATTGCAGTTAAAAATGAATGATTCTCTTGTTACACTAATCGTCTCGCGGCTCCGCTGTTATTTATCAGTAGCTGCTGGCAGGAGCGAAGCGTCCCCAATGATTTAAAGCCTCAAATTGCACGGCGCGGGATTACCGGGCCAATCATCTCGATTTAACATCATGTGCAATCAACACTTCTATACCTTTTATATTCCAAGTATGGGTAGTTGTATGATTCAGAACTTTAATTAAAAATATTTTAGAGTTACATTCCAATGAAAAAACTAAACAAATCAATACGCTTAGAACATTAAAATCTAAACATGTATCTAGATGTTATCTTACACTCTAATAATAAAAAACACGCCCGTGAACAAGTGCCTAATCGTTGGCGATTAATCGACGAAAAAAATCTTATCCGTGAGTGTCAAAAATTCGTCACTAACTTTTTGTTAGTCGTCCAGCAATTAAATGCATTAAGCAATCGCTTGAATGGCACAACGGACAAGCAAACTACCGTATTACGTTATAATCTGGACTAAGCCTCGGAGAGACTGACAGACGGGTAAGTGCCTGTGCCTGCTACCGAACGTGACGCAAGAAAACAAAACCAAAACTCGATGTAATAAATAATGCGATGCGCCCGCGCCTATTGACTTCCTCTACACAATTAACATAGCAGGAAGCTCGGGCTGTCATTAACCCGTCAGCACGCCGCACCACCAACTGTTCCAAAAAGCATTACTCGAATCACAGTTTACGTCCACCGCCAATATAATTAGGATCCGAATGCTTTATAAATACAAATAAATAAAAGTAGCGGTGCGAGGTGGCAACCCGCAATTTACTGGTGCGTTCGGCGAGTGCGCGCCGCTCAAATTGTCGGGTTGAGCGGGTGGAGCGAGCGGTGTCTCCCTGACTAATGACGCGACTCCCGAACAATGCCAGCACCGTGTTATAAGCATATTTAATAAGTTCGCTTTTCAATTATTGATATCTGCAACATATGCCGCGGGACATGAAAACCTCTGTTTTGATTTTACACATTCACTTTAATTGTATGTTTTATAATGTTATTTATCAACGTGAAAAATCGGTACAAATTAATCTTGGTGCGCATGCGAGTTTGCGTTGTATCTGGAAGCGCGTATAATTCCATTTAACTGTATTCGCGAACGTTAATACTGGGTAAAGGCGAGTGTTTTGTCAACGTTGTAATGTCGTCCCACGCGGGCTGGGTACAAGCCACCGGGACCTACTTGGGGTCTCCGGTCACTTCCGTGTCTCGCTACTGCTCCGCTAAATGGAACAAACGACACTCCCGCCGCCCGGTCAAATGAGAATCTGATAGTTCTCTCCCGCTCTCTTATTGGTGACACTTATGTCTCCAATAAATGATAATAAGGTCCCTACCGTTTTCAGACAGTACCTGTTCTGAAACAAAAGCAGAATGTACTAATGGAACAAGTCTCATCAATCAGGATGATATGAAAAGTTAACGCTACTCTAACGGTTACTCTTAATAAAATGAGAGCAACTCGGTAGTGGCAGGGTTAATACTGGCATTTATTATGGAGAACACTGCGCGCCTAGATGGTTTTATTATGTAAGAAAACCTAACGGAATAGCTGTAGATGATTCATACATTATACAAGTATACAATAAATCTATAATTTACCTTCAAACAGGGCTATTACAACGATTCTTGTTTCTGTGAAGAACGTTAAAGCCTCGGTTACTATTAGTGGGATGGTTGTGCCTTTTATTTTATGATTCGTATTGTAAAGCGGTTGTACACAGGCTTCCACTCGTCCGCTAAATAAAGGTCGTTGCATACAATACATTTGTATGTATCGCGCGATCGAGGTGGATCGCGTAATTGACGCAATCCGATATTATCCGCGATGTAAGATCACGCATCGCGATGCGATAGCCTTATCGACTGTGACAGTATTTACCCGTGAATTGTTTAATGAGCTACGGATTACCATAATTGTTTTTATTACTAGCTTTACTGTATTTTGGGCTTATTTTGGGTAACAGTTAGCATAGATGTCGTATTTGAATGTAAATTTTTCGCACTTTAGTGCGTATAACATGTTTTGACGTCGGCGTCATTTGAATTTGATTCATAAGTATAACTTTAGACCTCACTAAATATTAAACATAAAGCCGTCTAAATGGTAAAATATACCTATCAACATTCGAATTAACTCCATTTCGACCACGCCCCCAAACACTTTAGAATAAATGCTAAGAAATAGGCTCCACAATTAAAACAGGTCGGTGAGCTAATATCTCTAATACGCGCTATGTTTCACCGCGTGGAAGATGGACGGCTACTATGTATAGAGTGATCATTGTCCGAGCGTGTTAAAGACCGGTTGGACGGCGTCGTAACGAGCGTTTCGTATACAATAGACCTTTTAGCGTCATGTGCTCGGACGTCAATCGCGCCAAGACGCGGCGTGTCGCCTCAGCGAGCCTTTATTGTCTTACCCCGATATTCTATCTCAGCTACAGTTACTTTTAATCAGTCTCGTGAAATTTCTTCTGATCTGATACAAAATGACGAATAGCCGACCTATGCCATGAACGTAAAACTTATAGACGTTTCTAAACTCGTTCCGTTGCGCATTTCTTGCGTTTCATAATCTAGGCTGCGCTGGATAGAAATAACTTATGAATATTAATTTTGCTATCTAGACCCATCTGCTAAATATTTCTCGAAATTATGTATCGGTTATAGTAATAAACAAAGCTTGAGATGTGTGTAAAAACATTATTTTGAAATGTTATTGGAATGTTGAACGAATGAATTTAAAATCAAAAGCTCACAATAAAATTAAAAGCCCAACAAAGGATCACACGATAAACAATTATAAAAATATCCGTATTAGGTACGAGACTCGGTTACAACAACTATGATAACAAAAAACAAGTCGAGTCAGTCCGATTCGTATGAAAATAAAACACATCCAGGGACTGACGTGCGTCCGGCGTCACTTAGCAGCGCTGGAATGATGTGACAGCCCTTGCCGAACCGAATACCTTTTTTATATTTAAAATTAAAAACAAAACAAGAAAATCAACAAACTTTCTGAATCTGTTCCATTGTGTTCACGTTTTGGAAAAATTTAAATGACCGAACGCTGGCCGCTTTTTTGAGAATCGGAATCTCGAATTCGGCGTTTAAATACATACGGATTCGCGGTTTAGCGCCATGTTTTTTCCATTTTCTGCACATTTTGGCGCGCCGAATGCGACGCGATGCGGTAGATTTTGCGCGATTAAACGCGGGAGGTCGATAGAATAAGTTGTTAGTGTTAACGATCTAAATCGTTCGTAAACACCTCAGTTGATGTGAGTTTATATGGATAATAGTGCTCACAGGCTGGCGTTAATGTCGCGCAGATGAATACTGGAATAGATAGTTCTTATGGGAGTTGTCGTAGACGTTGTCACTGGTCAGTGCTGAGACCAAGAATTAAAGATCTTAGCTATAATGAATTCTGGAACAAATAAAACGTAATAATGTGTTGTTTAATGGATGATCGTTTTTTTGTGGTGCGTCGGCATTTGAGAGGCGTACGGAGCATCGATCGCAGATATTTAGAGTGGCAATATGAATGTATTTATTCAGGGCTGAGGGCGGCCTCCGCCTAACAATGCTACGCTTGTCGCTGCCGCCACGCCGCTCACACAGGGTTGGCTCAACAAGTTTCACAATATGTGTGAATAATGGGGCATAAGTACTTAACAAACTGACTGAAAAAGGGTTTGCCGCACGTCACTTGCAATTAAGTTCTCATTTGATGATCTCTGATGTCAAAATCTCACTTGTTCATAAATAAATGACCCACACCTACCTACAAAGTCACTAGCTGCAGTAATTCTAATAATTTGACACATAAATCAAAATGTACTTCAAGTTTCCAATTCTAATTGACACCAACATGACCATACAACAGACGGTATAATGACAGTATTTTTTCCTATATTATATTTTTCGCTTTGGCAACCCTAAGTTATACGTCAGTGAATCAAGGGCTGACACCGCAGCTTGGTGGTCCGCGCGTCAGTGCACGCGCGTGCTCGGCGGCGTTCGCATGTATTTCAACCCTAAACATTTACATACAGAGCCCCACATGTAGGGACAATTGCTTTCATACCAGTAGTCATTAGCTGAAAGTACTTTAATACGGAAAAAAGATGTAGTAATTTTCCCATAAGGTTGAAGTTCACGTTGGAAAATTGAAGCTTGTTTGTAACCTATGTTTGGTAGTAACAAGAGTCTATTAAAGTAATTAATCGTTTCGTACATTTCTGCTGTAGTCTGCATGTGTACGAGCATATCTCGCGGCGCGGGCGCTCCACTTTTGCTCATTTTGCACCCGTTTCCCATTGTGTTTACCGCTTTTACCATTGTTCGGGGGCCCGGGGCCCATATAAATTGGACCGCGACGTTCTACACTCGTGACAGGTATATTTGAGTCGTCGATTTCGGCCGATAATTAATCCGTATTGTTAACTGAAACGGGCCACCCTTGTATACCAATCGAACATCCCGACCCTTTGTCCTGTTACCATACTTTTAATTTGTGCATCCTTTTTGTTCTTCCTTCTGAATTCATAATACGCTCTGTTTCTATATCAATATAAGAAGATACGCCAATAAAACGCCAATAGGCGTACGTGAAATAAAGAATACGATTGCAATTAGAGTTTAATTAAAACTGATGTATTCCGCTATTCGCACGGCATAAAACTTTATGAATAGGATGCGCATGCACTGGTATAAACTTTAACGTAATATAAATTGAATAACACTCCATCTTTTAAAGTTCTTTGCGAAAAAATGGTTGGATAAACGGAGTCTAATGTTTCGCTCATTAATTGGATAGTGAGGTATGTTCTGCGCATGCTCACGTGTTGTTGGCACAAAAACTGAAAATATGTTTGTTTTTTTTATGAAACAAATAATCATTATGTTATTCGAATGTCATTTCACGGTCATTTGGGGCACGCGGAGGTTGATTTAATTAATTATTATTGTATTAGTGAACGAACGAACACGGGTATCCTTTTTTTAATGAAGTTTAAAGGGCTTGCAATTCAGTAATAAGTAGTTGAGTAATTGTTGCGCGGACGTATTAATTTGCTCTATTTGTCTTCACATTGTTGTCTCAGATAGTGTTATATTTATTGGGTAATTTACTGTGACCTTTGTAATACGTCTGCTGGTACATTTGTTATATAAATACCATTATGTTAATCAGGACTTAACTAAGTCACGGGAGCACGTTTGGCCTCGGGGAGCTAAATATATTAATAAACTTTAAATATTGAGTGTCGTATATTTTTATGTATTTTCAAAGTGCAAGTTTTAAATACATAATTTTGCTTTATTGAAACCCTATCTTTGGGTATGTGGACGTTTACTTATAATTACTATCGAGAGAAAATTCTTATTTAGGTGATCTTTAAAATATGTTATAAAATGTAGGTATGTGATGGGTGTGACAGCTATTAAAGAGACATTATTTTTTAAATTGAATTTTATATTTACAAAAATTTCAACCACGTAGGTCACTTTGCAATTATTACAGTAACAAAATATATATTTTACTTAAATTTGTATTTTTTCTTAATTATATCGTACTTATCGTAATTGGAACGATATTCGCGTGCATGTTATGTTTAGGTAAGTACCTAATAAAGAAAACCATTGGTTTTGCTAGATAAAGTATACAAGATAATTATTTAATTGATTTTAATGGCCACGTACTTGTATCTATTAGGTGTTACGTGCAGTAATTGTCTTGAATAATGATTTATTTTATTATGCGTTTTTTAGCTTTTAATAATAATTGAATCCTAACACTGGCCTTACTAAAACCGATGAACCTGATTGTTTTAAAGAGCATACAGTTCCCATAGTAACAAATCAGTTGTAATTTATTTATAGGCCTTTTCCTTGAGGCTATGAGTTGATCAATAACTAAGAGACTTGTTTAAAGTTTAATTTATTATCGTGCTACTGGCTGTGTTGATCACAAGTTAAAAACCTGTTAGGAATCTTGGGGTCTTTTTTATTAAAAAAAAAAACAATTTTCTAGAAGCACCACTTGAATTATTTATTATCTATGCACCCGACATGACGGTATGAATAAAACACGAGTAATTTACACCAAATTCCCGTAATTAATTAACACACAATTATCAAAGAAATGTCAACAATGCTTATCATTATAAAACTGCAGATTAACTCAAGGCACCTGTTTAAAACAAATACGCTTGTGACCTTCGATTATCCGACATCATTGGATGCAAGCTAACTAAATAAGAGCATCATCATCTGCCTAGCCTTTTCCCAACTATATTGGGTGGGGTCGGCTTCCAGTCTAACCGGATGCAGCTGAATACCAGTATTTTACATAGAGCGATTGCCTATCTGACCTCCACAACTCAGTTAGTACAGGGTAATATGATACCCCTTGGTAAGACTAGTTGTCAGAGTAAGCTAACTAAATGGGAGAGCTAACCCAAAAAAATTACATAGAAAAATACGAACAATTTTCCAAAAAAAGTAACCAAATATGTAAGTTTATGCACCCACCATGTCTGTATAAATAAAACATGAGTAATTCACACCAAATTCCTGAAATTACCAAAGAGTATGTCTTTGACTATTCTATATTGTCTATACTGCAGATTACCCAAAGGCACCTGTATAAAACAAATACGCGTGCCGATCGTCACCGCTACCAACTTTATTGGATGTAAGGCGCACTAAATGGGAGCGATAAACCAAAATGCCATCCACCTTGAACGACCTACGGCACCCACCTGCCCTTGTACCTTTCTACAATATACGGCGGTACTAAATCAGCCGGACTGCCTATGTACTATTGTGACGACATTTAAAAAACAAATGAATATCGAACGAATTGGAATAGTTTTGAAATAAATTCTTGTCTGTTTGGCCAGTGACATTGGAAATAGAAGTACTAGGACTCCTTGGCCAGTGTGTAACGGTGGAACCTTTTTAGTTGTATGTGGCAGTGTCGAGTGAAACGAAGTATTATTTATGTAGTAAAGAGACTAGCTAGACGCTCCTCACGATGGAACTTGCATAATTGTAGTGTTGGGCCAAAACAGGCTGGTTTTATTCCCTACTGAAATACTGACATATTACTTTAAGATATAAGTTCAAAAATACATCTAACCATAGTTAGATATATGTGGCTGTAATTCAGGATATAAAGGGTGTAAAAAGACCCTTAACGAAGCCGAAAGGCACTTGTTCTCCCCTTCCTTGCGATATTTTTTTTGTTCTGGACCATACTTGGGAACATTCTAGTTACAGAGATATTAGAGATCAAAGTTCCAAATTATTTTTCACCCCAAAAAAAAAGTCGTTTCCCAGCAATAATTTTTGCGCAGGGTGACTTAGTTTGATGTACATAATGCTTCGTGAAGGGTCCGTTTACACCCTATGAGTATGATTGGACACCTAATATCGCTTAAATATTGAATTTTCTTTAGGAGCTTTCTCCGTATTCACATAACTTAAATTAAACTTCACATCCTTTGTACTACAGAAATACTAGGACATCGAAATCCTGCTCATTCATCATATTGAACAAAACATGCAGTAGCTTTGCACATTAACATAACGCCGGGTCGGATCAATAAATTCAATACAAATGTGTTTATTAACTACTATATTTTATCTTTATGTAACTGTTTTGTTGCACTCGCCAAATAAAGCGGTTTTATTGAATTATTTATCAATTAACACCACCACAGTTTCGATATTTAATCGATTAATAGATTATGTATATAAATAGAATAATCGATAAAAATCTATCATGTTGATAAGAATGCTAAATTACATGTGTGCACTTCGTTTACTAAGATTTATGTTGTAGATTTAAATAGAAATATGGCAATCTTTATGATTCCTACCTAGTCATTTTTCATAGAGTGTTAAAAAGGCGAATGTATCAGATGATGGAAGTCTGGCCGAGGCTTGTCAACGTTTTTCTATGTTTTATGTCAGAGGAAGCCTTAATGGAAATATAGGTTTGTGATTTATGGAATTCGATTCAATAACTGTAAAACCTGAGTACCTCGTTGGTCTAGTAGTCCCTAGCGCGACTGCTGAGCGTGAGGCCCTGGGTTCGATTTCCAGGTCGGGAGAGGTGTTATTGGGTTTTTCCATCAGGAGTTTCTCAGTAGTAGACACGGAGTTTGGATTTGCACCCTGTTGGTGGCAATAGGCTCGCCCCTTATTACATGGGACTTGAACATAACTGGCGAAATGTGGGTGTTCTATTAGGTACACCTCTGTCTAAACCTTCGGGATTTACATGCGTGATGTTATGTAACTATAAAATCACTGCTTTTATTGTTGCTTTGCGTCATCATGGTGATAAAGTACTTTTACCAAAAGAAATAGTATAAAACCAGGCACTGTCTCCTTGATGAAGTGATTGTAAAGTCAGCTACTGCCGAGCATGAGGAGGTCCAGGGAACTTAAACGAGTCTAGTGATTGTGATTGAAACCAGCCTTGGATTATAAGTCGAGCTACACGATCACTGACAAATGCTTGCACTGACTGGACAGGTCCACTCAAATCTGTGTGGTTATTTCTTCAAAAGACCATCTCAGACATTAATCAGCATGGTCCTCATAAGTCTTGATCCATGTCTAGACTTTAAAAGACACAGTGACCTCTGAGTTTGTTTCGGATGTTTCTTCTCAGAGTAGTCAGGTACGAAACACCGGCCCCATCTAGTTTTAAAACAACATGATGACATGTAAAAGTGTTTTGTAAAACCAATTTACAGAAATAAATAAGATTTATGGTGATTTATGATTTATAAAATTAGTTGTACTACTTCTGCTTATAATAGGCGTAATATTATGTTATAAAACTTAAACAAAAACCACTGGCCAGCAACGCAAACCACAAAAATCAAACAGAGAACAAAAAAAAAGAAAAAAAAGCACCTCACTTACGCACTACGCACCGTCGGCAAAGAGTATGATTAAAAAAGTACACTCATCAACATTATGTCTACCCGATGAGCTGTCAGGAGTGAAGGCTACCAACCGACGGCTGCTCATGTGGGCACCTGACCTTCGGGTTAAGCTGCCGGGCAATGATGGGGTACTATTGATATGGGTAAATTAGTGGTGGGTGCTGATTTTGAGACTAAAATTTTGATACGTAATTAAAGAAAAAAGTTACTATGATAGCTCAGAAGGCTGGCCAGTTTTTTAGCCTTGATGTCAGTAAGACAATAAATTTACAAGGCTTTATTCGTCTTGTGGCGATTCCTACTATGATGCAGTGAAAGCCATCTGCGTAGTCATTTCTTAACTACGTTGAGGTCATCTTTAAGATATAACCGGATGTAGCTGGATAAAGAGAGGACAATAAGGATAGTGCTAACGCTGCTTCTTCTTTATCACGTCTATTCTAGTCCTTATGTTCTTGAAATCATGCTAGTTACTCTCTTTTTCCAAAATGTCTTATTTTTCTTTTTCTATCTCCGTGGTCAACTCGTCTGATCCACGTCAACCACCCTCAATTATGTGAATAAAAACATTAAAATTATTACCATTCTTACAAAATTACAATAAGTTTATTAGATAACATGAGTGGAACTAAAATTTGACACGACGTTAACTGTGTGGGACCGAGTTTAATGCTTGTCTACTTTGATCGCCTCAGATGTAACCGTGACGTTCGTGTTCACATTCCTGCTGTGAGAACCCATTACACAGAGTCAAATGGCCTCCCGTAGACTATGGCAGCCTTGCACCGCACCATAAGAAACCTTTCGTATCAAAAATACAGGTTCAACAACATTCTGCAATAAATTTGCGAGATCGATTGAACCACGTAATGATCTCGTCTCACCCGTGATCGAATGTTATCATTTCTCGTTAAAAAATGATCCAATTAAAAGGTCCCGCAGCTTCAATAAGTTACCGAAAGCGAGTTTAAAATCTCCCGCACACCCATTGTAATAACGCATGCGCCCTCAATATTAAATTTTAACAAGGTATTAATTAAAAAAACTAAAGCGAAATATCTTTAAATTTTCTCAGGACGCGCTCGCCCCCTCGCGTTATTTTATTTTTAATTCATTTTATTCGGCGCTGGTCGAGCGGTTCGGTACGCCCACCGGTGATTTAAAATTTTGATTTATCGGCTTGGGCGCTGCGCGGGAGAGTGCCTAGCGCGCATGCGCCCGCCTGCCGTAATTATAAATATGACGCGGTGCTAAACTGTGCGAACTGACCCGCCGACCCGGAGGGACCGACGCGCGGCGTTCGCACTCCTGCGCAATGCGTCGTGCGTACCCACATCTAGCGTGTGTTTTATCAAAACGACCCTTAACATAAAGTGTTAAATCAGATAAACCGACGATTCAATCTAGAAACGCCTTTACAGGCTTTTGTTTTAAGCATTGCAGTTTAGTTTAGTTTTGTTTTACAGCATGTTAACGACCTTAGTTGTTGTTCGAATGGGATGTTCATTTGCACATTTTCAAATACTGCGTACAATTTCTATACAGATGTCAAATCATCAAGAAGGTAGAACTGTATATTAAGGGGATTGGCGATGGGCAGCTGCCATCGTATTTACGACTTCCACAGGCGCGGGCGCAGCTTTACAACACAACCCGGGGCATTCGCTCACTTGCACTGTTTTATGCACCTGTTTCACTTGATTAATTGCTACAACCAATCGGCCTGTCATATAATTGTATCATTATCTACACGTTAAGAAAGAACACTTTGATGTGAAATGGTTTTTTGAAGAACCATCGCTGCTGTATTACTATTTTTTACGATGACAGGTTGAATTTATTCTCGGCATTATTCAAAAGACTATTGAAAGCTGTTTATTACAAATCCTAGATAACAGCTGACCTTACACTTAATTTATAAAAATAGAAACCGTTTCAAAGTCTTTTACACCAGTGTTTCGTAAATTGTTCTAATGACTAGCAGTACCAACGACTTTGGCTGCAGCAACTCCTCTCCCAACAATAGGCTATTACCGACAACTGTTTTTCTATTGTAATATCACGTCTAAGCCATATTACTTTGTTAAATTATTCATCTCATTTCATATTCAACAAATATGAATTACGTCATTTCGAATAAAGTGTTTGCTGAGCTAAATCAAAGCTCGAAAGGTAGTCGTGAAGCCTACATTCGGGTATTACATTCCCAAGCAGTTTTCCAACTAAGAGTATAAGAAACACGGTGTTCGAGGATGAGATGTGAGATACGCGGCACGGCGGTACACGGAATTCTGTGTGTGTTCGTTTTGAAAACGCCCGCAGTGTCCTTTGCCATTCAATGCAAATTCATACGTTATAAGAAGCGTTTCGAGGTAGAATTACTAGCGTTTAGTCGCCTGCAGGACATAATTCCCGAGTTACTTTGTAATTTTGCAGGACTGACGCCTTGTTTGTGTAATTTAGAAGTTGCTTGTATTTTTTTTTAAGTGTTACACGTTACACCTGTCTTTTTATATGAGGTAACGTTTAACTTGCGGCTTGCTAACTGAATTATTAGATTATGCAAATGTGGTGTGTTTTGCGGTTTTTAAATGAGTATTTTATGATGAATGGTAAGTGTGATCGTGTGTGAAAGTTCTGTGAGCTAGTTAGCTACTGAACGTGCTAATAAATGGGTTATCAGTTGTGGTGAAACGACCTAATAACACTTTACTATTTAATCTTTTCTTATAACATGAAATTAGTAATTTATCACTTCGAGTACTGCCTACTATTAATTTATGAAACAAGGCTGCAAGTGGGCTCATCACAATAGTTCAATGGGAACAGATCTAAGCTCACGACCTATCGATTAGGAGTTCGAAACCTTGCCGCTGGGCTTTTAGGCATCACGTTGTACGGTTGCTTTAGATAAATAGGTACATATATAACCTGACGTATGTATAAGTAGGTAGTAGAATAGTATCTTAATTTTATGCAATGAATTTAAATACTAAAATTAACACCAGAAACTGAAACAGCTTGTTCCTAGAAAAACTCATTAAGAGTTAAACTTTTGTATTTTTAACGAAATTATCATAGTTATGTGCCAAAATATGCGATTTATAACGTCAATGTTTAGCCAAATTACTGACATTCTGTTGCAATTTATGAACTTCGTTTAAGACACACACTCACATAGCCAAATATTGTGTGTGTAGGTTTGTGTGTGTGTATGATCTTCTAAATCCAAACACACACACACACACACACATTTCTACCTGCTTATTATAATTATGTGTGCAACATGTAGGTAGCTAAGACAATTTGTAGATATAATAGAACACAACGAAAATTACTCATGTTAGATCCCTATCAATATTGTTTTGTTAAGTTCAGGCCATAAATCTAAACGGCCATTAACATGTATACATATCTATCAAGTATCAAGATTGGGCCTTCACCTGGTGACACTATACTATGATGCACTGACGCCTGCGCAACTGTCATCCATCTTGAATGCGCTTGAGCACATCCTTCATTCTTGTTCTGTTGTAGATAGCGAATAGGTTATTCTGTTTGACGTTTGTCATTATCGTGGCTTAAAGGAATGGATGGGTTTGTGGATGAGGGATTGGCTCTGTAAATTGTATTCGCGTATTGCAGGAGCTCTGAACTATGTCGTAATATTGTTGGTAGATATGCAAATGTATTTAAATCTTTTTATAATTTATACACTGCTTTCTATGTAGGTATTAGACTCTAATAATAATAATTAGGCTCTTTAGCCAGTCCTTGGGCAACGCTTAATGCTAGCTTCTTGGCCTAATTGCCTACCACTTCTTTTCCTGTTTGAAGTACAGTAAATTATGGATTGGAATTCATATTGGAGCTTTATTGATGTTTTTATAAAAAAGATGTATATTTATAAATCTCTTCTCTAATTTATTCTATAAATTGTTTACCTGCTGTGCTAATGAGACAGTGGTGTGACTCAGTGGCAGTAGCAAAATGTAAAGTATCAATCAACGTCGGAACAAGATAATTATTGCGTTTTATACTGCCCATCTAATTGTAAATGACATAATCTTCGCATTGCGGCTTTACGCCATCATTATATTCATGAAGCCGTCCGTTCTAAGTGTCAGACATATAAAACAGCTATTTATCTCGGAATCTTAACTAGGATGTTTCTATTATTGAGCTCGGATAAGGATGCACGGAGAGATATTTGGCAGCATCAATGAGGCGGAGCGTGACGTCGGCGTGTCGATTACGAGGCGAATGTATTTCGATGGTAATCTCAACGAGCGACTGGCGGTTTGATGTGTCAATCCGAGCGAGCGTCGATCGCTATCGGCCGATAGCTCCTATTGGGCAACCGCCGCGCTTTGTTATCCTAACGGACTTATAAAATTCGCCGGCCCATGAACAGATACCGGGCGGACAATACCGGTCGCCTTTCCAATAAATATTTCCGTGAAGCCTCAATTTACATAGACAACCGACCGCGACAATTAAAGGTGAATGAGTTTCACGCGTCCTATTTCTGCTTGTAACACGGCAATCGAGTACGCGGCCGGCCGGCGCTACGATCCGCACACAAATAAATCGTTAAGCGAATTTCCCAACATGGCTTCCGCGGATACGGCCAATGGGAGGCAGGGGGCGGCGCGGGGCGGGGGCGGCGCGGCGCTGCATCTTGACATCTTCGTGTGAAAATTTAAAAAATTACGAGCACCGCTTTTATTTTTATGACCGCTTCGACGATGCTCGCAGGCGCCCGACGAGCGACGTGATAAACTTCCAGCGAGACACGATCGACAAGTTGTAAATTACTTTATGGCTGTACACACAATATTCGTACTTACACTGAAATTACTTTGTCTTTTAAGTACAATCAACTTTAATTTCAACGATTTCAGGTACAGACTGTGCCTACACGAATCAATCATCAACAAACACATTTACAATGTTGTCACATTCTACAAGTTCTGTCTAGCCGTTTTATGGGTTTTACTTCAAAGATATTTAATCACCCAACGCCACCAAGAATGTATGTACTTTATGAATAAATAGGCACGATAGCAGCCTCAAAAGAGCCTACACAACATCAAAGTTTTGTCGACCCCCGCTCTATTCGGAGAGCCCTTCCGTCTATACGTCCCCGTTCCTATGTGAACGACACACAACGACACCGCTATTACATTTACATTACTACACGGCTGAAACTATCGTGGTGTGAGTGAACACGATGAAAATCTTTATTTTCACGCTCTATCTCTCTTTATCTAATCGCCCCGGTCAGATAAGGACGGAGCGCCGGAAAAACTGGCGCGGGGCGAGGGGTAAAGGCTACATCGATTCCGCGCTTTCACTGCTAGGGGCCGTGTAAACCTTTAAAAACATTGCTTTTGCCGCGCGATTGTCATCTCTAACTTTATATGGATAAGAGGAAATTTTCAGTGCGGTGTCGGGTCTGGTAAATGGATTGCCTCCCCCTTGGGGGTTCTCATAGTGGATCTAGATGGTGTAGATATGCTGATAGGCGGCGGAGTGTGCGCGCGTTGTGACTGCGTCGTGTCTGTGTGTGTGTGTCTGTGTAGAGCATAGCTTTGTGTTTTCCGGCTACAAAATCGTGTAGGTATGTATTGTAAGAGGGCTGCTTCCGGGCTGGATAAATTTCGCTTGTGTTAGCAAATATATGAGGGGACGTAGGTATCCCTTTTTGCAATATAATTTTACGTTGTAGCGTAGATAGGTAGATAGATTAGGCAAGACGGAGGCTGTGATTTGATTTGATTAGGAGGTGTTTGCTAGGGACGGGGGAGATAACGCTGATTGGATCGCTCGGGGGGCACGGCTTTATGGAAATATGTTTTTAATGTGGGTGGTTTATTGAATTAGCGGGAGTTAGTGTGAAGCGACGCGGGACTAATCCGTTTGATGTGTCGCTGTTGATAATTAACTTGATGTTCAATGGCTCGGTTATATAATTTAGATATTTAATACGTGCCCTAATCACTTTCTAACCACAGGAATTTTGTTTGGAATGTTGTTTTAATAAGCAGCTGTATTCAAGTTTAGAAGCTCGAGAAATTGTTCAAATTGGGTAGTATTGTGTAGTGTCCACTTAATACGGTCAGCTTACATCTAAATGCTATAATTCCGTTTGTAAAAGTAAGTACAAAAGCGATGTTTTTGTTCGCGTCACATTCACAATAGAGTCCTCTGTTGTCACAGCTCTTCAGTTTACACTACAGTGGAAATTAAAGTGGCCAACAATATGTACTGTCTGTTCGTGATGCTTTTTATCTTTGTCGGCGTTTATTTGGTATTTTTTTGGCGTGTATGTAAGATATCGATCCGAGAGGAATGTCGTTGACAGTGAAATGGGTTTAACAATTAATATACCTCTCTGATATAGAGGACAAGTGTTCGAATACTCGGGATTCTTTGTATTTTATGTAGCCGTATCGTTTTTTAAGTGGGTATGCTAAGTAATCAGGGATGCAGCTATGATTAATCACTTCAATGTAGGCATTCAGATTCCGATAAAGATTTTCTATCAGAAAAACAATACGTTTTATCACCGATAATAAACAAGCATTTATTTTATTCTGGGTCATCCAAATACAACTTTTTCACTGGCAGGGTCCGCACAATAAAAAATGACCCAAATAAAAAATAATCCGACTCGTAAAATTTACGACTTTTTCCAGCCATTTCAGCGTTTGAGGAGAGAAAGTAATTCGTCCATAAAATTACGAGTAAACAGCCGTTTTTCCACTGAAATAAAACCGGGGGGTGACTGGTGAGGCCGGTTATGGGTTGACTCCTGTAATCGGCTTACCATTGAACCCCTCTGATTTGACCCCCTTTTCCCCTGGGATCATGCGTGATGCACCAACTTGATGGGAACTCTTATCTCGCTTAATATAATCGGATTCTGGTAATTGAGTTGTAAACTAGTGCAGTTAATTTTGATATTAAGCTGATTTGAGTTACGAAGTGGTATTTGCAAAGGTTAGATCGGACATAGGCACGATATCCTGTCAGTTAGTTTAAATAATAAAAAAGCTATGAAAGGAAGCAACCTGTTTTAAAAGGTTTTCGTCGTTCTAATTTATTTCTTCGTTGCACCAGGTTTTGGGGATATTAAGTAGCATTTAATACAACAACCGATTTACATAAAAAAATACAAATTTTTTAAATTAAATACAAAAAATACAATATTTCTTCAATTTTATTAAGTCCAACATCCATCTTTAAACATCACATCTGTCACATCGCAACATATTTATATTTATTTAAAGCATCTCTCAATATACCACAACAAAAAAAAAAAAACAAAAAAGTCTCAGCTCGTATGTCACAAATGGAACATTCATTCGAGTTCACAGTGAGTATGAGAAGAAAAAGTGTGTGTTATAGGCTCGGCTAATATGGCCAACTCTAATCTTATACTGGCACAAAGAAGCTGCCATGACGCGGCAGATATTGACGCAAACCATTTAATATTTAGGTATTCCAATATGCAAGTACAGGCGGGTGGAACGGTGCTTACTGTAAACATATTTTATTTTATTCGCTGACTTTATTATTTTTTTATTTTAATAATAAAAAGCGAAACAAGGAAACTTTCAGCTTTTGATCGAATCTATATCTTAAAGCTTTTTTTTCCATGGCGATTATGGGGCCTAAAGTATAGGTCTGAAAAATTATTATAATATAAATGATTATAATAATTAGTAACTTATCTAAATGACTGCAATAACAGTGCCAAGGGCGTTTAGATTAGGGGGAATTTTCTCCGAAAACTGCTAACTGACAATGTATGTTTTTTTTTAATGGATACCTATCTAGAAAGATAACAACATTAATCACTTACATTACATTAGTTGCATGTACATGATTTAGAAATCAGTTCTTTTATTTAACAAGATTAAAAATATTATAAACGTCAGCGAAGGCCAAGACAGTGATAGTGTTATCATAAAATCAAAATTGTGTTGGGAATTGATAAAATGATTGAATGTCACATTATCTGAAAGATAATGCTTATAGTGGATTAAAAATGGACTATAGAGCAACACTGATTTGATATTGCGCAGTACGTAAGGTACCTACATGTTTGTATAGTAATATTCGGGATGTAAAGCCTTCTGTGCTCGATTGTACCGCTGGCTGAGGCCGACACTGTCACTTACGATATTAAATCGGACAATACAGCCGCGGTGCGGTCACGATAATCTTTGGTAGTATTCGATTCTAGTTACCGAGAACCTCACCCGTCCCGAATAGTTCCTCTCGTAATGTTTTACGACCTCAATACTTTTTATTCGATAAATGACATGACAAATTAATGGATTTATTATGAGTCGGATTGCGCCGGCTCTTTTTATTTTGGTGTCGGTTTAGGACGAATGCATTTTTAATTGAGTGAGGCACTTTTGTGGACTGTATAAAACGGCCACCGCATGCCGTGGATATTTTTTGTCTGATTGACGGGTAGTAATGGGCAGGTGCGTAAGAGAACCCGCCGATAGCTACCTCGCTTTTTCGTTTCGATATTCGAATATTCAGTTTTTGTCGGTCGCGTCGTTTTGCGACTCAAGCGAGTATTTTATGTTGATTGTTTTAACGTACATTAATAGGGTAGTAAATTTTGGCTCTATAATGTTTTCGGTAATTATTTGGACGCACATTTTGTTTTAATCGCTTTTGTCTTCTAAAATTATATGTTGATTGCTCTGCAGGGACGTTATTTCATCAATTTGTATGTGGTCCACATACAAATTCATACAATACTTTCAAGTTATAATATCGTCATTCAGTTGTCATTTCGTATTACCTTTTATGAAATCAACATAATAATAAATTGTCTACATCTGTGCATCTTTAAACTCACATATTCAACCATTTCAGTCGCGTATTTTTATTTTATCATTATTACGCGATTGCCCTTTCAAAAAATTGTACTTATAATAATAAAAGCATTACTGTCACTTTACTGTATAATAACTTCTTCGACGGGTACAATTAATAACAAAAGTGTTGTAATACAATAAAATTAAAATACAATTTCATTTCCATGGAGGTACGTGCTCGAATTGGTCAGCTGTTTCATACACCGCACACGTAAAAGTTTACTGAGTGAAATTCATCGTCATTGTTCTCAAGACTTTATAAGGCTATAAAAACTATCAATGTGTTACTTTATCATGTAAGTTTAAGTGGGCCACCAAACAACGCAATCACCAACTTGAGACCCTCAATCTCTGGAACTAGGTAGACTTATAGACTATATCCATGCAATAAACCCCTTTAACAACAAGAATCCTTTTGTATTAGGAACCATATAGTGCCTTGTTGAAGGTCTTCCGATCTGTTTTCTTATGATTATCAGACTATAAAAATTCCACGGCTGGAACACAGTCCTCCTCTGTTAAAGGCTGCAATCCACTACCGAATGCGGGTCGGTTGACATCACATTCTAAGACATGCCAGTTTCCTTCACCGTTGGGAACAGTGTTGATGAATTAAATTACGCAAAGCAACGCGCCTGTCTGGTAACATCCCGTTTGGTAACTTTCCCGATTCGCCAACTAGACAAAAGACGTGCGAACTGTGTTCGGTCTACAACCCTTAGGCCCTGACTCCACCAAAGCGGACACGAGCGGAGCTGAGAGGAGATGTGCAGGATTCGACCAATCACAGGAGAGACGTGAGACGTGATGTAGATTTCAACCAATGTGATTGGTCAGGTTTCCCACTTCTCATCTCCGCTGAGCTAGAGTCCGGGCCTTAAGCTGGGACCGTTGACTGGGCAACTACTGCTCACTCCTTATTAATTAAGTAAATGAACTATTTGTCCTTTAAGCATGTAGTCTAACCTCTGTCAATCCTTGTTACAGTCGCTACAAAGCGCAGCCCGGCGGGCAGGCACCTCGTGCGCCAACTGCAAGACTACGACCACGACACTGTGGCGACGCAACCAGAACGGGGAGCCCGTCTGCAACGCGTGCGGCCTTTACTACAAGCTTCATAATGTAAGTACACTTTTATTTGACACTGCTTAATGTATGGTGACAGACGGTCAATATGGTGGATCGAACTTTAAAAAACACGAGCCGAGGATCCGATGGGATCTCTCATCAGCAAATATGTGAACCTCTATGTAAACTTTCATCCCCTATATCCTTAATACAGTATCCTCCCTTAGTACCTATTCACTTTCATAACATAAGAAACTCTTATGCAAGCTTGCTTCTAGACCCAGCGGTTTGAACTGTGATTGAATGAATTTTTTTTTTACGTAATACAAGATTTACACACAAGTATTACTCAGAGATATGTCCTACAAAGACTAGCTATTCTATATTTTGGACCTTGGTATGCCATATTACATAGAAAAAATTCTGCCTAGAGATAAATGTAAAAAGCAAAAAAGACTTTACCTTTCTAAATACGGCGATAACTTATACTTACTGTCTCTATATTTCTGCACACATATTCTTGAAACGGCTTCAAAGTTCGGCCTTATATAATATGTTGTTATTAAGAATTAAACCAGAAACAGCTTTATAACTCACCAAAAACTAATGACATAAAATTAACAAATAAATAAATGGGGTTTTAAAATATTTTTATTTGATAAAATTTTAAAAATATATTGAAAGAAGAGCGTAGCACTTTTCGTAGCAAAGGAATAATTAAGTTTTTGAATGTTTTAACTTCTTCTTATAATATCTATTCAAAATATACTTACTACTAAACACTCATTATGCTAATGAATGTGGTCGAACGCATATGCATAAATGTGCTAAGAGACACATACGTCACAACGAGCATTATAAAGAAAAGTAGTAGTATTAGTATGTACGTATTTATGTATATCAATTTATGTTAACAAAATGGTATATTTTTTTTTTTTTTATACTCTATCACAATGCTGTCCTATTTGACCCAAAGATTGACTGGTAGAGAATGCCTTGTGGCATTAAGTCCGCCTATGTACCACTCTTATACATGAAGTTTAAATAAATAAATAAAAGCGTAGCACTTTTCGTAGCAAAGGAATTGTAATTTCTTTAAAACTGAGAGTAGGTACACTACAAAGAACAATTTTGCTATGGGAAGTACACGGACATATTTTAATTTTGTCTCATCTGTCTAGATGAGCTTAGGCACACATGGACTCAGACAACTTTTGTCGAAGTAAAGAAGAGTGTAGCACTTTTCTGCCAAACAAAAATACACCTGAATAACTTTATAATAAGGATGTAACATTTGATACGGATTTATTGTATGCACACAGTAATTATAATTCGGTCACACGAGTATAGAATTCATTTTTAGTTGTATATTTAGTCGTAATGATCATGCTTGACCAAGCTGGAATGATCGACTGGTTCTGAAATGGCAAATATATCAGATTCCATTGAAGGAAAGTGACTAAATTCAAGTATTTTAATTTAATTATTTAAAACAATATCATTAAATACCAGATTTACTGTAATGGATGTTCTATAAAATGCGAACGTACCTCAGGAATATTATAAATTAATGCAATTAATAAAAAATTCTTTAGAATCAAATTAATTATTTTGTTATTTTTTCTGGTTTTTTTTTATGTGTGCAACATGAATGTGCCTTAAAATATTTTTTAAGTGTGGCAACACACTTTTTCTTGTTAGCTTGTAAAAGTTCGTTGAGTGTAGCTCGCCATTGTTTTTTTTTTCCTTTTTATTGAAATATAAGCGAAATCCATATTTTACTTTCTCTCTTTCGATGCCCCCAAACAAGAACTCGGTAATGTACTATTACGGGGTTTATGCTGTTATGTCAAATTCGGCATCTATGGACTGGAATACACCTTCTCAATTTTTTTCAGATTTTTCCTATTGATATTTACAAAGAAATCATGACACACGTGTTTATTGTTGGGAATTTAGACACAATAATATTTCGGCAAAAAACCTGTTTTAGGTCTGTACGAAAAAATGATTTAATTTTTTATTTTGGTAAGTTGCGATTACCGGGTTATTGGCGTAAATCATTTTCATGAAATTTTTGGTAAACGTGTTTATGGGGTTTTTGTTGAAATAATTTTAAAATACGTGTTCCGTAATATTCACTAACAATGTTTTTATTATTGTATTTTTTCGTTTATTATCTTCAAATATTACATTTAAATTTAAAAATGGTATCGAGTGGTAACAATAACACTGTTTTTATAATTTTCCTCTTAATAACAATGTTATTTATTAATACCTTTTTTTAAATTACTTGACATTACCACAATAACTCCGTACAAACAAGTTATCTATCAGCCATAAAATAAAAAATAACGCCGTAGAAGCCCATAATGTAATGTTATGAAATATTTTATTGCATAAATTTACTGCAATAACCCCGTAAGTAGTATTACTGTAATATTGTATGTATAAAATTTCAGGTATTATTTATTTTCATAAATAACTAGGTTTTGAATAAAAGGATTTTCATATCAATGGCACAGGTAGACTTCGCAAAAAAATTGCTTTCATTTAATACATCAATGACTTCAATAGTCCCACTCGTTGAAAAGATATTTGACAAAATCAGTAAATCTTTTCTCCTGTAAAATTTTGATTTTTCGATTACCGGGTTATTGCTTGGAGGCGTCGCTTTGTTTTATTACAAACAGAAATTATGTTATGTAAAGTTGATTACACGACTCATTTATTTTTCGGGTAAGACAAAAACCATCACCCTTTTCACCCACTACTAATTTTGTAGAAGAAGCAAAACTTCTACAACGTTATGATAAGATCCACTTACAGATAAAGCTAAATTATTTTACACCCTAGCTGGTAGAAATACCCTTAAATAACCCTAAACATCTAACCCTACTTCTTCAAATATAAATAACACCCCAACCCCAAAATTCAAATTAAAAATCAAATCGTCTATAACCAGAATAAAATAAGTCTAATAAAGTCCCAAATCTAAATCGGTCCCTCGCCGGTTAATCCCGGGGTGTCCCGGGCTATCCCGCGATCCCCCCGGGACAGTTGACGGTATCTTGGTGACAGATAACTGGGGGTAAGCTGGGCCCGTAATGCGTCATAAAAGGCAATACGATTGTCTCGGATGAATTACGATTGTGATACCGTCTCTAAACGGTTGAGTAACGTGATGTTAGTGATGGAGGTTGATTCATTTTTGGATGATGTTTAGTTAATTAATTGTATGACCTAGATGCAGGGGAGGGTTACAACATCACTGATGGACCTAGCTACATCCAGTAACTGAAATAATTTGTCTGGTTTTTAGGCAAATTTGTAGCCCAGAGTGTTTTGATTGGCTTCCTATTAAAGCTGTTTCTTTCAGTATTATAAAATAAAAGTAAAATATAGTAGTCTGGTTTTTCCTTTAATATTGTAAAAAATATGTTACTGTATCAATTATCTACCGTTTTGTCATTTCATTATCTTTGTGGTTAGTTTATCTTGTCTTGCAATAAAGCCATTAAATAAACTTATAGCTATCTGATGATCTACTTATCGAAGCTAAGACGTGCATTGCTAATAAGAATTAACACCGAATATGGTGTGGATGCACCTAATTATATTTAATTTTTAGAATTAAAGAAATACGAGTTTTTACTGCAATAATTATGGACTTTCATGGAAAACCTCCAAAGGAAACTGGATAAGTAGAATATAATTATACTAAGTTTTAAATGTATTTTTTTAAAATAAGTGTATTGTAAGAGCAGAGGGAAAGGTATTAGATAAAACAACAAAAGAGTGGTTACATTCAATTAGCCGTATTACATAAGCCGAGTTAGACAGTGGCACAAAAATTAAATGAACCGAGATTTCACTCCAAGATAGTTTATAGATAAAGTGTTACCGCACACTGAACAATGGTAGCGATTCCAATATCCGGCTGCGGCCCGCAAAAATAGGACCCGTTTTATCGCTGATTTAACAAGATGTAAGTTTAAATGTCAAGCAGTACTAAGTAACAATTCTCACGACTCTCGCAGCCCGTCGAAACAATAAACATAAACCCTCACGCGATCCCTGCTCGCTGTACATTCGTACGGAAAAAAGTACAAACACCAAGCGGGTCGCGGGACCAACAATGACAAAAATTAACTGTCAAAGCGACCCTTCGCTTACTAAGGACTCTCCAGATTTTTTACATTGAAATGTATACTTTATTGCCGAGTGCAAGTATGAGAGCAACAATGTTGTTTGCTCTAATTATTCGGAAGGAGCGACAAAGGAGCGAATGGGAGTGCCTGCTACTTCAGACGTTGAAGGCATAATGACGGGGGCACAATACGGGAATAGCAGTAGCATTGTCAAGGCTCCGAGCCCGCCTCTTCATACATATTTATACACGGCTCACTTACACATTCGCTACAGATTTCATGCCCTTTAAGATACAGATTCCAATAAATAATTAATCTGATACATTCGCTAAAACCATGTTTTTAGAGAATACATGAATAGTAACGAAGGCAGATATTCAAATTTTGACATTAGTTGTTAACACATAAAATTGATACCCGGATTGTAAAGTCGCACTGTTTAAATACTACAGTTTATTCAACAAAATAGAATAATTTAGCAATTATTATATATTATATGCGTATACATAAACGTATGTTATACACACATGAGATACTCTTGTGTGTATAACATAAATTAATGGCATAATAAATTCGGTGTTATGTCGTGTGAACGAGGCTCAAAAATGCCTTGGTCTTAATTTGAGATGATCTGCATTTGTGGATTTATTACGATATCATGTTCTAATAAACTTAATTGCCTAAAGTAAATCTCGAAACTATAATAATATAATGTCTCCTCCATCGATTATAGTACCGATCAAATTATGTGAGAAAATTGCAGCGGGGCCAAATATCAGCCATAAATCCCATTTTTTCTACACTGTGTAGGTATAAAGCGGTTTCGGAAGCCAATTGCTCATGTATAGAGATTTCAAAAGCAAATTTAAAGTAACAATGTGTAAATAAATACAGTATGATATTAGCCAGCCCCCGAGGCGGACACGTCGTGATCGATTTCACTCAAAAAACGCAATTCATATAACAAAGCACGAGCGCATTGTGATTTCGAGTCAACGTCACCCTCCCACATGGGACTTTATAGTCTTGATACTTATGAATAAATCAAAAATATTTGTTGTGTGGTAGCTTAAAAAACACTAGGAAAAGTTTTAACCAAAATAGTGTACAAATTAGTAGAATTAATAAGCAACCATATATTATGAATTGTCTCTGACGACACTTAAAAGGATTAAATTTTTGAAAAAGCTAAACCGTTAACCCCATTAACGATAAAAATCGTATTTTATGTAAATAAACAGACTTAAATGACGTCAAGACTATGTTACAACGGCACTATCTGTGCGGATTATCCAAAGTGTGATATTTTATGTTTTTAATTTGTTAGGTATAACATTTGCAGATTTTCTCACGGTGCTGGAAATTCGATACCTGTGATATTAATCTGAATTTTAGATACCTATGAAAACAATGTAAAAAAAATATTTCAATAAAATATAGCTTCGATCAGTTGCTAAGTTATTCTTTCATCATGATTAGACTTTAAAAAATATGAGCAACCAGATTTAGAAAAACATCCGATATTCTTTTCCATAAGCCGGTTATGCAAAGCAATAAAAGGTAACTATTTTGTTTATGTAACTTTGTATCAGTAAGTATCATGCCATACATAGTTGTTCTATTTCTCTATGCGTATAAAGATATTATTCTTTCTTGCCGAAATTACCAAAAGGGTCAAATATCAACATCGTTCGGTCGGCGTACAGTTCAAACAATGCTCAAGTATGTTTACTCAAAATATATCCTTTAGTGGGCCTATTTGGTTGTGTAACTTAACTATAAATGCCCATAAGCGTTCAAATTGCCCTCATACAGGCCATATAGACCCGAGAAGCCGACAAGGGTCTTGTTATTTTGGCCTGAGAGGCCATAACGCTTTGTGTTATTGTTTTTAATAAGAACATTTATTGGATTGTGATACTGTTTTGTTTGATTGATGTGGGAAACTAATTGAATGGTTTTATTTTTAAAGATTTTGACACTCTTGGATGTGAGGTCTTATTGGGTTGTGTTTATTATAGAGTGAACACACTGTTTTGAGGCATGAATAAACTCGGGATTTAAGTACATTTTTACCCCAAAAAGTATGACAATGAATTGCAATATTTGCCAACACGGATGAGTTGACAAACTGTAACAGCTCCCAAGGGCTCGGAACTTAACTCAGTAGGTACCAATAAATGCGTGATTGAAAATAAATTATTTATTTGGCCATCCACAATGGCCGGTTAATAGGATTACAGTACGGAGCGTGGGTTCGAGTCCCGTACCTGCCCACCGCAACAAAACGATACAGCCGTATGTTCGCCTCACTTTTTATAAATTTGTTTATTTAATTTATCACGCTCGTTTATACGTTACTTCCTTCGTGTTATAGCCGATTAGCTTTTTGTGGTTTGTATTCATTTTTTTTTCGACCAACCTTTTGCTCACAATGAATTGGTATTAACTTTTTGCGGTAACATTCGATTGTTTTCAATTTCTTGCTTGGTTAGCCGACGGCACCGCAAAGGGAAGTTTTATTTAAAGCTTCCTTTTCCTATAACCAATAATCAAAGATATTTTTTCCATGTGAATTGCTTGTCATACTTCATAGAGCTAATAAAGAAGACGAGCCTTGTAATATCGCTAATAACTATCATCCTGTACACTCTAAAACATTTGTAACGACGTGTAGTACATTCTTAATACAATAAGTTGCTTACGCGCAAGCCAATAAAACACTAAACAAATTAATACCTTATTACACATCGGACGTTTCGTTCCTAGAGCGGTGCGTTAAGTGCCTGCCATACAAAAGTATTGGATTACCAGTTTGTATGGAGCTAGAGAGAGAGGGACCATAATAACAGCTCAAATGATACATTTGGAATACAATGGGGCGATCAATTCAATTTTTGAATCGAGAACGCTCTTCTAGTTTTCTTTTTTTTATCGTCTAAAGTGCTGTTTTGTTCAGCCAACATCCGAGAGAATTTGACAGTCACTGTTTTTTCACCCGTTTTTCTTTGACATTAGATTTAATGCTAGGCTATGGATACAATGTGTTTGAGATAAGGATATCTTCACGAATTTGTCCGCTACTCTTTTTGTTCGCGAGATGTTTATTTGTCTAGACTCAATACAATAAAACTGTGTAACAAAACGCTCACGAAAGCACAATCCTTGTCTAGTCGTAGAGAAATCTTAGTAAGCAGTTTGCATTTGAGACGCGTAATCTATGATTTAGTTCCTTACTGCGCTACAAGTCTCACAAAATGAAGTTTGCATTTCCGAGCTGACTGAAGTTAATCGCAGCGAGCATGCGAAAGTTAGGCTTGTTAAAATTCTCTTCGCAACCGCCAAACATTGTGGAACATGGCCACTGGTGGTAGAAGTCAGGCAGCCAGGCTTTAACTCGCGTGTGAGATAAAAAAACGAGGTACGTTTAATTTACTCATTACTTTACATTACATATTCGTCGGTGCGGCTGGCTGCCGGCCAAACGGCCGACGCGTTTGGCCGAATGTTATAATGACATCAATTTGAATATTCAACATTGAACAGCTATCCCATTTACATAAGTTCGACCGTTGAATTTTGTGGCGATGCAAATGCTATTCGCTACACTAATTGTGATGTTCATTGTTCCAGTTAACATTTTCAATGTTAGTTCATTATGCTTACTGTTTTTAACTTGTTAAGGGCTTTCTTTGTTGGCTGTATATTGGTTGATTTTCAAATTTGATGATTTTGGCTTATTGATTGTACTGTATAATATTAGGTACCTACTCCTCAAGTTCACTTAACTTTAACCCACTGTTTCCAACAAAAGTGGAAAATCTCTCGTCTCGAATAAACCCCATGAAGTTCCATAATTATGGTTCAGTTAAAATACTTTCCACTTAACGCAAATGGCGGGAGAGTTCATTATTTTTGTTTTAGACGTGCCAAATAGAAATCATTAGAACCAACTCGGTTATTTTTTTCAATAAAACAAAACGTTTCTTTTTTAACAAATGTGTATAATTTTGCCAAAAAGTGATCACATAAAATAAAAGGAATAAAAGCGGGCGTTCGCGCAGTAGGCCGGAAAGATTTTATCTGTTGGCAATACAGAAAAAATGGCGCCCACCGGAAGTGTCCGAGCGGCGCGCGGCGCGTTACTATTTTTTTCTTTTTTTGTTTTAAATGGCTTTTTCCCGGCAGCGTTCGGCCGGAAATGCGTTTGCGTAGAACTACCTTACATTGCCGAAAAGCGTTATGTCCGATAAAGTTTATAAGCAATTTTGATTCTTGCTACTGATATGTTTAGGGTAACGTATCGCGTATCAGATTTCTGGTCAGATGTTTCGGTACACTTGAGTACGTGGTGAGTGTAGCGCTAAATAGGATGTTTTTATTCATGAGCCTTAAGCTCCCATTTTGTTTAGTGAGCGGGGCCCAGCTGATTTACTGTCTTGGATATAAATTTTGTGAAAATGTGAGAATTATTCACGAAACTGCGCAAAAGCAATTAAATTCTATTTTAAGTACATAATAAACGAATATGTTTTTGGAAACTAGCCGCTGTTCCCAGGCTTTTAATTTCATTTACTTTTAGTGTTGTATAAAAATCTAGAAAAATAAAAAGTAATTAGATAGCATTTATCCCTATTTCATTTGTTGAGTCCTGATTTAAACGAACAACTAACCTAACACCCTGAAACACCGCTTTTTCAATGGCATTTTTATGCAGTAGCACTACTTACTTACAATACACAAATCTGACTTATTAAAAAAAAACCGCGCAGTCACTAAATCCATCGACAGCTATCAAATTTTTGGCGAACTGCGCAACAGACTGGCCATCTTCAACTCCTTATAAAAAAAAAAAGAAATCACAAGTACCAACTACCAACGTAACGGTCAAACCAATTTCCATTTCCACTAGTTCCACGGGTATATTTAAAAAAGGAACCGAAATAGCAGCTGCACGTCACTCGTTGATCGTTCGCGCGATAACTCGGTGTGTCCTTCTACAAAACAATTACTTGGGCTTGCACCGAGAGTTTCGCAATACTCATTGTAAGTAAGCTTTTGTCGCTATATTTGTAACTATCGATATTTCGAGTGCTATTCGTTTGGTACGGCACTTTTTATTTGATCCTGTGTATCGATTGCATTTGCTGTTTGTTTTTTTTTGGTCGGTTAGAAATCTATCTTCAATTTTGAATATGTATATATTTTGGTCTACTACTTACATTTAAGTATACTCTATCATTCTATTCTATTTCTATATCGAAGCATTTCAGTAAGAAAAAATCATTTGCATTCTCAAGATCTTGCATTTTGTACACCTAAATAACTATGTAAATTGTCAAAACTCAAAAACATTGAGCAAAACCTTGACTTAATTTTTGAATTAAATATTTAATTTTGAAAAACGAAAAATTACATTAAAATGGCAGAAGGACGTCATTCTTTATGTTAGATGGCAATCACAGCGACCTACATGACATTTAACAAAACAACCACTTGCTAAACTCCATAAAAATAGAAAAACTATTAGAGGAAAGATTTGTATCCTCTGATAACTGAGGTTAGTAACGTGAACGTCTTGTAATTAGGCGATGAAACGCCGGGAATGAGATGATCGCAGATCTGGCACTGCGCCACCCTATCAGCGCCATCTAGCGTGATCTACGAGCACAGGAATAATCCGCACGTTGCTTTACATTAGAATTTTTATTTTAACAGCGGTAATTTCTAAAGTACTTTAAAAAAAGATTGGTATATGACAGCGATACGTAAAACAAAGCACATAATTAACGGACAGTCTATCAAGCGTATTAGTGTTGTACGGTTGATTGCATCCATGAGATGTTCGGGCCGTTACCCCTCCAGTACATCTGTAAACATCTTCCTGATAAACATCTGACGTTTGACACAAAGCGCGGTTGCGGGAGATACTATCTCAAAACTATCGTACCCTCCTCCCCTCCCCCCGTCCGCCGCGCCCCCGACTTCCTCTCCTCCGTCTAATTATTTATTTATGTCCTCGTATCACACCATCGATGCGCTTGAGTGCAAAACTGTGCGGGCATTACACGAATTCATATTTAGAACTCTGTTTCGTTATCATGTAGGTAATCTCGGTGACAGTTGAAACTGAAATTAGCGCAATGTCTTCGTTTTTTTGGGTCGTTTTGTAAATCCGGGATTTGAGTGTGTCTTGAGTGCTACTGTTTGTGACAAACGTTGTGTTAATCTGTTTCTATTGTTCCGTATGTAAATATAAAGAAATACCTTTGTCAGTGTTCTGTATTTAACAATACGTTATCTTAATCCTTAAGTACTTTTCACTTCAGTTTTTGTTTGGGCTTACTTTTACTCTTCTTCATTGCCGAAAAGTCTTGACAAAAAAATGCTAAAATGCTATGAGGAGCACTTACTCCAGTTGACCCCAAATACTTTAAAATTAATAATAATGGATAATACTTCGTTTTCCACCGGCACGCAACCGTCGTAATATAATTGGAGTTAAAAAAAAAACTTTTATGACATCTCACTCGTACAAAGTGGCCAGGCCAAGGTGTAATTTGATTGAAAGCACCAAAAAAGTCTCGTAATCATATAATAAGTGGTGGAATAATTAGTGGGGGTTTAGGAGCAGGTGCCATGCGCACGCGTCGATCGAGCGGCTTTTACTGCTGACCGAACGAAAGACAAATGACTATTACATGATATAAGATAGTGGTTTTTGTTCTTTAGTTCGTTATGTGCCTTTTTATTATACGGCTGTATAAAATGTGGTGGATTAAGTATTGTTAAGTTGTAAACAGAGGACTGGCAGCTTTCGCCGCTTTAATATGTAGATTATTTCGCTAGTGTTAGAATTTATAACTTATAATCGAAAGTAATTAAAGCGCAAATAAGTTCAAAATAACTGTACTCAAAACTTCCGTGTTCAATAGCAACTTATTCAGCTGTACGCAACATTAGTGTTGGGACGCAGAAGTTATCGATAATCGAGAAGCTGTTAAAGTTTGTGTCGACGTGGACAGTTACGAGGTCTCGTTGGCGGGCTGCGGGCTCGTATGAATTAGTGTAGCGTGGTAGCATCGTGAGATTTAGTGCGGACGCCGCCAGACTCTAATTGGACCGGGTTCACTGCCACAGGCGCGAAACATTTAAATTTATTGGTTTCCATAATTGTTTTTGAGATGTGAAGTTGGGGCTCCTGCCACATATACTATCTTCATTGCAAATATGGTTTTAAGTGAGAGCACCGTTACGTTCACGCCTTAATCGAATAGATATCAACTATTGTTAAATGCCTTTACGATATTAAAATAACAACATTCTCATTTGAAAGGGATCGTGACAATTCAATGCTGTACTTAACGTCTTGCACAACTGTCAGACTTATTTCTTAATCCTTATCTAGAGTGTTAATAAAACGACAAACATAACTTTATTATCAACATATTATTTATCAACTCACCAAATTGGAAATGTCGATATTTTTATCGATACCTGATAATTGACTTAATAATAATTTATTGAAGCCGTGCCACAAAATATAGGCACTAGTACTTAATAAGATAAGGATAAATCGTAATGATACTTTTCTAAAGAAACGATTTAATTTCACTAGATATCAACGGCAACTAATCTACTACAATAATTGCATTTCACTGATTGTCTTGTTCAAATGATAATTACTAAGTGACATTTTAATTGCGTTGTTTAATTACATAAGGTTATTGAGAAACCGTACACTTCACGGATTTATCTTTATTTGAATCGCGTTATACGTGAAATGATCGAGAGCATGGCAAAAATGAAACGTTACAATAATAACCGATGCATAAGGCCTCGCTCACACTATAAATCGTGGATGTCGATAAATTTGGCGGGTGTATAAATCGTCGTTTCAATTATCCCCCGGAGTAGCAGCTGTCGGCGCACTCCCGACTACTGCCCGGAGTATTTATTTTAATCACGTGCACATATCAAACACGACCGTGTTTTATCGACATGTCTTGCAACACATCCTTAATTATGAAATTTACTTATTATAATTATTGAGTTTCTATTTCACTTAAATTGCATACACGTAAAGTGCATGTTGGTTGCTGAGCTATAAAAGGAGAAATTGCATAAATAGCCGTAATTGCTATAGTGTAACGTTACGGTAGTTATTTTTCCTAATTAAATTAGTTGCGTGATCCGGCAGGCGTTAGGTCGTGTTAAATAGTTGAGGCGCCACTTGATTAAAGGCAGTCGCCCTATTTGATTCATTGCCACACGCGCATATAAAGTGTTAGAACCTACTCTGTCCTTTACAAGGAATACTTAAAAGGCGTTTAGTGAGCTGAGAACGTTTAGTGCACCATGTACGTGAATCCGAGTTAAAAAGTGGAATTCGAATAGAAAAAGATTGGTATTCTCTAATGACTTACTCTTGCGTTGAGAGGCAGTAAAAAGTGATGGATACCTTGGTTATTTTTCGTAAGAATGTGGATGAATGATAATCTGGATTACTTTTTGTAATACATAATATGGTTTTTCTTCTTTTTCTCAAATTCCATACTCACCCTACGGCTTTGGTGCCAGTACAGCGCACATTATCAACATAATAATCGACAGAAATTTTGAGGAATTTTAGACATTTTATTTAAGTTTTTTGTTAGGTTTATACCGCACGCAAAATACGCGCTTTGACGTGGAGTTGCGGAAACCAGCCCGTTATACAATACAATAGGTTTATTCAGTACTTTCTTTATAATAAATTGGTATCTGTACGTATATTTATCTTCGGAACCAATAAAAAAGTAACATTTTTATTTTTACTTCTGTCGCTTCATACCGCGTAGTTCCATATTCCTCAGTAGCCTGCGCAGGCGCCGGGCGCGGTTGATTGCCGCGCGGACTAACTATGCGGAACTAATTCACCAGAGACATTACCGCAGCCGCTTTTTGTCTTATTAGTCCATTGCACACGTCAACGAAAATATACTTTTTTGAGTTATTGTTGGGTAAAAAAATATCTATTTCTAGGGTTGCTTTTAAAACCCTTTAGGTTACAGTAGGTTGGGTTTTGATGAAGCGTTTAGCTGAAAGCGATAACCGAAAGTTTTTAGGAACTCTAATTAAAAATAAGTAGTAACGAGTGCTGTTGAGCTGTTCTGTTCCATCTCGCAAACACCAAGGAGAAATAATTATTCGGAGTTGATAGCCAACCTTCAGTAAATGGAGAGGCACTAAAATAAGCAGGAGTATAAAACACTTTACAAAGTAATTATAATGGCGTTCGTCGATATAAATATGCATCAGAGGCCTATGGGTGACATAAAAACTGTGACCCAGGTTAGGCACTAACCACACGATAAAGAAGAAGAAAGTATGCATCAAATTCGCTCCAAACAGTGCTATGTACTGTACGCCTTTCAATATTTCAGCTCTCAGTAGCTACCCGACAAATGACTAGCAAAAATCACGTACAGTGTCGGCCCAAAAAAACAAGCCCACGATTATTTTTAATAACATTTCACCAGAGTACATGATTCCCCGTAGTATCTGTGTGGCCTCCGCTGGCGTTCGCCGCGGCTAATTGACAACGGCTTGTTTGTTTGTGCTCCACGCCACGGTACATCTCCTGCACTGCTCTTAATTGCAACTTTCGACACGATTGTCGGGGCTAAGTTTTTTTGGTCCGACGTGTATATTGCGTTATGGTTTTGAAATCTAAACTGATGCAATGGCACCATATTTGCATTGAGTTTTTACTGGAAATATTTCTTACATAGTTTAAATCCACATACCTCTGTTTGTCTTAGTACGGTTTGTATAGAAGTAATGATATAAATCATAGTAAGCATCCAACAGCACAATATTTTGAGTGCGTTAAATTGAGTCCTACCGTGAAAACGTGATTTTTTACCTAAAAAAAAAGTCGTTTCCCAGCAATAATTTTTGCGTACAGAATGCTTGGTTGACGGCTTCGTGAAGTGTCCGCTTACACCGTGTACCTATAGGTTTTGATGGCTTGTTCCTGGTTTGATGAAATGAATGAATGAAGAATTTTATTTCATAAACAATATTGTCTTTTACATATTCCTGATCTGATCAGTCTCGCGCAAAGCTTTCCAATTTAAGTAATTCTGTCACTATTTTCAAAATATCCATCTAAATTTTAAACTGCTTTCCATTTCCAAAGCTGAGAGAGCGATTACACAAACATTATCAAGATTCAAGCAACGAGTTATGGCCAACTTGTTAATATCCTATTGCGAGATAGAGGCTTCCTAGAAATTATCAGTTTAGCGAGAACTTACTGAATATGTTGGTGTTTCGGTTGATGGCATCGGTGAGATTAGCACGTTACGATTGGAGATTTGAGTCAATTGGTAGAGGAATGGGCTGATCTCATCTCTTGCACCGAGTCTATGGTTGAAGAGCTAAGCTGAGAGCCTGCGGACCTGGGATAAAAAGACAAAGTTGAAGAAATTGAGGGAGTTGAGGGATTTTAACTATGATTGGAATACATCCACCTCTTCCATTGAAGAATAAAATCGTGGACGATTATAGTTACGGGAAAATCATCATCTGCCTTTTCCCAACTATGTTGGGGACGGCTTCCAGGCTAACCGGATGCAGCTAAGTATCAGTATTTTACATGGAGCGACTGCTTGTCGGACCACCACAACCCAGTTAGTACTGATTAATACGATACCCCTTGGTAAAACTGAGTTACGGGAAAGTATTGCTTTGTAAAAAAGTGCTAGGCCGAGAGAACACAACACAGAGGTAAATTCAAAAGATTCGTTCAAAGCAACCATACTGAAATGTTTAAATGCGGAACAGAATTATCCAGCCACCCAGCTCTATATGTACAGAAGCAACTGATCCTCGTAAAAATGGGTGCGCAGACGCAGTATTTATTTCGTTACCAGCCAGTTTTATGCGTAAGAAATGTGCAAAAATCAAACGCAAGCCACGCGACACGTAATGTAAGATACCAATTAAATTATCCCTGACCGCAGGTTAACTATTATAAATTCTTGCCACTTAGGTATGTGGTATATATAATGGATTCTTTCTTGCATTTTTGTATAAGTAATTTTCTATGAAGTTTTAATTATGAATGGATGAGAAAGGGGATTTCACTAACTATGAAAAATCTTATTGGTTTAAGTGTCACGAATTCAAGATATATTTTGTATAGTTAAAAATAATCAAGATAGCAAAATCTTCCCCCACAATCTATGAAAGCAAATAAAATCCAATCACATTTCTTTTGACGAAAACATATATATTACTCTCTCCTTTCATCGCTATCTTCTCACTTTGAACAGGTCCATACTCTCCGCAATTTATTTAAAGTTACCGCCACATTGCGGATCGCTGTTAAACACTTTCTCTCCTACTTTGGAGCTGTCAAACGTTGCTCTCACAATTCACACGTCTCGCGAAAATGCACGGCCGAACCGTATTTCTTACTATAATGAGTTGAGACTTAAAACGCGCTTGAAAAACTCGCACGCGATGCTTAAGGTGTCGCCAGCTCGCGGCAAATTAATAAGACAATGCATCGGAATGGCATAAAATTATTTATAGTTTCACGTACGACGTGACAATAGCTTTTATATCATAAGAACTTTTTGCTGAACTTATCACAATCGCTCGCTAAATACCTGACGTTTTGAAAGAGTGATTCGAATTAAGAATGCTTTTTAAACTTCGAAGTTGAAAGCCCTTTTTAATGTAGCGATTTTAGATGCAAGAGTGAGTGGTATGATTTAAAAGGTAAAAAATAAAGCGCTTAATTCCGCTGTAGACGTTGTCGCCTTAACGATCTTAAGTGAAGTGTCACTAATAACTCCACTAAACGATACGGACAGACAGTGCGCATAACTACTGAAAACTGTTATTTTTTTGATGTTGGATTGACACCTGTCTTGGTTTTATTAATTGCAAACTTTCTTGCTCTGCGAACGTTTCAAATGCATGTTATAAATCTTTAAGTTAGGTACCTACTTCGTTTAGTACAATTACTTTTACCGTTGTTTAAAATTTACCAGAGTTTATAAATAAGTAGCTAGGTGCGATAATATCTTTAGAAACAGTTGGCAATAAATATAATTCTTTCACTTTTTCAGCTGAACAAATAAGCCAACAAATCTACTTGCTGAGTTACACAACATTTCTTAAACACAATAACTCGTACAAGTGAAAGAAAAACTCACTAATTAGATTGTACCGCGGTCAAAACCCATTACAATTACGTGTTTTTAACACCAATTTATCATTAGATACACTCTGTAAGCTATAAATCACTCGTCAAGTAAGTAATAGGTGCATTACAGACGAAAAAAACATGCAACTTATCATCAGAACATGAAAAAAGTTAATCGAAGAACAATTACTTACGAATAACAGCAGGTTACCGTAACCAACAACTAGTCGTTATTTAGGTAAACATTGACAAAGCGTATTTGAGATAAAAACTAAAGTCCCACAGGGTAATAGCGTCATCGGTTTCAATACAGCAATTTTCGAGTTTTTGCCCGTTAATAGGTGTATAGTGTTTTTGCTGTTTAATTGGTGATAATTCTTCAAGTGTGTGGTGTTATCGGCTTTAATTTGTATTGGATCTTTATCTATTGATTTAAGTGAAGTTGACAATCTAGCTTTTCATTGCTTTATAGTTTGCACATGGATCTTACGGTTCTGAAGTGTAAAAGAGAGATTCACCTCAGTAGGTATGCAGAGAAATAAAAGAATTAAATGTTTGAATAATGTGAAAACAAATATTGTGGAAGGGTTCTGATTTCAATTTAGTTTTAGTCAAACTCAATCAAGATTATAAACCTAAAAAGCTTTATAAAAGAAGTCGTTCAAAGATGCATTTGTTTAAATGCTACCTGCGTTTATATTACCTTCATGATTGATATCAATATAATCGCTATCTCCGCTACTTAACCCCCATCTAGATATCGGGTTAAGGTGGCTACATCTCGTTTACAACGCTTTGTTTCGCAACAATAACGTGTCAGGTTTGTTTTATCGAACATTACGCCACAATTTTACTGCTCTGCGATTGGTTCGTACGTCCCTGTTCCGTTTCATTACAATATTTATGTCCAATAAAAGGCATGTTCGCCGTTTTCCAACAATTAACGACATAATAAAGCTTTCTAGCGGTCGGAAAAAATTACAGTGAGGGGCCGTGAGCAGCATTTTCCATGGCATTGTGGTATGAGCCTGTTATTTTCCCATTTGAGCGGTTTTATGGCTGTGTTTGTGCAGATGAGCGCAGATAGCGTAATAAGCGCACTCTCCGGCCTAGAAACATAACGCAATTATTCGCACGCACAACGAGACGCAATACACGTTTGTTCTTCGCGAATATTTCGTTTTGTCACGCCACCATTGCACTGTTTTTACCAATGTTTTACATCCACTCCTATGTTAGCAGTCGATGTAATCCGTTGAATACTACAAAAACCGTCTAGTCTCACACTTTGATTGCGTAAATTGGTGCACGTATGCGTTAAATGCACGACGGCAGTCGCAAATAGGTTTATGTTACTTATACGCGTCCATAATGCGTATATTTTATGAAATTATGACTGTTTTATAATTAGTGCAGAATGGAAAGGAAACCAGCATAGCTATTCACAAATGCTTCGATTCGGAAAGTCGTATGTCTATCTCGCTCGCTTTCGTAATGCCAAAAAAAGATAGACATACGACTTGTCGAATCGAAATCGAATCGAAGCGTTTGTGAATAGATAGCTGCACAGAAATAAATCAATAAATAAAAAGAAACCATATATACTCATGCTGCTGTATTCAGGCTGTAGATATAGTAAGTGTAGGTAGGTACAGTTCATAGTTTATTCAGCATGGCGTGTCCAGGCGATATTACATTGACAACTAGATGCATGTTGTGCATGCCGACTGTACCCGCTGTTTTACTAACCCTGAACTGTACTGCACGATATTCTATCGAATGACAAAAGTGGAATTTTAAAACGAAATTACTAGTTACCTACGTTTTTATTTAACTTTTTAGTTTTGCTACTCGTGTTCGTTTGTGGCTGTAAATAGAATCCTACAAGCCTGATAATATTATTCTGTTATAGTTAGCAATTTACTTAGTTATAAAGCAATACAATAAATAAATCTTGATTGCTTATCTTGTATTAAATTAATATAAAAATCACATTACAAAAGTAGTAAAATCAAGAATACGTATACATATTGATTCATGAAGAAGGTATTTAGGTTATACAGTAAAGTATATAATGTTGTAAAAGGAGAAGCAAACTATCTATGCGGAAAGAAAACTTGGAAATCTTCATGGAAATTCACCCTTTTCAATCAAGTTGAAATCGAAATGTAGATCAAAAAATAGTTACGAAACAGCACTTTTGCGATAATATTTTAAGTTACCAGACGGGATGTAGCCGTTATTTTTGGATTTAAACCCTGTTTTCCAAGAAAACATTGTATCACTTGTAACCAGAACTGAATACAATATGTTCTCCACAACTTAACCTACTACATATCACTTTGATTCCTACAAATCAAATTCATGTTAGCTACTAACTTGTAACTATGTATGTTTGGTACAATTTACAAGAATGGGCGCATACAGTGAGTATACAGTTATGAGTTTGGCGCACGCTAGCTTCACTTGAAGATTGCTTCCATTTGTTCACTATGCTGAATATTTGAAAACTAGATTTTCTTGTGTTTTCTATATTAATATTGGTTTCGGAAATACCTTCGTTAATACCAGTAGAATAACTCTACTAGGATAGGATTAATAGGAGAAACAAAAGTGCCAACTTAAGATTCGTAATATTGAGGTTAAACTCTTTTCGTAGCGACACGTAGCAGAGTTACCAAAATGAGTTCGAACTCAATTTTGAGTTAAATTAACCTTAATAATTGCTATGTTGCAAATATTTTGTTACAATTTTATTTATTTTGAGATAAAATAAATAAAATAATGTAATAAAATATATAAATAAATAAAAATAAACCATACATATCTTGCTACTGTATTCAGGTTTTAAAGTTTAGTAAGTGTAGGTAGGTACAGTTCATAGTTTATTATAATTATATGGTTTCTTTTTATATATTTTTTTGTAAATAATGTAAATATTCACAATAAATTCTTTTAAGATTGTTGATCCATCTAGCAGAAACGAACCCTTAGTATCCGTCTAGGGAGTAGCAGGACTACATAGTCTTGCTGCAGATATTCTTTTCCTACGTAGATAAATAGGCAAAGAATATCTTATTTGCAATGGAGCACTTGGCAAGTCTTGAAACATAAATCTATACTTAATATTTTAAAGAGAGTGCAAATTTTGCGAGTTTTATGTGTGCGTAAAGTATCTCCGGAACCACGGCACCTATTTGTAAATTCTTTCACCATTTGAAAGGTGCATTTAAAACGTTCCTGTGGCATTGTTTCAACCACAACGCGAGCAAAACTGGCAAAAGCTACTATTCAATTAAAGTGCTTAATTAATTACAACAGTTACATATTATTTCTGACTAAACAATAATGATTGGTACCCAAATCCTTTTTACTACCGACCCACTTTAGGTAGATTACGTCTGTACCCCGTATCGTTGCATGCAAAGACCATGTTTGGTCAGATTCATTGCCGTATGACCGCTGTATTTCTGACCGTAATTATGAGTCCGTGGAAACTTTGCGCTGATAACGTTAAGCGCATACTAAGCAGTTCCGAGGAATATGGAACGCAAAAATTGGATGAGGAAGTTCTGCTGCTAAAGGGTTTACGTAACGGTTGGAACACGTCCGCTATCGTAAGAAGTACCTGTGTATTGGGTACAGACGCTAACACATCAAGCTCTACCACAATCTGTCAAATTTCTTTAATAAATTTTATTGCTAAAGCATTAGGTTCAAAGTTGATTGGGAAAATTAGACAGTTTTGGGTAGCTTGATGTGCTGGCGTCTGTATAAGGGTGTAACAAGACTCTTAACGGAGCCGAAAGGCACTTGTTTTCCCCGTCATTGCTATCATTTTTTGGTTTTAGACCATACCAAGGAACCTTCTAGTTATGGCGGATATTGGGGGCCAAAGTTCCAAAATTTTCACAAGTTTTTTGAAATACACGTTTTTATTGTAAGAAATATACTTTGAACTCCTCCGCGACCTCCCTACTATTCAATCCATCCATCAGCACAATGTTTTGAATGCGTTACATTGACTCCTTCCGTAAAACGTGACTTTTCACCCCAAAAAAAGTTGTTTCCCGGTGATAATTTTTGCGTCATGATACTTAGTTTGATGTACATAATTTTAGTTGACGGCTTCGTGAAGGGTCTGTTTACACCCTGTATGTAACACGACCATGTACTTATACACTCATCCTATTAGATATGCCTAGAATCCCTCATGCATTTGCAGTCTATTCGTGTTTCAAATGATTCAAAGTCCATTTGCAATGATTCCAAGTTTATGGCGGTACAGAATCACCACATAAGAGATGGCATTTGAAAAACAAGAGCTAGATACATATAGCCTTGCATTTTCTTGAATAGCTTAATTTCTTTTGGCACTGATATCATACTACGAGTAAAACCGCTTAGATCCGAAACTAAAATGATGATCGTAAATCAGGGTGCAGTATTCACAAACACATAGGTGTAATTGATATAGGTACTATATTCCTTTTATATTTTCTCGTATAGTCCACTGAATACACGTAGGTACAAACGTTCACCCATCCAACAGCACGGACAGTGGGAACAGGCAGACGTAATTACCTGGCATAAAGGCCAGTTATTAAGCAATTTCTGCGCGAACGAGGCGGATGTCTTGTCAGCCACATACCCCACTACTTGTGCCTCTTCCGCTACCCACCTATGGGCGAACGTAATCCATAGATGCTATTGTTTCGCATACTAACTAACCGATGCCCGCTACAACACTACGTCAAAGTGATTTGAGAATTGTTTCAACGATTTGAAGCTGATTCATTATAATGTTATTAATTTATTCCTGAAATGGAATTCATTAGCGGATCGTGTTACAAATTGCTTGGCATTCAATATTAATTTATTCGTCTTTAAATTACGTGCGATAAAAAAAGCTAAAACACATCAGGAGTATGAGATGATTATCTCCAAGTCATCTTGTTTACGCAACTATTCGAGTTTGCCGCCGTATATTATTACTTTTACGCACATTTTTATTACTAGCTATAAAATTAGGAATGTACTTTCTAACAAGGAACTAATTTGCAATAATTGATACGGAAAAATAAAAGCTACCAGACCGTTTTACGTGCGCGCTCGAGTGGGCAATTAAGAAAAAATATAGCTAGCAAAGGCTTCGCAATGACCTAATTTGGTTGCAGTCTAAATCTGCCGGCATGCAGTGATGCTAATGCATTTTATATTGGTTCAATTGGGAGGAGAGACGCGCGACGGCGCGGTATGCGCGCTGTGTGGGCGCTTCGCGGGAACGCATTAGGGACGCCGGGATCTGGCACGCACTGAACTACGCACTGCGCAGTACTTTAGCAACAGATTAATGAAGCTTTATCACTGTCCGTCTGGAGAAATTGCACTTTGTACTGCGTTTGAGGATTTGTTTATTCTGTTGAGTGAAGTCACAGTCACAATCCATGTCTACACTAGATAAGATAAAAGAAAGAAATGCCAAAACTTCAACAAAAAAAGCTGTAGTTCCTCATCATCCTCCATCTGCAGGTTTAGAACAAAATGGCAGGATCTTCTTAAGTAGATTGTAAGCTACTCAAAATGCCATTCACAATTAATCCAGCTCCAAAACCCCACGACATAAGTAAACTCAATTGCACATCGCCAAAAACAAACACAAACAAGGGCAGGTCATGCGCATGGGCTGCGTTCGCGCAGGCGCAATGCAATCGTGCGTTTAGGGCCCACATGCCGCCGCCAAGTTCCCTGGAAGGCGATGAATAACTCATTGTCCGTCCGTCCGTCCGTCGTGACGCACGGTTCTAAGAACCACACGATGCAAAGCAGAACTGACCGACATAGTTGACCTGAGAATTTGGCAGAGAAATTGCACAATTATGGAAATATATATAAAGTTATCTGATGGGGAAAGCACGCTGCGGACTTTATCTTAACGTAATCACGGACTGAGATGTCCCTTATATTCAGTGGATGTAAATAAATAAACAGTCTCCTTGTTGCCTATCCCTTCATCTAAAACAAAACCTGTGAGTATCAGGAATTTCTTTAGAGAGGCCACGTTTTCTATCCATTTCCTTCGTACAGGAAATTCGCGATCCATATGGTGTGAGGACCTTAACCTCAAATCGCGTGTCACGGCAGTTTCCCACCAAAGCGTACAGCCCGAGCAGGCATCACAGTGCATCGCTGCACTAATTAGGATGCACAGTGTGACGCCGACGGCGGCGGCATCGGACACCAAACAGCTGAATATTCGCACACAACTATTGTGATACCATTTTATGGTTTCGGCCTGCCTTTATACTCCGTAGTTAGCATTCTAAATTGGTACCGCTGACGTTTTTTCATACCGCTAAATGTCGTGTCAGAGCAATAAAATGGAATACCGACGGTTAACGAAATTGTGTGATTCAACAAGGGACAATTACGGCTTATTAGCGTCGCGGTCTTCGAGAATATACTGATGGTTCAATTAAGCGAAATATTATATTCAGAGTGAATAATTTGGTCGCGATACGTGATTTGCTTGTTCAAGTAAATCCTAGTTGCTTTGTTTTATTTATGCTAATGGTAGCTGCACGTCATAATGTCATTCTCATTCAGGACAATGATAGTTGGCGTGCGTCTTTTGTTTTGCCATTATGATAATGTTTTTCCCTATTGTAGTACTTTTTAACATCAATCATTGCGGCTGAAATCTTTGCTCTGTTTTGTTTCCCTTTACAGTTTATTTTGTTCAAACCTCGACCATATGCTATGTAAAGCATACCACTTTTCAAAACTGCCCTTTATAACCATCACACTCCTCATCTGTCTAGCCTTTTCCCAACTATATTGGGGTCGGCTTCCAGTCTAACCGGATGCAGCTGAATACCAGTATTTTACATGGAGCGACTGCCTATCTGACCTCCACAACCCAGTTAGTACTGGGTAATACGATACCCCTTGGTAAGACTGGTTGTCAGACTTTTTGTGCCACTGACTACCTAACGAATATCAAAGATCTACAAATGACACCCGGGGCCAACGGCTTAACGTGCTTTCCGAGGCACGGAGGAAACTCGGCATGTAGTGGGTGGTCACCTATCCACAGACCAACTTAGGCAAGCACGGCTTAACCTTAAGATCGACCCGAGCGGCTGTTATTATTTAGCCACGAGCTCCTCCTTTAAAACCATCACACTAAACCACAAATTTCTTTGTCAACAGGTAAACCGACCCCTTACAATGAAGAAAGAAGGTATTCAAACAAGAAACCGCAAGCTAAGTAGTAAGAGTAAGAAGAAGAAGGGTGGAATGGGCATGGGAGGAGGAGGCGCTTGTGCTCTGGCCCTCGGAGGAGTCATGGGAGACATGATCAAGCCTCTAGGAGACGGCAGCAAGGGTTTCGGAGGGTCCGCCTTCCCCTCTGCTATGGACTTCGGTAAGTACTGTAAGTTGTATAAAGGTTAAGTAAGTTAGTTTTTGGTAAGTTTTATATTATGTGATCTTGTAGCGATATAACATAAGATCACGCATGTTGCCCCGAAGGGTTAGGCAGAGGTGTACCTTATAGTTCACCTACATTTCGCCAGTTATGTTTAAGTCCCATGAGGGCGAGCTTATTGCCATCAACCGGGCACAAATCCAGACTCCGAAGATGCTACTGAGAAAGTCCTGATGGAAATACCCAATAAACACTTTGACCGACCTGGTTATCGAACCCAGGACCTCATGCTCAGCAGTCAGTTGCCAGTTGTAGTGATATATCTACAGAAAATGACATCATGTATTTTTACGTGGGGATTGACGGTTCTAACGTCTTAACTTTTGAGCTATGCCCAAGCCCTGTTACCCTGCTAAATGTAGTCCATATTTAAACAAACACTGTTTTAAGCTTTCACGGTTTACAACTAAACATATACGGTCACTTACGGGATATCTTCAGTGATTGTTCATTATTTTGAGCTCCCGATATTCACCCGCATTCTCCAGTCAACCCGCGATCATGGCGCTTGCAACAGCGTTGAAATATCGGGAGCTCAAAATAATGAACAATCCCGGAAGATATCGAGTCAATATCGAGTAAGATATATAGTCTACAAATCCAATGTACGAAATAAAGGACGAGTCATTAACTGGGCACAAATCTTGACTTCCGAGCTGCTAGTGAAGATTTCCTTATGTAAAACTCGAAAAGACTTATGTACTCAGGATTTACACAATCAACTGTAGCCTTTAAGACCGACAAGGTAGTCAATCTGATACCAGCGTCACAAACTCACATAAAAATTCGGTAGTAATGTGATACTGTAGACAAAGGACCAAGCATGTTTATTTATGTTGTTTTATTGATATGGTTAATAACCACACGTGTAAGAATTTATTTTTAACCCTAAATTGTCTACATACATATTCATGACGTGTTAAAAATGTTTAGGCTCAGTTAACGGCCATATAATATCAATATTTATTATATTCTAAATTGTTATTTTTACTCGATGTCGGAACAAAAACATAATCACGCTGTTTTATGACATTTTTGCAATAAAATTCGTCATTATTTAAATTTATAACAATTTTCAAAGTCGACGGACAATTTAAAGTTTACGACTTGGTCTATTATTTATGTGTTTATTAAAATATTGTTGGTAATCTGGCTGTTATGTTTGTCTATGCAATTAACAGATTTAAAACGTTACAATTTGCATGAGCCGTTCGATTGGCAGTCCAATTAATTTTAACTGAATATCTCACCTCAATTAAGTTTAATTATGTTGGGAACTATGCATAATAAGATGCAAAGCAGTTGGAATTGTATACCTAGTTATCTTTGGCTCGAGAATAATAAATTAGAAAATGCAATAGGTATCTATATAACACAAGTCTCCTCCCACTTTAGTGAGAAAGAGGGAGAGGATATACCAACCCAGCCATTGGAGAAGACTACGAAAGCTGATGATGATGATTGCTGAAATTCTCAACAAAAAAATAAAACAACATCATCCATACAAACTTATACTGTAACTTACGGGATATCTTCCGTGATTGTTCATTATTTTGAGCTCCCGATATTTCGACGCTGTTGTAAGCGCCATGATCGCGGGTTGACAAATATCGGGAGCTCAAAATAATGAACAATCACGCAAGATATCCCGTAAATGACAGTATAAGTTTAGTTGTAAACCGTGAAAGCTTAAAACATCATCCATACAGTATACACACTCCTCTCTTGCCACTCTCCACGCTCCTCAGTCAATTACCTTTAAAAAAATAACCAAACAATTTCAAATTAAAGAAACCTCCTAATTACTTTTATAATCCGCCAATTCATTTCAAGTTGCAGCCAAACAGTTCTCCGATCTTTAAAGTTCCAAGTAAAAAAACCTTCCAGTATTCACTTAATTAAGACTTAACTAAGTAATGAGTTAATGAAGGAAAAATATTAAGCGTATCAGCAAGTTATCTCAGACCGCATGGAGATGAATAGGTTCTAACTTGCAGACTGGTTTGCAGACCATTACTTGTAATCTGTAAATAAATTCTGCTGAGGCTTTATATTTTATGCGAGTTAAATACTGAAGGGAAATCAGGAGCATTAACTTAAGTAATATTAAGTGTGTCCTTGGTTTTGTTAATTCCGTTCGCGTTTGAAGGGTTAGAAGAGGAGCTCGTGGCTAAATAATAACAGCTGCTCGGGTCGATCTTTAGGTTAAGCCGTACTTGCCTAGGTTGGTCTGTGGATGGGTGACCAACTATTACATACCGAGTTTCCTCCGTGCCTCAGAAAGCACGTTAAGCCGTTGGTCCCGGGTGTCATTTGTAGATCTTTGACAGTCGTTAGGTAGTCAGTGGCCCAAAAAGTCTGACAACCAGTCTTACCAAGGGGTATCGTATTACCCAGTCAGATAGGCAGTCGCTCCATGTAAAATACTGGTATTCAGCTGCATCCGGTTAGACTGGAAGCCGACCCCAATATAGTTGGGAAAAGGCGAGGCAGATGATGTTAGAAGATACATTTTACTTAGTTGTCCTTTTTTTCCCGAAGATAGATGATTTTGTAAAAAATATTCGTTTCTCATACGGTCATGCCAGTCTTAACCTCTAGTAAGTTTATCAAGTCGTGATAGATATTCAGGTCTTTCCCTGGCAGTTTTATTGGTTTTGCTGGCTGAAAATTTTAAATAACAGCACATATTTTATATTAACAAAGTATGACTGCGGAGTCACATCTTAAACGACTTCTCACCTGCAGGAGGAACTTATTCGAATCCACGGCTAACGCTGTCGAAGTGGAGAGTTCTGGTCAAAGCTTAATTAACTGAAACCAATGAATCCAAAGTCCACTGGCAACCAGCTCGTGCTCCCTTGAGATTATAATCTGCTACATAAATCTATATTAATCAATGTCTCCTTTGTCCACCAGGTCAGCACCAAGTGGGTCTAGTGCACCCGGCGGCGGCTCACATGTCGCACTGGTACGGGGCGCCGCACCAGGGCTTCGCCCCCCCACCTGCCTCGCATAACCCCTACCATCATCATCACCTCGCGCAGCTCAATTCTATGGTAAGTGTCAATAACATACTAATCTTTCAAGTTAGAAATTAATGGGTAAAAATCCTGATGTTTTACCACGACCATAATTCGTTATTCGCTCGGTATGATGTCAATTTGGATTTAAATGAGTGTCCATGGAGTTTCTTGCCCATTCTTCTCCATAGAGATTTGCGCCTTGGAATGGGGAACTACAGTACTTTCACAAGTTATTATGGCTTGTGACTGTGACAGTAGTTTCGCTTTTTTTGTTTTCTTAACATTCAAAATTTCCTGCAATGGTCTAATTGAAATTGAAATAAGTGCTTTGAGTTTGAGTTTATAACACACTATACTTAGTTTTAATATCGCAGCATGCCTGAGAGATATTTCTCGGCATGTAAAGCCAAGTCAGAGGCCCTTGGAAGGCATAAAACTCTATCACCAGGTTAGACACTAAAAAGAACGATAAAGAAGAAGAAGTTTTAATAATAAGGATTCAGATAGGTAGGTACTTAACCTATCGTAAGATTCGAAACTAGGGGGTTGTTAGTGGAGCCTGCACCCGGTTCTCAAATACCTTGAAAGAACCGCGAAGAACCGGGTATACCCGTTCTTTCAAGTTATGTGCATGCTAGTTGTTAGGTATTTACATATGTCTGCATATACTTTTCTAATTTTTTTATAAAATGAAAAGAAAAAGTCCAAAAGCTATGTTGATTTTTATAGAAGTTTTCCATACTCTGCTGCTGAATAACATTCATGTGCAGATATAGCAGAACTCCTTGTAAAATAATCTAATGCTAAGTTGTGACGTGTAGGCCAAGTCACATACCAGTCCTGAGGTCAGGATTTATGAGAAATTGCCTACTAATATCATTTAATATTTTAGAATCTATTTTTTTCTGGTTTTAGAACAAGTATTACTAGAGTTCGATACTATTGCATAAGAATAAAACGTGGGAAACACCGAAAAAAAAAACATTTTTATTTCATCCAATAAAAATAGAGTAGGTATTTATTATTCAGATTATGTAGATACTAGAATTATTTAAATTTTATTAAAATGTCAGCCTCTTCCAATTTTCTCACCAAGATTTTTTATATAGCGAAAATTATTAATTTATGCTTGCACGAAAACATCATCAGTTAAGACTATATTAATCCTATCTACTTTGATTAATTCGCTTACATTTAAAATACATGTTAAAAAGATCTGCTATCAGTGTTTAAATTACCTATATATGTGTACAAACCTGCCGACTTACTAAAAATGACACTAAATTGTTTAAATATGTATGTAAAAGACCCTCGTAAATAACGTTACGTTCATATTATACAGTTTCATAAGAATACGTACGTATATAATGTAAAATGATCCGGTATAATTAATGCTATTAGTTATGCCCGATTCCTATATGTTGTAGGTACGGACGGTTATTGGCTGAAATTAACACTTTCGTATCTTTGCTAATATCGAAGCAAAGGTTATATGGCTTGGCGTAGAATTATTCTTATTCTTTATTGCACACAAAATAAAATAAAATATACGTACAAATTGCAATAATATAGTTATGTACAATGGCGAGCTTAACCCAGAATTATCTTAATTATCTTTCTTTTTTCTTTTGATTATTTAGAAGCACCTTAGTTAGGTGCAAATAATAAGATGCAAAGTCACGGAAATTAATTGTATAGCCAAAAAATTAAGCAACTTCCAATTTAAATAATCTCTAGGTACCCATCGAAACCGTTGTTCTTTGTACAGTTGAAATGGCCACTTCAACACGGCATATTGACGCAGGGTGTACATTTTTTTAATTGTTATTTTTCCTGCTGGTTCTTGGATTTGTAGAGACTTATTTCAAACTCAAACTCAAAGCATTTATTTCAATAAGACCACTAGAGGCACTTTTGATTTGACCTTTCTATTTCTCTAGCCCGTAGTGTTCCTCTGCTGGGCAAAAGCCTCCCCCCAATCTTTCCGTTTGACATTTACCATCCTTTAATGGGAGTTGCTGAATAAAAAGAAAAATATCTACAGCTTTCATAAATGGCATCTGCAGACGAAAAAAGGTCCGTTTTCAATTAATCATGAGAAATTCTCAAATTAGTCAATATCCATAACCTAAAAATATAAAATTAACAATATTTTCTTGTTTACAGACTGGCTGGAGGAGTGAGTACACGTGATAAGTCAACCAAACACAGGAGAACGCAGTTATTACAATAATGTCTTTAGAAAACAAGTGTCCCGTCCCCAACGGACGGACAAATAGGACCTTACAAAAAAATCAGAGGCAACAAAACACGCTGTGATTTCGTAATTATGAGTATATTCACTCATAGGTATAAACTACACATCACATTAATAAATAAGACTGTTGAACAGAATTGACGTTTACAACAACAAACTAGGCTGAGGTAACAACGAGAGCGGAAAGCGACGGCGACACACTGTGATTGACGAGGCTTTTGAATTCAAGAAAAGAACAGCGATCGATCCTTGAGGCTCCCCTGTTGAGGCAACGCCGTCGCACGCTCGCTGTAGCACCTCGCCTTACAGTTTGAATTGAACTGAACATATCCTGATTTTGAACACAATGAAACTTTGTCCCAGTTTATCGTTCCCCAATGAAAGACTTTGATATACCACGATCAGTTTCCTACAAGTATTAAATTAAGAGTGTTTTACATGAAGTAACTAGCGAAATTGTACAGTATTATAATGATAAGTAAGGTCGGCTACGAAGTCTTAATCGTATAAGTATAGTTCAAAAAAAGAAGAAATAATTTTGTGTATTTGTACATATCTCTATAAGTTATATTCTGTTCCTGTGTACATTGATTTTATTTTTTTTATATTTAATTCGAACGTTTCGTTTCGCTATAGGAATTGTGATGTGTTCAGAAAGATAAAGCGAAGAAGTTTTTTTTTGTACATTTTATTATTTGTGTAGATGTTATATGAATGAAATGCAATAGTAATTTATGTAATAGTTATACATGCAATTTGTAAATAAATAGCAGTTTTGAATAGTGACATTTCGCAGAACTGACTTTGTTAGCGCATTAACCATGATTTCGTTAAATAAATTATTCAAATGGTCACTAAATCGAATTAGCTATTGAATATTTATGTATACAAATAAATCTGTTTGTCACAAGGTGTATTATAAAGTTTTGTATCACATTACCGTTGTAAAATTAAGAATATTGAGTGGCCATAAATTTAAAAATTACGGGGCTGTGTATGTGGTTGTAACATATAGCGTGAACAAAAGAAAGTTATTTGCGCAAGGTGGTAGTACCACAATGTTTCAATATTACCATGCACCTTGTATCAACCTTGTGCTTGCTCATTATTTTTTTAATCCATGGGTTATTACACTCCAATCAAAACTCCCTGCATTTGCTGAGTCATGATCATTGAATATAATTACACGTTACAACCACAAACATATCCCTGTACCCCAAAATATGTAAATATGAAATGTAAATGAAACATGTAGAAAATAAATGAAATCATTATAAGACTATCAGATAAAAAAAGATGTAAATTAGAGATCACTGCAAAACAGCCTATAACGATATCCCGTACCTAAAGTTTTTAGTTTTTAAAACAAAACATTGTGAAGTTGTGTATTTTAAATGAAATTGTGAATAAATTATCAATATTGATATTAAACGTTTATTTCATTTCCTCTCCCTCACAAATCGTTAAGCTCATTCAATTGATAAACATGGGAGTAATTCCCGCCGTCCCTATGAATGGAGGCGGAGGCCCTTTTAAATTGGAAAGCAGATCGTTTGACCATCCAATTACGTCGTCTTATACGTTGTCCGCCATAAGTCACCGGATCAATTCCGCTATTCTGCAGAAAAAGTCGTCCAAAACTCGCGCTTATCTCGCGGCAAATTGAAAATGCAGCCGCCCGTGTGATTGTGACGCAACGGCTCCGATGCCGGCGACATATGGACCTATTCAATTTTAATCGCATTTCAGAAGAATGGACATTGGATAAAAGTACGTATAAAATGGTTCCCGGTCGACGATAGGCCTTACTTATTAACGTTGGTTTTATTTGCGGTTCATTCCGACGGATTTTAAGGGTGCCATTGTTGGTAAACAATTATTGTTTGCTTTTGATCTTTTTAAGTTGCGCGGTTATTCTGCGGACGCTTAGCGATCATGCTTCGGTGGGGATGTGATCGTACGACTTGACATTTGTAAAGATTTCTGTTGCACACTTCCTTATGAGTTTTGATACATTCTTTGTTGATGTTTTAAATGTGGAACCATGTTGTTACCTGATGTCACAAGGTAGACAATATTGTGTGCGTTACTGTGATATGAACGCATTTGAGTTTATTGGATAAGATGATTGGATATCCGGGGAACTTACGATTTATCTGAACAAGTTTGAACGTTGAAATACTGGCTATCAATGAGAGGTGAGACTTTGATTAGAAAGGAATAAAATTCCTCAATAATATTATCATAAAAATAATCGAACAAAAATCGTAGTAGACAGGAGTTATTCAAACAAAACCGAGACAAAGATCTTCCTTTAGTCCTATAGTTACTTATATCCTTTCCCAAAAACAAAACAAGAAGTGGCTTGTTTGTAGTTTTAAAAACGAAACGGCATTTTGCTCGGGAGTGGAGCGGGCATAAGTCACCGGCCGGCGCGGCCAGTCCAGCGTGGTGATAAATGCACCGCTAGCGCGGGAAAAAATGTCGCCAGGCAAAAACCGCGGCATCACTCCCTGCGATTTATTGCACACGGCAACACCGCGGAATATTCGAGAGCCGACACTTGGACGAATATTCTTACACCTAAAGCGGTATGCGACTACCCCCCGATGTGACGGAACTTCGCACTTGGCAAAATTACGAGCGTTAACGTACGCCGGTATGTTCGCACCAGACGATTTATTTGTTTAATTTTATTGAATGACGTGTAATATATCGTGTAATTGCCGAATGGGCACGCGTAGCGGTCCATGTCAATAAAGTTGAAAAATTATTTGGCGAAATAAACGTTTCAATCAGATTGACCTTGACTGATTCGGAAATTGACCATCGCAATGTTCTGAGTATGAAATTATGTTGAAAATTCACATCCAACATATTCACAGAGAAGCTCGTGTTAGCTCCTAACAATAAAAGACAACAAAACATGCGTAAGCATTTAAACTAGATAATTATTGCAATTAAAAAGCAGGCTCACATTCACACGACTAAGGAGCAACATTTGCCAAATAGGTTACAAACGCGAACACAATTCATTTTAGACAAATTGCAAGAGCCTGAGAGATAAAATTGAAATGGCCCATTGTATCATTTCTGGTTTCCACAGCACTAGGAAGACGGCAAGAGGTAACAGTGGGGTAACCGTCTGAAAAAGCTTTTGACAATAGCTACGCAGCTCCCAAACTATCGTGATGGTAATAATTGGTTTGTTTATTAAATGGGTATCGTCTTTAGATTCGTAACTGTACAAATCTAATTAGTATTAGACGATAAGTATATCTAGATACAGAAAAAAAACTGGGCTTTAATTAAAGTCGTGAAACTTTCACTTCTGAAAGGATAAAAATTCTTCGTCTTCTTCGTGTCGCTGGCACGACCGTTTATTTATATATTTTGCAGACACAAAACTTCGCTACCTCCACGGCGTCGTTGGTGGAAGCGCGGAGGTCACTGTTTCTGCTTATTTTGGGGCTCAGAGAGCAAAATATGAAGTGGAGCATAGTATCCACAGTTGCTGTTATATCGCGGTAGCCCAGCGAGGTTGTGGCTGCATCTTCCTACTTGGGTTCGGAGACGGTTATGGGATAGAAAGTACCTAAGTAAGTAAGAACGATCAAAGAAACTTACCACTAAATCGAATTATGCTATTCTATGTGTCTTCAAAACAGGAGTACCTGGATGTGGCTATGAAGTAAAACTAAACTTACACTGTCACTTACGAGATATCTTCCGTGATTGTTCATTATTTTGAGCTACCGATATTTTGACGCTGTTGCAAGCGCCATGATCCCGTAAGTGGCAGAATAAGTTTAGTAGTAAACCGTGAAAGCCTAAAACAGTGTATGAAGTAAAACTGCCAGAAGGTATAACTAAACTAACATAAATAATGTAAAAGCTATCCCCTCTTTCATTGGGGCAGGATTGACTATCGCAATTGGTTTTATGCCGACGGAGAAGCTGAAATACTCCATCTTACTTCATTTTAATTAACTATAGGGAGGAAGGACTGAGCTGTGATCGCTAGGTTCGAACCAGGCAGGCACTCAAATTCTTGGAGGAAAATGTCGTGCTCCACACCATCAACTGCCATCCCTCAACCCGCATTGGTCCAGCCCCTGTCACAAATAGAAGGCCTGTGGCAACAGTGAGAACGTTATAAAGAGCATTCCTAGAAATGGGACCTAATATACAATATGCCAGTCCTAATTCTGCTTTATGTAATTTTTTGACGGAATCATTTATTTTCGACGAATTCATTTCATAAGCTACCAGAAAAGTATAAGTTTAACATCCTGAACGTCGTAGATTTCTCATTATTAGCAGTTTATGGTGGAGAGGTGGTTAATTTTGGATTTGTCCAAAACAACCGGTTTGGACTCCAAGTTTGGGTCAAAATTGTTGCAAATTAGGTCTACTATTAGCTATTTCACGGATTGCACCCAATTACCAATAATTCTGTATAAAAGGCTGATTATGTTGGAGCTATAGGACGATGCCACCTGTGCAGAGACCCAGCCTCATATGCGCACGTTCCAAATGCAACAAGACAAAACACAGCAACAAACAAAACATAAACTCAAGCCTCTGAATTTAAAGAAGTAAACGTAACGTCCACAAATCCTGAGGGAGCCTCATAGTCACCGAGTCGTGAGTAAGGGATCGTACACACTTGAGCGGCCGCGACTATCCGCCTGATCCAGGAATCAATCTGGGACTTAGACGGCGTTATCTCACTGACCCCGCGCTGTGTCACGACGCGTTTGATTTGCTTTTCAATTTTGTACTGGCTACTCTTTCTGTCGGTTCATTGGCTCTGAATGAGAGGTACGCAAAGTGATTTTTATTATCGGGGTGACCGGTATGAAGGGTTGGGTGTGGACCGTTGGTGTTTGTTTGGGTGGTGAAGTATCTCAGATTTTAAAATAAGTTTCTAAAAATGCCTGCCTTGTTGCTCGAGTGGGGGCAAGGGCGACTACTGAGCCCGGGTTGGGTAAAGTGTTATTTGGTTTTTCCATCAAAAATTTCTCGGTAGCAGCCACGGAGTCTGGATATGTGCCCGGTCAATGGCAATAGGCTCGCCCCTATTACATGGGACTTAAAACATAAGTGGCGAAATGTGGGTGTACTATTAGATATACCTTTACCTAACCCTCCGGGGATTACAGGCGTGATATTATGCCATGTTTGTAAATAAAAATGATTTTAGTACTGAGTTAAATTTATTATCGGTATCTAGTTTGTTCTATTATAATTTATTAAGCAAGTCATAAATTACATGAGAGGAAGGAGTAAATGCTGGAGATTTTACTGTAATTCTTCTTGACATTCATTATCGACTACTTAATGTCATCGCAAATAAAGTTAGCTCAATTTATTATAGTGCTAAAACACGAACTTAGTAGGTAAAATCACCTAACCATCGCAAACACTTTGCAATGTACCCTGTAGCTAAATGAGCTATTAATCTTTATAGCGGAACCATAAATGCAGTTTCTATTTTCTGCATAATTATATAATTATTCACACAATATTTTCATAAAACGATATGAATCTAATAAACGTCTACCTATCTCTTGCTTATCCTACACACATTAATTTACCAACGGAAAAAGTACGAACATTATTTATTTTGATCGAATTAGAAAACACAACGTAACAACAAAAAGGTAAAAGTGAGTGCATTCCGATCCACTCAAGTGTGCCCACTTCTTTATGACGATCGCAGAATCCCAAAGCCCAATGTTTTCAACAGCTTCAAAAACTTATTTCCACGACTGATGTTAGAAACTTGAGATGTAACTTCTGATATCGTTTTACAGTTAGTTAAAAATACTAAACATAAAAATGTTTAATATTGTAAACTCGATCATTAAACTGTGTAACAAATGATGACGGAACCAGTTCCCCGACACGCTGGAATCAGAACATTCAGTTCCTGGAACTACTCCTATTAGATAACAGATCAAAGATCATTTAAATTAAACAGAACCGATTAACTCCCAGACGGAATTCAGCTGTGAGGCGGAGGCGACATTACGAATAAAATACCTATTTGAAATGACGCAGCGGCGAAGACTAGTCGACAAGCGAACGCAGCGTAGAGCATACGTAAGTTATTACATCTTATAATATGTTATTTACGTACGCGGCTCATAATAATAAACAAAGTGTGTGGGTATTGAGTATCTGTAACTTAATAACGTTGGATGCACCTGCCCGCGCGCCCTCCGCGGCACATTAATATTATAATATATACAAGGAAAACGACCCTTTAATGCATTCGGCAGACGAACTGCTGTAATTATTATTTGGTGTAAACGTATTGAATATTAACTCCAGTATTGGGGGCGAGTAATAATCTTTTTTTGAGGCCAAAGTATGGTAATCGCAGCGATAGTAACGGACGTTGTGAAAGGGTCTTAAGACAGGTGACACGGGCGACAAAAACTGACGGAATTTTGATGTAATGATGCAGTCATATTTCTGAATTGTTTATTGCGATATGAATGAACAAAAACGGTTGGTACCGAATTTTGTACCTAATAATCTTAACTGTAACTTGCAAGTTTCTGCTTTGAGTTAAATAGTTGGAATTTGAAATATAGTGGAGTTCAATTTGTGTGAAGTTTTTGTTGTAGTACCTACCTAGTATTCTCCGTTTTTTTTTGGGAGAACTGATGGATGTAATTTTTGATCAAGCATCTCCCAATTAGATCAGATTCACATTTTCAGATTAAGTAGACTCCCATTAGAGAAGAAAGTTTTATTTCATTACGATTAGACTGTATGTTCTCATCATCTCCTGCCCTTATCCCAGCTTATTTGGGGTCGGCGCAGCATGTCTTCTTCTTCCATACTTCTCTATCACTCGTCATCTCAGCAGTCACCTCCTTTCTAGCCGTATCATCCTTCATACTGTCCATCCATCGTTTCTTTGGTCTTCCTCTACTCTTATAGCCTAGGATTAGTAGTATGTATGTGAAGTCATTATTATATGTATTATTTCAGGAAGACATTTAATGAACACAGATTTTTTTCATAAAAGATCTAATTTAAAGATCTCTGACTAGGTTTTGTAAGGCTGGAAATAATGTAAAGTCGAATATTTAAGTTGAGTAAAGTAAAGCAAGGCTAGGCAGATGATGATGGTAACCAACTCGATCAGACAACAAACAATAAATAAAACGTTTCAGAAACATTTCAACTGTAAATTGAGGTTACTATTAAACTGCAAAGGACCTACATTAAAGTACCTTCAGCTTATTTTCGGGTACGTCACGTACGTATTTGATATTCTAATCAGGTATGTTGTCAGAATTTCATTAAGCCATGCTATGCGGGTTTGCTTACAGGAATGTCACAATGTGTGTACAATCGGGGCTCTGAAAGGTAAACTGAGCCTTTGTAGGAAGAACCGTTTGAATATAATTCTTGTTACTGGCTAAATACTACCAGGGTCGATCTTCTAGGTTAAGCAACAGTTACCGAGGTCGATCCGTGGATGGGTGACCATCCTTGTCATACCGAGACCTCTCCGAGCTTTGGTTATGGAGATCAGATACGCTGTCGATCCTTGTGACATACTGGTATACGGCTGTATATGGATGGGTTAGAGGCCGACCTATTTGGAAAAAGGACAGGCAGATGATGACCTAAGTACTTACATATGTTACTTCTTTGTTTTGTGAATTTTTCCTCTTTCTTTATCTCTCTCAAGAGCGATTTCTAATTACATAATATGTAGGAGCAGTAAAAACATATTTTTTTTCGAATAACTAGATTGTGTCTCTTTCAACCCAACTAAAATGTCGAATTGCAATTTTACAAGTAGATTCACAAAGGTTTTAATTTTTAGGTTCAACTTCGGTAAATGCCCGACAAAAGCAAAATTCTCCCCTTCGATTTTTATGACTAACAAATGACAAGCAGCTGAAACTGGAAACATTCCAATTTACTTTTGTTTCGAAAACAAAAAAAAATGCACGGTTCAATTGTTCGTATAAATTCTTTTTTTGAAATCCATGTCAAGGCAAGGGTACAAAGCATAGATATAAGAAAGGAGTTTTTTTGTATTTCTATGAAATAAAATCTGTCTGTGTCTAAGTTTTCTAAACTGGCAACATTTTAGGTGAAATACACGCACAATTTGTGCGTAAAATTTATGTATGTATAGTTAGCAGTAGCGAAGGGTCAATTTTTGTAAGAGGTAAGCGGGAGTACATAATCTTTAATGTGATTATTTATTATTTGTCTATAGAATACTGACTGTGCCATTTTTCAAAGGGAATCCGGTAGAAATTGTTGTATGGAACCTTCGCCACTGATAGTTAGGTATGATACTAAGATAATATAAGTAAGTTTAAATTTTAGAAAACAAGTACTTACTCATTTTTTTATAATTTTTTGGTTGACTGGTAGAGAATGCCTTGTATGTACCACTATTATACATGAAGTTTAAATAAATAATAGCAAAGGTATAGCTGGGTGACAGCCTTATCACTTTCTCAAAAGACAACATGAACGTATTCTTTTTTTATTTAAATCACTAAAGAAAAAAAAAATCCTTGTTAAAATGAGGCACAGGTAATCTTAGCACCTGTGCCAGGTTGCCAGGTATTTTACTGGTCGGTTTATGTGCCGATCGAAAGCACCCTCACTTCCGACCCTCTAGCGGAAGTACCTACGCACCTTTTAGTGCCTCTATACAGTTTTGACCTGGTTACATTACAGTGTTGTGTTTTCATCGTAAGGTGTTTAAAGCCTTTTGTTTTCGTTTCTTGTTGTGGTTTGAGGCGTTTTATAAATAGGGATTTATAAGTGGATTAATAGAGTTAAAGTTTATTTTTCATTTGTATTCGGACATGCAATGTACATTCAATCGGCCTCGTCAAGAATATTATTTAAATATAAGCCGTGTGCCCACAGCAAACTTTAGTGTGTACAATGAATTTAACATTTTTATCTTGAATTAACAAGATATTCTTATTGTCAATTTTTTATTTGTAACAAAATTCTCTCGCAATTATTTTACCGTCTTACTTAGCTATTCGAATTGGTAACTTTCACTGTTCGGTTACAAAATACCACATAGTTGAGAGTTCCATTCAAGACATTGTAAAATATATATATCATCATCTGCCTGATGATGATATATATATTATATATAAAATATCTATAATATATGATACACAATAAACGGTGTAAAAAGACCCTTAACGAAGCCGAAAGGCACTCATTCTCCCCATCATTGAAATCATTTTTTTGTTCTAGACCATACCTGGGAACCTTCTAGTTACGGAGATATTGGGGGTCAAAGTTCCAACTTTTTCACAAGTTTTTTTTAAAATAAATGTTTTTAAAGTAAGATTTTTACTTTAAACACCTCAATCACCCCCGTACCATTCAGTCCATCCATCAGCACAATGTTCTGAGTGCGTAACATTGAGTTTTACCGTATCACGTGATTTTTTACCCCAAAAAAAAAAATTCGTTTCCCAGCAAAATTTTTTGCGTAAAGTTACTTAGTTTGATGTGCAGAATGCTTGGTTGACGGCTTCGTGAAGGGTCCGTTTACACCCTGTATAGCACAGACGTATAATCTTTCAGAAAGCCAAATAATTATACAAATTGCAACACGTAGTACAAGAAACATTATACTGTATAGTAATAAGCGATATCATGCGATAAGCGCCCAGAAGATAACAGCCAATATCTTCGCAGTTTTAACACCATCGGAAAAAATGTATTTAAATATGCAATTTTAATGGTTTGTTATATTTTTATTTAATATTTATGTAAATATGAAACCAACTTTAACCAATGATGGACGAGTAGAAGAAGTTGTAGGTGTATACCTACTCATCATATGCCTAGCCTTTTCCCAACTATATTGAGGCCGTCTTCCAGTCTAACCGGTTGCAGCTGAATACCAGTATTTTACATGGAGCGACTGCCTATCTAACCTCCACAAACCAGTTAGTACTGGGTAATACGATACCCCTTGGTAAGACTGGTTATCAGACTTTCGGGCCACTGACTACCTGTAACGACTGGTGTATACCTACTATGAAGTGATATACCTAGCCATCATTATTTCAACATAGGAGAGGGGGAACTTTACGGGACGTATTATTTTCAATTTTCTCTTTTTTTGTGGCTAAAAGGACAATATTTTATTATGGCTGGTACGATTTTGAACTGAGTAGACTTAAAACAGGGCACAGTGAAAACTTTGATAGAATGCTGTGTCAAATCAAAATTTAAATTCATACTTATAGCCTGGGCAATGAATGATTGTGGTTGGAAAAGTCGAAAGCAGAAAATCTGACTTATGAACTTTGTTTGGACTAGTTAGAAGATAAACATATTAAAAGTCCTGACCCCTCCGAGGTGAGCCCGAGGGATGGGTGGGCAAAGAAGGTCCCGTTTTTTGGTTTTTTGCTTATATCTCGAAAACGATGCGTCGTATAAAATTTTGTTGTACTACATAATAAAACCTCATAAAATTCTCTACAACTTTGTTTGTCACACTTTTTATCTATCTCCAAAAAAAAAAAAAAAAAAACGAAAAAAAAAAAAAAAAATATAGCAAAGTTGTAGAGAATTTTATCAGATTTCATTGTGTAGTACAACAAGTATTCGTGCGACACACCGTTTTCGAGATGCAAAACAAAAACGAAGACGAACGGGACAGAGAATTGGACAAATTTTTAAAAATTGTTCGTTTTTCGGAGCTCATACCAATTCAACGATAAGAGATAGATTAAAAGTGTGACAAACAAAGTTGTAGAGAATTTTATGAGGTTTTATTATGTAGTACAACAAAATTTTATACGACGCATCGTTTTCGAGATATAAGCAAAAAACCAAAAAACGGGACCTTCTTTGCCCACCCATCCCTCGGGCTCACCTCGGCGGGGTCAGGACTTTTAATATGTTTATCTTCTAACTAGTCCAAACAAAGTTCATAAGTCAGATTTTCTGCTTTCGACTTTTCCAACCACATACCCCTTTTGAGCACTCATTTACCAGACTATTAGATTACATACAGTCTATTTTATTTATTACATTAGAACCTTTGTATTTAAAAGATGTTTTAAAGACGTACAGTCACGAAGGCGTCAACCAAGAATTCTGTACCTCAACCTAAGTAACTAACGCAAAAAAAATTGCTGGGGAACGACTTTTTTTGGGGTGAAAAATCACGTTTTACGGTAGTGCTCATTGTAACACTCTCAGAACAATGTGTACAACATGTATTTTAAAAAAACTTGTGAAAAAGTTGGAATGTTGACCCCCAATATCTGCGTAACTAGAAGGTTCCCAGGTATGGTCTAGAACAAAAAAACTATCACAATGACGGGGAGAACAAGTGCTATTCGGCTTCATTAATGGTCTTTTTACACCCTTTATAAGCTTTAATAAATGATTAACTATGTGTTGGCATAAAACCGCATAAAACCGATTTATTCGGTGTTTCCCTCAACAAATTCAGAAGATCCGTTTTTGAGGTACGGGAGTGCACTAATTTGCCTTTAAGCAAGTAATTTCTGTCAATCATCATTTGCAACTAGTTAACAAAAATGTAAGTAAATAATAATTAAATAAAGACTCATAACACATTTTTCATCATAATTCATACTATCGTCTCATTTAGTTTTAAGTTAATTTTATATTATATTCAAATTTTATTTTACTTTATTATTAATATCTGAGAATGTTGTTGTCTCATGGTGAATGCTGCGTATACCTATAATAGGCATACATACCAGCACTTCATGTTATTTTTATTGTTTGAATTTAATTCTTAGTATGTATTGCTGTTGGTGTACCAAATAAATAAATAAATAAATATATACTTAAATAAATAAATAATAAACCGCATATTTCCCTTCATAACTTCGAGACAAAAAAAAACTATTCCATTTTAATACATTAGCATAAAAATAAAATAAGACCTCTACTTTTCCCTGTCAGCCTAGTATTTTAATTGTGTGTTCGTACAACTAATGCTATTATAATCTGTGGTAATTAATAACCGTGTAATCTTTGTCGTTAGCTCGGTGACAACGTGTGCAGCTGCCCTTTAACACCTTTGTATCTATGGTGAATCTATTGGTTATAATTAGGTTAATGAAACAGTTCAGCTTTCTCCAGTTTAAAAGACTGTATAAATTACAAGAAAAAAAATGTGTAAACTGCATCAGTCAGATGGCCCTAGCACGAGCGCGCGGTGTGAACGTAACGTAAATAGGTCGATTTTAAAATTAAAAATACTCAATTCACGTAATATTTTCAAAATTTTTAATATTTTGTAGGGTTCCGTAACCGAAGGGTAACCAACGATACCCTAAGTATTTCTAAGCCTCCGCTGTGCGTCCGTCCAACTGTCTCTCTGCGGACTGTATCTCATGATCCTTAATAGGTAGACAGTTGCAATTTACACAGAATGTGTATACATACTATAACAGCAAATAATAAATGAAAAACTAAAGGGGGAGTCCGACTCGCACTTGGCCGGTTTTTCATTTCATATCGAAATACAGATTGTATTTGTTGCAAATAAATTTACTAAAATGCTATTGGATAATAAAATCGGCGTATTAACGTTGCGTTTAGGACACCGCGCGCTTGTGCTAGGGCCTCTGTTCCTCTTTCCGTTAGGCCTAGGCTGTAGAAACCAAATATTAGTTTTGTTCGATGAGAAAAAGTTGTACTCATCAGATAAGATTTTAATGATGCAAAGGAACTAGCCTGAAATCAACTCAAATTATTTCATACTAACTGTTGCCCGCGACTTCTTTCTCGCTTTCTCGTGGACATTTTGATGTGTATGTGTGAGAAAAAAAAGTAGCCTGTATGCTATTCCAGGCTGCATGTAGTCTATCACTGTGTAAAATTTCATCCAGATCTGTTCTGGCGTGGTTGAGTATCAAACATCCATTCATCCAAACTTTCTTCTTTTTCTTTCTTTCGTTCTATTCATATTTATAATAGAAGTAAGATACTTAGGTGTAGACCTTGGAACGCGGTGCCAATGTTCACCAACACTAGGTAACACTTAAATGAATACCTAAGTAAAAGCGTGCTAATGGATTTTCTAACTTAACAACCCTCAACAGCGAGGAACATTTCGGATGAAATTCATGAAAATAAAAACTCTTTCTAATTTAAGAAGACAATATTAGTTTTTTGTCTTTAAAATAGATTATTAATAAAGAACTATCCTCTTTTCACCACAAATTAGTGAGTATAATGTAAGGTAACGCGATACAAGCTGCGCCCGCGTCGTCACCCGGTGAGATTACATGCGGATCGACGCACTCGGGACGCGTGCGACGCACCTGCTCGAGTTACGATAGGAATTTGGGTATGGGCTTGTGATTGTAACCAAAAAAATAACTAAACTTTAGGTACCCTATTGTTTTCTTTTAGAACGCGATACAAAGATTTTATAGAAGTCCTAGGTATGCAACTTCTTTGCCTACCTAGTTTTCAGAACAAGTTCACAGCTTCAATTCAAATTGTTAGTACAAAGACTCCTGAAAAATCTAAAAAGTGAATGTTTTAGGGTTCTCAGGACTTACTTGTGACCATCATACTTTGACAACCACTTTATTATAAGCTGGACCAACTTATTAGAAATCACGAAGTCATCATCATCTGCAGGATGCAGCTGAATTCCAGTATTTTGCATGGAGCGACTGCCTATCTGACCTCCATAACCCAGTCAGTACAAGGTAACTTGGTAAGACCTTGGTAAGACTTGTTATCAGACTTTCGGGCTACTGACTACCTGTAACGACTGTCAAAGATCTACAAATGACAGCCGGGACCAACCGCTTAACGTACTTTTTGAGGCACGGAGGAAACTTGCTATGTAATGGGCGAACACCCATCCACGGACCAAACTAGGCAAGTTATCTAAAGATCGACCCGAACGGCAGTTATTATTTAGCCACGAGTAAGCCATTTGATCACGAAGTAAGAAAGCTAATTCGTTTTGTTACCTAGGTACGTAGTATAACAAACTGCAATTAGTTTTAAAATACTACTTTTTATTTTGAGTTGTGTGATGATAAGTTACTTAATTTGATACTTCTATTTACAGTTGCAATAATTTATATTATTACACAATTAATAGTAAATTCCACGAATGTCGAAACGGACTATTTTATGAATTTACTTCATTGGGTTTGGGTGCACCTTGTTTAAACAAATACACCTGATCGATGGTGTTCGGTGCACCTTGCTCCAAATTTTTAATGTTGCAACGTGAAAAAAAAAATGTGCCAGAAGGTTTGTTCGGGGTGTGTTTGGAAAATGAGTGATATTACCTTTTATTGAGGTTAGTAGAAGAAACGTGATTTACTACTGTTCGGCTACTTTGTTGTAGCACTTGATTTGGTGTCGTTTCTGCAGGTAACTGAGGATGCCTAGATCTGGGTTGTAGTTTTCATAACGAAGAACTATTGCCAAGCCTATATTTGGGTCAAATTTAAAATTTCATTATCACTAAAGTTGACGGGCGGGTTTAGCTCCAATAACTTCTAATACCTACTGTGAATGTAGAAAAAAAGCTTGAGTAAAAACAAACAAAAAATATTCCCTGAGTTCGTCACAATCGTATTGTAAATCGAGCTGGTATCTTCTAGTCCACGTCCAAAGCACGTCTCTAAATATTTTTTCAATTCATGTAACTTCTAAATTCATAGGAAATGTTTGGATCGGTCTTTATTTGCACTTCTGAATTCGGCTTGCGATATGAAAGATCTTAGAGACATCAGCTATCTCGCTCATTTCATGATTATATAGCTATTACTATCTCCTTCTAACTTTGGCCTTCCTGTGTCCTGTATACGAGCGTACATGAAAAAATAGTAAGACTATTGAAACCTCTGGCTAGTGTCTAAGTAGAATGGATTGTACCTCGAAAGGTACCAAACAGATTTTTATTCTAACAATGGTCTAATAAGATCAACTATTTGGAAATTCAAAAAAGTTTTGATTTTACCCAAGAGAACCTAAAATTGTACCATTTCGGGAAAATTTATGAAATTTGAGGTCAATATGAATTAGCTAGCCAACTGTGATTAGCTGATAAATAAAACGTTAAATGCAATAGTATTTGCTGTGAATAAAAACGAATGAAACTTTTTTAATAAGGTGTGAGGAACGATAGCCGTCTGCATACCACAATTCAACTTTTTCTAATACACTGAAACCTACCCTCTTATTGGAATATTTTGAGAAAAGAAATTGAAAAAGTTACACACTAACAAGCTTCGAGAATGTAGCGAATTTAATTTCATTTATTTAAAAAATAAAACTCCCATAAGTCTTTGTCCATTCGTACTTTGAATTGTTTCACCTCATTACGTGCACGAATATCACCGACATTTCTTGGATTATATTCATATTTATCAACCAAAATTCAACTATACCGTGCTGAAAATAGAGTTTATTTTTCGAACCCTAATCGTGCATACTGGCTTCCGTTGAAGACGGTAACTATACAAAATTCGACTCAAAAGTTCGGGCTAGAAATTTCTGAATTGCCTGATTTTATATCTGCCCTGATTATGAGGAATATCGCAATCGAATTTGTGCTTTAATCAAGAAGAAATAAAGATGAAAACGGTTTGGATGCTGTAGAATTTCTTAGGTGTGAAAACACAAGCTGGCCGTTTGTTCGGACGTAGGGTGAATGCGACAATTTTGCTCATTCGAATACAGAAGTGGGACTAATGGTTCGCTATTTTTATGTTACCAATTAAATCGTTTCCAGTTATCGGACTATACCAGTTTTGGAATTTTAATGGTATGAAATATGATACCAATGCAATTTTTTTCATTGAGTTTTTAGTCATGAGATCTTAATTCAGTAATCTGTCTGTATTTTTATTAAAACAACTCGATATCTTACATAAATACATACCTAGTTGTGAACAGGTTATCATTATTTCGTGCCAGCGACGAATTATAACTCAACGCTAACTCTATACTTAATTTAATTAACTTTAACATTATGACAAAAACTAACTGTCACACAATTTAATTAATTGAGAAGTTTCAGTAGATGCGTGTAAAATTTGCATATACACAGCGTTCGCTATCGCAAAACAAAAACACGATTTTGAACTCGAGGCTCACATGAAATAAATCGAATAAAAAAATCGATTTTAAACGTTCGATCTGCGTCGGAGTGGGTGCAATTAAAGGGTTCCGAGAATCGATGCTGCAGGACTGCACGGAGCCTGCACGAATATAGTTACGCCATTCGTATGAACAGGGGATAAAAATAATTGTATCTATATGTAACGTAATGCACATTATATGCTTGGGTCGTGATGTGTTGAAGAACTAATATTTTTATTCTCAGATATGAGTCTTGTGGCTAAAATATAACAAGATGTAACACACATCACACGATTCTAGAGTTCAATTTGTCGTTGGTTATTAAAAAAAAAACACTGGTCTATACAAAACTGCTACGTAACGGTCAAAATTTATGGAAAAATATCAACTCGGGTGGTTCCGTGTGAAATCATGAACTGAATTCACGGGAACTGTTGGCACATCAATAGATATCAGGTAAGTAGGTATATCTAAAATCCGTTGGGTGTATACAATCTGTAAGAAGGTACAGTGATGACGTAAGAACGCTTGATGTAGCGGTTATGGAAGCCCAAGTTCAAGAGTCGACGATTATAACCGATATCAACTTTTTGTATCAATAAATGAGACCGATTAAATAAAGATTGTATAATGTCAACAACATCGAACTTACGACATTCTTTGTAGTGGTCATTGCATTTGAATTTAATAAAAGATAACAAAATACAAAAAAAAGATCACATCTAATTTCAACATTTATCTCAAAAACGCCCCCATAAAAATCATCATAACCGAAACCTAATGAAACCCAATATCGATTACAATCGATATGGCATTACAAAACTTTATCGATAACAAAAGAGCTAAACAAGGTGTTAACGATTCCGATATCGATCGATATCTCGAAAAACGTGGCACAAGACAAAATCCTTAGCGAATAAATTATATAGAGAGTCGGTTGGTCGTTGTCGGGCCCTTAATTGGGCCATGTACAGAACGACGGAAAAAACTTAACATTTGTTAGGTATTCCAGGAATTATACACTTGTTGGTCTCTCTGGGCCGGTTTATTTTCAGTGTCCCGTAATGAATGGTCTAACGAGATAGATAGATGATATCGTATTGCTTCTCCGTATTTCGTTGGAGTTTAGTTTCGATAAATAGTCAAGAAAAATGTAGGCCTAGCCTTATTAGGTTTATGTACGTTTTTGTGAGTTAAGCTTCGTTATTATGTATGTACTTGGGTGTGTATGTAGTTTGTGTCAAAGAGTCCTGGTACCTAGGTATCTATTTATAAAAATATTTTTTTTCATTCCTTTTGTTTTTGTGTACAGTCGCTAGTGCATCAAGATACTACAAAAAAAATCTCATTGGATTTTGAACTTAACCAATAACACTTTATGGTTTTATCATTTAGAGAAATTTGACAGTTTGTGGTAACTTGATGTGCTGGCGACTGTACTATAGTTACACCTCTTGCCCTGTCTGGCTTGTTGTCATGTCCTCCCTTAATTACTTTATTGTTTTAAACAAGGGTAAATATACCGCACAAACAAATGTACCTTTCTACTTTTTGCCTTTTTCACCTTTCACAAAATAACCACCTAACTCAATCCATCTTCAACTTCACATTATTAATTTCATTTCTTAATACAAAAATACTAGTACAAACATACCCGCTGAACATCATACATGGACACGGCAGTCCACCTGCATTACTAATGACCACTGGCGACTGTCGCATAATCCCGGGATTACACGCGGGCTTGGACCAATCGAGCGCCGCTCAATGCCCGGACAAATTAATTTGTAAAAACTAGTTTTCTAGATGAAGGCGTAAGAACAAATATGGGATAAGTACTGTACTCGTAACAATCCATTCTTAACTTACTCGCAACTCACAAAAATTGTTACTGCAAAAGTATATTTTAATTTTAAAAGTATATTTATATTTTAATGAAGTAATTGCTACACGTACTGCTATCAATGTTCTTAGCGATAAGCACTTTTTTTAAACTTTTGCCTCTACTTGTGGACAGCGTCGTAGGTTACTTTATAACCAAATTTATATTTTGTTAAACTAGTTGTAAGTTCTTATAATGTAACTCTTTGCTGTTCCTTTCAAATAAAAAATAAAATAAAATATCTGGCATTAGTTTTTCACATTTATGTCTGAACGCCTAATATACCATAGGAAACCAAGGGCTTAGAAGAATAGAGATACCCTGTCTTCTCTTCGAGGCTAATGATGATGTCTTACTTTTAAATGAGCTATATTTGTACACATATATTTGAGATCACGTTCTCGAAAACGGCTCTAACGATTTCGATGAAAGTTGCATTATAGGGGTTTACGGGGGCGAATGATTTATCCAGCTAGGTCTCATATCTGGGGTCTCAAGGAGTCATAATACGGTTAACTTAAGTTGATTTGCTGGATATGCGCTTTAGATACACCCATAATATCACTTCTGAAGGAAAATTCGTCACAGACTGCTTTAACACAGATTCTTCTAACATATTTTCATTATGAGCTTCATTTTCCTTACCAACGTCAAGTCAAAAGAGTTACCCATCGCAATTATTTTTTTATATCCCTCCCGCATTATCTAGAAGGGGAAGCAGATTCCTTTTAAAAAAATAGCGTTGTAAACTTCGCGGCTAATACGAAAGGTGAGGCGGCAGACTTGGAGCGTGTCGGTGAACGTAAATTGTTTATTATTTTTTATGGGATTTTCATGAGGACGATCGTCCCAGACTCGTTAAAGGTGGTTATGACGGAATGAGGTTGGAGCAAATGGAGTGTTAATTTAGAAGATTTTCTTGAACAAGTATTTCTTTTAGTTTTTAGTCTCTTGAGACAGTCCCATGTTCGTTAGACATGCAATAGTAATGAACGTCTATCACAAGGTGTGATAGACGTTGGTGTGTTTTCCTGTAAATTTTTGCAAGAATATGAAATTATATATTTATTTTTATAAAATTGTCAGCGTTGATTAGATTTAATATTTTATTTATATTTAAAATAACAATTTTTCCCATGGGGCTAGCAGTAACGACAGAACGCCACCTACAGATCCTGATATAATCCTTTCACTTCGTCCACGTTCCAACAAACCTCGTTATACACGCACACTGCACATTTTTTTCTATTTGCAATTTAAATACAAACAACAAACTTGTTTGTAGTAATCTAGGTATTCAAGTTCAAAACATTTTTCCTGCGAATTGAAAAATTAAAAGAGTTACTAACAGGTTCTGTAACTACTACAACTTAGCGCTCCATTCGTTCATAATCCATGGCAGCCACCAAGGTTATTGTGTGTCGCTGGAATATTTAGCCTTTGTTTTAGTTTTTTTGGCATTTTTTAACTAATACCTCACAGTTCAGATTTAACTGAGTAAAATGCAAGTACATTACTTTTATTTGAGAAGCGTGACTAAATCGCATGAATTCTGAAAATATGTTGGTTATATCTTTCATTATACGTACGTGCTACAAGAATATAGTCAAGTACATTTTTATCTTTAAGTGTCTCTTGAAAAACTACTTTTAATGGTAAACCTGTTTCCCTCTTTATAATCTACTCGACAAATTACAATCGCGTAAGAAAGGTGTTTGAAAGATGATAAATATAGCAACATTAGGTAGATTCGTTGAAGGAAAGAAGGATGGAGCACCATTGAAGGCTTTTTCATTTTTCCCCTAAAGGAGTTAACGGTGATGAAAGTTTGTATGGTACCTCAATTTGAACCTAAGCATAATCAGCCTATAACGTTTTCACTACTGGGACACAGGCCTCCTCTCTATGAGAGGGGCCCAGTGCGGGTTCATTATATTAATAATAATTATTATATGGTTCAATTTGAAAAACGAGAAATTTTATGTTGTATAGTAGACTAATTTTAAGTTAGTTTTTTTTGTTTTCATTAATTACCGTGAAGTTGCCAATTGAAAACCCCATCGGGAACGAGGCTTGTCAGTCAATGAGTTTGTAACTCCCAGTGCTGCAAACATAAACTGTCGAACGCACGACTAACGCATTGGCCGTTAATAAAAAAAACCATACAGAACCACTTGTTCCAGAGTGTGACATCTAGGTACTACCAATAAAGACAGCAATTCAACCTACCTGTAGGTACTTCTCAATACAGAACCCAACTTAGCCAGCTCGTTGGAACACAAAGGGAACCCGAACACGGCGAACATTTAGCTATCGGCGCCTCTCTCATAACACCGCATTTTCCACTCTTCCCCAGATTTCCCGAGGTGAAATCGCTAAGCGTTGCCCTGATGTTTGAGGATGAGAAATGAGCGGAAGGAGGGGGTGAAAAGCAAGGGGGGTGTATTGTAAACACAATTACCTCCCCGCGTCGCTCCCAGGGCAACAAATGGTGGCTAAACGACCCATTCGCCTGTGATTTGTTAGCAATATGCTTGAGATTTGGAACAGAAATGACTTTAAAATTCGTTTTGCGTACTGTGTTATATGGCTTTGCTGGCTCTAGTGGCGTAGCGTGGGTGTTCATTTAGATTGTTATATGGGTTGAGTTGTTTGTGTTGTTATAATGGTAATGTTTGTAGTCTAGATTAAGTTTAGTAGGTACTTTACCTTAGGCAAGTAAAGTTTCAGTTGTATCTAAAATTTTGATTTTAAGTCAACGAGAATCAGTCAATCTCCTGCGAGGTCTACCACGTCGCCTTCTGGCTGTGTCAGCGCTCCACATCGTTTTTATTTTAACCCATAGCTCGTCGGGCATACGGGAGACAAGGCAGTAAAATTGTACCTAGAAAACGGACTCTGATGATCCGATTTAAACACATTATAAGATGGCGGGACGACCTGAACCAAACCAACGACCGGTGGTCCACATTGGCCCTTGATTGAAGGATTTGGAAGTTATGGGGGGAGGCCTTTGCTCAGCAGTGGAATGGCACGGCAGGCTAACAGTAACAATCAGTCAATACACCTTACATGAAATTACGGAACAATATCAGTGGTTTGTCAGGCAACAACGAACATAGGCCAGAAACCAAAAGAAATGGGTTCGTAATGCTTCTGGTCACATTCTTCTCGAATCGATGACTCGGATTTGGTCCAACCAGTACGTAGCAACCCGGACAGCTCTGTCATTTGCCTCCTTCAAGTCCTGAAGGGTGCAAATAGTTATGCACGACGGGAAGGACAGAAGGTTTGGCATGTCATGTGTTGGGGCTCCACACTCGCATTGTGTCCGAGATATTTCGATTACACTCCATATAGCCCGATTGGACCTGCAGCGTCATAACGCTCACGCGTCATGACCCATAGGTCATGTTGATGAGATATTGTATCATCTGTCTTCCGATTTCATGAATTTACTTAGTTGTCTATCTAGTAAAATTGTACCTGGAAAACCGATTCTGATGATTGCATTTAAACACATCATTGCTCCAGACTGAAATCTTGATGAAAGTTTTGAAAAATGCTCTGGTCTTCTTATGTTAAAAACCTCAATACATATACCTTATATATATCATGGTAGGTAATTTATAAAGCCCTTATCATCTTACTTTTTTATGTTAAAACTCGCATGGTAGGGCGGGCTAAGGATCTATAACAGGGGCATAGCTACCTAGGTCTTTTATTGATGGGCTAATAGTGCGTCATCACTCATGCACTTCATAAATTATAGTGATCTTAAAACCTGTATTTTAAATAACACCAGTGTTTTAATTTGCAACATGAAACATGGCTCTATTTTAACATAAATATTCTATGAACATCAAATCGTTTTTGTACACAGTTTTTCTTTTGTAGTTTCTATATCATTGCATACAAGAACTTCAGTTGAAGACGAATGCAACAAGGATGGAAGTTTTCAAGTAATTATAGTACCTTGATCACTTTAAAACATTGTTCAAACATGTTCACAATTATTAGTCATTATTGCAAAATCCAAAGTGATTTATTGGAAGGTGAATTTCCAGTCCATGACTTAGATATGAAGATCTTTGACAGTCGTGAGTAGTACTAACTGGGGTGTGGAGGTCAGATAGGCAGTCGCTCCATGTAAAATATTGGTATTCAGCTGCATCCGGTTAGACTGGAAGCCGACCCCAACATAATTGGGAAAAGGCTACGCAGATGATGATGACCTAGGATATAGGCTGCAAAATCGCAAAAGAATGAGAATTCTAAGAATGAATGCTGCAACGCTGCTAACACTTAAATAAAGATTAAAAAAATTAACAACTTGTACAGAATCTCCCACCAATACCGAATCCAACACAACAAAACTCCTTTATAAGTGTAACACACAACAATACAAGATCCTCGTTAATCCCTTACGGTCATAACGAGGCGGGCGCTAGAGGGCGGAGCCCCGGCCTCCACCGGCGTCCCGGAGCATGGGGCATAAACAACTCAAGTTACAACATTTAATTATCGCTGTTTATTAAACCAAGCTCACCTCGCGAGATATGAATCACTGTTAAATGATAACACTGGTGAGGATGAAAGAAATTATCATTCACACCTACTGGAGATTGGATGGTGGGTCTTAGGACACGATTTGGGTTTGGGGTTGTGAAGGATGGTGTGCCAAAGTCGTGGTAAGGTTTGTTGTTTCGTTGCATCGTGCACAGCGTGGGTCAAAGAAGGTACTAACCGCTTCGACATTCTATTTCAATGACTGAGGAGACAGCAAAACGAATGAAAGAAATGTACACCCGTGTCTTTAAACATTGTCAAAGTTTTCACTTGAGTAAGAGTCATTATTTAAGATACGATTTTTATTCTGTAGTTTAGAAATTGCTTGAAGTTAGAACTGTCAAAAGTTAGAATTCTTAGCTTTGCTTTCTTTGACGGTCCTTACTTCGTTTAAATTCTTGTCTATTGCAAAAATGTTTGCATAAGTAATTTCTTAAACTCAAGTAATTATTTGACTATATACTAATAGATACGGGTGTTAGTGTCCGACCGAAGCTTCGGCTTTGGCTAGAAAAACCTCCTTCGGCCAAAACTATGGTCCATTTTGGCCGAAACCGAAGGTTTCTAGCAAGTACCGAAATTGAAGAAACTATTACGAATGCGCGATGGAAAAGGTGACCCGCGGGGTAGGAGTCACATTTCGAAATGTTCTTATTTTGATCTATCTCATTAAGTCATGACGTTTCATATGCCTAGCCTTTTCCCATCTATTTTGGGGTGAGCTTCCAGTCTTACCGAATGCAGCTGAATACCTGTATTTCACATGGAGCGAATGCCTATAAAAAAAAAAAAATAGTACTGGGTAATACAATATCCCTTGGTAAAACTGGTTGCCATACTTTCGGGTCACTGACTACCTGTAACGACTATCAAAGAACTACAAATGACAGCCGGGACCAACAGCTTGACAACGCAGCTTGTTATATTACCTTCATATCCTACTACACCATGTAAGCACATTGCTAGTCCCCCCACTACACAACACTGAAAGATGAATCCAATCGCCGCGCATACGGATATTACTCCGCGCAAATATATTAGAAGTGCAAAGTTTATTCTGATTTACGATCTTCCAACAGCCTTGTAAGTTGTAGATGTAATTTAACAAGCTTTCTATTGTTCACCCGCCACCTATATTTATGACCAAGGTTATATATGTAAAACTTTGATATTTATGCTGTTAGTAATAAGCATGTATCCATATCGAGCTATTTCGAGACAAATATCCACCATTGCTCAAACGCTTGTGATAAAAAGCAAATCAGGTATCGACTTTTAGTTAAGGGTGCTTTTTACTGAACGAACTTATAAAGTATATCGACCCGACTAATAGTCACTCGTACACATTTTAAGCATACAGCAACAACGGTAAAGTAGTAGATACCATTTAATTCATATAGGGTGTTACAGTTAAAAAACAAAATGACAGAATTATAAACTGAAGCTCCAATAATATGAAAGCGGTCAACGGTCAGATCATTGACTGCTTTCATATAATTTTTGGAAAAGTCCTAAATTACTTCAGGCAAGTGTACGATACCTACGATTGCTGGTACCCAATTGAAGATACTTGACTTGATAATCAAAAAAGACACTGGATACCAAAAACACCTTCTTACAGCGGTATTCAAAGAACATGCATTTTGACGTAACGCAGGTACGATACGGTCTGATGGTTTGTTTGTAACTTCCCATACCGAAAAGTCCTAAGAAAACTCATCCCCTCAAGAAACCCGCTCGGCCAGCAGAACAGCCACAGCACTCATAACAAAAGTGCGCAAAGCAGAGCATGCGCCGGCGGCGCACTCGGACGGGCCATTTATCGCACGCGCTCGCCCCGCGCCCGCCCCCCGCCCGCGGCGCCTGCACGACCACCACGCCCCAACCAGGAACGGACCTGGAGTGCGTACATAATATGCCTGTAATGTTCCACTGCTGTGGCCTAGGCCTCGGATCTCTTTAAAAGCGAGCCATAATCCACCACACGAGCCTAATGCTTTTGGTAGATGTCACAAGCCTTTGAAATTTTGGTTCTAGGTCTTACCGGTTTCCTCAAGATGTTTTCCTTCAACGTTTTGAACAGCAGTGGTGATGATTAACACAAAGTAAAGTTCCCACATACCTGGCGTGGGTACCGCTGCGAAAAAGACGGGAGGTCCTAAGGTGTGAAAATTAAGGGATAATATGTTCGAGGAAAATGCACGAGGAAGAAAAACTGCCATTTATTTCAATTTTCAGACCTTAACAGTCCTGAGTCTCACCCGTGAGAACACTATGCCCTTCGCAGGACCGGACCTGGAGTGCCTGCTGCTATAAAGATCTCAGGTTCTAAGACAAGAAAAGATGCGTTCAGAGTAATTGTGCTGAACTATCAAAAGCACGAATTGTAAGAGCTTTTGCATGCACAACAAGTGTGACTATCTCTACTCAACGAAGTATAGCTCTTCTATTCCTATATTTCTGTTATAAATTTTTCACATCGTTTTCAGTAGAATTTTTTTTACGGCCACACGTGCCAAACAACATTATTTGACGTAGCTCCTGAAAAGTCTGCGAGTAGCCCATTTTAACTAGAAGTCAATAACTGATGATGATCCTTAGTTTAGAATACAGCGCGTTTAAGAGCCGGAAACAGGATAAAGTGAAATTATATTTTTCGAGGAGACACATTTTTAGATTTATCTACAAGGGCTTTACTCCAAAGCTACAACAGTTCTTTTACGCTCGATTTACGAACAATATAATTTTATTTTCGACCTCAGTGTAAGATCTAACTGCGGCCCTGCGCTTGCGCCCCAAAGCGCGAGGGCGCGCGAAATACCGACCGATCTGTAGTGGAGCCGCCATTATAATGAGACGTTATTTATTGGACAATCCCACTACTAATCACCTCGGACAAGCTGTATTCATAAGTATTATATTATGAAATGTGCGATGGTAATGGCTGGAAATACCTAAGGTGGGTCGGTAAGTGTAATATAACTTTGTATCGCTTCAGACGCAATATCTTTACATGTTTTAAAAGTTCAACAACCTCGGGATGTCAGTTGTTCGTATACCACTCAAGGAGCTAAACTATAATAATTGATATTTTCATGGACCATAGTAGAGCAAATATCCTTTTACAATAATAAGTTTCAAGAAGAGAAAGCATTGATTACCACGATCACCTATTGCGTACTGTGCAGAGGTAGACGGTGGTCTATTTTCTTCTTTTAATTACTAACATTAGTTATAATCAAAATTTTGTTACTAACAACTTTGCCTTGCCTATGGACTTTTTTTGTCTGAAATAAATTATTTTTATTTTTTATTGCGTTTTCGTTACTTCAAAAGGTTTCATTGGGTTGTTTTCGTCAATTTACTTATTTTAGTATTTGAAAAGACTAACAATGAAAATATCTAAAAAAATCTTCATCTATATCTAATCTTCCTCTTAAAAGATAAGTTTTATTTCCAAAAGTGCTGTTTTAATAAACAAAGGTTAACTGTTCGAAATAGCACCAGAAGACAGCACCATTCAAGGCAAAAATATCATAATTATGTCATAAGTTAAAACATTATTATCAAAACTTACTTAATTTTATATTACTTCAGTTTTTAAACTGCTGATAACATTAGCCTACATTGAAACAGGAGTGTAATTTTAACGTCAATAAAATATTTATATCCATAATGGAAATACTGTTTTTAATATGTAACTGGTGTTAAGGCTTTCATGCACTTAGTCGTAATGGCTCGGCGTTTTTACTTTTATATGTATCATCATCTGCCTAGCCTTTTCCCAACTATATTGGGGTCGGCTTCCAGTCTAACCGGATGCCTATCTGACCTCTACAACCCAGTTAGTATTGGGTAATACGTAAAATGTAAAATTTTCTTCTAACCCTTCAAACATCATCTGCCTCGCCTTTTCCCAACTATATTGGGGTCGGCTTCCAGTCTAACCGGATGCAGCTGAATACCAGTATTTTACATGGAGCGACTGCCTATCTGACTGGGTAATACGATACCCCTTGATAAGACAGGTTGTCAGACTTTTTAGGCCACTGACTACCTAACGACTGTCAAAGATCTACAAATGATACCCGGGGCCAACGTCTTAACGTGCTTTCCGAGGCACGGAGGAAACTCGGTATATAATGGGTCGTCACCCATCCACAGACCAACCTAGGCAAGCACGGCTTAACCGAAAGATCGACCCGAGCCGCTGTTATTATTAAGCCACGAGCTCCTCTACTTTTATATATATTTACAAGGTATTATTTCACAAAAATAGCTATATTTGGCATATCAGTTTTGAAGATATGAAGACATTGCCGATATGGGCAAACCAATATAAATGCATTAAGAGGAAAATCGGCTTGAAAATTGTTGAAATAATCGCGCGTGAGATTCAGACCATCGCATTATTCTTTTAAAAAAACTGTAGGTAAAAAAAATTCGCTTATTATTTTGCGCGAAACTTTCATCCATTTTTCTTTATAAAGTCTTACCTATTGTTTAATAATATTTACATTATTTACAAATTACAAATCTATAATAGTAATAAAATATGTATAAATATCAAAAGGGTTTAGGGCGCCAAAAAGTGCCCAGAAAGTAGGCAGCATTGCCACGTTGGATGGCAATGCTGATATTTTCTTTATTTTTTTTCTTTGAATATCTCACACCAGCTTATGCCCGCGACTTCACCCGCGTGGAGTTCGATAATTGCCCCACGGGATCATACTACTGGGACAAAAAGTATCCTATGTGTTAATCCAGGTTATAAACTATCTGTGTGAAAATTTCATCCAAATTCGTTCAATAGCTAGCAAAAGAGTGACAAACATCCATCCATCGATCCCCACAAACTTTGACATTTATAATATTAGTAACAAATATCGTAAGATTTTCGAAATTAATGAATTACGATTAACTAAAGTGAAGTTCTTTTTGTTGAACTCCTTTTTAACCCTTTAACGGGCATAACGATCTTGCAATCGGAAAATAATGCCAATAGGCAGATAAGTAGAAAATAATTTTCCTTTTTTTTACGCTCTTTGAATATTTAATGAGTGATTGATAAGTCTTTAAATAATCTTAGTACAAAAATAGAATACCTAATAAAAAAACACAATATTTATTTTTTGAGCTGAAAATATGGTGGGATAAATACTCCATTTGCCTTACCTACGCAACAAAATATACCAAGCCCGTAACACCGATACAGATAGCAGTAACAAGCTCCACTATCGATGATCACTCCCGACCATTAACTGTGGACCATTACGAGTTTATGACTTATTAACATCACAACTTCGACTGACAGCTGCTTAAGAAAATTAATCTTGAATGAAAAATGATAAAATTACTAGTCTAACCTACCTTACTTGGATGTACATTATTTTCGTATCGCTCACGTTTCCTTTTGGTAATTACTTTTATATGTAGTATATGGAGTGGAGGTAGTGTCTAATTGATGCTGTATATGTACATGGAGTATAGAAACTTTATGTAGACCATGGTGGGAGGAGCTCGTGGCTAAATGATAACAGTCACTCAATCGGGTCGATTTTCAGCTTAAGCCGCGCTTGCCTAGGTTGGTCCGTGTATGGGTGACCAGCCATTACATACCGAGTCTCCTCTGTGCTTCGGAAAGTACGCACGAAGCGTTAAGCCGTTGGTCCTGGCTGCCAATTGTAGATCTTTGACAGTCGTTAAGTAGTCAGTGATCCGAAAGTCCGACAACCAGTCTCACCAGGGGGTATCGTATTACCTAGTACTAATTGGATTGTGGAGGTCATGTGTTCTTACAAAAGCTTCGGTCTGTAAAAACATCAAAAATAGTGTAGACGAGTTTCGTCACCATGAAATTATTTCCTATAGAATATAATATATAAACCTTCAAGCCTTTACGACATTGTCCTCTGGTTTCCGTCATACTCCATAATCCTGATTCTTCTCACGTTTACACACAACATACGTATTTGTCACCAGTCCCGCTATTCTCTGAACCTTAGGGCACCAGGATTTCTCAGTAGAGTTGGATGAATGCAGTCATACTGGAGTTATACAAACACGTATGTATGTAAAAAGGTATGTATTGGAAACTTAACAGACAGATCAAATCAAGTCATTTATGCGGTTGGTCGACCCTTCGCATGACCAGAGGGCGGGCCTATTTTATTTGGCCAAAGAATCAGCATTGCCATCCAACGTGGCATTGCTGCCAGCCTTCTGGGCACTTTTCCTGTTGACAGCGTTGTGGACGAATTTTTTGACGCCCTGTAATCCTTTTAAATATGTTAGATATAATTTTATGTATTATTAGTTTTTACTTTTAAAGTTGAATAGGTAATAAAGAATTTATTTAGGACCCAGTAAAAAAAAAGTCATTTTTTTATTCATGTTAGGCTTATACATAACATAAGGCTTGCAATCCTCGACGGGTTAAGCAGAGGTGCACTTAATAGACCCACATTTCGCTAGTTACATTTAAGTCCCATGTAATAGATAACATTCAAGCGGAATATTTACCATGTTTCCTATTCATTTTCGGTTCTCGATAGTTCTGAGCTGTTGCAAGCACCATGATCACGGATAAACCCATGGTCCTAGGTTATAGCTATCATAAAACACATCATACTCCAGCAAGGGATCCCATGCCTTAACGGTATGTACAATGAGTGTGCTGCCAAAAGCTTTATACGTAAGAGTGTGGTATGCATCGCTGTTTTGCATCCCCAAACATACTTACATCTAGTCCTATGTAGTGAATTTAATCAACGAAACTGAACGCAATCTGCGTTCAAGAGCTATTAGCGTCACCATTGCTATGGAAAATTGACACTGACGGCCATTGAACGCAGTTTGAATGTGCTCTTAGTAGTACAGAAGGATGGTTTCAAAGATGATTACACTATATTTCCATCTAAAATTATAACAATAACAAATTCTGTTAAGTAACTGCGTTCAGCTTAATCATATTTACGACAATCACTTCCCGTCATTCCGCGGCTCCTAATAAGGTCAGCTACACGGATGTAGCGTCTTCCTAGAAGAGATACTTTTTATTGTTGTGAGATCTAGGCTTAAGATCGAGATAACACTGTCAGGGTATTTTTTAATTTCGTTTGGTAGCAACAACGGTATTTAATTACGTTCTGAAAACGATTGGCTACTTTAAAAAAATTATCAACCTAGCTGGTCAGTTTGAAGATTTTTTTTTTTTTGTGAGCCTGAGTTGTCCCACTCTTGGGAAAAGGCCTCCCCCCATTCCTTCACAAAAGTTTAAAGTTTTTTTTTTATGTCAGCCTGAGTTGTCCCACTCCTGGGCTAAAGCCTCCCCCCATTCCTTCCACAAAAGTTTGAAGATTATCACGAATTAATACGACTTTAATTATTTGAGCGCATTAAACATTCGACCCTGCTTTTAACAAACGACAATGTGTATGATTCTGCAATTATATAGGCAAACATATTCAAACAAAGCAATAAAAATAACTTCATGGATCAAGAATCATGTAAGTACTGATTCCTTTGCTAAACTTTGTGTCACAATTTTCTTTACAACGTATATAAACATAAACACAAATGATTAAATGCAATCAAAACCGCAACCTGACAGTTACAAGTAAAACCAATCCTTGCGGCTATTCCAAGACTTGGCTCTTCCACAAACTCTATGAGCGCGACGAAACAATTCGGCCACATCACTACGACCAACAAAAAGTACGAAGGATTACAGGGGAATTAAATGGAGCTAATTATAAGTGATCAGAAGAACTGTTTAGCAAGCTGCATTGTTTCGTTACCATACAGGATATGGGGAAAAATGTATTGAGGAATCGGAAATGGTGTTTAATTAATGGTGATTTAATTTAATGAGGATTTTTTTTAGGTTTTTAATTCTGAAAGCACAGAATTTGTTCTAGATAGAGAGCTAAAGGATCTGGAGATTCAAAGTCAAAGTAAAAGTTTTTATATGTTAAACACAGGTGTAAAAGATGTAAATATAAAGAGATCGCAATGTTTTGCCGACAACGGCGTAAAAAAATAAATAAAAGTTATTATAATATAGAAAAATATTAATAGAATATTTTTTTTTAAAGGTGATAGCAGCTATCTACCATACATTATTTCGTATTTCTAGGTAAGTTCCTAGGTATTAAATTTATTTTATTATAAATTACTATTGTAACTAAATAATTTCAGACAAAATCTAAATATTTAGAATCTAGATTATAATATCTACTTAGAAACAGTCAGCCTAGTGATAATTATGTCATATGATTTTGAATTACTGTATTTGCGGTTCCCTGGTTTTAGGTGTAAAAATTACAACAGTCACAAAAAATATCTTCAAAAATATAGAAAGGAATATTAGGTTTGTGTAATAGAAAAGTAGAAAATTGTTATTGTCATGCCATCATAATTCTTGTAATTAAAATAGATATAAAATGTATGTCTATGTATGTGTATGTATGTCTTTGTTATAATTTTATTGTGATTTTATTTAATTAAGTATGCAAATTTGTGCTATCGATAATTTTTAATCTGAAATAATAGTTTAATAATAATAATAGTGAGGTAGCTCGGAGCCTGTTCCCTATGCTAGTGGGCTACTTTTTTTTATTTTTTAAATGTTTTTATATTTTTTTATATTAGAACATTTAAAAATGTAAATAATATATGTGAAAACAAATAAAGGAAATAATAGAGAAACTAACAAAATGCACCTCAAAAAGATCCTACCAACCACAGATTTACAGCTTCAAAACAACATACGTGTCCCAAATATATTCAAGAGCTTTAATAAAACCCGAAAGTTCACAGCACTGGTACAGAGATGATAGGCCATCCAATGAGTCAGCAGCCATACGTTTCTCATGTTCGCCGCTAGACCCTCGCTCCATACATACTAATTCGATGTTTCGTTGTACCTCGCCGGGCATTCAACTCTTTGTTTTTTTGCCGATGACACATTACTATCAGAATCGTGTAAGTAGGCTATATGTGGGTACAAAGAGACAGAAAACGGATGTACACCGCATTAGGTTTGTTGCGATGATTTGATTTTTTGCAGTGAATTATGTGTAATTGAATAGGTCTACGACGTCACGTTTTTGACAAGGCATCAGAATCCGCAGATAATTTTGGCTTCTTGATTGATTTGTTATGGAGGTAAACACATGAGCATTAATAAGTACACACTTAGCAAAATTCATAAGCGATTTTCTCGTAAAATTATCGATTTTAACTTTAAGATAAGGCCTATTTCTTAAAAGTATGAGGCTAAAAATTCAAATTAAGTAAAGCTGGAGAAAATCACTTTGAAAGTTTTACAATTTAGTTTTTAGGAGTGCACAGTATTTGGTAAATTCAAGAACAAAATTACTATAGACATTTCTTACGCCTTTTTCAGCTTTTTGACTGCAGTAATGACCTCTTAAAATGTCAGGGAAAGTTGCCCCATGACAAAAAATAAAAATAGAATTCAAAACAGTTCGTCAATTTGAAGTACACATCTTGTAGTACCTACTGCTGTTATAATACACTAATCAATTTAATATTGGCCCTTCATCAAACTTCTAAATACCAAAAACAAATCGACACGTCGTGCTAGATGAAGACGATAAGCTTACTCTTATCATATTAGGAGTTAACACTTTCATCTACAAAATGTGGGTGTAGAAACGTAACCTCCGCCCACTCCATACGTCAGTTTACACCTAACGTTTATGTCAGCATATTGCTAGGGGCATTTGATTGTAAATGTCCAGTTCTAAAATAGCAGTGGCCGTTTATAATGTTTTACTATTAATCATAGGGTTATTTTTGTCCTTACCTTTAGTATTATTTCTAGTAGATGTTTTTCCATAAGATTTAACTGGGATATATTTTATTTTGTTTGGATCTATATTGTTCCTGTCGTTTATTTTGAGTTCAACAAAGCTAGTCAATCCGTTGTCAAAATTAGTGAAACATTCACGATTTTCTGTCAATTTATCTTCAATAAATTGTTTTAATGATGATAAAACTGTTATATAGTAGAAAATCCTTTGGGGGACTAGACGAATGTATGATTTACCGTTTAGATTAGCAAGCCCAAGTAAGTACTAGTAGTTGGGGTTACTACCAATTCGGCGGGATCGGGCCATCAATACTCGATCATAACAAGAGAACATCTGCCGAACGCAGTCAAACCCTTAAACGTTCCCATAGGCCTACAGTCACAACAAACACAAACGCAATATCCATTCACAAAACCTATTATGTTAATTTAAAACACATCAGAGTGTCGATAAGATCGGCTCGTTCACACCACACCTCCCAAAACAATAGTTAATAAGATGATTTATATCGATCTGAGATAGGCGTTCGACACGTCTCGACATCGCCTTAGCATAATCTGTGTTTCGATCGAGTGCTATATCCATCGCTACAGATGTTTGCGGCGCCTGGTTATGAGTTCCCGTGTATCGGTGTGAACTAGGGATGGGATCTTGTGGGCTGTGGCTGATATCCTCGTGAGTAGTGGTGTTGCTTTTTTGGTGTGTGGTAGGATTGGTTTCGTTACAATGGTAACTAGATGCGCTAGTAGTAAGTGGATTTGAGAGTGTATACTCTCTTTGTGCTTGATGCTTTTGAATAGTTATAGATTTGGGAGGAGAGAGTGTTGTGGCACGGTTTGGGAGAAGCCTATAACAGATGACTGTGACAGATTGGAATAAATAAAGATATAGTGCTATATCGATGACTACACCATAGGTTATCCTAGGTGTGCTTGTTATAAGTGGTGGTTTGAGAGTCTATCATCTTTTTTAATTTTGATGCTATTCATTGGTTTAGGATAGGCGGAGATCAGGGTGTTCTGGCGTAGCTTGTGAGTGGCCTATGTTCAGCAGTGGACAACGATGGGCTGCATTGTTTTGAATATTTTAAGATCGATGGTTTTAAAGGCAGATGTTAATTGTTACATTCACATCGTTGCCAGTATTTGTAGTCACTTTATTAAATGAGTCCACAAAAACAACAAGTATGCGTTGATCCACTTTCATAAAGTAAAACAGGAAAATGTCGTGTAATTCGTTTGCATGTAATTGAATTGCAATTGAAATTGAATTTAAATAAAAATGCGTCATGTTGATGGAAATCCCCAGTTACTTTCTGTATGACATTAAGTGTATGGTGAATTCTGTGAAAAAGTATTGTTCATTGTGACCGCAGATCATGCCGAAATCCCAAAAGGAAGGATAATATTAAGTTAAGACGATCAAAAACGAAAAAAGAAAATGATTAAAAATATGATTTTAACAAGAGTTTAGCTGAAAACGACCCAATTTTTTAAATCGATTAAAGATAGAAGATAAGAGAGATTTTTTATTATATTGATACCGTAACAAACAAGCTAGGCTTCGGATAAAACCAGGTCTTCTAACAATAAGTAGCGGATCTAGCGATACTGCGAAGCGACAATCACCCGATTGACTCGATCCAGATTGACGTTACCGCCCAGAATGGGGCAATTAATTCGGTAAGAGTTGCTTATTTGCCGTGGGCCGGCAGCATGACACGGTGGTTTCGCTCGCCCTCTATACGAGTTATTATAAAATAATGAAAGGCGAACCGCCCGCTGGGTTCTACAATTGCCCTGCTTAGCCGCCTCACCACCGGCCGTTTAGCTATTTTAATTTTTAGTTTGTCTACTAACGGTGTATTTCGTAAGACGGTATCAGAAAGCAATCATCGGATTCTGCGCTTCAAGTCCGCCTACGTACGGGCTGACCGTTTGTTACAATATTAATTTAATTTGAGTCCGTAAGCCTCGTATGTAACACACCTCGATGTTTGATTGCTCCCTTGTTCTCAGATTCATTATGTGATGTAAAACAGCACCTCCCATCATTGTTACGGAGAAGTGCTGATATGGCCGTGTTGTTGGAAATTATTAAGTTTGAGAATCATGTAGCGAAATGGTGAGAAGGAAGATTTGAGTTCTGATGGACTAATTTATCGCCAAACCTCAAGTATGGGTAGTAGACTAGACATAGAAGTACATAATATTGTACCCTAGACAGACAGGACTGGGATATTGAAAAAGCATAGCGTTGACGTAGATTAAGGTCCATATGCACCATAAATTACCAAATACGTAAATCGCTGAACGAATTCAAAACATCGCTCCATTTCTGTCAATAATTTGGATAAGACAAAGACAGAATTATGTCTTAAACATGTTTAAGATATCTTTACTGTGTGTATGGGCCTTAGGGTTCTGCAAGAAACCTATCATGAAGCTAAAGAGGTAGGCCTTGTAGGATCTAATAAGAATTTATATCACGTAGAAGTCACAGTTTCAAACAAGGCAGCGACTAGACAGACTAAATATTATGCAAATTCTGTCTTATTACGTAAGTACGAACGTTGCGAACCGTACGTGCGTGATTTGTTTCTAGAATATGGACTCTACTTAAAAGAGGTAACTTTAAAATATGTTTGAAATCTTCCAACAATGAGCAAAATCGGACAAACTCACGGATAACATGATGTGACACGAGAAATTAAATTAATTTAAAAATTAAATTCTATTTAAATTAATCAAAGTGAATTCTATTTACTTTAGGACTTGGTACCAGCAGAGCCTAATAAACAAATTAAAAACACTAAATGAAACGAAAAAATAATAGTTCCCCAGAAAGTTTGTAGTAATTTCGCAAGTGTGACACGCAAGCGCGGCGAGGTGCAACCGCGCGGCGCAGGCGCAGCGTCATGTGGCCGGCCGTTGCTGACACCTGGGCAGGAAAGTACAGAAGTGTTACTGACTATAATGTGCGGTAACCAGCTCAACTGTTCAAGTTCATATGCAAATCATTTTATTTCCCACAAACAACAGAAGTTGGGTGTGAGGTTCGAATTAATCGTTTCTAATGGAGAAGAACCGGCCAGAAACTCCACGGTTACTCAGAATTTAGTTGTGGAAAAGGTGAATGATTCAAATATTTCAATCTTATATTTCAGTCTGAAATTGCCAACCCGTCTTGAGCAAGCGCAAAAGCGTGGTGATCAAATGCCACTGTAAGGTGGTTATCAATGATACTGTAAGAAAAGCCTTGCCCAACAGTGGGATGTCAATTCGCCAATTCTAGTCACTGAGACTGCTGCCTACTTCTTAAAAATAGTTAGCCAGCAGTGTTCCCACTGCTAGGCATACTCACCACGTCTTCGAATATTTGGTTCTAGGATATGACAGTTTCCTCACGATGTTTTCCTTCACCGTTTTGAGGCAAGTGGTTCTAGAATAAACTGCGCAGCATGACACACAGTAGACAAAATACTCAAGCCATCGTCATGAGGAAGTGTCCTTTCTGCTCCTACTTACTTGGTGTCTATGGCCAGCTCGGCGGTTGGTATCGCGGCATCTTCACGCGGCGTGCGCATGCGTGCGGACCGCGGACCCCTTCCTCTAAGTTGATTAGGACTCTGCTTAATAACCAATTGTAAGGGGAAGGTTTTGGCCAGTGGTAAAATTAATTAAAATGTGTTTTTTGTTTAATCAATTTGTTGGTTAAGTTATTATTTTAATATTAAACACTTGGATGATTCCTAAAGTTATGGATCGAGTCGAGCCTAGAAATATTCAGTAATCTTTACTACATTGTACCTACTTATCAGTAGCGAAGGGTCAATTTTTGTAACAGGTAAGCCGGAGTACATATCTTTAATCTGATTATATTATTTGGCTATAGAATACTGACTGCCATTTTTCAAAGGGAATCCAGTAGGAATCGAGTTGTATGGAATCTTCGCCACTGCTACTTACCTACCTAGGCGGCGTCCGTCATAACAAGTCCTACACCTAACTCATCCTGTCTGACCCAGTAATTTTTTCCAGGATATCGGTGCATCGAACTGAGGGCGTCCTATACTTCCCTTGCCGATGCACGATCTCCACTCCAGGGCTCCTTCACTCCATCGGCCATTGGTCCTTCGACAAAAATGTACAGCCACTTCAGCTAGCTACCTCTGCAAGTTATGTCAGTAACTCTCGTTTATTTAGGATCTTGTCATCTAAGAACATTCATTAATAACTCATAGTTCAAGAATACCAACTACGTCTTAGAATAAACATCACAATATTTCCGATATCAGAACACACTTAAATCTTGCAACACTCGAAGCTCCACAGTTCCCCACAAACTAACAAACAAGCCGAGTTCCATCCTCAGAACAAATTCACAAATCAGAGAGAACGTGCGGCTAACATGAACTTTAATCAATGAAGTTATGTCGGCGTCTTTACGGTTTAACTAAGCGAACACATTGAGAGGTACCCACGGAGAATGGATGTGGTATGGCCCGGTGGGCTGATCTGTAGGAAACTTAGTAGTGTAGGTTTAAATTGTTTGTAGGACGCCTAAGATTTGTGGTGTAATGTCTTTTGTTGAATTTGTCTGTTTCGGAATATGTTAATTTGTTTGTTTGTGCAAGGAAAATCTTTGAGGTTGTAGACTATTGAATTGCACATTGATTATCAGATATTACTATTTCTATTATTAACACCGAAAACGGGATATTTACCATGTTTACTATTTGTTTTGAGTTCCTGAAATATAAGGGCAGATGCAAAAAAAAAAATTTTTTTTTCGAAGGAAAACCAATACTACTGGTTTATTAATATGATGCTTGCGATGATGCGATGATGAAGAGGATTGGTTGAATCAAAGCTGCTCCATCACTATACTCATACGGTAAATATAGTGGTGAATCAGTTGTGGCAATTCACACCCACCCAAAGAAAACCCCATTTTCTCAGTTACTAATACATTTATAATGCTCAAAATAATCAGTACCTTTAACTACCGGTACTCTACGATACTCCAAGACAATGCAACCCCTTCGCAAGCCTCAATATTGTTTATAATATAAGTAAATAGGTACCAAAGGTCTCTGAAAAACCCAGAGAGAGCTTAGAAACATGCTAAAGTTTCCCTAAAAAAGAAACATTTAAATAAAATTACGGCTACAAGTTAGGCACTTAAGTGTTTTAGTACTTCCTATGTAGTTCTCGAAAATGTATATTCTCTTATCTTTCTTATGAAAGAGACTGTACTTGAAGTTAGCTAATTTAGTAAATTTTTTTCAAGTTTTCTCCCGAAACTAATTTAAAACTTTTGGTCTGGATGAAACTGAAAAATTGTTTGGGTGAATTTTAGTGATGATAAATTAATTTTAATGGAAATTAAGAAAAGGTATTAGAAAAAATCTGACTGCGTCGTTGGTCTAGTGGTCACAAGTGCGACTGCTGAGCATGAGGTCCTGAGGTCCATTCCCGGATCGGGCAAAGTGCTATTGGGTTTTCCCAACAAAGATTTCTCAGTAGCAGCCATGGAGTCTGGATTCGTGCCCGGTTGATGGCAATAGGCTCGCTCCCTATTACATGTGACTTAAACATAACTGGCGAAATTTGGGTGTACTATTAGGTACACCTCTGCCTAACCTTGCGGGGATTACAGGCGTGATATTACGTTAAATATACCTACTATCTGTATCTAAGATTTTTATCCTCTTGTATTTTAGCCACTAAGACGTACTAATATACAGGGTGGAAGGGACACCGACGCGAAAACGGTTACCACGTACTCAGTACATCATTCTAAACGTCCCCACATCGAAATTTTTCATCGGTTATTAACAAAAAATTTGCTGTTCCATACATTTTGACCGTATAGGTATTCCATTCCACTTTTGTAGGAAACAGCCGTTTTTGTTTAAATTTCGGTGTATGAGATGATGATGATGATTTTGATGTATTTGATGTCTGAGTACGTGGTAACCGTTTTCGCGCGGTGTCCCTTCCACCCCGTATAGATGGTAGGTACCAGTAGCGAAGGGTCAATTTTAGTAAGAGGTAAGCGGGAGTACATATCTTTAATGTGATTGTCAATAGAATACTGACTGTGCCATTTTTCAAAGGGAAGCCGGTAAGAATCGAGTTGTATGGAACCTTCGCCACTGGTAGGTACCTAATAAACAAAATGTGGCTTTGCTACAAGTACCTATTCAAGATGAAAAGAAAGAGTTTCGATTAGGCCTAATAGACAGTGATCACAATGGGTTCCCTATGTGAGTTCGAAATACTATAATAGCATTTTATTAGTACCAAATAAATTGGCACTCCACGGCACAGCGGCGGCATCGTCCAACCATTTTCCTGTTCCTCATTTCTTAGAAACACATACAAATCAACCTACAAACAAACTAACTAATTTCTTAGTTCGTCGGCGCACGCGTCTAGTTACGGACTCCGGTACTAGCTGACTCAGCATCTTCTCTGCAGCTCTTCCCACTGATTGTTCCATTCGGCATTGTCTGTCAATATACCTCACTCCCCTCACCCCGCACTATGGAGCATAGTTAATTACTTTTCATTAGACAATAAGCTTAATGTTTTGGTGGATGGCATTGTGCAATCGTCTTGACATTGGGAAGCTATTCCTGATACACGCTGTATATTTTTTTTTTGTTCGAACAGTTTCCAAGTATTTGAGGAGCTCGTAGCTAAATAATAACGGCCGATCGGGTCGATCTTAAGGTTACGCCGTGCTTTCCTAGGTTGGTCTGTGGATGGGTAACCAACCATTACATACCGAGTTTCCTCCGTGCCTCGGAAAGCACATTAAGATAGTAATGATAGTAGTAGTAGATAATTTGGTTTTTGGTTATAAATTGGCATGTTTGAGGCGTAGGCGTAGTTTTGTGGCGTTGTTGGTCGTATGTTGATATAAATGAATGTTAGTCTGTACTACACATTGTTTATATTAGATAAATCATTTCAATATGACTAATAGACTGTAACATTCAAAGTCAAATGTTATTAAATGTGTAAATTCAAGTACCTACCATAATTTAACAAATTGAAAAAATATCTTGCAATGGTATTATCATAATTGCATCCTTCAAGTTTTCTACGATCCACGAAGAAAAATAACTTTTACATTGTAATTGCAAAATTATCCTATACAATTTCGTAATTGCAATAAAAATATCATTATAACACAAATTATTTACAAGTAAACAATAGAAATCGCCAGCCTTTCCTTATCAGGTCTCTTTTAATAACCAATCATTGGTCAGTCAGGTCAGCAGTGCCCCTGCTGATTTGATATTCACCTCGCTGTTCAGCACCTTGGAGTCATAGGTTGAAGGTAATCATTAGTGAAAGGGAAACATCATTGTATTACAAAGTCATCAATGACTGGGATTGTGGAGTTGTGCCGCAGAAGGCGTGTTTAGCGAGGTTCTGCGTTAGACTTGGTGTGCCGTGATGGTGGTACGGATTTGTTTCTTTATTAAAACTTTATATACAAATAAAAAACCTGTACAAAGGCGGACTTAATGCCTTAGGCATTTTCTACCAGTCTACCTTAGGGTAATGCAGAGACAATAAACAGTAGGAGCAATAACAGAAAAAAAGACTAGAAAATATTTATAACTAAAAATATAAGAATAAATACATATATACTACATATAACAAAATATATAATGTTAAGAGAGATAAACAAGAAAAATGACAACAACTAATTTATTATAATTATCTTGATAATTCCACCTTGATTAATTATACAGAATGATTGGTAATTTGGTGCATGAAATAGGTGATAGGTACTATACCTAATTTGCAACAATTTTGACGCGATAACTTGGGGTCCAAACTTGGTTGTTTAGAAGAAATTGAACTTTTAAAGTTTTTTTTTAAATTTCTCACCTCTCCATCATAAACTGCTGATTGTGAGAAATCTATGATGTTCAGGATGTTAAATTGATACTTTTCTGATAGCTTATAAACGAAGGAATCCTTCGAAAAGTAATTTGTCAAAAAAGTAAATCTGCCTTTGGAAATTAAACGCCATAAAGGTATGTTCCACAGTTTTCTGGAAACTTCCCCTGTTTTTCGAGGCAGTTTTCTCAAACTAAATGAAAAACATTTTTTGTGCAAATTGCAAGGACGATTTCTTTCTGCAAAAGTGTGTCCATATACATAATATCTATATTAAATTGATTATAATATTTCTGTTGTTCATCTACACAGTGTAGCCGATAATGTTAATGTTACATTGGCGCACAACATCGCTATGGGCGAAATGTTTAATTGCTCTATCCATTTTTGGTTTCACCAACGTTATGAAGTTAATGTTAGTAGCTAATTAACATTTTACATGGTAGTACCAAACTGAATTAATATGTTGTTTGGCACTACCAACCAGTCAACTACATAAAACGCAGTTTTCAATTTGTTTTTTTATCTATGACTAGCATATTAATCATTGAATAAAATATTTAAAAAAAAAACGGAGAGAGAGAGCTCTCTTTCGCTCTTTCGCTCTCTGAGAGAGAGCTCTCTTTCTCTGTTTTTTCAAAACAATGGGAAAAAAAGTAATTTGGCTTTATAAAGGTCATTTTGTAGCTCTCAACATTAGCCTTTTAAACAGCCCTGAGGGCGTTAACTATGATACTTAAAGCTTATTTATATATACAATCATACATAACATCACACCTGTAATACCCGAAAGATAAAGTTGAGATAAACTTAGTAGTAGTACACCCACATTTCGTCAGTAATGTTTAAGTCAAAAGTAGTAAGGGGTGAGACTGTAGCCCGTAACAAATCCAGACTCCATGGCTGCTACTGAGAAATTCCTGATGAATAAACCCAATAACTAAAACACCTTATGCTCAGCAATCGCACTTGCGACCACTAGACCAATGAGGCAGTCAGTTATTTAAATATTAGTCCCGTTGAAAGTAGAAATACATTGAATGCGATTACCATCTGTCCAGGCCCTCTATTCATAGACTCAAATTCCTCACTAACTTATGACCTGCGACTGCTAGTCCAAAGAAGCAGTCAGTTATTTAAATATTAGTCCCGTTGAAAGTAGTTAAAGAAATACAGAATGAATTGAAAGCGATTACCATCTGTCCAGGCCCTCTGGTCATAGACTCAAATTCTTCACTAACTTATGATCTGCGACTGCTAGTCCAATGAAGCAGTCAGTTATTTTTATATTAGTCCCGTTAAAAGTGATTGCCACCTGTCCAGGCCTTCTGGTTTATGACCTTCCAACTACCGATACCATTACAACTCACTAACATGAAACGACACTACCTCTCATTCCTCCTACGAAAAACCAAAGAGACGAAGTGGAAAACCAACACCGTCGATCACCGAAACCTTATCTATACATCGTGTAGACACACATAACTATCACGACCACTAAACTCGGGGGTACAGCAGTCGTGTCGCTACGACATTACCTTCACGTATTTGCATAGTAATCGTTCGGCTAGCTTTTAATTATGCGGGGTAGGAGACAGCTACATGTTGAAGATAATTTGAAAAGGTTTACTTCTAACAAAAAGTGTTAAAAAGTCCGTATGTGTATGTAAGAATAAACTGTCTCAGTAGAAAACCATGTCAGGGTTTAATCTCTAGTCTTCTTCTTAGCATGTAGATAACAATCTAAACTGATTCAGCCCAAAATTTGGCATCGAGTTTGGCATTTCCAATCCTTAGTAGCTCTCAATTTTTTTTTTTGGTTTTCTCATATTGTCTTGGCGGCTTTCAATTTCGATAACTTGTAATGTGGAGTACCATCATTGTTCCCCTTATCCTAATTTATTTGGGGTTGACGCAGCATGTCATCTTCTTCCATACTTCTCTATTACTCGCCATCTCAGTAAACACCTCCTTTCTAGCGTAGGTATATCATCCTAAACGATTCCTCTACTCTTATAGCTATCCAAATTCATACTCAAAATTTTCCTCACTACATTTTCCTCATTCCTCCGCATCACATGGGTCAGCTTTGGGTTAGTTTCAGTTACCGGCGTCACTTTTAGACTTCCTCTTAGATTTTATAGATAGGAATTATCTAGTTCCAAAACCATAAAGTGAAGTCGATAAATTGGCGAACAATCAATAAAAAACAGATATATAACTATTACAATGATTTATCTTCCCATTAGAAGCTTGTGTTTGTGTCTAATCAGAAAAACAGTCAAGACAAGTAACGGACCTTTTGTCCTTCAACCTGTCCAGTTTGTGAGTTACCGTTCGGACCCAATACAAGCCGGGCTTCGTTTTGGTCGTATAAGTAGTTTTATTGTTTTCCTAGACGTAAAATAAAGTTTTAATACGTTGCTGTAATTGGTGGATAATTATTTCGGTTGCGTGTTTTTTCTTTATTTATTGGTGGAATGGGTTTGAGGAGTAATTAAGTAGGTCTGTTGTCTAGTGGGTCGTGATCTACTAATTACACGTGTGTATTAAAACTTTACCGTTAGAGAGATTTCTGTTTTTCGTAGCGTTTGCTACGAATTTCGTAGCACAGAATCGTCTGGTTGTCAACCACTGTCGTCCGTCAGTTAATAAATGGGACTTATCCTTAATTATGCAACGTCGTATGTCGTTAACATTATATTCAACTTGAAACAAATCTTGAATCTCCGCCAGATCTAAAAATGGAAAGCGCTGATGCAGTACTTTATGCTTCTGCATTAACTTTTGTTATTTAATACACCTCTTATAGGGGATGAAATTTCATAATTTTTGCTGATGGGTGATCCCATAAGGCACACAGTTTGTAACAGATAAATACTAGGAAAAGTCAGGATTTCTAAGATTGCATTAAAAACTGGCTTTCTGTTGTAAGTATGTTTCCAACTGTAAAGCAATAAAAAACAACAATAACAAATACCTAACATAACATTCCGAACCACCCCCTATCCAAAATACCCGAGAAATAAAAAAAACCTTTAACCTCACAAGAAATAAAAAGCCTTTTCTAACGTTAGCTTTAAAGTGATTAAACCGAAAATTTATCTTCAGTACATTCGTGACAAAGCCTACTGTAAGTAGGTGACTTTAAGGCTTTCATGCTAGCTGCCCATTGAGGTACATGGCAGAGGCAATAACAATTAATTAAAACAATGTATGGTCGCCTTATGGGCACTTGGAGCAAGCCGACCCAATGTCATAAGGTGGTAAAGTACTCGTTCTTAGAATTTTCGAGTGACGTATGTTAGGTGGTGTGTATTTTGTGTTTTTATGTTTTGGTTTATTGAATTTTCTTGTTACCAGCTGTTTTTATTAGGTATGGTGCATGTTTAAATGGGTGTTGGACTACGCTAAACTGGGCCTTGTTCATCGATTCTTAGTATGACTTTTGATGACTGTGTCTCTTAAAAGTTTTTTTTTCCTAGGCCTATACTGTGTCACTGCTGGCCAAAAGCCTCCCCTATAGCCTCCCATTCTTCTGTTCGTGCAGTTTTCTCCAGTCAATCTCTCGCAAACGCCTCTAAGTCGTATTTAGATTAAATTATTTTATTAAAATTCGCGTAATACATGACATCAAAAAATGTGACACTACTTCAGTATTTTTAACATCATTTCAGTATCCTAGAAACCGGTGGAAAAAATATTGAAAAGTGTTTGTGTGTGAACTATTTTATCATACAACTAAAAACATCTTTTCAAACCCATTCGAATAAAATAAGTTTAAATAAACTCAAACGAATGACTTCCTTGAAATAACGCAATAAGTACCGTATAATAAAGGCTTAAACAGCAATCAATGAAGCTTTTCGAAGCGTGAAATTATTTTTAATTAATAATGATTTTATTAATAAGTTATAATAAGTGTATCAGTCACAAACACGACGGCCCTTTCGACGCTGGAGACCGATTTACAATGCCCGTGACCATCACGGTGTGAACTGACGATAACCACTGCGTAACGTGGCAATGTTTGTACTTATTTATGTTGATATTTTGATGTTGATACTGATTATATTTAAGTTATACTTCATAGAAATCGATGCAAATGAAATAATGGCTATTTCTGTAAGGAGATCTCCTAAGACTTTCACACGTCAATTTTAAAGATTGTGGTTGGTTGGTGCAGTGTCTGACCGATTGGCTGCTACGCTGCGTATCGCGGGTTCAATCCCCGCACGGAACACATTTTTGTATGACCTACAGGTAGTTGTTCCAAGGGTTTAAATATTTGTAAATGCACCGACGATAAATGAGAAAAAAAAAGATTGCTAACGACCGGCTTAGTAGATAGGCTTAGAGGAAATTGGAAAAAACAATGAATAACTAGGTTTATCTTAAGCGAATGTTGAGAAAGTGCAGGTCCTCCGACATTCGTTAGCTTATTAACTTAGTTGGCTGGTTAATATCTAATATCATACTTTTCCATTCCTTGAAATTACAAAGAAATTATCTAAACGGTAGGATAAATACATACATAAACTCCCAACTTTTTCTAATGAGGGAAGGCAGAAACCACAAAACGCCACCTGCTACGATCCTTACCTACATACTTCAAACATATTTAAAAAAATATTGTAACCTGTAAATTATCAAATGCAAACATAACCGAATAAACTAAACATAAATAAAAAGAAAAACTCGGAATTTCAGAAAACAAAATTCAAAACCGCCACAAATCACAATCACGGACAACCATACATCACCAATACACAGTACTACATAAGTCCATACCTACGTACACAAGTACGGTACGGGTCGGTCCCGCCTCTCTACGTGAAAAATGCGAATTACTTTTGAAGATGGCCAGCGAGTCAGAAACTCATTGTTGTAGCGATAACGAAATTCAACGATGCGATGCCAGTTACCACTCGTGTCGACGGATCGTGAAATTATTATGGCTGGAAAAGTGGCTTGTGTACGTAAATATTGGTTGTTATGTACTTTTGTGATATGATGGCTCTGGACGGATTATTATTGTTACCTTGGTATGGGTAAATAAGGTGGGGCTGGTTGTGCCAACCCAAGTCGCAGACTTCAACTTGAATTAAAATAATTATGCAGTTCAGTTATAGTGAATACAAATTGACCCGAAAATTATTTTTATTCGCAATTTTGCAAACGCAAAAGATACCTTATTGTGCTTCTGACTGTATGTATGTCTGTGTGTGATTATTGTTTTTTTTTCGTAATGGCATCTCGCAGTTCAACCTAGGAGGTTGTCGACTGCTTAGCCGGACTACGAGTATTCTGTGGGTGCCTTGAGCGTAAGGCCTACAGCCAGGGAGTCTGTGTGTGAGGAACCCTGATCTTATAAAAAAGACATTGGGAAGAAACCTCCCCACCCTCCAATAGATTTAAAACAAGTGTCATTCGAAGCGTCTGGTCAGTAAGATATTTTTTTATTGTGGTGAAATATAAATCTGAAATCGCCAACCAGCATTGAGCAAGCGTGGTGATCAGTGCTCGTGCCTTCTCGGTATGAGACGAGGCTTTTGCCCAGCATTGGGACAGTAACGGACTGGTATTATTATTGTTTTAATATCTTTTATTCACAAAAAGGTCAAATAAATGAAATAAAATAAATGTAATTAAACGAATGTTATGTAATGAAATTAATGTTTTGAAATGAAATGATTAATTATTGAAATGTTAACAATGGAATGTTAATACTTACGTTTGTGATAATCACAATGAATTAATTTTAATATGTTTTATGTATTTATGATAGAATTAAAGGCTTTATTAACTTGTATCTTTATTACCTATACCATAAGAGTACAATTCATTTATAGTCCTTTAAACGAATTCTGAATTGAGTCTTATTAAAACAAAATATCTTATAAGCAACACATTTATCTCAAAGTACACTAATACTGAAACAAAAAATATTTTGAATATTTAATCTAAATCCAACACGGATTGGGTGCGTGTGCTCTAAACAGAATTGCAGAAATTCGGATGAACGATATCGGGTAGCGGACACGAGCCGCCAACTGGGACCTCGAATACACTACAAAATTCTACGTAGTATATGCTTGAGAAATAGATAAACTTTCAAAAGTTATAGATTTAAGTATCGGGACCCCCAAATGAATGTTTTGCATCCTGGGGAATATCTTAAGGTGGAAGCACTAGGGTTGCCCGGGATTTTTTTTTTTACGTTTTATGCAATTTAGAGGTCAGTGTCAGGTTGTAGTACATTTAAGCCCATTGAATGACTTTGTCGTGATAATATAATAGTCATTCAATGGCATTAAATGAACTTAGCGCAGAACTGTACCGTCGGCGGCTGTACCAGTGTCCATTACAAGTGATTTGGATAACTTTGCCTTTTGAGTGTTGTATTGATGATTTTAATGATTCATTATAATGAATGTGTACGGAGTACGGAGATATTTTGTTCAACATACAGTCATTAAACAGTTTCTACATATTTCAGAAATGAGAGTTAGAAGAGAAAAATCACCAAACTACTTTTAATTAATATTTTTTAACACATAACTAAGGAGACAGAATATTTTTTTTCAAATGAATATCATTGGACTGGCTTTTGCAGCTAACTAGCAGTTTCGCCCGCATGAAGGTTGGGAATTATCCCACGGGATTGCCTACCTGGAAAAAATGGAAGAAAAGGAAAGTTGTTCAGTTAGATGTTCTGAATCATATCCTGAAATATGACCACACTTTTCTGTAACACACTTTGCTGTGAAAATAGATTTCCTAAGCGTTTACGTTAGGTAATTTTCCAACACTTCCTGCTGTAGAAACTTAAAAAATATACGTTTTGGGCACATTGCTCTGAACATTTCCCATATACTGCGTTATCAGTAGGTTCTGTTCCACGTGCCCGGCCGATCGTTAATTGACTTTCGGCTCCAAGTGTTTCGGCCAGTCATCGCTCTAGTTTTGTATTTTTGGCGCCTATTCCATTCCTAACAGCCCTCTATATTTTTTTACATGGCAGATCAATTATGATTTCGAATTGGTTTGATGAATCTGAATAAAATCCCATTGCTGTTGTTTAATTGCCTTGTTGGTTGTTTGAAAAATGGTTTAATCAATATAAACGTTTTCTATAGGCTACAAATAGAGGTGGGCTCTGCCTCACAAACAATAGTGGACGTTTTTGCTCCTTTTGTGTTCTAGAATTAACTTGTACGTATTAGATTTTTAGAGCTAAGTTAAATAAAAATGAAGGTGAAATGGAGGTTTCAAGTGAAACTAATGACGTTAGTTTCTTTGTGTGCGTAAAAGGCAGTTGTTTTGAATTCCACTAATAAGTATTCTAGAAAAAGCTAATTTAAGCATTTGTTTACCCAAAATGGTTAATCGTAGATGTTTATCGCCACGCACTTTCTTAAGTTAATGCTCGTCAAAGTAACGACTTACAAGTTGAACGCCGAAGGTTACGACGTTTTAAAATGTAAGTATCAAAAATAAAACATTTTTTTTATATTCTCACGCGAAAACTTTTACATATCGAGCGGCGAATAAAAATATTTTAACATAATGAAGTACTATTGCGCATTTTAATTGGACATGCGCATTGAACATGCGTGTACGCAAAACGCGAGCGGACGCGACGCAGCCGTTAAAAAAATTCAATTTCAATGCAAATAACTGCGAAAATTACTTTAAACAACATTTTCGCTTTCGAATTCGCGATTCCATCGGTTAATTGTCGCGTATCTGTGTATCGGTGTTTGTAAAAACGTAACGGAGCATCCCCACTTGCGGGCTCTTTGATATTACTTGCGATAAATTATAACTAACTTCCTTCTTTGAACTAACAAGCTTGCAAGTGGGGGGCTTGTGGGGGAAGAATTTTAACTGTAAACCAGGGAATACGTACTTCATCTTTGTGTTATATCATTTACTTAGAGCTTTACCTGAATGAACTAAAAACATCATGACACAGAATTAGCTGTAATAATACTAACTAACTATACATGATCTACCTACCTAATTATTCGTTAGAGTTTCAATACGTTTATACACATTATATAAGGATTAGAAAAAGCTCCTTTTTGTGTAAGACGCAACTTTTCTTGTAGGTAGGTATTTGGGATACTGATAAAACCATAACGGATGATAGCAGTATGTTGGGACTCCTTCCGTTTACTTTAGCCGAAATTCTGATATTTGAAGGCATAAATCCAAGCAGAGTGTTATTGGGGTTTTCCATCAGGAATTTCTCAGTAGCAGTTACAGAGTGTTGGGTTGGTGGCAATAGGCTCACCCCCTGTTAAATGGGACTTAAACATAACTGGTGAAATGTGGGTGCACTATTAGGTACACCTCTGACCTCTGCCTAACTCTTCGGGGACTACAGGCGTGATGTATTGTTGTGTTATGTCAAAGCAATTACAACGTAACATGTAATAATGATGAACAGATTGATCTTGCTACAATTTTAAGTCTTCAACACAGTGTTTATCTAAGACTAAATATTGAAACGCTATAGGTTTGCCAAAGAACTTAAAATCTTAAAGGCCCATGACGTCACATTAAATGTCTCTGATTTTCTAGCTTTCATCATCTGCCTAGCCTTTTCCCAACTATGTTGAGGTCGGCTTCCAGTCAACCAAGTTAGTACTCAGTAATACGATACGCCTTGGTAAGACTGGTTGTCAGACTTTTTGGGCCACTGACTACCTGTAACGACTGTCAAAGATTATACAAATGACAGCCGAGACCAACGGCTTAACGTGCTTTCCTAGGCACGGAGGAAACTCGGTATGTAATGGGTGGTCACCCATCCACAGACCAACCTAGGCAAGCACGGCTTCACCTAAAGATCGACTCGCGCGGCTGTTATTATTTAGCCACGAGCTCCTCTAAACAATACAAATTGACAATCAAGATTTAGAAGTTTCGTTGTCTAATTAGCCAGAGGTTAGGCTTTGATACCCCACAGATGGTGTAGTAGATAGACTGGCTAGCCGATAGATCTAGGCAAAGAAAGTTAAGGAAAATCTAGATGTAAATCTAGGAACTATATTAATGATCTTTCTATGCAGTTTGTAAGGGGAATGAAAGCCGTAGAAGATATTTATGAATTAATGCTTCCCATCTTAGAATCTGTCTCCTTTGATGGTAGACAGAGAAAATTGAGGATACCAACTGAAGGAAATACAAATATTTCAAGTAATTGTCATGTGTGCTTGTATGTTTCTCTTATATGGAAAGGAACATGTATATATTTGTCATCCATCAACTGGAATAACCTCTCTTATATGCCGATAATGCTGCCTTTTCGATGAGTATAGCACTTATACTTTAAACGCTAACAAGCTAAGCTTAGGTTATCCACTATCTGGGTATTTTTTTGTGAAATTTTAATTGTGTAATACAATTTAATGCCACTAAAGTCGTTCGCAAATTGCAAATTGGAACAAAATAGGCACCTACATGTTGTCCTGTTAAATGTATATAGAGCGTGTCTTTTAAACATAAAACAGATATACAAACACGTAGGTATATACTACAGGTATCAATAACAACCAATAAAAACGTGTCTACACTTTAATTACGACTCAATTACGTTGTATTAGTTATATCATAATTATTGCGTTACTTACACACTTGTGTACGTAGGTATGTGTATCCTAGTTAATATTGCAAATGTATGAGTTTGTTTGTCTATTTGTCACCTTCACGCCTTAACGGCTGATCGGATATCGATAAAATTTGGCATACGGACAGGCTATGGCTTAGGTTAGTAGATAGTATACTTTTTATTCCGGTAGGACGTTCCCGTGGGATAACTTCGGATCTCTAAGTGAGAGAAGCCGCAAGCTCCTTTCTAGCCAAAGATATCAATAGATGATTTAGATAGATTGCGGGTGACTCATAGATGACGATTAATAGGTGTTTGGAAGGAAGAACACATGCTGCGCCAACCCCAAATAAACTAGGGTATGGGCAGGAGAATGATGATAAATCATGACCTCGGTACTTACTAACGACATAGGATACTTTTTATCCCGGTATGGTGTGCCAGTAGGATCATTTCTGACCTCCACGCACCGAAGCCGCGGGCACAAGCTAGTTGTTAATGTATGTATTGTTAATGTACGAGTATGTGTTGCATGTATGTTGCGTGTGAATTGTGCGAGCGTAGCAGTTCAGTTGGAACGTCGCCTGGCGTCGCGCAGGGGCGCAAGGCAGACGATGCAATCGCTCAACGGGTACCGACAACAGTGTAGGGTTGGGAAATAATTTCAAGAAAGAAAAATCGTTTAATATAATACTTGCATCATCATCTGCCGAACCTTTTCCCAACTATGTTGGGGTTGGCTTCCAGTCTAACCGGATGCAGCTGAATACCAGTATTTTACATGGAGCGACTATCTGACCTCCACAACCCAGTTAGTACTGGGTAATCCGATACCCCTTGGTAAGACTGGTTGTCAGACTTTTTGAGCCACTGACTACCTGTAACGACTGTCAAAGATCTATAAATGACAGCCAGGACCAACGGCTTTTTACTTACATTCAAGAATAAATGAGTGAATTACGTGGATGGAAAAAAAATACCCTGTCATTGATTCTTTTTCGCATGTGCCTAACCTAGTATCAGAGTATTTATGCCGCCCATGGGCCTCTGACTTGGCTTTACACGCCGTCGAGAAATATCACTCAGGCATGCTGGTTTGGTTTCCTCAAGATGTTTTCCTTCACCGCAGCAAGTGATAATTATACAATACGCACATGAATCCGAAAAATCAGGGGTGTGTCTTGGATTCGAACTCGAGAATGATCAATATGATTCTGATACTGTTAGTCTACGTCATCCCATGACTTCTAGTTGTTTAAATCTAGGGCTAATGTGGACCACTGGTCGTTGGTTTTGTCCAGCTCGTCCCGCCATCTTCTACGAGGTCTGCCGCGGCGCCTTCTGGCTGACTATGACCTATGCTGTTAATAAAAACTATGGTGACCGATGAACCCAAGAAAGTTAAAAAAGGCAAGATGATAATGATATAAGCTTTGCAACGACTATAAAGTATGCAGATGCTGAAATGGTTGAACTATGAACTTTTCATTTCATCTCTCAAGTAAAGGACTAATGTGTGTCTGAATTTGTAATTATAATGCTCGGAACTTTTCCAGAAGTAATGGGCTATTTTGTTAGTATGAGTATAACATGACATCACGCCTGTAATCCCCGAAGGGTAAGGCAGAGTTGTACCTATAGTACACCCACATTTTGCAAGTTATGTTTAAGTCCACAGTAAACCGGGTACAGATTCAGACTCCGAGATTACTACTGAGTAATTCCTGAGGGAAAAACCCAATAACACTTTGCCCGACCAGGGAATCGAACTCAGGACCTCTTGCTCAGCAGTCGCGCTTGCTTATTTTAAGCATGTATCAAAAACCAATCATCTCCCTGCGAGAACAAAATGTCTTACAAAGTTTCTTGTAAAGTAAACAGTACCTCTTTACATTATTTTGTTCCACCGACATTGCTAACCCTACTCGCGCAAAAAGCTTGGCAAGTTCCGATACTATAAACAGCACACGTAACTATGTATGATTAATTAAAAACAATAATAATTTTAATCAGCCAGCGTCGACCAGTCCACTTTGCTCTATATCTCTTAATAGAGCCAATTCAGGTGTGAAAAATTCCCTACTACCATACATTTATCACCCATCCGATAGGTTTTACACTTTGAAATTGGGACAGTAAGATACAAAATTGAATGGATAAAGTTTGGTAAAAGAATGTGCAAATTTTAAATAGATAATTAGTGTGTACGTCATAAGCTAGAGCCTATTAAGGTGTGAAAAATTCCCTATCAACATACATTTATCACCCACCCAACTGGTTCTCCACCTTAAAATATGGAGGGTAAGATACAAAATTCATTGTTAAGTTTGGGCGTAGAATTTGCAATTTTGTAAATAGTAAATTAGTGGCTACGTCATAAGCAGACACGCAGGTGTCGGCACCTTCCATTCTTCAAGGATAATATCACAATAATTATTGTACATTATAATTGCATATCCAACTGTCACTTTAAGATTAATTGATTAACAAAGTGCATCGTTTATGACGTTATCGTCGTGTTATTTGCACTCAAGATTATTGGTTATGAGTTAATTTATTGGGTTATGAACGGTACCTAATTCTTTTTGTATTGAATTTTTGCGGTTCATTAGGCCACGAAGACATTAATAAGTTAATTATGCTAGGGCATTTAACTCGTAAAAAAATATGCATTTATACGCCCTTTCACATGTGCTTTGTAATCAATTTATTTAAGCAAGTATGTGTGCTTGATATGCAGGCTGTAAACGGACCCTTCACGAAGCCGTCAACCAAGCATTCTGTACATCAAACTAAGTAACTTTACGCAAAAATTATTGCTGGGGAACGACTTTTTTTTTTGGGGTGAAAAATCACGTTCGAGTCAAGTGCCTTTCGCTTCGTTAAGGGTCTTTTTATAGGCACCCTTTAGACAGGTAAAGATTCTGAACTGACTAGAAAATAAATGTACTATCTCTGATCGAAGAATACATACTCGTACAAAAACTTCGTACTTTAATCGTTCAAATATTTTTGAAGACATTGCTGGGTTCAGAAATTATCAAGATAAGTAATTATTTTCTTTGTCAATTATCAGATAATATCAATGCTGATTCACATTTTTTTACTTATTCTTTAAAACTAGCATTAAACTTAACTTATTCTTTTTCTGTTGGGTCTTTAATTATTCTGTTTATTGATTAACAATGTTTGTGACCGTTTTTTTTTTAAGTTGATGCTTAACATGTTTGGATACGCGCAGAAATGGCAAATCGCGTTCAGATACACGTGGAGTGTATTGTTCTATGATTTTTGTTATTATCAAGATAATTAACATAATACTCAAAATTTCGGACCGTGGTTTCGTCTATACCAGATTACTGCAAAAAGAGACAGAGAGAGAGCATCACTCTGTGCTGTACCCACTTCCTATCTTCCTGACACGTTTCGTGTTTTATGTATAACAAAATAAACAGATCTTACATACATAAGATCTCGCCTGTAATCCCCGAAGGGTTAGGCAGAGACCAGGTGTACCTAATAGGACACCCACATTTTGCCAATTAAGTATATTTAAGTCAAATGTAATAAACACAAATTCTAATTCAACTTGTTCTAATTCAAAGCAATTCTTGTTCAAATTGTTCTGACAAATTCTTTAAAAAACCTTGTTATTAACGCAAGAATACAGATAGGATACGATCGATCAGCAGTAGATTAGCCACTACATCGAACACCGGTTGTTTCGACCGCAGTGACGACTTGATGACGGCTCGCGTGATCAACATGATCAGGACGATCAACACGATCAGAACGATCAACACGAGTCCTAACCGCAAGGGTTGTTGAGATCAGACCTGTTGGTGAATCAATTATGTTGAATTTATTAAATTATTGGTTGATGTTTGTATTTTTTGTGCAGTTGTGCGTAATGTTGTTGAAATACTGTGGCTGGCTTGTGGGGGTTGGTTAAAAAGGGCAGTAAATTAAGGTAAAAGCACTAAGAAACACTTTGAAGGTAAGCCCGTCATATCCGCACTTGGAGATATTTTGACTGTATCAATTTTGTGTGTAACATATTTGAAGTTTTTGACATATCCTCTAAAAAGGATGTCAGTACTGGAGCTATTTTTCAGAATTGCAATATAAAGAAAACGGGGGAAAAACTCGGGACTTAGAATAACAAGTATTAATTCTAGGCAAGCCTGTTCCACCCTAGGCTGCATCATCGCTTTATATAGCGGCCAAACTCAAGCCTATTTAGTGCAAAAAAAATTGCATAACGATTTTCTACTAAATTACCATTTAAACAGAAATGAAGAGTCCAAAAACAAATGCAAACCTATTACTGAATCATGCAAAGCTAAACAAAATACCTTTCTACCAAGCAATACATCAACTACAAATCCAGGAACACAAAAGCACAATTGTAATACTATCAACTATCAAGGAATGCAATTAGACATAACATGCGTATATCCGACCAAACATTACATTACGACAAACGATCGCATAACTCATGCAGTTCCACGTCGCTCATAAATTACCCAACTATTTCGATAACACGGCAAATTTAAATTTATGCCAAGTATACGTATAAAGGCGGACTTCGAGTAAAAACAAGTCAAGAGGCATAATCTCACGACATCTCATTCTTGTTTGGTCTTCCTTAGACGACCACTTTTTACCGTTGATTGGATTGTGCGAGTTTTATTTTTGTATCGATCGCGTTTGTGTAAAGCGTGTGATAGTGGGAACGAATGAGAGGGATTTAGTCAAGACTTTTTCTAAAAATAAAACACGTGACGGACTTCAACGGGTGTTGGTACTGTTACCATGAATTCAGCACATGGTTCTAGACCCCGGCATAGAAATTTTTGAAAAATCTGCTGTTTCATACAAATGCTGTACAGTCACGAGGACCAATATGTAAACACTTAACAATTTTTAAAATTGTTTTTCTCTTACTGTTCTTATTAAAATTTCATGTTATTACCAACATAGTATTTTGGAACTCATATTTTTATGAAAAAGATCCTATTTCCAAGTTAGCAGCAAGCAATTTTCTCGAGAAAATTGCTTTTAAATTTAGGAAAGTGTATGCATATTGGTGCTTGTGACTGTACGTCTACGTGGTCAAAATGTATGAAATTGCTGTTTTTTTTTATAACCTACGGCAGATTTATAAGTAGGTATGCTGAGGGAGAGGGGGGGGGCTAGAAACATGTACTGATTTCATGGTTGCAGTTTGCGAGTCGATGTCCCTTGCATCCTGTATACCTACTTATGTAATTTTGCTCTACCCATGCATGTTTAACAGATCCTGGATAAACACTCGGTAGCTCACAATCTCACGTGATCTTGGTCTATATTCTCTAAGTCCTTCTGCTTTTCCAATATATCTATAGTAAGTGCCGCCATTTTTTTTAATAGGACTACAGGTAGATACAATCAGCCCCAAAAACATGTAAACACGGACGAGGAACGGAAGGAACCATTTCATTGTCTACAACCATTATTCCATAATTGTGTCTACAATGTAAAGCTACAAAACATAGTAAACAATTCATTTCACCAAAACCTCCTACATAGGCCGGATAGATAATAATACAAACACCCTATGGCCAAAACTAGGTATACAGACTGACAGTCATTCGACTTGCAACGATTGACATGTCTCGAACTCCGTTTGAAAGAAGAACAAGAACTTTATTCCTGTCCTTTTCATTTCATGCATGACGTCAGTGACGTGTCATTTGTTTTTTGTCGAACTTGAAATACATATAATCTAACGAATGATGCTTAGCCTTTAAAGGTGGCCACTCATCGGAAGCATTCGCGTGTTATGAACAATGAAAGAAATTAACTTTTGAACATTGCGTTACAAAATTTATAATACCGCGCCAGCTCGATTGATCAAGGAGCATTCGCTCTAACTGTAAACGTTCGTATGCGTAACATCGATTGTTTTGTGAGATTTATGTAGATTACCCTGTTTTGGACATAGTGTTGATATTATTATGTATCCGGCCTGTGTAGGAAGTTTTGGTGAAATGAATTGTTACTATGTTTTGTAGCTTTACATTGTAGGCACAATAAATTATGGAATAACGGATGTAGACAATGAAATGGTTCCTACTGTTCCTAGTCCGTGTTTACATCTTTATGGGACTAATTGTACAAAATTTAAAAGTAATGATTTTATCTTAAGAAGAAGAATAAAAGTTAATCCTAACTAATACTTCAATCTAGAATCTATTTTGCTACTAGCGACCTCCCCTGTTTTGCGGGTACAACGACGTACTGATATGGCAAGACGTCAAAACTTCAAGATTTCTGTATTACATATATATATATCATACCTACATTAAATATTCATGCATAACCTTCCGAAAGAAATCTCTAAATAAATGAAGATGAAATCAGAATCAGTGTAGTTTACAAATTATGAGCAATCAGACACGAAAAACTACGTTGTTTTTCAAAAGTTTACAGATAGGCAGATAAATAGTCATTATGCCTAGGTGTCTTGGTCATTAAGGTTTTCAAGAAAATAAATAAATAGCTCTGACGTTTTCTTTTCATTAGATACGTATAAATTAATCAATTTACGCAATTCAAATAAGAATTCTAACTAGACACAAAACAAATAACATAAATAAACAATATTATGAAAGAAATTGATGCATCGTTTTCCAAAGAGAAATTAATTGAGCCCTATCTATGTAGTTGCCTATAATTTATTCCTACAATGACGAATACAGGCCCAGTTCAGTTTGCAGCTAATATTTTTAATGTAGTCGCTTCATTATCGATGTGATGGCGATCTGTGACGAAACACGCGGCAAATATGATGCATTGGCACGATCAGCGATAACAGTCGAACCGTTTAAAGTATATCTGTTGGAGACAGCGATAATGATAAACAAGCGATTATCATCCTTATTTACTTCTGAAATAAGGAGGTTAAAAATAACAAGAGAGGTTCGGAATGTGCATGTGTAAGTTGGTTGTTGTTTCGCTATCGCAATTAGTAATGTAGGAAAATCAATGAGGTCTCATTTTGTAGATTACTCGGCTGTGTGAAATGAGTGATCGGACCTTTGTGTTGATGTACGACTCTCTTTTTCAAAAGTTTTTACGTAAACGTTATCTAGCAATGCGGTTGAATGTTACTTGCAATCATGTAGGTAGGTTTTTTACGTAACATAACATCACGCCTGTAATCCCTGAAGGGTTAACCAGAGGTGTAACTAATAGTACCTTCACCCATTTAGAGGAGATTATGTATAGATATCTATGTTAGATAGGTACGTACCTATATAATTATATATACCTATATATTAAAATGAACAACATCATTTTAATATACCTAACTTATGTAAAAACATGATTTTGCATGCTATTGTTATGGCGGAATGTGTCCTGTTCTTTAACATTTTTATAACATCTTGTATAAAGGGTGTAAAAAGACCCTTAACGAAGCCGAAAGGTACTTGTTCCCCCCGTTATTGCGATCATTATTTTGTTCTAGATCATACCTGGGAACCTTCTAGTTACGGAGATATGGGGTGAAAGTGTGCCTTCTAGTTATGGGGGTGAAAGTTCCAACTTTTTCACAAGTTTTTTTTTTAAATACATGTTTCTAACGTTTTTTTTTTTACTTTAAACACCTTCACGACCCCCGTATTATTCAATCCATCCATCAGCATAATGTTTCGAGTCCGTTACATTGAGTTTTACCGTAAAACGTAATTTTACCCCCCAAAAAAAAAAGTCGTTTCCCAGCAATAATTTTTGCGTAAAGTTACTTAGTTTGATGTACAGAATGCTTGGTTGAGCTTCTTCGGCGGTTGAGCGGCTTCGTGAAGGGTCTGTTTACACCCCGTATACCACATTTTATGCAAATAAATACTTACTTACTTACTTACCATATTTCGACAGTATCCCATGTTAAAGGGGGCGAGCTTTAAAGAGTCCAATCGAGACTCCGTGGCTCTTAGTGAGAAATTCTACATGGAAAAACCCAATATCACTGCCCGATCTGGGAACCGAACTCAGCACCTCATGCTCAGTAGTCGCTCTTATGACCACTACACCATCGACGCAGTTTTTTTATGAACAATAAATCATAAGTGTCGATTGGATTACATTTAAGGCTCAAGTAGTTCCTCTTCTAAATATAAAATAACAATACCATAACTCACAAATCGGAGACATAATGGACTCAAATTAAATAATACAATAACATTAAGATCATAATCTAATTTCATCACAACCATATCCTCAAAGCTAGGACATAAACATCCACCAAACAGATTTGTCACCCGACCTCCCAGCTAGAATTTAAATGCGTAATTAAAAACAGTATGAGTTGGGCCTAGACCAGGGCTGGGCAGTATTTGAATTATTTGCAGGTTAAGTACTGAAATTTGAAATACAATACGTATAATGGTATTTGTATTTCAATTACTTCCTTATAATGTAATTTGTAATTGGTATTTCAAATACCTGACGCTGTGGTTTTTTGTATTTAGTATTTTAGTCACAGGTTCAAAATGTATTTTATTTTTCAAAAACGGTTTCGGAATTTAAAAGATAATAATTTTCTTTGTTAAGTATCGGATCAAGATAATTATCAATTCGAACCCATATGTCCAGTATTTTGTCATGTGTATTTTAGTTAAAGCAAAACATGTAGTTTGCGCAGCCCTAAGCCTAGACAGACTGATGAAATATTCTAATCAGTCACTAGTCATTGTAAAAAGTGTGGTGGTTCGCCGTGCGATGCACGATAAGGCCGTGTCACACGGGCGCGGGGCACAAACGAGCGATTGTGCGCCCGCACACGGCGCCTGCGCTTTGCATAACAAAGGGCGCAATTTGGAGGAAAAATGGCCACGATCTCGCTCGGGACATCTCGGACGAATTCGGGTTAGTTCGGATGAGCTCGTGTCTATTGGATGGAAGTTTAGAGTGTTTATGGTGTTCTCACGATATTTGAAACTTGGAAATGAAGAGCTTTCAAATAGAGTGTTTTGTTTTTGTGATTCTGCTACAAATCATAATGAATACCGAACTTATATCTAGTTGTATGTCCTGCCCTTTACTTAAAATCTTTTGCTAGCTTTTACATAAACTAGCTTGAAATTGAAATAACTGAAAAGTTTCATAACTAAGTAACCAAACATACCTGATACCAGACTTTTTATTCCTCTAAAAATTTTAAATTATCTTGACCAAAATTGTTAAAAGTATTCTGCTGTATGCGGTTAAACTGGAAGCCGACCCCAACATGGTTTGGAAAAGACTAAGCGGATGATGATGATGCTATCTTGAGCAAACTGACCACCATGTTTGAAGTAAGTACTTATTTGGAGTCAAAATTACAATTTTGAAGTGTTTCCACTTCGTGACGCCCAGGTCCTATTTTCGGTATAATTCCAAGCACGCTTGAACTGATATAGATTAAAATATGACGATATCAATCTAGATATTTATTATTCATCTCTTGCGCTGCACGACTTGCATTTCACCTAATGAATATTTTACAAAGTTTCTGTATAAATATGAAACACGACTTTTGTGATATCTGTGGTTGAGATGGAAAAGTCCTTGCATGGGTCTAATGGTTACAAATATGGTGAAATATCTTACGGTGTTTAGTACAATTTATAGAAAAGCAAAACTGTACTTTAAAGAGACCTACCTACCTTACTAAAACCTCAATACTCTTGGTCGTTCGCCCGTATTCGGGTATCCAAACAATTTTGGTCGAATTCCTCTAGCACTCTAGACGTTTTCACTAGCTTTGATGAATTCAGGTGTATAATATGTATATAGAATTGAACGATGGGGGATGGTAGTAGAACAAGCAAATACATAACTACAGAAATATAGAGGTTTCCAAGAAGGAATTTGTGACCTGAAACCTCTTTCAGACTCGGGCAAGCTACCCATTTAAGTCTAAATGTAATCAACAGGAATAAAAGCAAGTACTTTGTACACCATTACTTAATATGAAAAAAAAAATAGGTTTCGAAGAAGGAATTAGCAACCTGGAACCCCTAACAGACTCTGGCAAACTACCCATTTAAGTCTAAATGTAATCGATAGGAATAAAAACATGTACTGTGTACATCATTACTTCATTTAAAAAAACGTTGTGGTTCTGTCAATGACAATAAATTTTATTGAACCAGAATTATCAACCAGACCCCAGGTCGAAAATAACTCATGTTAATTAAGCACAAGCTACTGACGAAGTAACTTACGCATAGATCGATCTACGTGCAACGTTAGCGTATGACAATGTCATGTCTTGGACAGACGATCATTCTTTAATGATGAAGCCCTTCGTGCTTTGGAGTCAGCTCTCAATCTGTGTCAAACAAATGAGCTCGAGAGACCCATGGACACCTCATATGAACAAGAGAACGGTATAATTATGGGAAGGTACGGTTAATAATTTGAATCAGGAGCCTCAGAAGCGGTTGCCTTCCACAATATTGAGTTAATTCTTGAAAATTGTGTAATTTGCGCAATTTTCAGCAGTCATAAGGATTAGAGAAGTGCAGACAGAAACCATGAGAGGTTTGTCGTTGAATTGAATAAAAAACCTAATTATACTTGAATGACCAAAGAACATTATGTCTTTTTTTAGTTCTTGGGGAAGAAGAATGAAGATAGGTAGGTATTTAGGTAGTCAAAATTGAGTTTTTCTGAAATGTCACTTTTTCATTTTTGAGCAAAAAATATACCAATTGCTGAACACGTTCCTAAAGATGATTGTGTAATATAAGTAATTCCACTTAAAGGTATAAAAATGCATTCCCACAGTACTTAAATTAAAAGAAAATGTGGAAATGTTTGTCATAGGATTGTTTCGTTGTTTCATCATCTGCAGACAATTAGCATTAAAGTTTTATTGAATATAGATAAGTATAATAATGAGGACTTAGTTAATGTAAATGTTATCTTGAAGCAGCAAGAAATGTTCAGGTGTATTGTGAGCGGTGACGCCTATTGTCATCGCACAATGCGTTCGTATCGCGTTAATTACATTCACGCCAAACCTTCCTACTGCCGAGGAGTTGCAACAAGCTGCGTGCTTGTTTTTCATAACAATCGCTTGTTTTTACAAAATTTGCATGCGCCAGCAAACAATACGCGGAGGAGTCGACTTGTTAATATCACCGAGAATTAACCGGCAGCGGATTGTCGCGCACTCGACCACTGTAAACAATACAAAACGTCGCCGAGCAAAAACAAACTATAGAAACGGAGCCACAACAAGAAGAATAGGAAAATTGCTTTTGTTTAAAAAAATCTATTTGTTCGTGTCTCGAGATGAACGCGCCTACGGTGCGTCGGCGGGCGACCAATCGCGCGCAGGCCGCTTCCCGCCCCCGCCGCACGGGCCAATGGCGGCGCGCGCGAACGCCGCAAGAGCAGTTTCCTTTTTTAAAAGTTTCGCCCTCGACTTCCATCCGATTTCCCGCCTCGGCTCCTTAAGTTATGGACGGTGAAAAAATACGTTGATTTATTTATTAAGACGCGAGTTTTTGCGATGTTAAATTATGATGTTGGCTGAAGCAGCTCCCAGCACTGCTGAATGGTTCACAGTTTTTACGGAGAGCCCGGGTGCGCCTGCGACTCCCATATATTTTAATTTCATTGGATTTTTATTGTATGAAACGTGCACGCAATGAGCTTAGTGTCAAGATATATCTAAGTTATTCGCCACTCACTTCGTTTCATTCTCACATTATACTCATCGATAGGCTAAACACATTGATTCAGCTCGCAGTCAACTTATACACCGTTGATTTATTTCTTAACTACACCTCTTATCTCTTTATAAAATATTTACATTAACACGCACTTGTTAATTGAATAACTTAAAGAACTCCGTTGTTTATTAAATTAAAGAAGAAGTAATTGGAAAACCGTTTATACATATATAGAGATAATGAAATCGTTTACATTAATTTCAACAATTCAGCAGTACCTATTACATAAATAATCAACCGACAAGTAAATTCAACAGTGAAATAATTATATTTAGGTACGAGTATGAGACGTATAATATTATCACTCAGCAAAATGCAGAGGACTGCAGTTTTCAGCTCATTTGTATAGCTCAACTAGCTAAGCTAATGGCGCTTTGAAAGGTGCTAAGCTATTGAATAAACTTATGTACCTACCTAACTATTTACCCTCTAGGGTGAGACTTGAAAAAGTTCAATTAGTCAATTAATCGAGCAATAAAAGCTTCAACATAACTCATCGTACGAGTCATCATCATCATCTGTCTAGCCTTTTCCCAACTATGTTAGGGTCGGCTTCCAGTCTAACCGGATGCAGCTGAAGCCAGTATTTTACATGGAGCGAGTGCCTCTCTGACGTCCACAACCCAGTAAGTACCGGGTAATAGGACACCACTTGGTAAGACTGGTTGTCAGACTTTGCTACCACTGACTACCTATAACCCATCGTATGAGTAAACTGAAGAATTTACATTAGCTTTAGTTAAGTTCAGTTCAGAAGAAGGTTTTTCATTATAGTTGTTGATTGAAAACCCATATACATAGTGATCGAATGTTTGTAAATTCTTAATTATGTTGAGTATAGATTTGAAGTTGTTTTATGGAAGGTAACACAAGATATGATTAAAACGTTTCCAATTGACAACAAGCATACTTGTTGACAAAGGAAACCTGTTGAAGTAAAAAGTTAGATGCAATATAAAAAGAAGATTGAGAAGCAACGTGAGGACGATGAATGAAGAGAAGAATTAAAATAACACAAGAGGTTGTGTTATTTTAATTCTATACCAAATGTCAAATTTGGTTTTTTTCCCTATGGTTGTCTAGTTTAGAAGAAACATCGAAACCAACTAAGGAGGTTCGCGTTCACTTTGCAATCTTCTTTCTTCTTTATCGTGTGGTTAGTTCGTAACCTGGTGTCAGAGTTTTTATGCCGCCCATGGGCCTCTGACTTGGCTTTACATGCCGTCAAGAAATATCTCTCAGGCATGCTGGTTTCCTCACGATGTTTTCCTTCACCGAAAAGCAAGTGATAATACGCACATGAATCCGAAAAATCAGAGGTGCGTGCCTTGGGTTTGAACTTTGCAATTTGAATTTGTCAATGTTCTCTAACGGTATCGAATAAAAAATCAAGTAAAAAGTGTGTTCCTACACAAAGATCCCATTGCACGTTTGCTTAAGTTAGCCATAGGTTACAGAAGTTTTGTGATATTTAAGCTGTAAAGCTGAAAACTGTTAACAAAGACACACTCAGTGCTACAAATATTTGAGATCCTTATCATAAAGGCAACCCTAAGAAAAAGCATGCTTCACTACATGCAAAAGGTCATCTCTTATCTTAGGAAGGAAGTGACCCAGAGCGGTAGCTCTACTACATCATCTGCCTAGCCTTTTCGCAACTATATTCGGGTCGGCTTCCAATCTAACTAGCTGAATACCAGTATTTTACATGGAGCGACTGCCTATCTGTCCTCCACAACCCAGTTAGTACTGGGTAATACGATACCCCTTGGTAAGACTGGTTGTCAGACTTTTTGGGCTACTGACTACCTAACATCTGCCAAAGATCTACAAATGACACCCGGGACCAACGGCTTAACCTAAAGATCGGCCCGAGCGGCTGTTATTATTAAGCCAAGAGCTCCTCTGAGCGGTAGCTCTACGACGAATCTATAATTATTCACGTTTAGAATCTCAACCTAATTAATGATAGATGACTTCTTATTTTGGAATAAGTTCCCCAAGATCAACTTGATACTTTATAGATTACGTACACAACTAACTTTTACCAATTTACCTACCTTTCATTGATAGGTACATGAACTTGACCAAGAAGAATACGCGTAAAGTAAAGGGTCTTGGTCAAAAAGGCCGTAAGTCCATCAAAATTGAAATATGTCTGAAATCATAGCTCATAATAACTTCTCCTTCATTTTATACTAGTGCGACAAGACAAGTGCCAAAGTCACCTGAGACCAGAGCTACAGCAGAATTTGACTACAACAGTCATTTGTTTTTAAAATAAATCATGTTTAAACAATGTGCTAAAGCTAAGCATACATTCATTAATCCGAGCTACGCCGGCGAGGACCTAGAATCGACTAAGGATTGTAGAGGATGTGTTACGGAACCCCCTTGTTAAACTAGGTTTATCATTAGTTTGAATAATAGATAAAATCTTTGGCAAAATACAGAAAAAAGTAATGACTCTATTTCTGTCCCTTGGTGATTTAGGTACTTGTTCTAATATATTAAAGCGAAGTCCTAATTATAAGCTACAAATTGAGATATATTTCAATTCTGTGGATCTTACCAAGAGTTCATAAAAAATGTCCATGGTCCTTTCCATCTTTATATACCAACAAATTAAATTGAAGGCAAATAATCATTTTAAAGTCGCCTATAACACTAAAAAGCAAATCTTCGGGACATTATAACTGTATATTGTATTATTTCTTTCTATTATATTAAGTGCAATGTGAAATAATGAAACAAAGTCCAATGCAATGCAAATAATCTGCATAGTCTCCACATTTCCTAAATTTCAACGTACTTTGTCTTGCCGTCTCTTTATCTCTTTGGAAATATGTGAGAAAAGCTCATTTGGTTAAAAGAGTTAAGAATAGTCACAGCCAGCCAGTTAGTTTAGTAGAGGAGGTTGTCTATTGCCCAGTTGTTTTAAGTTTCTCTTGTCACTTGTAAATCAGGCATTGTCATTTATAAAGCTTGTAACGTATGCCAACGTATAAAAATATTAATGCCAGACCCTGTAAGTCATCATGACATAGGGTGACTTTTTCTTGTTTTTTTTTTGAAGTATTTTGTTTAATATTTTTGTCATTCCTTGTTGTAAATATGTTTCATGTAATCTGTGTTTTGTCTGTGCAATACCTTGGATTTCTCTGTTACATTATACATGTTTTTTCTCGAATAAATAACTAACCATTCTATAAATAAATAAATCTATCACAACAACGGCGTCAGCAAAGTTATACACAAACATGATTATAATAATGCGCTATAAAATAAAGCTCAACTATAATTACAAAACAATCTAAAACAAAGTAATCTCTATTATCAGCCTAACTGAAAGTTATCAGTCGATACGAATCACAACACGAATATAAATCAATCAACAATAGTGCAGGCTATCACGCGTTGATCTTTACCAGAAAACACATATCATTTGCCTAATTAGATTGGGCGTTAAATCGCCAAACAACCATTTATAATCTGTTCATTTAAAAATAATGCCGCATAAAAAACTCGTCAAAGATATTGTCAGGAGATACGGGCCGAACTCTGTTCGCAGGCATCGCTTAAAAAACTCGAAAAAAACTTACTCGAGGCGATCCGTGACTCCTATTTTTTTGTTTTATTATTTTTAATTCATATTATCGTACGGCTATCCCCTTTAATTTTGTTTTTAAGTATGGCCCTCGGTATGCTGGCAGCTACATTTATGGATATTCAGAATTCCGTGGTGTATCGTCCACGGGGCGATTTCATTTTATGTAAATGTGATGTTGGAGTGCGCCCGCGCCGCTTGCCGCGCAGGTGCGGCCTGTAATTGTGACAGATGTAACGAACTCGCCTAACCGATACTTTACTTACTCTAACCAATGTTTAGGCACGAAGTAGCACTAAACGGCTCCAATAATTAGGCACAGGATCCCCACAATTATCCGTTGTAAAGCGGTAAAAGTAATTTTCAGGAATAAAAATAATATATTCAAAAGTATAATCTGGTATAATTTAAGTGCAGCTAAAGTTGTTGGCGTAAACAATGCGTAACTGAAACATTTAACCAGCTGCAAGTTAGTGAGAAAATAATGTTTAATTAATCGCCTTCATTTAATCAGGAGAGTGAAAAAGTCGCTCTCCTGATTTAAATGCCAATAGATCCAACGAACTCTTGATACGATCTTTAACAAGATAACAGAAAAATAATGCACCTAGTTGATACATATATTTCCAAACCAAACGAACACCCAATCAAGACAAAATCTCTACAAAATATGATAATATGCTTCAACTTCAACTTGACAGTATCACATAAATGTATTCAATAGGTTTTTTCTTTAGAAATCATAGATAAAGCCGCACCTGGCCGATTAGGCACCTCACTATTAGATCTTGGTACATATTCAAGGAATCGGATGCTACTTATTTTGAAATATATTTTAGACCTTTTGACAGATTTTTTTAGTAACAAAACAATATTCGAGAATATCGTTTCGTTACTAAAAAAAACTGTTCATCTTGTAATGATTTTGGAGCTGATTGTCTAAGTCAACCAACAGCTTGAAACACTAAACATAGAAATAAGAATCTTTGAAAATATGTGTCTTGGGAGGCACCAGTATAACAGAAGTTCAGGTTTTTATGAAACTTAACCCCTTGAAAGTATCAAATAGAATTCTAAACTTTTCTTGTGAACAAATCTGGGGACAGGTATTCCATAAATAAATATGTGATGGCATCAACTGCCAAATGGATGGATGACATTGATCCTGGGTAAGATCTAGTTGAGACGCGCACAGACCAGGGAAGAAGAAAGAGCACAAAAAGTAGGGGCTTATACTAAGCAGGGTGGAACGAGGCTCCCAATGTAATGAGTATGATTGTAACCTGTTCAGGTGTAAATATGGTGTTGCCTCACAAACGATGGGACAATTGATATTGTGTCCTTCCTGTCCTCTTGCACATCACAGAAGCTGATGGACTTTACTAAAAGTGCTAACCTCGTCGCCAAATTTTGCGCTGACTCAATTTAAATTGATATCGACACGCTAAGTGAGTATGATTATGAGGAATAAGCATAACGTTCATCTGAGATTTATTTACAGTCTCGGCAAACAAAAAAGGAACACTATACACTATGTGTACGAGCTTATGAGCATGAGTCACTAATTAAAATTCAAAACTAACAAGCAACCGCTACCAACTGGTGTCGTGTATATCAACTTCTGTAATTACTTTTTTATAAGATTAAAATATTTTAAATAGACTTGACTGACATACTAGAGATGCTTAATTTATTCTTAAGTTGTGATTAAGCTCCGTTTAGTTATAGTGGTTCAACTTGATGCGCGTTTAGATTGATATTATTATTGTATTAATATTTTTATGTCGCGCGGCTTGGCTACTATTTGGCCACCCAAGTTAATTGTATGTGAGGTCGTTACCTCAATTGCAAATGATACTTATTATTGAAGTAAGTACTTATATTTCATGTTTATACATCCTGGATGAGTGTCAATTGAATAATTATAGTTACCACTTACATCTGAAAAAGTTTTTGATCTCTGAACTTCCTTTTTGGTTACAGAAAGTTCTCCTAAAATAAAATCACTCTTATTTCATTTAGATTACCAAACTTTCTTAAATGTTTTCATATTATTATCTATGCATGTTCAGATTGCATACTAGACTAGCTCAATCAATTTGATGTGGTGGCTATCAATTATAAAATAATAATAATAAATCTTTATTCAGAATCCAAGAAGGTAAAATACAATATGAGTCTAAAACTATCAATCTAGGTATAATAATTTATGATGCCTGTACTAGGATAATCCTGTATCACAGGCTGCAGGAGCTCTAACAATATTAGTAGGACAGTAGTTCTTTTGTTCAATATTTGACATTACATTTAAATGACAAACTTATTTTGTTTAACTTAAACTCTATTAACTTAGAACTAAACACATATTTATTACACTAAAATATTTGCATCAGCAGAATTTTAAACTAGGTTGCAATACACATTCGAGGCGCAATACCTTAGTATTTTCTGTAGAAACTTTAGCCAAACCGTGGACAAAGATAAATAGGTTTGTTGTCTATCAAAGGATTATAATTAAAAGCAATTAAAATGCTTCTTTAAATACTATTATTACAAGTATAGATAAACCTATTTATTTTAACGATAAACCTACCATTTTAGCAACAAGCGCGAACCGTGTAATTGTACAGTTTGTGTAAATAGTATTTCCTTGTAACTGGGTAAGTAGCTGTTTTAATTAACTAATTATTATCAGATAACGGACTATGTGTGCATGCGTAGCTGGTAGTTATGTTAGGTATCTTGGTTTAATCTAAGAACATAAGAGTTTGCTGTTGAAATACTTTAAACTGATGTTTAGTAGGAAAATATTAATCATAACATCATCAACCCGTTGATTTCCGCTGTATAACATGGTGCCTAGTTAATAATAATTAATAATAAAAAAGCGGTACTCCTGGACACGGCTCGTATTGTTAGGAGGTTCCTATTTCTGGAGCCCTGACCCGGCGTAGCTTGGACCCAGTTCCCGATACCGGTGGGCTTCTATTTTTTATAATGTTTTTCTGTTTTTTATAAAATGTTTAAAAATGTAAATTTATTTCTAAGAAAAGTAAATAAAAGATAAATAATAAACAAAATTGGAAAGAAAAACACAGTTTACAAAAACTCTGTGATCGATAACAAATGCAATAGTATAAAACTGTGTAGTCATTTACGCCTACCTCCAAAGAGTCCAGGCAGATCGGCTGTCCAAAACCAAAACCTAGCAAGAGCATCTGTGCAAATTTTACAGGAGTAGGAAAAGAAACATTTTCTTTGACCATTAAGAACACAACATTTTTTTTGTACTTTTATCATTTTGATGTTGATAAATACAACTTGGTTTCCATTATAAGCTAGTTTGACTCAAGTTAAGTCTAATTGTACAAGTTTTATGTGTCTTACTTAAGTTTGATTTGGGAAATACAACTTTGTCATATCGGACTAAGACGTGCACTTGCTAGGTTTAACTCTACTTCTTATTAAGACAGAAATATGCTTGTTTTTGCATTAGATGCAGCACATTTTTTGTGTAAAAAAACGTATTTTGCCAAAAAATTCTTTTGCTAGGTTTTGATTTTCAACAGCCGAGATAGCCCACTTAGGTCATGCCAAAACTGTAACGGTTGCACTATCATCATAGTATTCTTTGTGATAACAGGTCTATAAAGGTGGTCTGCCAAAGGCAAGCTTGCATCTTGTAGGCTGGTATAATGATCCTGGTTAGATTCGATAACTCAAGCGAATGTGGAATCACTTAGAACATTGATTTGTTACGGATTTGTTGGGTTCGCGCTTGAGTGAAACACGTCTTGTTGAAAATAAATAGACGAAATTCAGCAAAACCTTTTCGATAACTGTCTAGTTAATTTCAGACATTTCCAGTTGCCAGTTATGTTTGAGTCCAACACGACCCTATTGCCATGAACCGGGCTCAAATCCAGACTCCGTGGCCGCTACTGAGAAATCTCTGATGGAAAAACCCAATAACACTTTGACCGCCCGGAAATCGAAGCCAGGACCCCATGCTCAAATTGCACTACTTTTAAAGACATTCTACTCTATTAAAGAATACCCAGACGATTATGTAAGCTAAGTAGATTAGATGGTAATTTCTGAAAATTTTATTTTTATAAAAAGGAATGTTTATTTTTTTCCTAATAGTTTGTAAGTTTAAAAACAATTTTGTCCGAATTTATGTAGAAAAAAGAAATATTATTAAGAAATAATGTATGGTATCTACCATACATTATACTTATTATACCATAGCTGTGCTGCTATCACCTTTAAAAAAATCATTCTATTAATATTTTTGTTTTACACACAAATAAAAACTTTGAATTTGACAAAAATTCTTCATAAACATGAATAAGCTCAACTTTCCACCCAACAACATCACGTGTAGTCGTGTACATAATACAACTATGTATGTAGTAATCTAGTTACATCACTGCTCCAGAGGAAGTACCTGATGTTCGTTGTTCAGATACTGTTGCTGATAACAACTGCCTTGCATTCGGGAAATCAACATTTTTTGAATACCCGTCCGATACACATCTACATAGGTTTCTACATTTTCGTGACCGTTGCTTAACGAAGTTAGTTACTGTTTTACATATTTACTGTTTGGACTATGTCATCAGCACCATCATCATCATTCTCGTCAATAGTCCCAGTTTATTTGGGGTGGCGCATTAAACTATACACATCATTAAAATTAACCATAGGTTAACTTTAGCTCTCTAGTCTCCAGTCTTTAATCAATGTTAAAGTGGAGGATCATTTTTAGTGATCCGTAACCAATAACGTACTTATGTTTATCCTTTAGAAACATTGGTAGAATGGGTAGATAGATAATACCAGATATTATATATTCTAAAATATTCATAAAGTCTTGTATGACGAAGACCGTATCTATTTTCATGTAGCTTCAATTCGAAACATATATTTCCAAGTCAGGTTTCAGCAACGACAAAATTTTGACCCAAGAGTCAAGCCCGTTGAACAAAACGAACACAAAATCATTGAACCGTCATGTTCTACACATCGTTACTAACATATCACGTACAAAGCCGAGGCGAAAACATGGCGTCTTATAAAATATCGTTAATGCAATATTAACGAGATCTCGGTTATGTAAAGCTGCAATATTTTGCATTTAATAAGGGCCGTACATAGCTGGCCGCGTGGCCGTCGGCGAGAGATGGATCCACAGATACTGAGCCTCTTCGATCGAAGCTCGTTCACTATGAAATTATTGGGAAACTCGATTCGTGCCCGATGCATCTGCCGACGACGCGCGAGCCTCGCTAATGTTCCTTGCAAACGATCCGAGAAAGCCGAGTAGGTTTTAGAGATAAATCTGGGAGATAGGGAAAAGACTTTCTTACTTCTCCGTCCGTTGCATATAGTTAGGAAGTTTGCGGAGATATTTATTTGAATTTTAACATCTTTCTGTTTCTATGCGAAATGCTTTTTCGAAAGTATTGAAGGTATCTTTTGGTCCGACACGTAAGTGTGTGAGCCTGAGGGGGAGGCGTGACGCGGCACCTGTACCGAACGTTTGAATATTCCTCCCAAATCGATATTTCATGTGATCGCCGCTCATCTATAATTAAGTTTGGATTAAAGTTCTTGTGAGTCGCTAGGCGCTATAATCGTCACTTTTGTTGGTCGTGCGTGTTATTTGTTTTGGGGCTACGACAATGGACTTACTTTTGGGTGGCAGTGTCAATCTACTAGTTAATCTTTGGTAATGTACGTTTTGGTTACCGTACCGGTTACCTACCTTAAGGATGCTGTCGGTATATTTCGGAATTTATTCGTACAATTTGAAAAAATCTCAAACTGTCTGAAATTGTCAATAGTTTCAGGCTGTTAGAGACGATCCTTTCCCACTTCATCCAACAATGTTAGGTAAGTAGGTACTTTCTTCTGGATACTTTATTTAATCTGTATGCTACCTACTGACGGAAAACATAAACAATACAACCTTTAAGCTTTCATGGTAGTATCTCATTCCCCAGAATAGGAATTTTCACGAACCTCCCATTCGAGTCTACACTCACTGGCCAGGAATGGTGGGCCACATCCACAGGCCACGTCGCATACAATAAACATGCTCATAAATAAATAAATAAGGCCGAATTTAATAACAAGCCCGGACCTAAGTAATGGCCGCCAGAAGGCACCGGTACATATATTATGGCCCACCATTTTATAAACTTTTACGCACATTTCTTAGCGTTGTATTAAAATGTTTGAACACTATAATTTGGGTATAAGAGCTTAACAACTTTTTTTAGAGGAGTCAAATATTTGGGGAGTTTAGAGACGGTTGTGATCGATAACAGGCGAGACGTACTGAGCTGAGTAAATATGTAGTACTTATGTACCGTGTGGTATGTTCCTGCATCCATTTACTGTCTTCCATGAACAAAAAGTTAACTAAGATCAGTGAAAAAAATACATTTGCAACTAAAAGCTCTATAAGACATTGTGAATTTGTGACAAATAAATGATAAAGTACGAGTCTTGTTTTTCACCAAGATTTCACTTTCAAATGAATCTGATCTACGAATAAGGGTAACGTTTCAGAAATACTGCATGAGCTTCTTTTCAATCACATACAAAGTTCGACGCCAAACGCAGCATATTTTAAAATACTTTAATTCAGAACAACTTCATAACGAGAACACCAAAACGTGAACCAAAAACATTAATATCGAAGCGATTCGACAAATTACCTATCAACGAATACGTGCAGCGATAAAATTACAATACACACCTCGGTTATGTGTGCCAGCCCATATCGGCCATTCGCTTAATATTGTAGAAAAAGCAGGAATGTGCCAACATGGCCCATGCTGTGCCATATTCGACACGGCTGGTGACAAAGCCTGGCCCAGAAGAAACAATGTTATAGCATTCCGACAAAACAATTGGACTTCTTACGCCTCATCGTGCCATTGGTGAATAATTTTTGGACAACAGAAAGGTTTGAATGCTGTCGTTACACAGATAAAATGTTGTAGACCGTACGTGAGAGGATGGTATGAATTAGTGATGTCAACCGCGTGAGAAAAACTTTATAGTGGTGTCGATGCTATGCCGATAATCTGTTTAGTGGTTATTAATATTTGGGAGCGAAAAAATTGGTGGTGCGGTCATGTTTGCGCGGTTGATTCTTTGAATCTGACTTGGTTGGTGTTCGTATACGTTGAGGCGTTTTAATAAAGTTTTATTGATACATTCTTGATTAAATTGTAGCAGTGCTACGTCTGGCGTAGCGCTGTACGATGCATTGGTCTACGAGAGGTGCTCACGGAATTGTGTAATTTCTACGTTTAGATTCGTTCATTTCTGCTTTATGATGTACATACGCCAGCACATCAAGTTACCCGAAACTATCAAATTTTCCCTATCAACCTTGAACCTAAAGCTTTAGCGATAAAGTTGAGCTACTACAGTCTGTATATAGTTTGGAATAAGGTAAGTTTTTCCCGTCAATGTGACGGGAAAAACTTGCCTTATTCATATCCATTGAATTCTTCGAAATATCAAAATTCCGTAAAGCTCCACGATTATCTTTTTTCTTAAGCAGGAGATAGGATGGCACCTGCTTTCGTACCAAAACGCGATAAAAGATAGCACACGTCTACTGAAGCGCGAAGTTCAAACGCGCTCTCACTAGACAGCGCCAGTGATTATAAATCTAACATACTTTACAGCTCTCAAAGCTTAAAACAAATGCGGTTCGCAGTAAATTAAGCCATCGACAGTGTTGCTAGGATGCCATCACGAGCGCACGCTGAATACTTTGCGATTGCGCTGCGTTTTTCAAAGGCATACCTGGCGCGGGTGCGAACGTCGTGTGTGATGACTTTATCCGTCGAGTGCACGTCTTTGGTGAGCGGACGCCGCGATCTAGATCAGCGGCGCCGACTCGCGGCGGCGCGATGCTATCGTAAAACAACCGCGCGACAATTGCTAACACCGGCGCCGAACAACAACGCGAATTATTCAAAGAGAGGCATCCAGCCTGTGTCTGTGGTCTGTGCCGCCGACTGACCGCCCCGCGCCCTGCGCCCTGCTGCCATTGTTGACATACCGATTTCTAAGAACGTGTAATTTTAGCGCTCATTTCGCCGATGCATTTGACTCGTTGCGTGCAGTTAGAGCTTTCACACAAGACCTACGCTCACGACTTGAACAAAATGTCGTCTTTGTTTATCTTCGTGGATAGACCATTTACTTGAAATTCTTAACCCTACATGGTCAGACATGTAATCCAACAGGTACATTTGATATCCTTATTAGCTTATTCACGGAACGGGTCGTAAAAATGCCAGAGCACAGTCATCTAGGCGAGATAAAGCTGGACTCGAAACGACTCACGCACGCCCCATTCCGGAGTAGCGTTAGACTTGTACTTAGACGTGGGGACACGTCGGCTGCTCTCGAATGCTTTCAGATGCTCTGTTTCTGGGAAGACGAGGAGGGGGAGGGTCGAGGAGGGCGGGATTCCGTCACGTGCGCCCGCACATCTGATAGCGGCCGCCGCGAGAATGTTGCACGTTCGGGCAAGCCCAGCACGCAAATGCTGTGCCGACTTGCGATCTGCGAGTTGCGACACTGTAGCCACTTCTAGATCTAGGCAACATGAAGTCAGTTTAGGTACCAGTTCATGTCACCTGAGACAGTTAGCAAGAACGGCATTTTCCGTAAATGTGGTTTCATTGAAATGAGACATGCAACTATTTTCAGCGATACTATCGCAACGCGCCTGAAATATTTGTACAGGAGAAAAACTTGTCCCTACGTTCCTATTGATCGGTTCAGATGAATTCTTATACATGTTACAGCAAAACTCATTCTTGATACTGGCTGAAAGGTTTGCTACGGCTTTTTCCTGCTTTTGAAGTTAAAGGAACAGTAGATGCCAGTTTTTGGATATGTCGAAATGTTAATAACCGTCTTAAATCATACTAATATTGCCAACACAATGGCACCAAAACGATTTGTTAATACACAAAATAGAAACAAAACTCGTGCTTCTAAATATGAATTTGGCCAAAAAGCGTCACAGCATACGTATGCGCGGAGACCGCCGGGCGCGCTTGCCGCCTGCGCATTCCCGCCTTTTTGCCTGTCACCGCCAGACGTATTTATTGCAACACTGATGGCTGTTAGTGTTGCCATTGTCGATACTCCTAAAAATAGAAAATTAATTTTTGGAGATCATTTTTTAGTCATAAAGAATTTGTCCATTTAGAAAGACTTAAGATTGGCGTACGTTATGAAAACCGTATCCAAAGCAAAACTATTAACTAAGATGTTGAAAACTTACGTTTTCGACGCTCTGATGAAATCAAAGAAAATCTTTTGCTTACAGCCGAGCAAAATCAATTTCCAGAGAGGAAAAAATTTGAAGTTTTCAGTAATTCGCGAGCTAAACCTGAAACATGGAATTTGTATACATCTTGAAATGAATAGTAACCTACAAGTTATTGAATAAATAACCTACAATGGGGATGACAGCTGTAAAACTAATCATTAACTTTTGAAACGGGATATTTACCATGTTTACTTTTTGGTTTGACTTCCCGATATTCCCATAGTAAATATCCCGTTTCTAAAGTTAATGAATATGTTAGTGACTATGACAGCTTAAAAACTTGTATAGCTGTAAAACTAATGGCGAAATTCTAGTAATGTCATTTTATATTTCAAAATAGCTTGGCATCATTGGTCATATTAAGACCCAACTTTGGTCGCGCCATCTATATCTTCCCCATTCTACAGTCAAACTCCATTTCTCAACAATGGCAACACCAAGGCATATAAAAATTTGACAACGAACCTCTCAGCTCCGTTACTGAAGCCTATTGTATCAGGTTTTGTTTTGTTTTCTCCCTTTTTCATATTCGTTCGCGCTACAATTCATACACGGGAGCTTCTCTCTTGGAACAATAGAATATCATAAGATTCTTACAAAAACGGCGTGGTTATGATACATGCCGTTAAGTCTGCAAAAAGCCTATAATTATGATAACATTCAAGGGGTACATGTTGGCTACTGTGCGCGCTGATCTATGGGATTGTCACGGTGGCGGCCATGCAAACACTTATTGTCTGATATACGTTTTTAAACTGACATGGTCACTAACAAAACGGGATATTTACCTTATTTACTGTTTGTTTTTAGTTCCCGATTTTTTGGCGCTGTTGCAAGTACCATGATCACGGATAAACTGAAGTTATTGCGGGTATTATGAGGGATTATGAGCAGACAAATCGGTCTACCTAAGTAACAACAACAATTATCACAACAGCTACCACTATAACTTCAGTTTATCCGTGACCATGGTGCTTGCAACAGCGCCGAAATATCGGAAACTCAAAACAAACAGTAAACATAGTAAATATCCCGTTTTTAGTGTTAATGATAATACTTATTATTTGCAATAAAACAACTCTAAAAACGTTGAAGGAAAGCATAATTAGGAAACTGGCATTTAGGACACAAACAAATCCTTTGACCAGCAAGCCACGCTGGGCCCGCGTGGTTGATGGTTAAGGTATAGAGAGAAAGCCGGTTTCCCAGCAGTAGGAATATCTTAGGTTAAGCTATGCAAAACATCGAAGAAAATGCTTACAAACACATCTAAGTTCATAAGCCTACCAACTAAAGACCAGTCCAAAGAGCACAATATGAATAAATTGCATAAATATTTGTCCACGGGTCCGTTCCTCTGGGACACACACAAAACAAAACGATGTCTATAACATAATTGTTTTTGTTGATTGTTACGGAATGTTATCAGGTCTGCGAACACCGTTAGTGCCATTTTTGAGACGTTCAGATCCGTATCTTGTTAGGTCCTGGATCCGTTTCTGTTTTAGTTCTCTTGTTGCTTGAGGTTGCTGATGAAATATGATGATGATGAGTAGGTAGTATAAATCAGTTGTTGCGTTTCTCGAATTGGCTAAAGAGGACTCTATAGAAGCCCCCTATTGCTCAATTTGCTCATAGGCATTCTTCCAAGGATGTTGAAATTTTCTACGTGCCTAGCCAAGTGCTTGATGAATTGACCCATCCTGACATGGCGAAATCGTTTTCATCGTGTTTTAGCAAAGTTAAAAAAAAATCATCTCAATCAAATCTGAGCAAAACGAAGTATTTATTATATTGCACCGTGCGCGTCGAATTCGGGATACCAGTTGGTTGAATTTCCAATTGGGCCAAAAACTGTGATAGAAAAAGTTTTGAGAGACATTGCAAAAAGGCAGACACCGAACGATAATAATGCAAATAGCAGGTCTTTTATTTAACTATTATTAGATAGAAACTGAGCCTAGCAACAATCAGACAGATCATAACAGGGCTTTATGCGTATAAAGCCAACGAGCACTAATATTGATAAACCAACCCCAACATTGCAAATAATAACAACATTTCAATTTCCAATATCTGCAGCGCTTTCATAACTCATAAAGAACAATCGTCATTGTCATGTGTCGACAGTCGAACAAATACATCAGGTGCGTCATGCTTGCCCAGTGCCCAGTGCCCAGTTCCCAGTGCTTATAAATCATTGCTCTATGCTTCGTCCTTCAAACTCAATACGGCGTCATGCTGTTTAACCTCACAAATTTACGATGCCTCTCGCAGACCAGATGCCAATCGTATTCCCAGCGTTATTTCAACAAAATGCACGTGATTTATACAAAACTCATCGTACGCAATGCTAATATATCTTTTATGACGTAATATTTGGATTGGGAGTGTTGAAGATGCAGTTTGTATTGGAATTACGAAATATATCTTGCAATAAGGATTTTTATGGGCTGATATTATGTAGACTAGAACAACCAAAACGTTTCCATATATTATCCAGCTCATAATTTGGATACCCCAGCAGCGTAGAAAATTTTCGTCAATTATAAAAAAATAGAAATTAGTTGTGCGTGTGCAATATTCGAGTCGAGTAGATTTTCAACGCATTGCTGAAATAGGAAGGTAGGCTTCAATTGGACGCTAAAACAAATAGTAACAGAAGGTAACACTTCGCGTCATAAACGGCATGGGCACTAATGCCGTTATTAGCAAACAGGTGGATACTGTCTTCCTTTGACCTAGCATCATTAGTTTAGTGTCTATGAAACGTGATGAGATGAAGCGGGGACAGATCAAAACTGAAACAGTTAGTTAGGTAGGTCTGAAATGAAATATGGTATTTGTAAGTTTTCTGACAACTGCTTGTTGTTCTTAAACTTCCATAATATCTCAGTGTAATATATGTTAAAATGTATTATGGTGAACATCTTATAAGAGGTCAGTGTCGTGTCTACCTTGTGTCTGCAGAATACGTGAATATATCAAAGAATCGCAAGCTCCCCACGTCAAGGCTCCACGATTTCCAACACGAATAAATATTCCTTTTATTCCAATTTGTCAGCTAAGCCACTCTCAGCGGCGACTTATCTCCGTATTCAACGGTAAGCTCCCGCCAAAACAATACGGCAGTATCGTTAAAAAACGTGCTTGAATACAGCATTTATCATCGTTGATTAAATACCATTGTTTTGTATCGGCAGGCTCGGGGTCCCCGGCGTCGTGCTCCTTTTGCGTCTCCCTCCATGTCTCGCATTGTACCCGCACGGAGACAATAAGTCTGTTAAATTGGCCTCCTATACTCGTTATATTATGTGGCCGAGGAGTTCGTATTTATGTTCGCTTCGGACGCGTGCTCGCCGCTTGCGAGCCCGACTCTTGTAAATTCTTGCGAGCCAACAAAATTTGTTTTCGCTGCACTTTTATTATGATTTGTTCTAATATCGCAAGCTTCGAACATTTTTTACGATGGCACACAAGCTGTATCTTTGTCGGTCGTTACAAGAATACATGGAGGTATTGTTAACTTTTCTTTGTACAATTTGCTTATCATATTAGATTCAAACTAAAATTCCGAGAAAACAAAGACGGTATCAAAATAGTGTTCGCCCACGCGGCGGCGGCACTCGCGTCGCTGAATCACGTACTGCAATTTCCAAATCTAGATTTAGGAAGGAACGGGCTGTGTCGTGTTCTTGAAACAGAATGCATTTCGAAGAAGAAATCTCAGTCAAGTGTCCTATACGTGACAACATACTCAGCGGCGGCGAGACTTCAATGGGGCCACGCGCGTGCCACTACGTTTTTCCAGTTTTTCCACCGGCCACTATACCCGCCGTAATATATGATATTATATCTTCATATCCACGCGTACGACAAATAAAAAAACTTGAAACGCTATTAAGACACGTAATGATATTTTTCCGGACGAAGGAATCGCAACAAGAAGACGTTCCGCAGATCATTTTTGCTTATCTTAACGTCGCTAACTCGCAGGAACTCGATACAAAACATCGCACGAGTCGGATCTCCTCTAATTACTGCGAAAACAAATGTGAAAATATGACATAAATTATGATCAAATGCCGCCCCGATTCAATCATTGCTATAATATGAATGACTCTCATAACAGAGTTCTAATTAGGAGCGTGGTTCATATCGAAGCACATAATTAATTTCAATAAATTAATATCGAAATATGAACATGGTCACATATAACGAGATCATGCCGTATCGAGAACGTCTAACAAAAAGACAGAATGCTGCGGTTGGCAATACAAATGCAGCTCGGACAAATACGAACGTGGCACATGAAAAACTGGAATCTCTCAAGCGTAGTATTAACATGGTTAATTAATTTATTAATTAGCATCAATTAATCGTAATACGGCGGCACTGCGAACCCCTGGACACGGCCGGATAGCTTTTCCGGCGAAGCTTAGTTTTTAGAAGACAATTAGCATGATGTCTACGTAATAATAAACGCGGATTCCTGCAATTGCCGACAGGTTTGTTATGAAATGTTTATGCTATCGGCGGCTCCTCGAGGAAAAACTCGCTGCGACCGATACGAGCAAAGAAACCAGCGGGAATCTGTTTGATTTTCTTATTGTACACTTCTATGAACAATAATAGGTCGCTACGCTGCTCCAAGTCAAAGTTGTGAAAGCGAAGCGAGTGCTCATTGAATACTAATTCAAATATTTGCAACGGATGATGCCTCGGCCCGAGTCAAGTAGACATTGATAAATAAACAGCTGTCAATAGTCTGTCCGGGCGGCGGCGAAATTCGAAAATGGTTCGGGTTCATTAATAACCGGAATGGATCGTAAGTCGCGAGCGAGATGATGGTGATACGCTACCTGTGTTCGTGATTAGCCGCCGATGGCCGCCACTGCGCCCTCACCATCTAACAAATGCATCATACATTACAATATTAATTTCAAGTAAGCTTGTTACCAAATCTCCTCTGGTGGTAGACATCTAAGCGTTTAATGGATTCTATTCGCGTATCATGTTTCACGTTTAAGGAAAGCGATAAATCAATAGGACTCGCTCATGCGGTGTCAAATTCTCCACGATTTATGTGTCGTTTAACTCACGATGACAGATTTTAGGAGTTGTGTAGGCATACATTATGTGGTTAAGAACAGCACCTCGGGTTAATAACGGCACGTCGGGAACGCGGCGCGTCCGCAAGGTCACAGTTTTATTATATTTTTAGTGGCGATTAGCATAAAGTTTTGCGCGTCGACGCATTTCGTTTTATTGTGGTATTTTATGTTTAGTATTATAAATATTGGCAGTTTCTTCCTCGTGGGTATCAGTACGCGCGATTAGGGTTGGAGCGCCGGCACTCGTCGACTCATTTATGGATCGTATACTTGGTTTACAGACGCCGTTCTAGATAACGATATATTGATGGCTTTTGGATTAGTCCTTCAGCAGAACGTCTGTAAGCTCGCCGTGTAATAAAATTAGCGTGTAGTGTTAGCTTTGTCGCGGACGGTCGTATACTTTTTATATGTGAGTTAAATACCGAGCCGGGCGAGATGTCGATCGGTCATTAGAATGGAATTCAATAAACTAAATGGCGTATGGTATGAGTGAGTGTTGCGCGCGCTACCGTGTCGTATCAGATTCGGTAGCGGGGCTGCTATCTCGGCCATTACTTTATCATCTCTTATCGCGCAGCGGCTGTGTTCCGAGCCGAACGTCCCAGATGTATCTGTCGATACTTAAATATCATAGAGGGTTACGTTAGTTTTATGTGACCAAAAAAAGTTAAACATCGCCTATCTCATGATCTGTTTGAGTCAGTAACTAGAGGTAAGAATTCGAAGATTCCGTATAAAAAATAAGAGATCGTTAAAGAAATACTTTGCATGTTTCGTTTGAGATATGAACACCAAATCTTTTGGACGAGTTCCGTTTTTCAATGTCCTCTCAATGGCTTTGCAATAGAGTCTATTTTGCGATAGTTGGGGATCGTTATGAATTTTCAATGATATTTTATTACAATCTCTAACATTGACCTGTTAAACATTGTTTATTCAAATGATTTATTTTCTGTCGTATCATTAATGTTTTTGGATTCCTTGATTCATTTTGTTGTCCATGATAAATAAATGGCATCCTTGTTTATTTTTTTACCATTATTATACTAGCATTATAGGTATGTATCCAGGTAGTACCTAGGCAGCCTTCAATTCTATCTGTGTATGTGTAGGTAGAATTTGTGTAATCGAAATAACACTGCATGTATACCTAGGTAAGGTAAAAGTTTTGAAATGTTGTAACATATTGGTTTGCTAATTAATTTCTGTCCGGTCCGGTCCAAAAGCTTTTGAACAAATTTCTGAGCTTTAGATTTTATCTGGGCTTAATTGTTAAAAACTGATGCAATGGAATCCAGCCAATGGGTGAAGACCAGTGGCGAAGGTTCCATACAACGCGATTCCTACCGGATTCCCTTTGAAAAATGGCACAGTCAGTATTCTATAGACGAATTATATAATCACATTAAAGATTATGTACTCCGGCTTACCTCTAAGAAAAATTGACCCTTCGCTACTGCTGAGTACCTATTGATTTTATTCAAAAAGAAGTAATATTGTCAGTCTATTTCAGACTGGCTAGGACTGGAAGCTAAAATTCAGTAGTGGAAGGATCAGTAAGCAAAGTTCAACAAGGCATGAACGCACTTGAAGTGTTGTATTTAGATCCTTTTCTAATTTCACAAGACAAAGAGGCTGCTCTCTGCCGGGGCTGCGGGACTGTTCGAAAGAGATACCGCGGCCCTGGAACACAAAGGGCAAAGAAGGAACATGGATGGGTTTTAGTCAGTAAAAGTCTGACACTCCATCCCACTCCACCCAGAGCGGGAGGAGTTATTTGATGATTTCCCATCCTTAAAAAAAAAGAGACTGCTTTCTTCTAAGCTAAGATTGGAAGATTTTGTTATACAGTGTTGCACGTTTATTTTGGCGCTTGATATTGTCAGGGCTCTGCTGATAAAGTCATTGATGCTGTTGGTAAACATTTGTGAAACTATCTGTGGATAGTGTTTTGAAAAAAACATGATAGTGTCGTTATTCCGAGTATACTTATAGTGTCACTTACGGGATATCTTCCGTGATTGTTTATTATTTTGAGCTCCCGATATTTCGACGTTGTTGCAAGCGCCACGATCGCGTGATGACTGGAGAATGCGGGTGGATGGAAAAGATTGTTGGGTGCAGACAAATCTGTCTACCCTCTTTCTTTGTCTTTTGCTATGCGCACTACTGGAACTCGACACTAAGTCACGGCAAAACACACTCACAGTATCACCATGTTTTGTGGAGATATCAACAAGTTAGTGACAGTATAAGTTTAGTTTTAAACCGTGAAAGCTTAAAACAGTGATTTCCGCGTTTGATTTCCGTGTGGCCAAGCGCCAAAATATCTATGCACTACATATATACCAGGGAGGGTCTAGTGACAGCAAGCTTGACAAATTCTACCAATGTCCATAATGGACACTGGTAGGAGTTGTCCCAGGCATCGAACCCCTTCTCATTCTGACATTTACGACTAGCCCATAAACTAAACCCCACTAAAAAGCGTGAACAGGCATTATGTTTAATGAATCCATAATCCTAACCAGCCCAGCCTCCTAAAATTAATTTATAATCATTATAACTTATCATAATTAAATATTGGTTTTGTAAGTGGCGAAGCGGCGGGGTGCTCCGGTGGCGCTACCGAAGTCCCCGGCCCCCAGGGGAGCACCCAGACAATCCCACGGTACCAACATATTCAAGAATGTCAGTTTTGAAAAAAAGTTGGTTTTTGCTTCGAATTCCGAGCGGAAGTGAGGCGAAGATTTTTATCATAGTTTTATTATGGTATCTGTAGTTTGATTATTGTTTTTTTATTACTTTTGTTGAAAACAAAAGAGTGGAAGGTAAAAAAAATACAACCATAGAAGCTGTAGGCTGTAGGCACTGTATTATTTCATTCAATGTGGTGTGGGGTGAGCAATGAAACAATGGGTCAAATGGATTCATTGGTTATCCTGAATAATTAAAGTGACAAGAGTTTCAAACCCCAGGTCAACAACATAGTAGAAAGTAACTTAGAAGGAGTAGTGTCAAACAGATATTTAAGGGTCACGGAGGTTCAGATTAGAACGGATTTCTACATTAAATACAACAAAATGAATTCAGTCCGTAGTTATCCTAAAATTTAACATTTAGGGTTCATAGCTATTTATCAAGTGCACATAACTTCCCATACAAACAATAGTAAAGACAACCTTCCTGGAAGACCAGTCCATCAGTAACAAGCGCCCAGCGACCATCACTCACGGCTTTCCACTTATAATGATGTTAAAAATGTTACCTAACAGACCATCTTGTCCACCCATTGTACTCAATAACAAACAAAAACGAAAAAAAAACTTAAAAAATGACTTCCAATTTATTTAGAGTATAAAAAAGTCACATCTCTCCTGACACCGACTTGGGCGTTCTCCTTTACTACCATCCTTCTTGCATCGTTCTTTTTTTAACGCTTTGACATTTGGGAGTCGGGTCACTTATTAAATTAGTCTTTGTATTTAAATTAACGATTAATTTATACGTATGAGTGCTTCTGGATGATTTTGGGACGTTTTTATATGAACCTAAGACAATAATTAAGAGAAATTAATAATCTTTTCGTAAAAAGTTTCAATATTTCAGTTGAAAGATTTGTTATGGTGGAAAATGATACTTTTCAAGTGCAGTAGCAGTATCGGTATCATTTATGGTTCTTTTTTGTACTTATTCGCTGTCCACAATACAAAACGTGAAGATATATTTTCTTTTAAAGAAATATGGCTACTAATCACGCAACTTTGGCACAAGTGTTTTGTTTCGTGCTATAATTTTAAAAATTACTGTTGTGAGTGGTGGGCAAATTGTTTACCGACTGCCCAATACATAAAGCTTACAAACGATATAGTTTTTGAGAGGAAAGAATAACTACACAGTGCAGGAATGTGCTTAAGTTCACGGTTTTTTCAATTCATATTTCATGTTCTAAATATATTCTGAGCATAGCTTTCTTCTTTAGCTTTTCAAGACTTTTCCTTTTGTATTATTTTGTTCTCGTTAACGAAGCACAGCGAAGCAAACCAATAACAAATGACAATCCCAATGCAGCCAGCTCAGAACTTTTCTCCCACGGGGTGATGGAACATGGGACCCGTTTTAAAATAACTAACATTCCCGAAGCCATATTAAGTTTACTAACAAACAATACCTCAACACAATGGGCATTCTATCTAAAAATCGTGCGAGAACAATCGTCATACACCCAACATCCGATTCCAAGTTCTTGGTAGCAGTACCTACCTTTACATACGAGAGTAACTGATGTCCAACATTAATCCTAATGTACGTATCTAAACGTCGTTTGATCTCCACAAAAATATTTCAATGCGTCCGATAAAAGGTGGAAAGAAAAAAGCCCGGTTGAATGTGGCGTGGCTGTAAGGTACCGAGTACTTCTCGGAAACCACGCGGTCGCCCTCATATCACGAGCGTAAGGCAGGCCTGACTGCCTTACGAATACCATTATCGATATTATTGACCAATAAGGTTTCATATAATTTTATCGTAAAATAGCGAAATTGTTATTTTATGCGGGACTAGCTGGTTTGTAGTATTTTAATTGTTATATCTGGCTGTAGTGTTTTGTTTCGCTAGTTTTAACTTGAAGGTTTAGTCTGAGCTTTTAACAGACAACGGTATTCTTTATTTGAATATCTATAAATGAAATGTAAAATGATCGATAGAAAAAGTCTGAAGGCAGTGTTTTGTCCATCACTAAACCCATAGAGGCGCAGGCCCACGACAGATGATCAGTCATGCGCGAGATGCTGCGCGATAAGCAAGCGGTAGCCGCTCATTAATCTACCCACTCCCCACTCTAACCCACCACTTTACCAATTAACCGGACACGACTGTACATAGGTATCTACGGTTCCAAGAAACAGATACCTACAGTTATCCTAAAATATCTGACGGAACAACTAATATCTAATAGGAGAAGCAGAGTCGATGTGACAATATTACAAGATTTATGACACCTATTATGTGAGTCATATTTCATTTGACATATTCAAAGGAGCCTGACAAAAAATGAGCTACTTGAATTATCATTCGGAACTTACAAAAAAGATAGCAAATTAATTTAAGACAAATGTAGAGTCTAAAGAATGGGTAATATAGAATGATTTACATGTCAGACTCTGAGTAAATATAAATCAGAATCCGAAATTAAAATATTGTCAATAATTTACTTACACAGTCAGTGTCGAATATTTTATAGAGTCATAAACGTATTTCATTCTCCTTCGTCACTTTCATTGTCCGACTCAATAAAATTAAAATTATTGCCCATATTACGTAAAAAATGTTCGTACAGTGTTATTTATCTCACACGTAGGTACTTCATGAGTTCGAAAAGATTTTGACACCTAACGGACTACGAAACGAACACGGACTACGAATAACAGTGAGGCAATGAATTTAAGTGAACGTAATACTTATTCGCTCGGAAACCATAAGGGTTCATAACGTTTGCAACTTACTGATATTGCCAAGTTTAAGTGGCCTACTTCATGTTATAACTATGTTGGTACATTACACGCGGACGCAGCGATTTTAATGTCGTTCGGTAGCAATCATAACGCGGGCGACGCTCCGGCAGTTACTGAAGAGAATTTATCAATCAAGTGGTGAGTTTACGAGTACTGTCGACTTAATGTCGCAGCAGTAAAATGCTGCGTTTGTTTTAATGGAATTCATTCGGGTAATAATTGAGGGAGTAAGCGCGCCGCGGGCGGCCGCTGCCGAATTTGAACCTACAACTGTTTTATGCCCTTTGTTGACTACCGAATATGTAAAAAATCGTAAATATAATAATATGCAAAATTATGATTAAAATTTGCCGAAATCGGAACCGTGTAAACACTTTTCCTTGTTATTGAAAAATTTGTTCAAAATAAAGCGAAAACGAGTTGTCCCATGATTGATACAAGACCGCGAAAGGACTGAACTCGGTGTAAAAATAGATTAAATAACTTGTATAGGCATTCTCGTTGTTTAGCGCACAGATATATCGTGGTCAGTAGCCCTATCCATCATCCTCCACAGATTAACAACAGTGGACTCGAAGCTTATTAACTGTGTACTTACCTGACGTGCTATGCAAGGCTCTGGTGCATATGAAATAATGAGCATGGAGGACGGGTCAAGTACCTTAATCTTATTTTAATAAAAACGTAATTTCTAAGAATTTCTTCTTTTTACAGAGGGTGGTCTAACAGATACAAATCTCACAAGCACCCAGACCCGGAAAAACTATCTGTACTCGCTGAAGCCATATTTTCAGCCACTGCGTTAACTGTTCTTCGCAGACATGCTCGTAAAATAGTAAACAGTACCTACCTATAAAAGAATTTTTGAGTAGCTTGTCTTTAAACTTAGATTAGAAATGAATCACGGTGAGCTTTTAATAGATTCACTTTTCATATTTTAACTGAAAAAGGTTAGGAAGAAGAAAACGCCACCATTGCTTTGGTTTCTCTTCATCCGCGGACTTGGGACCACCCCAAAATTAACAAACAGTAAATGAGATCATTCTCTACTTACAAACATAGGAACATTTTTAGGTAAATAATTGAAAAAAAATCTTTCTGGGAGGAGAGCTTCCCACACTTCACTCAATTTGAAAGACAAACAGGATAGGCTTTTAAAAAAAATATTATTTGGATTTTATCTCCTAATGTGCGATATCCTTATCAATCAGCTACCGAGGATCACCAATTAACACACGATACTTTTCAATTTACATCATGATAATTAAAAATAAAGACTGCTACCACAAAACTAATATCCAAATTAATACATACCTCATATTATTAAATACGGGTCGGAGTGGTCACATCTACTTAATTTAGACGATTTACCGTATTTCGGATAGCGTCGGGTACCTTCGGCCGATTCTCGGAAGTCGTAAACGCTCGGCATGGCTGCGCGGGCGCATTTGTAGGTACATATCATCCAGCTTTCTACGTATATGTCGTTGGATGTTGGCGTTTCGGTCGTTTACCCGAAAATCCAGATGAAAAAAATATAAATAATGGTTTGATTTTGTAAATAAGTGGCTGGATGTGGGTGTCTCGGTTCTGAGAAGTCAGGAATGGCGCAATGAAGAATAACTCCTCTTGGCCACAGGTGTCAACTTAAAGGATATGTTTTGACAACATGATCATATTTTCGTAACATTTTATCTTCTGGTCAATGAATATCTTCCGGCTGATGTATAAATATCCTGTCCTGTCGATGGAAACTTCTACGTATTTTCCGAAATTCTAATGTCCACTTCCGCTAAAATCTCAATGCGTGAAAACCTAATTGTGAATGAGTGAAAATTGCTCAAAATTCGTCTAGTAGTTTTCAAGTTTACCCCGCACACAGACACACGTCGGAAACTTTGATATGCAGATGATTCATTTCCCTCACTTGATTGTTAAGTTTACTTCGCCATAAATAGCAAAAGCCCACGTTTTTAATTCCGCCATTAACATGAAAATATGGAAAATGTATTAGCGGAAAGTCTGATCTTTAAACGTCATAATTTATTGGCTATTAATAATGGAGATGTAGTTTTTGCATAGTAAGTTGGACATGAAGGCATGCCGCAGGTATACGCCCGATCTAAATAATGTATAATAACTGGACCTGTACGTGTGCACTGCCTTAGAGTGGCCGCTCAGCATTACAATGGCGGATGAAGAAAATAATTGTTTTTCTTTGAACTAAGTTATTGGAACTTAGAAGTGAATATTGATTAGCTGTTCTTAGATCTGTGTTTCTATTAGCTTTCTGCTGTTTGATGTGTGGTTATGTGGAGCTGTTTCTTATTGTGAGAAACGCTGTCTTTTGAAGTTTTATTGATCTGGGATATTGTAACCAACAATGTTGAAAACCTGCAATAGCAGTTATATTAGGAAAACACTTTATTTTTCCTAAATACAATGAGAAACCAGAAAGCGCGAACGCGCAGTGTAAATGTGATGTAAATACGGACGATTTAAAAATTGAAATGACTCATTTTAATTATAACATTTATGAATTTATCCATATTTATGGGTGATAATAATTGTATTGTGTTTACCGCAAAAATATGAACCACAATGTAATAGGATAGTATTTTCGATAAAAAATCGAAGTATTTACGTAACGTTTACACTGCATGCTCGTGCTAGTGCCTCCGTCCTTTTGGCTTTGCTGTAGTCGGGTAAAACTCGGCCTGTGTCTTTTTCATCACACTAAGCAGTAGTAGGTAATCTTCTCTTACGCTTCTAATGGACTCTGGGGTCCAGTATTGTTAATCCAACCAACTTGTTGATTGATCTGCGTCAAATCTGTTCCAGGTTAGCCGGCACTAAAGATCTATGGTCGGTACATAGCAACGCATAGGTACGTAGGTTTAGTTCAGTACCAATCTAAACCTTTTGATATTATGTATCCGGTGAAATCCGGTAGCTGTGACAAAATATATACCTGCCATATTTGCCTCCATCAAAATTCTGTTTGGGTCTTATTAAATACCATCTTCACCATTATGTCGTGGAATCCAATGTCTACAGAAGCTGAAGCTGCATATTGTACACAAAGGTGAATGGGGTGGCGTTTACAACAATAAATAATAGTCATGCTATAAATTCAGTCGTTATTTACCAAAATGTCGAAATCAAGCAATGGTTTGTCGCATTCCTGCGTTTTGTAAAGTATACGAGAATTATGTTTTATTCATAAGCCACTATAATGTACGTCGCAAATGTTTCTGCAATGTCCTACAACTAGGTATAATAAATAAATATTGTGGTGGTAAAATAATACGTTCATGTTTGTCTTTCGGTGTACTCTTAAATGCTTGCCAAGACCAGACGTCTACAGATCACGTCTTTTATTTTCTCAACCTCTAAAACTAAAGTTGAGTTTAAGTAGTTTTAGACATTACAAAAACATTACTTTTTTAATACAGAAGATTTTTTGATATAATGTGCATCAATTACTGTAGTATTAAATCGTCTTTCCCGTGCTCTGTACAGACCAAATATATCAACCAACAACATTCCAACTAGTCCAAAATCTTCCCATACAACACGATCCATTCAAATAAACGACGTCAGAAATCAGAGTGAACGCACAGCTTATGGCGCACTCCATTTCCATGTCATTAAGCCGAGCGAGTGTCGAACCAACAGCTTATTAATATCGTCGAGCGGTCAAAAGTTAATCGGCTTCAAGTCTCTCGTATCGCCCACGAAGATTCATCACAATCGTCATTATTCACACACAAATTATGTAATTTCAATAAATGGAGCTTATTGAATAGTGATGAGCGTCGGTAGGCCTCGGCGGGACCCCTGGAGAGACCCTGCACTATCACTTACCATATCGTTTACCAACCGATCAAGACTTCACGCTCCATAACCGTTTTAATACCACCTTTTACAAAAGTTCCTTCATAAACTCAGCAATGTACGTTAGTCATACGTGGGGAGTGAAATGAGGATTGGTTCCGTGGTAGACTGCTCTCCCAATAAGCACTTAGATCCTCATTGTCTAAAATAAATGTATTTTGTTTGGATAAATCGTGCGAGAGGCGCGGAGGTCGCGACGAGTGTTAATGAATCTGAACTTTATAATAGAATGGGAACAACAAATATACATACATACAAGTGCATCTAAATGCATCAGATCAGATCCTTTTGGGAATATTCACCCAAAAATTTGATTAAATGATTTTTACGCAAAAGTGGATTTTCTAAGTCATGACATCAATAATTTATCGGTAGGAATTAAGGAATCAACAGTTGAATTAATTTCAGGAAGCTTCCAGGATGCCTCTGAAAGCTCTTTGACATTCAAAGTTTTCAAAGCTTTCAAAATTAGAGTAATTCTTTGGTTATCTTTCATTCAATTCAGTTCATTTACACCTACATTCATAAATAGGTGCACAAAACTAATTCTAAAGAGAACACACGTATGTAATTTATCATAGCTGTTTAAGAAAGCAGTTCAATAATAAAGCGTTAAGTGCTAAGCGACTCCACACGTCTATAATTGATTTATAGGCAAATATTAAATCTGTTCTCGCCAGGCTCCTCATGACTAATGACCGTAACCAACACTGCTTAAGGTTTTGTTTTTCACCCATTAATTCAACTCATGCGCACTTGTCAGTTGATTGACGCACTATTTTGTGCACAATGGGACATGTGAACTTGTTATAAGACAGCATAGAAATCGATATTAAAATGAGCAAAGAGCGAGTTGAAACGGTTCGAAATTTAAATCAGTCTGAGAGAATGTAAGGGGCATGTTGTATAAGATTTTACATAACACCACCAGCAAAAGAATGCAGCCTAAAACTCGGCATAATTAATTTAAACGCGAGCATATCAATCACATGTGTATGGTGAATATAAAATGTCAACAAAACGTCGGAGCGCAAGAGCATCACACTTATCAAAACAATACAAAACGCGGGATGTAGTCGATAATGATCGCGGCCACGACAACCCTCTAACTCCATTTTTTGTGGGTTGACATCGCGCTAATAATACTCATGAGAAAAATGCGCGCCGGACCCCCGTCATCTTCCTTTTGTTTTTAATTTCTACCTCAGTGGCACCGATTTAATTGGGCTCAACTCGAGCCAGCGCACCTTCGTATTTCACCTCGGCTCGCTTCATTTGAATATTTAAAGCATTTCGGGTCCCCGCCGTATTATTTTGTTTATTTACACAATATTTATATATTTATTTCAGTGCCGGCGTCATTTATTCGGTGACGTGACTTACCGATGTCGCGTCCTTCCCAGTATCGACATAGTTAACGCGGTGAATTCTCTCGCGTTCCATTTAAAAGTTTGGAGTTCTTTCTTTGGTTTGTCTTTTTGTCCGGCCGCGTCGCTGCCGCGTGTGGCGAGCGCTGCTCTTCGTTGTTTTCTCGCCAGCCCTTATCTTCGACAAGATTGCTCGTTTTTAAATGAAGTTATATCGTCCCGATTGAACACCGAACCACGGAGGCGAGGCGAATTTTTAATTAGTTTCCGAAGATAGAGAATTTTAAGGAGGAATGCGGGAGTCGTGTTGGCAGTGCGCGCGGATATCTTAATTGAGACGAACGCACCGTTTCGAACACCGAGTGGCGATTTGTTAAATACTGCAAGATTAATTATGAATTAAAGACTTAAATCGACGTCCGTGCAGCGGTGAACGCTAACTGAATGTGCCGGGTATTCGCTAATGAAGAGAATTAATGAACGCCATTTTTCGTAGTGCCATATTGAAGGATCGCGTGTAGCCGCTGCGCAGCCCCGTCACGTCACTGCTATGCGATTATTTCATTAGCGATGATACTTGTAGCAAAAAGAATATGATTCACATTAACTCTACGTGTTCGTAAATGACCGTCTGACAGCGTAATTAATATTTATTTAAATGAATGAATTGAAACGAAAAAACAAATAAATGAAAATATTACTTAGAAGGCACAAGAGCTACCACATTGAAGCCGATGTTATCCGGGTCCCTGGCGATAAATTGGTGGCAGACCTTCACCGCGTCTTCCAGGAGAGTGTCCGGCGTGGAAGCGCCGTGGTCTATGGGATAAGACTTGCGCCCATCCAACTCGAACAGGTGGCCGTCATTGTTGACGAAAGTAACGAAATGATTGTTGACAGCTTCCTCCGCCTCGCCGCCGGACGCGTTTCCCGAGCGCACTATCTCGCGATAGGCATTCAGAATAGCGGCTGAGTTCTCGAGCAGCTCTCCTTTAGCAGACGCATCCAGGTTCTTGGCTTGCTCAAGGTAACTCTTCAACAGGCCGTCTTTGAGTTCAATGCGTTGCACGTTGTTTGCGATGCTGTGCACCAAGGCGATGGTTCCACAGACGTTGCTGAGAACTTGCTTCAGATGGAACACATCTTTAGGGGGCTTTACTCCTTTGGATAGCAGGTCTTTCTCCTGTTCGCAGCGGTGTTGCTCATAGGCATCGGAAAGCGGGAAGAGCAGGATTACGGCAAGCACAGGCCGTGGGACCCAGCTCAGGGCGTCTTGTTCTAAACCGATCACGTCAACCATGCGCCATTTTTCAGACACACCCAACTTCTGCAAATACTTATTCATGGTTTCCGGGTTGGATTCCATAGGTAATGCGACTGCCATGGTGGTTTATTTTCTTGTTTAATCAATGGGACAGCAATTAAAATCAAAGAATTTTATCAGAGAAAATCTTTGCAGATGTCATTCACGCGGTAGATGTCAATTTTTGTTCTTTTTCTTTGGCTTAAAAGTTCGTTGAGTTTGTAATTAGACCACAAAGGTTTTAATACGCTATAAGTAGTTTCATAATAACTTAAAAATACCAATGTAGATACTTAAAAGAACTTAGTATGATTAGGTTTATCAAACAATAAAGACTCAATTATGGCTTGTTCTGATTGACTCCTGATATTTTTAACATCCCGATTACTGTTATAATTGAACGCATTATAATGCAATTTATACAGCATTAAAGGCCCACTTTGCCAGTCTATAAGACAAAAAACTTCCCTACTATGTTACTTATCAAGTCGATAATTAACTGACCATTGTACTTAATAAGACTAATAGTTGGCAGGTCTGCTAGTTAATACAGCACTTTACACTATCCTATAGGGACCTATATGTATAGGTATACCGAATAGGCCTCGTAATTGTCTTATCACTTTTGACAAATACTCCTAGTATGTCGAATCTTCTCTACTTGTTCTCCGTTCACAGATAGCCTCTGATGCTTGTACTATACGATTGGAATTATCTATCACAAAGAAAAATGGACCTTGTCGTTTGATGATGTGCAAGTGAAATTCAGGCTAAGGGAGGTAAAGCGTATATGAGGTCGACTGTAGCTCATGACTGATTCAACTATCGAGTTCCCATCAGCTTGCAGATATTATTGGCATAAATGTGTAATCATAATTAATTGGTACAAAAAAGCAGGTGTCTCTATATCTTCGTTTATTCACTTACCCGTCGTCGTCCATATCTACATAGTTTTTAATAAATTTTAGCAATTTATGTCGCAATTAATGTAATGGACAATTGACATGAGCATTAAAAATTCTAATGATATTTCCTTTTTATTTAACTGCATAATGGTTAATTAGATTTCAGTTTTTAGGTTATACCTAATCGTATGTTATGAATTGGCTATGTCAATTTTATGGATGCATTCTGTGGGGGTTCTTCTCTAAGAATGGCGTCCTATTTGTATTTTAAAGATGACGAATTATTAAGCAGATGAATGATGCAATCACTAGTTGCTACCGGTAGATGCCCATGGTGGAACCCGCAGGAAACATCCAGTAAGGTAACCTTCGAAGGTATACCCGCGCCAAATTTAAAATACCTATACCCACGTACGGTCTGACAGACCGATATTCGCCTAACACGGAATACAATTTTCGCCCTGAAATGATTGTAGCAACTAATCAGGCAGCTTACAGGAAGAACAAAATGCCATCATTGATTGGTAAAGAAAAAAAAAACCGGCCAAGTGCGAGATAGACTCGCGCACTGAGGGTTCCGTATCAACTTGTAGGAATTTTGTTTCGATTTTCTGATGTTTTCCTTTACATATGCTGTAATGTACCTAAGACATTGCTTCTTGCCAAATTTTATGATACTAGGTCAGCCGAAAGTAGGTAGGTACGGTAAGTACTTATAGGTTTTGATTACCTTGTGAAATCGCAATATATGCGACATAAACGTTCGTATATTTTGATCGCGTTGATTTGATATTAATTTCAATTCGATACCTCCACGCATTCCTGAGTAAATGGGTCATGACAGACGGACAACAAGGTGAACCTATAAGGGTTCCGTTTTTGCCGACTGAGGTACGGAACCCTAAAAATCACGAAAGTGTGTTATATCGATGTCACAGACAAACTCGCGGGTATAGGAAGGTAAAGGTCATAAGCATAATCAGCCAATTAGCGTTATACGTTAAGTTAAGTTAAGTTCGTAGCCACTGATAAGAAACAGACCTCTTTTTTGCGAGAGGTAAAGGATAACCCACGTTTCTAGGACATGCTGGTTTCCTCATGATGTTTTCCTTCCCCGTCTTGTGAGCAGTGGTCATGATATCAAAATTACCTAGGTACACATAGTTATGTGCCTAGTTGGGTTCGAATCCAAGATCTACGATACTGAAGTCCGGGCTGTTTCCACTTGGTAATTTCACGAATTTAAATTAAAAACAGGTACAGTAGAACAAATAAAAAATATCGACTTGGTGCACGAGGATGTTTCTGGCATGTGGAATATGAGCTCGGGTAACGTTGTGCCGATAGTCGTTAAGGCCAATGGCTTGATGGCCAAGAGCCTCGACGAACATCTTTGAGGCTCTCACTAGGCCGTTGTATCAAGGGCCTGATCCAGCAGGCAGTATTCCTTGATACGGCTCGCATTTTGAGGTTCCTCTCTGGAGCCCTAACCACCTAGCTTGGACCCTGCTTCAGACTACTATTTTTAATGTATTTTTTAAGAAATCTTTAAAAATGTGTTATAAAAATTAATAAAATCAATATAATTAGGCATTCAGACAAATTGAGTTTATTGAAATCTGCTCGCCTGTTTACCTATACCTTGGAGAGACAGTGCCATTACCTATCGTAATCTATTTAATCGACATGGTTATATTGAAAAAAAAAAACATGATTTCAACGAAGCTGTACCATGAGCAGATCATCAATATGCAATCATAACGCTTGGCAATTAAAACTAGAGCCTACATCTCATACCTACCAAGATAAAAAAGAAACCATCTTGCATAAAATTATCTCCAAGTTACAATAAGAATTTATAGGCACATGCGTAACTGCAGAATTTATTACCTTTATTACGGGTATCGTAATACAATGAGCTCATTTCCCAAGAGGCTTGCATCAACGGAGCTAGCTACGTATAAGACAGGTATTCGCAACATGCCGTGAGCTCAATGGGTGTCTTCAGACGTCTTCCCTCTTATTAAAGTGTCGAATATTGTCAAATATAGCGCGCGTCCATTAAGGGCGAGAGTGGGCGGTGATATTGAGAAGTTATCGGGTCGGGTGTACGTGGTGTTAGTGTGGTAGTGATGAGTCTTAAGATAGGAAATGAGATTTACTTTAGAGAGATGGCGTGTAATCTATTAACTTGCCTTAACGTGACGTCTGTTTCCCCGAAGATTGAAGCAGACTTGTATCTACAATAACCTACTAATTAAATACAAGGTAGTTTGATTTAGGTAGGCTAAAGAAGTTCGAGACGGGACGGGACTGGACGGGACGGGACGTCCCAGAGAGGTCACATCACAACATAACACAACCGGAAAACACTTTTATACCGTGAAATTCAGCAAAATATCTTATTAGACCAACGTACTGCAACGTACGTACGTATCTATTACTGGCAAAATAATAAAACAGTATTCATGTCTTAGGTACCTACATTTCCATCTACTTTGTACACATAATAAAGATAGGATATAAAATTGGCTCAGGTAATTGGTAAGCTTCAAAGTTATAGAAGCCAATACCATCTTGGCACTTTCACTGGAACGTCGCCGCGAACGTCTTTGTGCCAAGTTAAGGTCTTTCTAAGAATTGATCAGGAAGTCAAATTACTTGGCATTCGCTAGATTTGGATGAATATGTCAAGACTGCGACGCCAGTGGGGCGCTAGGTACTTAATAAATTAGAACAAATAACTGTACTTATCAATCTATATTATTTTATTTCTACTTTTACAAGTTATATTATGATGGACATTGTCCGTTTGAGCAGAGGACTACGTTTGAAAGGACACCGTTACCAGCAGATGTACCGAATCAATCAGCTAGCCAGGAGACTGGAATTACATACAACCGGTAACCGTGTAGGTAAGGCTGAGAAATTAAAAAAATTGAGGCAATATGGGATAAAGCTTTTGTGTGGCCAGTACGAAGTAGAATACTATTAGGCATTATAGACTTATTATGTATTTACAACTAATATTGTCAAAATGCAGTTGAAAGGAAGCTCAAATCTCCAACAAAAAGTTATGCCCATTTTGTCTAAGTCACCTAAACGAATAGTACCTACGTATGTAATTATTAGACACATCTGAATCGCAACTGTATTTATAAACTACTAGCGGCCCGTCCAGGTTTCGCACGGTTGTACATTTATTTTCCCCTAATTCCCCTCCCCCCCGACCTATTTTTAGGGATAATGTAGCATTCTAATGGTAAAAGAATTTTTGAAATTGGTCCAGTACTTTTTTAGTTTATTCGCTACAAACATACAAAAATATAAATCTTTTCTCAAAATTATATTAGTGTTAACTAGCTGTTGCTCGCGACTTAGTTCGCGTGCGAATTTTGATGTGTAAGTGTGAGAAAGAAAAGTAGCCTAGTGCTATTCTAGACTATAATCTACTTTTGTGCCAAATTTCACCCAAATCCGTTCAGCCGTTCTGGCATGATTGAGTAACAAACATCCATCCAAATTTTCGCATTTATAGTAGTAGCTAGTAAGATTTCTCCGAAACAAAATCGTCCATACATTAACCCTGTCATAACCATATATATCTTCAGATAAGTCTGCTGTCGCTACCCGTTTAACTCCGCGCTTCTAGGCGGGGCGACGTTCGAACTGACTACCTTCAATTACCGGCCTAAGAGCGCTTATTATTTAGAAATTCAATCGGTAAATACAATAATCGTTTCGCATGACAACGCGTTAGCCGGCGGCGGCGTGCCGTGCTCCACTTTCGGCTTTGTTAGGACTTAATTAGGAATAGTATCAGGATTATGAGCTTTATTTCTGAACGAAATTATTGCGATTGCCTAGGTTAGTGAGAAAACTCAAATTGCCGATGTAGGTCACACGGCTGCCAAGCTTGGAACTGGGCTGGCCACATCTGTCGCATGCCGGAGGAGCTATGGGCTAAAGTAACCACACAATGGGTCCCAAACAGCAGCAAACGGCAACGCGGCAGGCCCAGAAGGAGATGGCGGGACGAACTCGACTCTTTTCAAAAAGATTGGCAAACAAAAACACTGGATAGGGATAAGTGGAAAGAGGGAAGGGAGGCCTTTGCCCTGCAGTGGCATACAATGGCTGATAATAAATAACAGGTTGGTCAGTGCATGGGTGCCCAGTTGACCACCCATTACATACCTAGTTTCCTCCGTGCCTCGAAAAGCACGTTAAGCCGTTGGTTCCGACTGTCAATTGTAGATCTCTGGCAGTCGCTTCAGATATTTAGTGGTCCGAAAGTCTGACAACCAGTCCTACCACAAGGGCCTATTACCCAATACTAACTGGGTTGTGGAGGTCAATTAGGCAGTCGCTCCATGTAAAATACTGGTAACAGCTACTTCCAGTTAGATTGGAAGCCAACCCCAACATAGGAAAAGGCTAGGCAGATGATTATTGTTAACTATTGGAGGTCAGATAGGCAGTCGCTCCATGTAAAATATTGGTATTCAGTTGCATCCGGTTAGACTGGAAACCGACCTCAACATAGTTGGGAAAAGGCTAGGCAGATGATGATTGTTAATTCTTGCCCTTGATTAAATTGTCTGTTGGTTTTGGTATGAAACTGAAGTTATAACGCGTGATTGGAATATTGGACGAACCATTACTGCCTCGCAAAAACATGACTTTGCTAGCTTTTTGAGAAGGAAAGAGCATATAGGTAGAAGTAAAATAAAACACATTTTCATGCATCCAACTAAATATTTATTTCGCCCATTTATAATATAAATTGATGATAAATGGCTACGTTTCATCACTAGTGAGCGCGCCCCAAACTCAACTACGCTTTGTACTGAATAATTTCATTTGGCGAACTATCCACCTAACTATTCAATGTATTCGATATATTTACCAATTCACAAACAGTACAATCTTAAAATACAATATTAAAACATAATAAATACCAATGCGTATGTAGGTAATGTTAAATTATTTATAAAAATAGCTGAAGAAATTTTTGGTACGATTATGATTATTTAATCTAAAATTAGTTTTAAATACGAATGGACTAACACTACTGAGAAATATGTAACATTAACATAAAGGAATACAATAATCACACATAACCATACAGTAACTAGTAGAATATCAGTCGAAAATCATTCAGCTTAGGTAACTCAATACTTTATCATATAATAGAAACATCAAAATGTTTAAAAACTTCTATTACGGGTGAGTTCCACTAACCCAAATAATTTAAATGGAATAATTTGATATAAAATTGACGAATAAGTGAGAAATTAAAATTATTTTGGGTTGGTGAAACGCACACTTAAAGTGTATATTATAAAACTGTATAAAATGAACTCGAGCAGTTATTTTATTTGTAAGAACAAACACTGTTTATATGGTTTGTGCTGTAAGTTTATTTTTTGATAGCCATCAACTAATTCAATGATCTTATTGAGAATATTTAGTCAACTTTTTTTAGTAACGATTTCATTAATTACAATTTTGTATGTTTTAGAAAGTCGTATTTAAGTAAGTAAACTTGGTGTCCATAACAATTTAATCTTTTAAATAGCATTAGTATCTTAACAGTATAAAATATTCGTAAATTATGAGATAATCACAGCACAGTCGATAGCAAATAACTGAGAACATTAAAAATGTTCATTGTTATAATAACTTGCTTGTTTCCGTAACTGTGAGAAAGATCTAATTTAATTTCTATGTAAATTGTACACATCGTTCTTATCTTAATTTATATGCAGACTGTACTTTCAAGATGGCGTAATGTTGATGGCTATCGAAAAATTATCAAGTTTACAACAGTTATAGAGTCATAAAAACTAGATAATGCATATCATAGTAAAATATAAAATGTGGAACAATACAAGTTACGAGTACATACGAGTAAACACATTAACAGATGTAAAGAGTTGTATGAAATTGTTCGTTGGAAATGTAAACCTTAACACCTAGAACTTAAGAGCTATAGTTAAAAAATCTAACGCATAAACGTATGAAAAATATCACTTGATTATCGGAAAGACTTGTATGAAAGACTTGTTAGTATGGAGTACAAATTTGAATTAGTTTATTATTTGGTATTTATATTGCAATATTTTTTGTCATTTTTTTAACCAAGTTTGACATATCGATGTAAATTTTCTTGACAAGCAACACCACCTTGAATTGCACACGTAAGAGGAGAGCTAAGGGACCTTGAGTTACGCACGCACACATTTACACAATAAATCCGGACGCCATCTAACGAAGACGCCCATAACAATTAACTCTCAAGACTCTCGAGATTACGCCCGCGCATTCTAATAGATGGCGCGCAAGTCAGATATATAAGTGGTCATACTAATAACATTATTTAGGTATATTATGGAAGATATAGTCGCTTGTAATGAACACTTTTATAATTATATAGGGTCTAACTTTTTAAACACGAAATATTTCAAGAGTAACTTCTACAAGTCGTAAAGTCGCCATAGCAACGAAAAAAAAAATTTTTTCTGATTGTTTTCATTTTTACGAAATTATTATAGTTCTAAATATTCTTGAGACATTTTGCATAAAACCTTAACAAACTTTAAACTTACTTACTTACTTTTACTTTTTAAACCTTTAGACAGTATTTATTTTGTGGGTCAAGTAATTTTTTTTTTTTTTATAAAAATACACTTAGATAAAAAAAATTTTTTCGTTGCTATGGTGACTTTACGACCTATAGAAGTTACTCTTGAAATATTTCGTGTTTAAAAAGTTAGACCTTATATTTTAGTGTAATCACTATTCTCTAATAGAGATGAATTACACTACTGTAAACTGCTGAAATCGTAAAAGTAGTAGGTGATCATAATGTGTTGGAAATGCAAAAATTTACTAAGTTACAATCTATTATAAGTCGCGTTATGAGTTTGAAATGTTTTCATTTTTATCCATTTAAAAATCAAGAGATCAAAATATTTAAAGCGATATATTTTAAATACAAAAAGTCAAAAGGTGAAAATGTAAAAAGATTTCATGATTTTATAGGTAATTCATAAGAAGAAAAGTAGATATTTTATAAAAATCTGTGTTATTATAATATTTATGTAAAAAACAGCTTACGAAAATTGTATTAAAATTCATCAAAATACGATATAAAGAGACTAAATAAAAATTGCACCATAAAGAATAGGGAGGGTTACAGCTACTTTTAAATTTTACGAAAGGCATTATATTAGGAGTACAGAATCTTTGGGTATTTCAAAATATAATAAATTCATATGAATCTGCGTATACATACAAATATATCTCGAATATTTTTTATATTCTGTGAACGACGCCACAATAGAAAATACTCTTTTCTAAATTTTATAATATTATTCCACATAGAAGACGGACTAAAATTAACTACATATTGAGCAAAGGAATACGGACTAAAATGATATATTTTTACTACGATGTCGGCTATACAAGCTTTAAAACATATTTGCGTAAATATAGTCTCTAAATCATGGTAATAAAGTCCAAAATTACTTGTCAAACATTTGTTGATGATACATTATTATATTATGCAAAAGCAATACTGTTTATAATAACTTTACTCACTACAATATAATAAACTGCAAATATATCTCAAATAAAATTCATACAAAAATAATACAAATAAAATTAATCTGCTAAACGTCAATTCATAAAAATGTTGCCAAACTAATACTTTTTATAGGAATCATATCAAATAAAATCACGAATACAAAATATAAATGACATAAAATGCGAAAGACATTCGAGTTAAAAATATAATGATTTCCTTAACAAAAAAAGTATTGCAAAATAATAATATTTAAAGTAGCAATATAAAAAATAAAGGTAAGTATAATATTTTTCAATCTTTTCTAAATTTTGTTTTCTTACACTGAAATAGAAAATAACTATCATAAAGTTAATAAAAACTGATTAATTCAGTCTATTGTTAAGTTTGTAAAGTTTTAGCTGTATGTAAATTAATATTATATCACTGTTATATGGCCCCGACATATAAAACTAAATGCTTTCTGTGCCAAAACAAAAAATACAATTTTAATAATCACAAAAAATAAAATCTAATAATTTTATTCCATTGACGGAATGATATGCATAATATATATTATATTAAAATAATGAAATATACTACCATAGTATTTCGCTATGTTACGCCTTTTGAATAAGAAAAGCAATGGAATTTCGTGCGACTCCTTGCTACGTATATTCTAGCAGGCGTCATTTGATTATTACGACACAGCAATTCGAGTTTAATAACGCACATACACTATATTTAATTTAATCAATTCATTTTAAAATAGTTTTTATATTTATGACGGAAAAGTTATAATTCATTTACTCGCTATTCGAAAATATAGAAACGACATTTTCTTTCGCACCAATGAAATGGTCTTCATTGCCAGTCTTATTTTTCCTTCAACATAATAATACTTCAAGTCTTTCTTGTTTTAATTTCACTATTTCCTTTGAGCCCACAAATACACAATGGTGCAAAAGAAAGTGTGTTTCAGGCATATTGACCTACAAGGTTTTCGCATCTCGTTTGATAGATGCTGGTAGCTGATAGATGTAGGTAGGACATACATAATAATATTCTTCATCAAATCTACTACTTGCGGACTTTGCATTTTTAAATGCACTATGAACATCAGCTACATTTCATACTCTCGCGCAGGTTTGTTGTTGATTATTAAGCACTGTCAAAGCAAAACTAGCATATGCGGAGTTAAATATTAAAAACTTTCTTGTTAATCAATAAAGTCATGGCATGCAACATAATATATGTAAGTAGTGTAGTAACTTATATCAACGACATAAGGTTCAAACTAAAAACAATTTGTGCGACTTTGCAAATGGTTCTGTATATGCCACTTTTGCGCTAACAGGCTAATTTTAAACACCTTTTTCTTATAGCCAATGCTGCGAAATTACTTGCAAACTGTTCTGATTGGTCGACGAAAATTACACCAACCAACACTGGACTGCGCAAAGTTATAACAATAGATGGTACTAAATAGGCTTTCAGAAACCTGGTAGATGTCATATTTTTCTTACTTCTTCAACAATGTGACTCCCCATTCTCGTGGTGGCCGGAATCAAAGGAGCTGAGATGTCCGAGTCCTTTCGGCGGGATGGGAGGAGGCTTCTCTCCTTCGTCTACCCGCAGGGGTTCAGACATCATTGAGATTATTTCCTCGTAGCGCAGCGAGTCTACTGTTAGGTCGAGTTCTGAAAGAGATTCTGGTGATGTAGTATCCACTTTATCTTGGTGTGATCATTGGCATTCAGGTGTATGTACGTAAATGTGAAGTCTTAATATGGCTACCCTCAGTGATTTAACTCTGATCTATCTTGCCTGTATGGTCCAACTGTCAATAAGTCTAATAGCGGAAGTGGGAAAGGGACGCTTCCGCTATTAGACCTATTCCTTTAGGTTAGTCAAGTATTTCGGATTAAGTGAAAACAACAAACAAATTACAAATTTACATCAACATGGTCAGAGCCAAAGCAGTAAATGTAAATAGCAGAACCGGTGATTGGGGCTAGTCCTAAAATATACCTACCTTTCGACTAAGACGATGTGGTCACTTATATATGTTTACATTTAGGAACGGGTAGAACTTGGAGAATATACAGCCGAACATAGAACCTCTTCCTTTGAAGTCTGTTAAAAAGTGAATCAGCAACTTGTAGGTACCTTTGTGCAGATGTGCGTGATCGTCAGCGTTCCCGTAGGCGTGGTCCACGCTGACGCCGGAGTCGCGCGCGTCGTCCGGCGTGTCTATCGAGCGCGTGCCGCGACGTGGGATCGCCGGCGGAGCTTCTATCCATGAGCGTTTGTCTCCTGTAACAAAATGAGTTTTATTCTAATAATTACTGTGTCTTGTATCTAATAGATGAAAATTCGATGCATTTTGTCACGGAGAAGCCTGTAAGTGTAAGTGTTTGATTGATGCTAAGGTATTTGCAAACTGATTGATGACAGCCCCGTCCCATCTTCACAAAAGGTTTGGTTTATAAACGTTAGCACGCATATATTCTTCATGCCAACTCTTATCACAGTCAGTTTTAGATAATTCGCAGTCTCAGTTTATTTACAAGGTTTGGTAAACCCTTTCGCTGCCCAGCACCCAGCGTAATATGGGCATTGGACTCATATGCTGGGCACTGAAAGGGTAAAGCTTACAGCACTTTGATCATAATTCATATAAGAGAAGGATAACTGACCAGAAACTCTGGGCGGTAGTGGAGGTGCGTCGCCAGGTTCGCTCCACGACGCACGACTACTGTGTCGGCACTGTTCCACCAATTCCCCATCGATTGAGTCCCTGAAAGTAACAACAGTTTGAATGTTCTATTTCATTTCTAATAGAGGGGAATACGCAGTATAAATAGCACCTTCATGTTAATCGTTAAAGATTTGTTTTGACTGTCACACTGTTAAATGCCGTAAATGTAATATTCTGTCGTTTATAGATCTTTGGCAGTCGTTACGAGTAGTCAGAAGCCCGAAAGTCTGACAACCAATCTGACTAAGGGCTATCGTATTACCCAGTACTAAATGTGTTGTGGAGGGCAGATAGGCAGTCGCTCCATGTAAAATACAGTTATTCAGCCGCATTCATAATCACAAACGGCTATCCTGTGCCCTCGGTTTATTAAGGGAAATGTGGCCAGCGCTTTGGAAACTCGTATATCTATCGCGCTCGCTTTTGTTATGCCAAAAAAAGATAGAAATATAATTTGTCGATTCAAAGCGTTTGTGAATACGGGTGTAGATTCGAGTGTCACTTACCGATATTTCTCTAGAGGCGGTCTCGTAGGACTCCTGGGGTCTCCAGACTTGGGCCTGATCGGCAACGGTGGGGCCGACTTGATCATAGAGTTATCTTCTACGCAGTCACGGTTGTCGCTGATCGGTAGACTGCTCGACATTATGCTCTGCTGCTCCATCGCGTCTTCCATTGATAGCTGTTGGTATGTTTCAGGGTTTATAGATGGCGCAACTAAAGGTGCTGTGTGGATAATGTGAAGGATGCTGATATCTTGAGCTTGTGAATTAATTCATGATCAAAATGGTTATATTTTTAATATAAAACCGAGCTAAGTGGAACAGTTTGGAAGAAGGTTGACCTACGGTAATCGTCGCAATTTTTAGTAATGTTTTGAACTATTCGTATTAGAAACCAAAAATTGTGAATTTCGGAGCAACTGCATCAATACATTCACTATTATATCGTGCGTTCATCATAAAACTTGGCTATTCAATCGAATTCTCTCTAGATTCCTTCTCGTATGTTTGTTTGTTCTCCTTCTGTATGTTTTGTGTACTGCCCAACAGATGGCGTGACTTACCGGCTTATCATAGAGGTGTCCATCGTCGTAGTAGTTATCACTTTGTTGAATACTTTGAGATCGTTTGTCTAATGCTGGGACTGGCGGTAGCGGAGTGCTGAAAATATGAATAATAACATTAATGCTCTACCACCTTCATACGGATGCGATCTATAAGTTGAAGACTGGAGATACTGACAAGATCGTGCTGGGACCAGTCAGTATGTCAATTATATTATATCGCTGGACTGCCTCGTTTGTCATGATGGGTTCGATTCCTAGGCCGGACAATGTGTTATTTCGTTTTTCATCAGGAACTTCTCCGTAGCAGCGACAGTCTGGATTTGTGTCCGGGTGATGGCAATAGGCTCGCCCCCTATTACATTAGATACACCTCTGCCTAACCCTTCGGGGATTACAGGTGTGATGTTATGTTAAGAAATATCTTATCTTCTTTGGTAGCTTATATAGTGATAAAGAAGAAGAATTAGCTTACTTTACAATACTTTCTGATAGTTGTCTTCGTGCACGAGCTAATCCTGGTCCTAAGTTCTGCCGCAGTTGGTTGAATCGTTCTACGAGTCGCCTGAAATTACATAAATTATATCATCGAGCCTTTAGCAATTAAGTTAAATTAATGATTTTAGTTTCACCGCCAGTTTTTGGAAACTGCCTAATTAATTGAATAGGTAACTGAACCGTTTAACTAACCTGTGCAATGGTTTAACATCTTCCGGTGCCAACCTTCCATGTAGTGACAAGCCGGCGTCGACCACAGCGAGTTGCGAAGACACTAGCCTCCTCAACTAAAATGAATAAAGATTTGTCAGGTAACAGAGTAAGACTAGAGTATAAAAATCGATGCCAGGGACATTATACTACGGGTTCGGAAAATGATTCTTGAATCCCTGTCAAAAAGCTTGTCATGATGTCCCTACACCGTGAATACAGGGTGTACGGGACAGCCTTCCACAAACTGATGGGGTGAATTCACTACATCATACTACACATGTACAAGAAATTATTTCAGGAATTTTATGGAAATCCAATAAATTTTATTTGATTTATTTCCTCATACGCAATGTATAGTTACCGTGGCAAAACGCATGTAGCTAATGTCAAGCGCGACGACAAGTTGAACTCTGTAGCTAGGGAGCAAGTGAACAGCTGATTTCACGTGTCGTTCGTTAGAGTATTTCAACATTCATTGTTGGATTTTTGATTTTAGCCGTATTATTGCTGTGTACAGGGAATAAAGAAATAAAGGAAGAAGTAACAGAATTTTTCTTTTTAAAAAACCCGAGAAAAATTCCGGTGGAATATGATTCAAAATAAGGAGCTGAATGCACCCTGTCAGTTTGTGGAGGACTGTCCCTTACACCTGTATGTTACTGTTATTGTCCAAAATTGGTGAAGGTTAGGTCTTCTAAATACTAGTTGAATTCCTATAGAATTGTAATACTTTTATAAGTCCATACCTTAGCCGCCGCGGCCGCTTCCCTGGGGCTGGCGTTCCTGGCGAAGTCGTGCGTCATGAAGGCCTGCTCGTACTTGGTGATGCCGCCCTGCACGTTGGCGTCGATGGTCCCCTGCAGGCGCATGGAGAACGGGTTGATGTTCTGCGCCGGCGCCGCCGTGTACTGCGAGATCAGGCTGCGCAACTCGCGCTCCGTCGCCTCCATCGTCTCGCACGCGTACTGGGAGGGGGACACAATTATTAGAATTTTGATGAACATTAAATGCGACGGCAGGTGCTCAGATGCTGGTTTTGTGCTAGCTTAGGGATTAAGAATATAGTTAATCGAAAAAAAAGGTATAAAATAAATTGCATGATCCGCGGTATCTCTGTTCCATGGTGATCGGCCATGAAAGAGAAATACACAAAACAAGCCGTGTAGTTGTGGATTATTGAATTATGAAGAGACACAGCCATCATCATAGTATTAACAAAAACAAGAACTCACTTCAACCGGTGGTATTTCTTCTACAGATCTTGAAATCACTTCAGACCACCTCAAAATGCCTGGTAATGAGACTTCTGTCACTAGTGTTGTTCTTTCAATCCAGAGGCTCTGAAAATCGAAACAAAAGAGGTAACATTACATACAATAACGTTTACAGTCTTATCGTATTTACTTCATTAACAATTTTTACGAAATATATCACGCTAAAACCTAAACCCAATTGTTGGTTATTGGTCACCCCGACCTCAATCCTCGGTCGCTTTCAACCATTAGCATCCGCCAAGCGAAGATTGTCGTTGCAAACCTTAGTTTACATAGCACTAAGCGGATTTACATTTTGTACAAAAACTGTCAGAAGTCTAGTTCTATCTAAGGAGATAAAAATCCAAAAACGTTTAAAATCAGCCCTAAGTAGCCTTTACTTAGGGCTTATTATAGTGGTTGTTAGTTTACCTTGAACTCATTATCCTTATCAATAGGCGGCTTCTGCAGCGGCCGGTCACAGAGGAACGTGTCGACGTCATTGCACGCGTAGAAACGCTTCACTTGGTCTGGCGTGCCTGACGGCCATTGGCGCCGGGACGCCACTGGCTTTACGTTGCAGATTTGTATGTCTGAAAGTAATTTCATATTTTAACACTGTTTGAAGCTTTCACGGTTTAAAACTACACTTATACTGTCACTTACGGGATATCTTCCGTGATTGTTCATTATTCTGAGCTTATTGGGGGCTCAAAATAATGAACAATCACGGAAGATATCCCGTAAGTGATAGTATAAGTTTTTTTTTTTTTTTTTTTAGTAGCCTCTACTGTCCCACTGCTGGGCAAAGGCCTCCCCCAATTCCTTCCATGTGCTCTTTTCTTGTGCCACCTCGAACCAGCCCTCGCGGTAAGCGTCCAGATCGTCTCGCCACCTCTTTCTGGGCCGGCCTCGGCGGCGCCGTCCATCTTCCGACAACCATCGCGTGGAGACTTTTGCCCAGTATAAGTTTAATTTCATATTATCTATGTTAGTAAGTAACAGGCATGTTGTGATGGCCCAGAGGTTAAGGCCTCGCCTCTCATGCATGAGGTTGTGGGTTCAAATCCGGGCAAGTACCAATGTGACTTTTTCAATTCATATGTACTTTCTAAGTTTATCTTGGACATCACAGACATCGGTGAAGAAAAACATCGTGAGGAAACCTGGACTTATAATTAATATAAGTCTGAAATCGCCAACCCGTCTTGAGCAAGCGTGGTGATCAATGCTCGTGCCTTCTCTGTATGAGAAGAGGCCTTTGCCCAGAAGTGGGACAGTAACAGGCTGGTATTATAAGTAACAGGCTGGAGTATACCAATGGTACCTAAATGTGAGGTGCTACACACATGTTCGGCTAGGCATTAAGGTCACAAAAACTTGACAGAAGTGCGAAGACCTTTATTCGAAACCGGTGGGCGACGACACAATCAAATATAATATGTTGATATACGTTCGGCAAAAACCGGGGCTTAGTTCGATTTGTACCAACCCGTACACAATCAAGCGGAGTTTGCCGATTTAGCATGAGGCGGATATGTGTAGTAATTGCCTCGGCTCGGCTGTTTTAACTTTTATTAGTCTAAACCAACCAACCCGAACAAATGTATGGTTGCACAGAACACAATGAGGAATTAAATTAATAGATAAATTAATTGGCGACCGCGCCTGGCGACGAGGTATAGCTCACACGACTGATCACGAATGAATGAGCCGATTAAAATATATTATATCTCGAGTCGCAAGCCAATTATAATCATACCAACATATTATAAATTGGTAGATATTCTGGTACTCCATTGTGTAAACGTGTAAGACCATTGTGTGCACTCACATTGACCATCGTTGGCGATGATGGAGTCGTCGGGCGGCGTGTTGCGCATGAGTATGTGCGCGGCGACGTACTCCGCCTGCAGTCTTTGCGTGAACGCACCGATACGTTCGTAGTCGTGACCGCGGTATACGAATTGTTTGTTCTGTGGGCATATAACATAAGTTTAGCGAAACTAGGAATCTTAAAAGTTGTCATAGAAAGTTCATAAATAAGGCACGAGCAGTGAAGCGCAATTTTCGGCTTACTAGCGTCTCATCATTTAGAGAAAAGAAATCTAACTAGCAAGCACGATTCGTTGAGAGCATACTTCGAGAAACCAATGATGGCCTGTTTGAACTTTATGAGACAGGGGACAAGGTGTGAAATTTCTATGTCATGAAGCAATGAACCAAAATGTAAAATCATTTTAGATATTTTTTATATTCAGCTTTATTACAGTAGTGTTTCTTACCCTCACGAACAATGGACATCCTTTTCCATAGAATCCAACCCTGAAATACTCAGGCTCTGGTCTCAGCTGTTCCATCACAGAGTCCAAGAATGTAGCGTGTGTGCGCAAACAGTTCGACAAACGAGGGTAGTCGCATAACTTCACTTCATATAGTGTTGCCAGCTCGCGTAGAAGTGGGAGGCCTTTTTCCCAGCACTGGAATAAAATTACAACATTATTTCGAAATCTTAAGTTTAGTTGACTTGGAAATTGTATAAGTATAAAGAGTGCTCTAAAATTAAGAATAGATTTCGATAAAGAATATCCACTCCTCCCAGAGCGGGGGGGGGGGGGGGGGTCATTTGATGATTTCCCATCCGAAAAAAAGAAAGGTGTGACTGCAGATTATATCACGAGCTCCCAAAGCCTTGCATTTAAAAACAGCCAACTTGCGTTCAGTCCCATCACTCCCACACTACCAATAGATAGAGTGATTCACGAGGAAAGTTTAGGTATACAATTTGTCAAGGTTTTGTGTAAATTGTTTGAAATATGACGATAATTGTTGGAAGTGTCGGAAAAAGTCAAGCCGCATTGCTCAACTCTACCCGTGCGAAGCCAGGGCAGATCGCTAGTACTATATAAGTTCCATCTCTCTTGTGCGCATGAACAATCATGATTATAATGGTATAGTACTGCTTTTATAATTTAAGGCGTGCCTCATTTAAGTAACACTGCGACAATTATTTTAAATGTCTCATATAGGGCAGGTTTCCGCTAAGCCCAGCTAAGTCACGGAAACGACAATAAAAAAAAACCACGTACCTTTCCGCGGTTAAAGTATTGCAGCACTTGGTTGTAGAGCGCTTCTTTTCGTTTCCATTCGGGCATCTCCGGGTGTTCAGAGTCCACGCCTATTTGATCGCTCTCCCAACTCAAAGTTTCTGCATACAACTGAAAATATAAAGAGGATGGTTTAGATTTTTTGATTCACAAGAATTCTTAATTTAATTTACACTGAAGGATTTCTGATTTAGTTAAATAAAACATTGCCTCACACTAGGAATTTCTCCTGTATCGTGAGTGCTTTTTCAAACATTAAAACTCTCATACACAAACAGCCAGCGGGGTTGTTTGACCTGTAGGCCATAAAAACGTTTGTTCCATGCGGGAATCAAACCCACGACACGCATCGCAACAGGCACTGCGCCAACCGTGCCGTCAATTTAAGGTTAATTGCACCGTGGCTATGGCAAAACATATGCAACGATTACACTCTTATATTGAAGGGAACATAATGGGTTACTTAATTACTTATCAAGCGCACTACGTCACAGCCCACGGCCAGTAGCCGCAACATCCAATCAAAGCATCGTATCCACAGTGACAAACTGATTGTGCGACGTGCAGTCTGAATAGCTGCTGGCTAGTTGCGGCTTAACTTTACAAAATTTACTATAAACACAGCGGACACAGTGAGTTACGTGTGTCGGGAACAGAAAAGAGTTTCGAGTGACAGTGGTACCGGTACTGAGTCCAAAAAACGAACAAGAAAGAGGGTAGGCCGATTTGTCTGCTCATAAACACCCACCCGCAATAACTTCAGTTTATCCGTGATCATGGTGCTTGCAACAGCGCCGAAATATCGGGAACTCAACACAAACAGTAAACATGGTAAATATCCCGTTTCTAGAGTTAATGATAATTTTACTATGAACGTCCGAATCTTGGTCAGAGCTTTTGCTTATCAAGGTTACGGCCTTGTACAACTACTAGTTATGGCCGCCTACTGCGTAAGATACTTTCATATGAAAACTATCATAATTTATATATGAATACTACAGCTTACCAATAAAGTGCATCCAGCTTCAACAAAGTTATCAGACGCGATGTGAAGATCGTGCAGCTTGTACACGTAGCGCAAGTACATCTCTTTGCGATCGATCTCGTTCTTGTAGAAGTTCTGAAATATAAGTAAATGAAAAAATTAGTAAGACGTTCTGAAACTCATGTTATGATAAGTCATTGGTTGGCTTCCAGTCTAACCGGATGCAGCTGAATACCAGTGTTTCACATGGAGCGACTGCCTACCTGACCTCCACAACCCAGTTAGTACTGGGTAATACGATACCCCTTGGTAAGACTGGTTGGTTGGTTATGGTAAGTAATGAAATAAATGATACTCATTGTGGTTTAGGATGTATGTTTTTTAGAAGAACGTCAATGTCTATTTTGAACTGTTTGATCTCAAACACAATTTACACAAGACGCGATACAGCCTTCAGGCACATTTTGATGCATAACTTATGCAGATGTCTAGTTAATACAAGTGGACTAGGCAACCGCGGAAGTAGCATGAAATTATCAAGAGTCCACTCACCAATAAATTGACAGTAGCAGCCATCCTCTTATCCCTGTGCTCAGCCCCCTGCATGACAGCGCGGTAGTCCAGCAGCCGCTCTAGCAAGCGAGTCACACACGCCACGAAAGCTGCGCCGGCTTCCCTCCACCCTTCCGTTGACACTCGTTCCATTAACCTGAGATTATTATAAAACAAATATGAAGAACTGAAAGTAAGATGGTAGAAAGTTACTTGCTTTACAATTATTTATGGAAAGATTTATTTCGCAAGTTTCAGTATAAGGCTCATTTTCATTGTCACCAAAACAAGCACAATGTTCAAACAATCATCAGGTACCATAATCAGGTTCAAGGAATGAGATAAGATAACCCTGGTGGTTGCAAGCATGACTGCTGAGCATGAGGTCCAGGGTTCGATTCCCTGGTCGGGAAAAGTGTTATTGGGTTTTTTCCATCAGGAATTTCTTGACAGCAGCCACGGACTTTGGATTTGCGCCTGATTGATGGCAATAGGCTCACCTCCTTTTACATGGGACTTAACATAGCTGGCGAAATGTGAGTGTATTATTAGATACACCTCTGCCTAACCCTTCGGGGATTACAGGCGTGATGTTATGTTTATGGTATTAACTAGCTGCACCCTTCAAGCTTTAAAGGGGAAGCGCCAGGGTAGCCCGCGAAATTCAAATTTTCTTAGTTTTTTAGCAATTTGTAAGTCAGTGTCAGTCTGTATGTTGAACAAAATATAATTCGCGGTCGTAACATGTATGTATTTACAGAATTATAATCATTAAAAACATCAATACAACCATCTAAGTTCATATAATCCCATTGAATGACTATTTTCACTGGCCTTCAAATCGCAAATACGTAAAAAAAAATTGCATTTCGCGAGCTACCTTGGCGGTTTCACCTTAAACAGAAGGGCCGTTCAAATCGCTATTACAGTTCAGAATAGAGATAAAGTAAGTTTATAAACACGAAAAGAAGTTAGGAAACTCTCACGATTACGGAATCAGTCGCACTCGTACGGGCAAATTGCGCATGCACTCCGGACACGGACAGCACCATGCAAATACTTACTGAAATATCCGTGAGTGTCCATGTCCGGAACCGCGTCCGCAATTTGTCCGTACCGGTTTCCTTAACACTGTCATTATGCAACTTGCGAAATAAATCGTTCACTACACTAAAATTGGAAGATACTTAATTGTAACATTCAATGAGAATATTCTTCACAAAATACGTTGAAAAACACGACAACATTTTGTTTCATCTGTTATCAAACAAATTCACCGACCGACTGACGGTGAATAAATTTAAGTAGTTGTGTCAAAGTAATTAAGGAGTAATTAATAAAAATGAAAACGTGTTTAGATTGTATTGTTGTAGCTAGACTAAAATATTGTGTTGTTGCTAAGTGACGTCATAATTAACGGTTGTGGTACTTACACTGAGCTCAAATGTTCCCTGAGTAGCGTGGACAATAGAAGTATGATTAGACGAAATGTTATTTGGTTATAGTAAAGGTCGTAGTGGTAGAATAAGGTAACAAGATGGTGTGTAATTATTAAAATGAAAGGGAAAAGAGGAAAGAACATTCTAAAAAAAATTGTAACAATACTTGAATCAAAACAGTGTGCTCACTGAAATCTATAGACCAACCGCATTAACGAGTCCTCCGCGTTGCAAAGGCACATTAAGCTTCCAAAAAGTCGTAACAATATCCCACAGGTTACATGCTTTAAAATAACCATAATCCACGTAGGCATTACATTACTAATTGAACCAATACGTGATCAACATTCAGAATATTCCATTTAAATTGATACCTTCGCGAGGACTCATTAAAGCGGTCGGTATATAGTGCTTAGCTTACATATTAAAGCGCAAACCAGTGCAGGAAAAGAAAAACACAATGCCCTGCCTCGCAACATCATCATCATCTGCCTAGCCTTTTCCCAACTATGTTGCAACTACAGTCCATTCACAGTTATTATGCCTGTGGCGGGACTGTAGGTAGCTTATTTTTGACTATGCAAAAGTGCCTGTCATGGGTCTATTTGAAATAAATGCTTTGAGTTTGAGTTTGAGTTGGGGTCGCTTCCAGTCTAACCGGATGCAGCTGAATACCAGTATTTTACATGGAGCGACTGCCTATCTGCGCTGCGCCACAACACATAACTGAAAAACTCCTGATAGCAAAATGATGCTTCCAATCATTTGTGGTCAATCATTTGCGGTCTTTACATAAGGTCTGCGATAGAGCAACGCAACATGCTGGTCAGTACGCATGATGGTAATTAAAAAAGCATCCTTGAAAAGGTGAATACCACCGGTAATGTATTGGGCTTTGCGACCCAATCAAATTGTTTAGGCATGTGCACTGTGCAGTTATATTGCATCAAATTCTAAGGCAAGAGAGTACGGCTGCGGGACTGTTCGAAAGAGATACCGCGGCCCTGGAACATACAGGGCAAAGAAGGTACATGGATGGGTTTTAGTCAGTAAAAGTCTGACACTCCTTTTCACTCCGCCCAGAGCGAGAGGAGTCAAAAAAAAAGGCTAGAGAGTACCGCGTACAACGCGTTTTCGAATAGATAAATTACTTACACAGTATCAAACAGCCTCCTATAATGATCATCTGCCTTGTTATCCGCGACGAGCGAGTCGAGCTTGTCCACTAGAGCTGCCTCCGTGCGCCTCGCTTCCCCCGTGTGGGCTCGTTCAGCTGCCATCAGCGCGACCAGAGCACCCAAAGCTGCCCGACGTAACTCACTCACTAGAGTGATTTCTAGGAGAGCGCCTACTGCTCCGGGTACCAAGTGTAGTTGGGCAGCACCTGTAGGAATATTTTCAATATTAATGTGTATAAAACGAAGAAAACAAAAATTTTTTTTTCTTCGTTTTATTCGCACTGATTAAAAGTGTAGTCGTAACATTGAAGTACACAAATAAGCGATTCGTTCTGTAAATTTTGTGCCCTGTGCACTATAGCTTAAAAGCCTTCGCTTCTTCTTCTTCTTTACGTGTCGATGAACTCAAATTGTGTTAGACCAGTATGTAGCCACCTGCACAGCTCTAACATTTGCTTCAATTAAGTCTTGGTAGGTGCAGTGGTGGTGCATATCTTTCAGAGTGGCTCCACACTGGCAATCTGTTTGGGATGAGTCGAGGATACCCCATTTTGTCATATTATATATACAGCGGCTAACCTGGGCTCGCCATCAGTTAAAGCCTTCGCTACACTTGGTGATAAATGGAGCGTCATGCAAGGCAACGTGTCGCTAACAACTGAAAGAAAATGTCCTCGGGACGATGTCGGGGAACGTTTTGCAGACCACATTAGTCAGTGCTTACGTTGAAATGTTGCCCTAAAAGGTTATGTAGGCGCGCTCGCTCTCATAGCGGGAGCTTACAACATGTTCCACGTCAAGAAAATGCATCGAAAACTGTTGAGCAACATGTTGCGGGACACTGAGCAACGTTGCGTTTTTGACGATTGAGTTTTGCGTGTCATCCAGGGAAACCTATTTTGTTCTCTAGTGAATCTGAACTTTATGGCCTGCGGGCTGTGTTGATGCACTTGACCTTGCACCTGAATATTCCTAATATCTCACCCAACATGTTCCACGTGGCCAGCACTCTCATCCCGGCGGCAGCGCGCATGCGCGGGCGATCGGGCCCGCGCCCCGACCAGCGCTCCGGCTGTAGCGCCGTAGACGTCACTAATGCTACCCCTAGCTCCATGTAGCCCGACCATAACTGAGGAGGAAACATTGATGATAACATGATAATTTTAATAATATACTTCGCAAAACTGGGTTATCCTCGTATCAAAAAATTTGATACGCTTGGGCTGGGTGCTCCTTCCTTAAGTAAACGTCAATTTACGCGACACCGCCAGATGTGTTTTAAACCATATTAGGCTTGAACATTAGGCCAATGATTTTTACAGAGGACCTTTACAGCTAAGAGCGAAGCTAGCGAGCAGCTAATTCTGTTAATTCAATACTTTCAATATTTGCAACGAGTTAACAAAAATGTAAAATAATATTTAGATAACAGACTCATAACACATTTTTTTTTTTTGTCACGTCCACTTTAAGGACTAAGTGCGGAAACCAAATCCCTAACATAGATAGAACACATTTTTTACCATTGCCACCCGGAAAAGGGCATTTTATTCACCAATAACGGTGAATAAAACGCTCTTTTACTCACTGAATGAATAAAGACTTTTTGAATTTGGAACGAGCACGAATTATGATCAAAAAATAAATAAAACGTGCCGACAAGACTGAATTTCGAAAATTGTTCTAATTTGACTATACATTTTTAATGTTTGTATTTAATCCTTTGTTCTCTTATTATATTAACGATTCTATAATAAATAAATCTGCCTAGACTTATCCCAACTTTATTGGGTTCGGCTTCCAGTCTACTGGGATGCAGCTGAATATCAGTATTTTACATGAAACGACTGCCTATCTAATCCAGAACACAACCCAGTTAGTACTGGCCTATTGGGTACGTAATACGGTACCCCTTGGTAAGACTGGTTGGTTGTCAGACTTCCGGGCTACTGACTTCCTGTAACGACTATCAAAGAACTACAAATGACTGCCGGCCCAACGGCTTTACATACTTTCCGAGGCACGGAGGAACCTCGGTATGTAAATAATTAGTGGTCACCCATCCACAGACCGACCTTGGTAAGCCCGGCTTAACCTTGAAGATCGACCCGAGTGTCTGTTATTATTAACCCACGAGAACTATAAATACTATACTTCTATTTATTTTCTCGCAGTCAATGGTAAAAAGTAGAGTACACAACTCGGGAAAAAAAAGGTGATTTCGGTTCTTGAATCCCTTGCTCCGCTCGGGATTCTACTCTAGAATTCTTCGCTGCCCTCGGGATCCAACTTAGTCCCTCGAATTAAATTCCCTTTTTTTCACTTGTTGTATAATCTACTATTTCATCATAATTCATATTATTTCATTTAGTTTTAAGTAAATTTTTAAATTTCGAATTTTAAATTGTATTCAAATTGTATTACTTTATTATTAAGATCTGAGAACATTATGTTGTTGTCCTATGGTGAATGCTGCGTATACCTATAATAGGCATACATACCAGCACTTTTATGTTATTTTTATTGTTTCAAATTAATTCTTAGTATGTATTGCTGTTGATGTACCAAATAAATAAAGAAGAGGGCATAAATTCGTTAATGAACATGTCCGTTAAAAACCTATTCCCACAGAAGAATGTCCAACGTACCTGTGAATCAAACTGAGGTGGTTCATCTCCTAAGAACCTCTCAAGTAACGGTTGCGCCAGATCTTGAAGCGCGGACAGCAGTACTTTACAGCTTTGTACTCGGAGCACCATCCAGTCTGCTGGGAAGACCTGACAAAGAATACCAGGAAGTTATTAAACATGGATTTATAAGTAAACTGGACGTGGATGGATAGTCGCGTCGTTAGGAGATAGATGTCGTAATTTTCTGATTTGGGTGTATTTGCTTTGCCTTCCAAACATGACATCGAGTGAACAAACAATCACATGACCCACTGCGTCACCTATGGAATTCGGGCGCGGTGCGGGCTCACAGGTGTGCCGCGCACAGTGCGGGCGGGCTGCGCCCGCGCTGAGCGTGTCAATCAAACTGGCGAGCGTCAAGACGCGTCTTGTTGCCGGCGCGCTATGTGCCCGCTTTTGATTAGGACACATCCGCACGTCTTCTTTGTAATTTCTTACAAGTCGCAAGCGATTGTTTTACACGCTGACCGCTTTGCTGCCCGAACCGGCTCCCACTTGGACCGAAAACTAAATCCAGAGGCATTACAGGTGCGTTGCCATCTCAGATCCAAAGCAGAAATAACACTCGTACGCAGCAACGCTGTTCGACAGAAATATGTAAAATACTTACGTCCTGTTCAATAAGATGTCTGAACACTAAGAAAGCTCTCATCAAGAAGTCCTTCAAAGGCTTGCGGTCATGTGGATGCGGCGCGAGATGGCTCCAAAGTCGCTGGTAGTGGACAGGCTTTAGCAGTTCCATTACGCCGAGGAGGCCGGCTACCATTGAACCCTGAGGAGGAAAAGATGCATTTAAATGTCGCAACACGGCACATGCTATACAGGGAGAATTTTCTAAGTGGGCGTGGATGGCCATTATTTCCCAGAATTTGATCCTTATTAGCGACACTATCGATTGGTGTAATAATACAGTGTGTATTTTTTTTTCTGATTTTTCAAAAATCTAATGATGCAGTTTTAGTTTTCGTCAAAATCGCTCGAGACTCCTTTTGAGTATTTGTCGCTATTCCTCATAGTTTCGGATTTGGCCAACCACGTCTACTTGAAAAAATCGCCCCGTACACAGGGTGTAAACGGACCCTTGACGAAATCGTCGACCAACCATTCTGTACATACAAACTGACGCTGCGCAAAAATTTACTTTATTATTTACTATTTTTATTATAAACTTTATTTTTTGGTGTTCAAAATCATGGTTTGTTGCAGCCCTAATTGTTGCGCAGTCAAAACATTGTACTAAGGGATGCATTGAATACTACTAAAATTTAAAACTTACAAGCACAGGGGAGTTCCCTCCAATCAGATGCAGTACAGTCTCGACCAGTACATCTAAGGTATTCAGACACAGCACATCTACGTCTGGGTCCAGCTCATCATCTTCCATAGGCCGGTCGGGGTCATGTTTCTTCCACAATAGGGCTACTAGTTCCCCGATCATTTCGGCGCATTGTGATAGTTCGTCGCGACGCGCGAGGTGGACTCGTAAATGATGGCAGGCTGTTGTTAGGATGATGTTTCTGGCCTCTGAAAAACGAAGAACATTTAGATTTATTTTGAACATCTGATTTTATGTGGTTGTCTATAAAATATAGTAATCGCGGAAGTCATCAAAGGAGACCATTTGGCAGCTAACAGAGACAAACTGTGATTATTAACCTTAATTTTTTTTTTAACTTGGGAGTAGTGGTCCAACTGAATCAAACCGTGGCTTTGGATAAGTAAAGAGGTAGGAGTAGAGGTAGTTACAGAGTTCATCGAACTCGTCGTCGCGCTTGCCGTTCGCTACGTGCGTTTTGCTACGGTAACGATACAATGCGTATGAGGAAATAAAACAAATCAAATTTATTGAATTCCCATAACATTCTTGAAATAATTTCTTGCACCGTACAGGTCATCTTAGTATGATATACTGAATTCGCCCCATCAGTTTATGGAGGTTATGGTTTATGGAGCCTATGCATAATTTTTGATCTTACCTGGATCCTCTCCCAACGGTCCCTTCAGTATGTCCTGCGCTGCGTGCAGCCTGGCTCTAGCGAGCTGTGGCGGTGGCGGCGGGTGATGATGTGGAGCGTCCAGCACTAAAGCCGCTGCACGCGCTGCTTCACTAGCGCCTAAAGCGCCGCAGACCTCACGGGTTACTTCTGCCCATGATGACATTAGGGCCACCTGTGTTGGAAGGTTTAAGTTTGCTAAGTCTTAAGTGACGAAAAGTAAGGAAGAAGTCAAACGCTTGTCGAATTCTATCAGTTCATTTTCTTATTAGTTCTTTTTTACGCCACATAGAAAGACTGGCATGTTGGAAACAGAGTTTTGCGCAACAGCTCGGTTCACACCGAGACAATACAACGATGCTTGGCCGCGTGGCTGCGCGAAACAAATCGTGAAGTCGCATGGAAGCGCGGTTCGCGAGGCGAACACGGGCTTAGCAGGTTCTTGCACGCCACGTCTACCAGCGAAGCTACGCGGGGAGTGTTCAAATTCTCACATTGATATGTTCCTTTTGGTTTAGTAATTAAATTTCTATATTGTATTATCTTGTAAAGTGCGCGCCTCGTCACGAGAGTCGCATATTGCTATGAGCTGATTCTTTTTGAAATAAAGTATCAAATAGATGTGACATGAATATGTTTATCGTTGAATGGATTTTATTACGCTGTATATATTAGTCCGTCTGGAAGGATAAACCAATAGAAGACTTTCACATTTATTTTATCTAAGTAAATCATGCTTATGAAAGACCACAAACCTGCGCCGGCGCCAGATGTTCCTTATAGGGGTGTTGCGCAAACGCTTTCAAGGCATGCAGCGCCGCCCTCACATCTCTTCTAAAGCTGTCTTCGTATTGGCCGCCCGTCGCGCGCGCGAATAAACGACGCGAGCGCACCGCCAGCCTGAACACGGCGCCCAGGGAGCGCAGGCACTTGCGGATGGGCTCTTGTCCTTCGGCGCTGGCGGCCCATTCGGCGCAGTGTTGGACCGATGAGAGGAGGCCCCTGGGAAAGATATAGAAGTGCATGTAGATCTTGTTGTTTTATTTTTGTACGATCTGCTCGTTTGATGCAGCGTAGGCGGCGAAAATACGGAAACAAGTTGCTAATATGACTGAAATATTTTAGAAGCGTCTACAGGACGTTAACGTCTACGCTCTTTATGCGTTCTGAGTGAAAATATTCTGGTGGTCATACAAATCGTGGGTTCAGAAATATTGCGGATGGAGAATAATGTTCAAAAGTGGATAGACATAAAATAATTGAAAAATCGATTTACGTGAGATAATCAACACAACTATCGGTATAAATACATAACATTAAAATCACTTACTTATATACAAGCGCGGCTGAGAAATGTTCTTCAATATAAACGTCGAGAACTGGTCTGAAGTGCTGAAACCGACTCTCGTCCAGCAAGCTGCATATCGATATCAGCACAAGGAATACCGTGCCTGAATGTGGAGTGCTGAAAAAGAATACTATATTAATTGTAAATTAAGACAGGTACATACATACACCGTGATTTTTTAGTCGTCTTACAAAGGTGGTCCACTCAATGTGCCCGACATAAAATAGTTCTAAGCGCGATATTTTTTTTTTACCTACCGTAATAGGTACTAAGAAAAATAAATAAACATAAGAAAAAAATATGAAACATCCTGTTAATGATGTTTACGTGTCAAACGGGAGAATATACCTACCCAGCGCTCGAGTCCAGTAGATCATCGCTCACAACAGGGTGTTTTAACTACGTCATGCGCCATAATATTGAATAATATTTTTATTTTTAAATTATTAGAATCTCATAAATACCTATTTCTTTTTTATGAATGCTTAGTAGTCACATGAAGTGGGCTGCAGTTGTAAGACGACTACAAAGTCACGGTGTATATTGCTAACTTATATGGCCTAACATCATTTTGATTGCAACTATTTTGACTAAGTAAAGTAAGAACTTCATCATTATCAGTCAAATCTGTCATAGAATCTAGTTAGCTAAACGATTGGTACAACAAAAACAAATGGTGTAATAAAAGCCGATTTCACAAATGAAACTGAACGCGATCAGTACATCGAAACCGCGTTCAAGAACTTTCAAAAAAGTTCGCCTTAAGTAAAAAGATTTGACTACATAACATTAAAGAAGGCTATGGAAACCAAGAGTTACTTAGATAAATTATTTTTTTACTGTCCCACTGTTGGGCAAAGGCCTCCCCCATATCTTTCCATTCTTCTCTCTGTGCGGTATTCTTCTTTCTCCGGCCAATCTGTCACAAACCCTTCTAAGTGATCACGCCAGCGTTTTCTAGGCCTCCCTCGACGACGACGCCCGTCTTCTGGCACCCACTGCGTGACGACTCTGCCCCCTCGGTTCTGATGCTTTCTACAGACGTGGCCCACTTCAACCTAGCAGTCTCAGCATCATCATTCATCATTGCCCACATCAGCGATTCCAGTTTTTGAGCGTATTGTGGTATTGCGAATTTCAATTTAAAAAAATAACAATAGTAAAAAATTTAATAAATGAGTTTCATGCAATACTTGCCTGTTGCCATCTTCAGTGGAAAACAAAGCAAACAAAGCATCAAGCACATCTCGAAGAAACTTGATGAGTTCTTCACAACTTAGTCCGTCGCCGAGCCTCAATACTCGCAGTAGTGTTTCTTGTACTTTCTCTGGTCGTGCGCGCCATTGGAGCAGAGCTAGGAGATCCTCTGCAAACAATATTATAATATTAAAGACTGAAAAATAAATATTTTACAGTCGAAGCAGTACGGTTATGGAATGCCTTTCCCGTGTCAGTATTTAAGGCGCGCTCAAACCCTGTCTGTCCAGTTTTAATATGGTAAAAAGCACTATCTCCATTAACATCACTAAGCATGGTCTTTGCTCTAGTTTCATGATGCGAAAACGGTTACCACGTATCCAGTACATCATTCTGAGCCCCATAGAAATTTTTCATAGGTAATTTAAAAAAAAAAATCGGCTGTTCGATACATTTTGACCGTGTCGGTATTACAGTTTTGTAGGAAACAGCTGGTTTTTTTTTTAATAACCGATGAAAAATTGCTATCTTCAGAATGATATACTGAATACGTGGTAACCGTTTTCGCGTCGGTATCCCTTCCACCACGTATAGATTAGTATATGTTTTATGTATGTATGAATATTATTGTGTAAATGGTACACCACAGACTATCTGCTGTATAGTTGGTAATCCAAAAAAGTAAGTAGATAAAGTACGTATTAAAAAAGCTCACTCGTAAACTAAGGAGTAACTACAATTTATAAGGAACCACCCCACACGGGCTTCCTCTTCCAAATGAAATAATAATCATATAAATCGGCCCATAATCCCAGAGTTATCGGTGTACATACATAAAATAAAAGATGCTTGTGGAATACATAACCTCCTCCTTTTGTTAGAAGTAGGTTAAAAACAATACTTAAATCAGGTTAAAAATGAATTAGCATTTTGGCAGACGTCATTCGAACATTTGTGGGTGCCAATATGACCCATATATTTACACTACTACAAAAGTTAAATTAATACCATTTGAACTCACGACCTCTTGATTGGCAGACACTTATTTAGCCGTTAGGATTTTGTCACTGAAGACGTTTTGTTGCTGCCAGATATGTGCCGTGACCTTATCAATGAACGTTAGGTAATACTACGAATATGTCGTTTATGAATGACGTGATAGCGATCGCTATAAACTATTCTTGAAGCACTGTAACTGTACTGTCGTATACCAATAAACTTTTTTGAACTTACAGCTACTTTTCTCCAAGGCGATTCTCCCATTGCACCGCGCTCCGTCGCGTAGCGCGGGGCCGCAGATTTTAACATTGTAAGAAAGTGTCTGAATTTGTATAGAAAACACGCCTAGGACAACACAGTGACAACGCGTCGACGTACAGTGCTAAAATCTGTGGCCCCGGAACGCGCTGCAGTGGGAGAATCGCCTAAATGTTGGCGTGAAGAATCATCACCCCTGCAACCTATTTTGACTCAACATATCTTATTTTCCCACATACACCCGGATCTTTTTGCGCTTGCACGAAATTAATGGGAGAGGGGGGGGGGGTCGTTACGGCGGCGTTAGTTCCAATTTTGGCCACGCAGTAAGTTAATTATACAATACAATAGTGGTAACAGATACAATACTTATCTATAAACATTCGATAGTGTTACGATTACAGCTCAAGTGTCTATATGGCGACAAGAACTTACCTTCCTAGCTGGTCGAGTGGTCGCAAGCGCGACTACTGAGCATGAGGTCTTGGGTTCGATTCCTGGGTCGGGCGAAGTGTTATTGGGTTATCCATCAGAAATATCTCAGCAGCCGTCACGGAGTCTAGATCTGTGCCCGATTGATGGCAATAGGCTCGCTTCCTATTACATGGGACTTCAACATAACTGGCTAAATGGGGGTGTACGGTTAGGTACACCTCTGCCTAACCCTTTGGAGATTACAGGCGTGATGTTATGTTATATAACGTACCATTCTGAGTCAACTTAGTGGAGCACAGTAACGTGCTGATGGTGCAGTTTTCTTTGGAGCTTCTTTGGAATGTTGGTACCACACCGTTGGCGGAGCCCGAGCGGGTTGTGTCGGCTGCGCATGATGGTAGCGATAGGTAGCTTGCTGTTGTCAACCTGAGAAGTGTCAAATTGTTCGATGATTCTGACGTAATTTAATTTTTGGAGAATTATCGTAATTTTACTAACGGGTTCATTTTTATTAAGGACAGACTTACTAAACTGAACTTTTCATTAGAAAAAACTCGTTTATCTTATTCATGAGCGTTCAGTTAGTCGTGTAAATTCAATTGAAGCCAATAATTCGATGTAACTAATTACTGATTGAGCACCACTTTTTGTGAATGCATGCTGGTTGTGTGAAAGCATCTTGTAATGATAATAAAATTCTTACTTGGTGGGATCATCGCACTTATACACGTAAAGTTCATGTGCCCCATCCCTCAATGTAGCACCGCTTGCTTCCATCAGCCGCGCGAACGCGAAACCATACAGCTTTCTCTCGGTTTTATCTCTCGCTGGAAATTCAATTAAATATTAATGATATCTTATTAATTGTTTCATACAGGAAATGCCTTATAAGTATGGTGAGAGCTTAAAAGCGTTTAGTAAGAAAGACCCCTTTTGGCTTCGAAACTTGCTTTTACCGTAATTTGCCTTTGTTCGAAACTTTTGTAGTTTATTACAACTTGTTTCACACACGTTTATTACGTATAAAATCGAGAGGATCTGGGTATCAATTTATACGAGGTTTTCAGTAGGCACTTCTGTAGCAGGTGTACTAAAAGTGTGTGATGTAACTGTGGGTGTAATCTATGTTTATCAGCTTTGCCTCGATCACGGGCAATGTTTCCGATACTACAGGTACAGACGGCGACGACGTATTTTCTTTCTTTTTTGTCCCAGCGGTCAGCCTGCCTCAACCGATAGCAGACGCTCTACTTTCTGTTTATTGTTGCCTTTCACTCAGCATCTTTCCCCCGATGTGATGCGTCGGATATCGGCATAAGTTGAATAAAAGGGGCCCATACACAGCAGTAGGTGATTCCAAGCTGTAATGCTATGTTGATAGTGAAGTTGGATGGACAGCGATACTTACTGGAACAATGTCTGAATTCTATCCGCACGTGAGCGTTGGTAAACGTCTCCAATGGTACGGTGAGGCGGAGATGCTCGCCCCACGCCGGACTGTTGTTGTGGTACAGCACTACTGACTCGTACGAGGTCGAGCCAGTACCGCTTGCACCCCATACACATTCCTAAGAGAAAAAGAGAGATGTTTGAGTACCTATGTATCGGGTATAACTTGGAGTAGTTCCCAACAATTTACGTTACCGGACAATGCAAAACTAACCAATTCATATTTTGTTAAAGACCGCGCAACGAAGAATATCTCATTTAAATTCAAATCTTTATTGCGAACTAAGTGTACAGTATTTTGAAGATGTTAACAATAGGTAGGTTCTTAGAACTTAGTTGCCTGTTAAGGCAATACAATTTAAATGGTTCTCAAAAATAAACATACTTAATATTACAGTTTACATTGTATTATATTAATTAACATTATTTGTACATTTAATATCTACACTTAGTATTCGGTAGTTAGTAGTTGAAAAAGAAAGAGATACTCGAATAATAAAAAAAAAAGTATGAGCGAAAGTATTAGAATATTTATACAAATACAACAAATGTAGTATCAGTGTCAGACTTAGCATCTACCATAAACAAAGAGCAAAAAAACGTTGAACAGTTTTAGTGATTCACTACTTTGAAATTTGTTCGATTTCCAGCCCATTATCTCGCTAGACGACCGATAGATGGCGCTGGCAGTCAAAATGAATGATACATCGACTTCACCTTTTAGAAAGAATTCGCTGTGGTTCCGACTGTGGTCGACTCAAGCAGTGAATCAGTGACTATGATGGGAAAAACACAATTTGCATTGTTTTTTTAGGTAACTGTTTTGCATAATATTATTTTGCTATTCACGTGGTTAGTAGTTTTTTAGTGGGCTGAATTGGTCATATTTGGCATGAGACACACAATAGTAATCTAAGTTGTTTTACATAATATAACATCACGCCTGTAAGTCTCGAAGGGTTAGGCAGAGGTGTATCTTTTAGTACACCCACATTTCACTAGTTATGTTTAAGGCCCATATAATAGGGGGCGAGCCTATTTCCGTCAACTGGGCGCAAATCGAGACTCTGTGGCTGCTACTGAGAACAATACAATAATACTGCCCGACCCGGAAATCGAACCCAGGACCTTATGCTCAGCAGTCGTGCTTACGACCACTAGACCAACGAGACAGTCCAAGTCAGTAAGTTGTTTTATTGTGGGCCTTAACCTTTGGTATGCCTGGAACGTGGATCTGCATACTAAACTCAAGTTTTCTAAAAAAAAAACCGCGTGATGTCGTTTTGTCGTGGATTCGCATTCCGGCAGTATAATGGGATTGCGTGGATCCACGTTCCAGGCATACCAAAGGTTAGCCAGGGTCACAGAAGGCATCCCTCTAGTCGGAGTAGCCTCCCCTTTTCAACGGGAGACACCTGGAGGACCTTTACACCCTGTACATCATACCCCTAAAACTATTTTCTTCTTCATCTTCTCTTATTAAAATACAACTTACATTAATAACTTGTCCCGTACTATCATGCACGGTAACTGTCGCCAGAACATTCTTCGCCGTACTCTTCCCCCCTCTCTCAAACTCTGCTTTCTCTAATGTCAGATAGAGGTCGTTGCGAACGTCCCCTGGCATGATGATGTCAGGGAAGCCTCGTTTAGCTGTGACAGTGGCCCCGGAGCCCACTGCCTCTGATATGCTGCCTGCGTTTGCTAGGAGTCTGAGGGCGACTACTATACCTGAAATAAAGAATTGTTTGGTGTTAAGGCTGAATTTTCTTTACACCATAGACTATCTGCAGTGTTGTTATTACGTCTCCTTTTGAACTATCTGAGTTTGTCATCAAAGTATCGTTTTTAGCGAAAAGGACGCGAGACACTGAGTCACCCTATGCAATGACTTCTACGTTTATTTCTATTTATTTATATGGTACATATGTAGTGAAGAGAATTCTATTTAATTTCAGTTTTCTAACGTCTTTTATAAGTAGAATAAAACGGACTTCAGACAGTTTTTGCATGAAGAAACTGACAAAAAAAACTAAATTATTCCTAGGCTTCCATATTTCGGTTTTGTAAAATCTAACCTTACACCTAATTGCAGTATAAGATCATGAGAATCATTTACACGTCGAAAAAGGCGTCGAAAGTAAACAGTTTTTCATTAATCTGCCTGCCATACCGTCTCTTTCCATGAAAAATGGCATCAGTTCACACAGAAAAGGTACGAAAATTAATTACCACGCAGACTCAGTGTGGGATGGCAATTATTATTGTTTATATCATGAACTGAAATAAAACTCGTTCAAAATAAAACACGTGAGAAATAATGCTTTCCACGCCACTGTGGAAATCAAAACACATTTCCATAACACTGCGTATCGTTTTACAATTTTCATTGTTCTCTGAACAAACTATAAACAAAATTGTGGTTGGTTGTTTACTATCAATCATTTCGAAAGAAACTTAATTAAACAAAGTCTTTGTTATCAAATAAAATATACGACGTTACTGTAAAGGCGCTTGCTCACCGGGAGCATTTGCCTGTAATGTAACAGATCAGATTCGAGCGCAATGCGAATCGTACAGAGCTCAACCTGTAACGATACAATTTGTAACAATCACTTGTTTCTGTACAAATTCGAATCTTGGATAGTTAGGTAAATTACAGGGGAATGATCGGATGAGGGAGCGCTTTTAGAATGATCAAAATACCTAAAAGTGCGATCAGACTACGGTTCATCGATGCCATGGTCGATGGCGGTCTTATGACCACACCATTCGACGTCAATCGATGATTTAAACTACTTTACTACTTAATTTTTAATATAATTTAATCGACTAGTATCCATACTAATCTTATAAATGCCAAAGCATCACTTTCTGTCTGTCCGTTACGTTTTCACGCCTTGACAGTTGAACGAATATGGATGAAATTTGGCACACAGAATGACCATGACCTTAGTTAAGGCATAAGATATTTTCTATGCTGGTTGTACGTTCCGCAAGCCGTGAGCAAAACCTGGTAGAATATGTTTTGAGGCTAACAATATTGCCTGGACTTAGGCGCGAATTACACAGAAACGGCATAATGTGAAGACGCGGCGCAGGCATGATGCCGCTTCAAAACGTTCTCATACAAAATATACGTAGGCGACGTGTCGTGAATTACACTCAAGCAGAACGGCACAGGCAAGCCGTTCTTTCGATTCCTTATAAATTCCACGCCTGCGCTGCACCGTCACCTCATGCCGTTTCTGTGTAATTCGCGCCTTATTCTGTCAATTACGGGATATCTTCCGTGATTATTCATTATTTCGAGCTCCCAAAGTTTACAGCTGACAGTGTAAGTTAAGTTTCAAACCGTGAAAGCTTAAATCAGTGTTTGAATATCGATTGGTCTACGTCCACCGACCGCAATCTTGTTGCACCTTTACGTATAAATTATGCTAATGAAGACTATTAAGTGTATAAATGGCACTGTGAAGTTCAATTAACAATGCAAAATAAATTGTCGCCTTCCTGTAATCTTTTGATGATACTATCTTTACGTCAACTTGTTTATCTTTTGAGAGGGGAAGCCATTTATTAGTATTTGAGATGGCGATGATAAATTATAATTAGACATGGCGATAATTACTTGTTTCCTTTATAATGTTTACGGTTCCGGAAATATTTTGGCTAATCTACCACTTTGTGTCGCGTTAAGTATGTATAAGTATTTAATGCGACACATAGTATGTATATTTGACGGCACGGTTGGCGCAGTGGCTGAGCGATGGAGCTGCTCTGCGTGACGCGGGTTCGATTCCCGCACGGAACAAATATTTGTATGGCCTACAGGTAGTTGTTCCGGGTCTGGCTGTTTGTGTATGTGAGTTTAAATGTTTGTAAGCGCACCCACAGGAGATACAAGAGAAATGATCTTTATTTACTTGGCTTATATTTTGTGTGTCCTTTAGAATAGAAAATTCGAATTATTGTGTCCTTTTGTCTTCTATGGTCCTTGCCAGTAACGGTTTGGTACTAAACCACACATACAACAAAAACCTCTATCGAGCTCAGACAGCATTGAAGCTATCATTATGCTAAGTGCTCCAAATTATAAAATCAGGAGCAGTTTTAGAAAGCTCAGATTAGCATTTTATATGAAATAAAATATATGTATAATATTACTTGGAGACCATCTCCAACTTAGCCCGTCGATGGCATTCTAAATTGAATCGCCCCAGAATAAAGCGAAGAGTTTACCAAACCTTCAGTAGCTTCCATCAGCTCCAACAGGTCGTGATGCTGGTATTCATCAACAGACCATACTAATATTGTTTTAACCGACACAACGGCACAGCCAATAAACGTAACATTTTGCGCACTCCCAATTATACGAAACATCATAACATAACATCACGCCAGTAATCCCCGCAGGGTTAGGCAGAGCCGTACCTAATAATAAGTCCCATGTAATAGGAGGCGAGCCGATTGCCATCAACCGGGCACAGATCCAGACTCCGTGGCTGCTACTGAGAAATTCTTGACAGAAAAACCCAATAACACTTTGCCTGACCTGGCAATCGAACCCAGGACCTCATGCTCAGCAGTCACGCGACCACTACACCAACGAAGCAGTCCCAATCATACATAAAGCAATAAACAACATACCTAACATCTATCTAATATCTAAAGATATGCATTCGACATTCTCTTGTTTCACACAAGTCACAACCGGTGTGCGAAACTGGTTCTAGACGCAATAAGTAACGTTATCTAATGTCCGCAATTTATTCGCTGATTTAATTATATGACTTGATTAGTTGATTTGATTCGCTTTGTGCTATTTGCGGCACTGTGATCCTTATTATAGATCTGTCCATACACAAAACGTTTGTTTTTTCCTAATAAACAGGTTGTTTGAAAGATTGGCTTATGTATGTTCAACAAGAAATCAATAAATAAAGGATGTAAAAAGACCCTTAACAAAGCCGAAAGGTACTTGTTCTCCCCGTCAATGCGATATTTTTTTTTGTTCTAGACCATACCTGGGAACCTTCTAGTTACGGAGATATTGGGGGCCAAAGTTCCAACTTTTTCATGTTTACATGTTTTTAAAGTAAGAATTTTACTTTAAACACCTCCACGACCTCGTACTATTCTATCCATCCATCAGCACTATGTTCTGAGTGCTTTATATTGAGTCTTACCGTAAAACGTGATTTTTCACCCCAAAAAAAGGTCGTTTCCTAGCAAGAATGTTTGCGTAAACGTTACTTAGTTTGGTGTTTAGAGTGCTAGGTTGACGGCTTCGTGAAGGGTCCATTTACACCCTGTATGTAAGGCTCACCGAGTTTCAGTTCCGGTCATCGAAACAAGAGCTTTCCTTTTGTATGAGTAACGAAAATCTGTTTAATCTACAGATTGGACTGGCTCCTGAAATACAGGTACTCTAACCTAGCTCTGGAGCCAGAGCTCACATTTTTCTGTAACATGTTTTTATGGTAATAAAGAAATTTGTTTTTATGATTATCTACTAATTTGTTTAGACCCGCAGTGGCCATTTTTCTTTTTGTTTTTTCTTACACAATTACAAAAAGCTGCTCATTACTAATCTTATTGCCGTCTATTTAGGTACCTTTTAAAGCAATAAGATAACACTAGGAATCATACAGCTGCTATGTCCTGATATAATATCGCCATAAATTTCAATTGAATCAATTTCTTCCGGTATGGTAGCATCATTCTACCGTTGTAATACTGTCTTGTAATACAGCAATCAACCTTCGAAAACGTTTTATTCAATAAAATATATTAAACTAATGATTTCGTGTCAATTGAATCAGAATAGTTGGTTTAGCAGGTAGGCAGGACTAGGTTACTGTAAATATTTATTTAGATGAACAATTATTTATGTAATCATGAATATATCGTACTAGCTTATGCCCGCGTGGAGCTCGATAATTGTCCCACGGGATCATACTACCGGGATAAAAGGTATCCTATGTGTTAATCCAGGTTATAAACTATTTGTGCGCTAAATTTCATCCAAATCCATTCAGTAGTTTTTGCGTGAAAGAGTAACAAACATCCATTCATCTATGCATCCTCACAAAATTTCGCATTTATATAATTAGTAAGAAGTAGGATTTTAATAACTAATTAACTTACCATAATTAGGTTGTCCAGGTAGGATATTACACTTGTTCGTCTGTTTTCTTATTAGCATATCGTGTAACTGATGGAAGTCTTTCTCTTCACATTGGTAGACCTAGAAACATAAAGGTGATAATGCAATGCAGATTAAAGATAGGTAACAGGAAGTGACCTGAAAATTATTAAAATAACGTCCTTAAAAAGCAGTCAGTTTTGATTTAATACTGTTAATAATGCATCAGAAACCTAAAGCCGCATTGACTCGATCAGAGTATACACCGAGCATACTCTGATCGTGTCAACGCGGCATTATATTCACCAATATTGATGTCGCTACCGTAATCCATACGAGCGGGAGCAAAACAAACTCTTAAACCATAACCTACTTTCTAATTTATTTGTCTCCAAAAGATTTCTAGTTACAAGATATTTACAGACTATCTAAGGTACTCAATTAAAGATATCTATGGGTCGTTTTGGCCTCAAAATGCTTCCAAGCAGGCTTTTTCATTATCTAGACCCACTGTTAACCTAAGACATAAACAGGAACTTACGTTAAGCGTATACTGCTTCTCCCCAGGATGCTGACCCGGCTGTCTTCGGAACCCAGCTATAAATAAAATGCCTGCACCCAAAGTCCTCCTAACCACTCTGGACCCCTTCGTCCTATTGTCAACTAGTTACCCAGACTTATGTCGGAACAATAAAATTCATTTTAAACGTGTACTTCTTTCAACCACGATGTTGACCCGGCTGTCTTAGGAATGCAGCTAAAGGTAACACTCCTGCTCCCAAACGCTTCCTAGCCTCTGGGCCTCTCCGTTCTCAAATCCTACTGCCAACCAAGAACCTTCACATCAGATACTAATTTCATTACTTACTTTAAACGTATACTCCTTCTCCCCAGGATGCTGACCCGGCTGTCTTAGGAACTCAGCTAAAGGTAATACTCCAGCGCCCAAAGGTCTCCTAGCCACTGGGCCCCTCCGTTCTCCAGTCCCACTGCCACTGCTGCCTGCGCCTGCCCATCGACCAACGCGGATGACCCACGCGACCAGCCATAACTCGCGAGTGAGATCTGTTGTTGATAGGTCCTGGAATAATGGATGTTATGTTAAATCATAGATTTGAGATATACTGTTAACCCTTTAGCTGGTGGTGGCAGGTTTTTTTTCTTACATTGCAACATACTCGGAGAATGCAAAACACTCTGAGAATGCCATTGAAAATTGCTTCTACCAGTTAAATGGTTAAAGGTATTGTAGTGTTCGGTCAGCCGCATATCTATAGAAGATACATAATATAGGACGGTATTCGTATTTCCAAGTTTTCCTAAACCTGCTACGAAATAAAGACTGTGAAACAGTCAAAATCGTTATCTCAAATGTGTTGTTGACCACACCAAATCAGATGTAGAATGAAATGCTCACATGGATTCTTTACGTTACATAATTTGAAAGACCAACTGCGTTAGTGAATCTTTTAGTGACTTTTAATTGCAACTCTAACGTTTTTTTTTTGTAAAAAATTGTCACTAACGCAGTTGGTCTTTCAAATTATTTAAATAAACAACAACTATGAATTTCTGGTAGCTATCTAGCTACCTTGACTATCAAAAGCCTACCTTGACTATCTAGTTAATGTCCTTATTAGGAATGGTATACGTGGCATATGTCATCCTGCAATAATGCATTTATCATAGCGCATGACTACTGCAACAATGGCTCAATGAGGTAAACTTTCCCTGAAGCAATGAGTGTTTTGTGGTGACATTTGACGAATGCACAAAGAAGCCTGCGGGATTTTCCATTTGCAAACATGACGAAAATTCAAAAAATAAACTTTCATCCGCTATATTCTGAAAACCCTGCCTCATTGGTCCATCTTCGTTACATAAACAGCTTGTACAAAATTATGGCTATGCATATACCCTTAGCCGAAAGGCACTTTGTTCTTCCTTTTTGTTCGGGACCATACCTGGGAACCTTCTAGTTACGGAGATATTGGGGGTCAAAGTTCCAACTTTTTCACAAGTGTTTTTTAAAATACTTGTTTTTAATACTAGATTTTAACTTTAAACACCTCCACAATCCCCGTACTATTCAATCCATCCATCAGCACAATGTTTTGAGTGCGTTACATTGAGTCCTACCGTAAAACTTGACTTTTCACCCCGAAAAAAAAGTCCTTTCCCAGCAATAATTTTTGCGTAAAGTTACTTAGTTTGATGTACATAATGCTTGGTTGACGGCTTAGTGAAGGGTCCATTTACACTCTGTATATTGTAGGTACACACAATAAGATATGGTTGATCCTTGTACAAGTAGAAGTCGGCCACACAAATTATAGTCCACCATAACTTGAATCTATCCGTAAATAGCCCTTCTTATCGCAACGGCCATTAGTTCTTTAACCAAAGCGGCTAAAAAGAGTTGTACCTTCTGTTATCGACACCTCGCCTTATACTGCACTGAACCAGTTTTCTTGCCTTAACCTCAATGACGTGTTGCAAAACGATCATGTTACAATTAAAAATGTAGGAACTTTGTTTACGTTTAAGAGTAAAATTTCCTGCCTTATGCATTTAGGTATAAAGAGGCGGAGATCTGTAGTTGCTGCCGACCCCGCCATGACAAAAAGGCGTAGTTGTAGTGAATTCAGGAAGAATACCTTTTTTTGTTTTTGAGTCATGAGGAAATCCTCATGGATACCCCCCGTCTGGGGCGAGCGGAGGGTTATATCGGACTGTAACGAACTAAAACCCACTGCCACTTGTCGGGGGTCCGGGAGATACAAGTACATTCGCGCGCACCCCCTACTGGTATTGGGGGTGCGGGCCCCATCACCAAGTGCGGCCTATCCAGCGACCGCACCTTACCCATGAAGGCGCGGCCTGGGCCTGGCTGATCGGCCGACGACTCAGACCTCAGTTCCAGCAAGATTACCTAGAACATCTTCATCTACACATGCATACAATACAAATTATATTTTCGTGTTTGTATGTGAGACTGCGTTGTTAGTCTAAACCCCAATGGATTTTGATGCGGTTTTCACCCACATTTAAAGAAATTATTCGGGAAGTTTTATGTGTATCGATATTTTAGTATCTAACCTAAATATAGTAAAAAAAACTCCCGTCTTTTCAAGTCGTTAACAATGCGCGAAATATGAACGTGCGCTAGTTTGAGTCCATGTCATCTTTCGACGGTATTGATAAATATTTACAGTAAATTCAGCAAGATTACCAAAACATGGAGCATCATTCTAAAATAACAATGCAAATATCGATATGATCGAGTTCGGTATTGAACTGAATCAATATCTTAACTTTATATCGATTGTGTTAAAGCTTGTATTGTTTCTACTTGAATAAAATGTTATCGAAGCGAAGCATATCGGCACTGGAGCGTTTAACGATTTCTGATTACTGTGTGTGCTAAATATAGCTTACAAGAAAATCTATATATATAAAACAAAGACGGGTTTGTTACAACACTTATAACTCGAGATCTGCTGGATCAATTTTCATGGTTTTTATTTCGTTGGATTTGTCTCCGCCCTGAATAGCAGAATACATTTTAAAAACAATGAAAACTTGACGAATACATAATTATGAAGATGAATCATTTTCCATTTAATTATGTTCCTTTATTTCGTACCTGTCAAACATTTGTTTTCCTCCTGTCATCCTGTCAAATACTGTGATTGACATTTATGCATGCGTTCAGAAATTTATTTTGTATAAACTATTTAAAAAGGGTGAGTAAACTTTTGTCTGTATTTTTTTTTAATCAAACGTTTTTAAGGTTGAAAAGTGTATTATAGGTTAGTTAGGTAGGATAGGTAGGTAGGTAGGGTAGGTAGGCAGGGTAGGTAGGTAGGGTAGGTAGGTAGGGTAGGTAGGTAGGGTAGGTAGGTAGGGTAGGTAGGTAGGGTAGGTAGGTAGGGTAGGTAGGTAGGGTAGGTAGGTAGGGTAGGTAGGTAGGGTAGGTAGGTAGGGTAGGTAGGTAGGGTAGGTAGGTAGGGTAGGTAGGTAGGGTAGGTAGGTAGGGTAGGTAGGTAGGGTAGGTAGGTAGGGTAGGTAGGTAGGGTAGGTAGGTAGGGAAGGTAGGTAGGGTAGGTAGGTAGGGTAGGGTAGGTAGGTAGGTAGGTAGGGTAGGTAGGTAGGTAGGGTAGGTGGGTAGGTAGGGTAGGTAGGTAGGGTAGGTGGGTAGGTAGGGTAGGTAGGTAGGGTAGGTAGGTAGGGTAGGTAGGTAGGGTAGGTAGGTAGGTAGGGTAGGTAGGGTAGGTAGGTAGGGTAGGTAGGTAGGGTAGGTAGGTAGGGAAGGTAGGTAGGGTAGGTAGGTAGGGTAGGGTAGGTAGGTAGGTAGGTAGGTAGGGTAGGTAGGTAGGTAGGGTAGGTGGGTAGGTAGGGTAGGTAGGTAGGGTAGGTGGGTAGGTAGGGTAGGTAGGTAGGGTAGGTAGGTAGGGTAGGTAGGTAGGGTAGGTAGGTAGGTAGGGTAGGTAGGTAGGATAGATAGGTAGGGTAGGGTAGGGTAGGTAGATAGGATAGATAGGTAGAGTCGGTAAGAATGGTACGGTAGGGTAGGAAAAGGTGCATTGCAACGCATGCCGGGACAGCTAGTTCATAATAAAACAAAATTAATGCCATTTTACTTTGACCGTAGCCAACGGGTCACAAGACCGCGATAACTATTAAAGCGATTTACTCACTTCGTCATTTTTATCGAACGAAAAACAAGCAAGCAAAACAGCTGTTATATTGAAACACAACTGCATTTTAAGAAACTAAACTATGAAGAGTGTGACTGTTAGATTTTCAACCTACCAAGGTTTTGTGGTTAAAACTAGCAAGTTATATTGAGGAAAACCTCGACCATCAATGGCCACGGACTTTAAACTGAAAGTAGCAAAACTTACCGCAAATAAGGTACTGTTCGCATGCAGACGATCAACGTAATTCGAGAATCCATCCCTGGCTATCCTGATCCGGAATCTCTCAGACAGAGGCTGAGCTCTCCTGGCATCATGAAGCCATAACAACAGTTCTGCTTCGTCTCCTCCCGCAGTATGTCCGAAGTCTCTCATACTGCACATGAGGTGGTGGGATTGAACAGGAGTGGTGGTGGTGATGCTTGAGCTGTTCGAGGTGAGGGTCCCTGAATTGAAGCTGCTGCCTGAACCACCCGCGCGGCGGAGTGTGCCGCGCCACTGGGGGAGAAAATAAACATGAGTTTCATACATAAAGGTAGACACTAATGTCGGTTTTTAATAACTTTAGGAAACGCATACACCTAAATACTATGACACTGTTGTATATTCAACTCTTGATGCTGAGCTGAACGTTGAAAATCCAACACTGCGGTATTCTTTAGGCATTAATTTAGATGTCAACTTGGGTAAGTGGAACTAGACCATACCTGGGAACCTTCTAGTTATGGGAGATATTAGGGGTCAAAGTTCCAACATTTTCAGAAGTTTTTTTTAAATACAAGTTTTTAATGTAATGACTTTATTTTAAATGCCTCCACGACGCCGTTACATTCTATGCAACCATCAGCACAATGTTTTGAGTGCGTTAAATTGAGTCCTACCGTGAAATGTGACTCTTCACCCCAAAAAAAAAAGTACCTAGTTTCCCAGCAATATTTTTTACGCAGAGTTACTTAGTTCGACAGAATGCTTAGTTGACCCTTTCGTCAAGGGTTCGGGACGGTCAATTAATAGATCATAATCATCCTCCATTAATCTCTGAAAGCTATCATCTCAGTAGTCACTAGTAAAGACCCTCGAATGTGACAGATACCAGGGCATTGACTTTGTAAAACAAAACTGACCAAAGCGTTTTTCTAGCCTACATCCAATGTCCACTCAAAGAAACATTGTCGTGAGTTCATTACGCGCACGACTAGTTCTTTCATCCATAATACACAACTTGGTATCACTGTCAGACAAGTTTTATGTGGAGCGACTGCCGTCTGGCGTCCGCATTTATTAAGGAAACCGGGTTTGTGCAGTACGGAGGCCTAAGTGTGAACATGGACTGGAAGCCTACAAATAGATAATTCGAGTTTTTTTTTTTTAAAGAAACTTTGCCCCACACTAGGATTTTCTCCTGTATCGTGGGTGTGTTTACAAACAATTAAACTCACGTACAAACAGCCAGACCCGGAACAACTACCTGTAAGCCATACAAATATTTGTTCGGTACGGGAATCGAACCCGCGACACGCAGCGCAGCAGTCAATCGCTCAGCCACTGCGCCAACCGCGCCGTCAATAATTACGACAGTAACAGTCGTTACAGACAGCAGAACAGGCCAACAAGATATATTTCGCAGGATTACCTCGGATATATCATGACCGCGAATGCTGAGAATGAGGTCCTAGGTTCGATTCCCGGGTCGGGCAAAGTGTTATTGGGTTTTGTTATCCGGAATTTCTCAGTAGTAGCCACGGAGTCTGGAATTGTGCCCGGTTGATTGTAATAATAGGCTCGCCCCCTATTACATGGGACTTATAACTGGCGAAACGTTAGGTACACCTCTGCCTAACCCTTCGGAGATTACAAGGCGTGATGTTAATTTTATGTTATGTACATACATATATCCCGTAAGTACATTTCCGTGGGATGATTTCCGAGCACGGATAATTAGGACAGATGTCCATGGACGGTATTGTAACGCGAAAATATGTGTTACATAATATGCGTCCTTGAACTGTTGCCCGGAACGAAGATAAAATGTTATATCACTGTTTATTGGTCTACAAGCCCCCGCTGCTCTGTGACTATGATATAACTAAGTGTTGTAGCTAATGTGGCCATTAAACTTTCAAAGACTATATTAAAAACAATTTAATCACAGCATAAAACATAAAATGCGACATAAGGCACTAAGTTATGAAACTCGACCTGTTAAATCACTCGCTTAGATACATAGGTACCTCCCACAGAAGGCAAGAGTCTATATATTTATGGTGTAAGCTCGCAGGCACAGATTTGCTGACTTCATATAAAAAGATTGCCATGCCTTGTTTGTGAGCCACTGCTATCAAGTTTGTGATAAATGGCCAATGTATAATAAGTACCTAAGTGTAAAGCAGCAAAATCTATTTAACTCAACAGTACATACCTACATTTTACCTTCAAACAATAAATATATACAGGTTAGGGTTCTTATGTAGGTACCAATTACAGGTATACAGGGTGTAAACGGACCCTTCACGAAGCCGTCAACCAAGCATTCTGTACATCAAACTAAGTAACTCTATGCAAAAATTATTGCTGGGAAACAACTTTTTTTTTTGGGGTGAAAAATCACGTTTTAAAATTAAATGCTGAAAAAGTGGTTTAAAAAAAAACTTGTCAAAAAATTGGAACTTTAACCTCCAATATCTCGGTAACTAGGCGGTTCCCAGGTATGTTCCAGAACAAAAAAAATGATCGCAATGACGGCCGAGTGAATGAATGAGAATAAGTGCCTTTCGGCTTCGTTAAGGATCTTTTTTCACCCTTTATACAACAGTAGATACAACAAAGCTATATCATCATAAAGTTATATGTTACATGTCGTTTTATAGAAGCAGGGTCGCGGCAGGCTAGGAAGGAGATGGCGGGACCAACTGGATAGATTCCATCAGAATTTGAAGGAGGACGCCCTGGTTCGCGGAATGTAGAAGGAGATGAGGGAGGCCTGTGCCCAGGAGTGGGACAGAAAAGCTTTCAGAGAAATCCCACCGATCTTTTAGAAGCTTTTTACATATTATGTTCTGTGACAAATTATCATTCCTTGTTCAGTAGGTATTTCTTAGCAAACCGGAAGCTCCTCGCTATATCGGTTTTGGATGTAATATTTAGATATTACATCCAAAACCGATATAGAGGAGCTTAGTTGATAGTTCGCACCAGTGGTCGTTTCCTCGACCATCTATTGCACTTTGGGAATTCAGCTGACAAATAATTAAATAAGGATAAAAGACGTTTATTGCGCAGTAAAATGTAATTATTCACCTTTAGGAACATCAGTGCAGTAATTGAATAGGTAATATAACCAGCAGGTAAAAAAACAAGTCCGTGATTTATCCCATAGAAGTTTCCTCAATCAAACATTTGTGGCAATAAACTTGCATTTATAACTTAGGATATTAAATATCAGTTACGGTGTAAATGATTACTAAGGTTTCCGGTGAGAAGGTACTGATATAAAATATAGTTTATGTTCCCATAGAAATCGTTTACAACCTTGAGCAGATGTATGTATGTGCTGCAAGTAGATTATAGGTGCCCATAAAGTTATATCGACTTTGCATCCTATCTGATGCTGTAGGCAGTTTATAATATGACGGAGACATGTATTGCGATATGAATAAACCATGACTTGGATGCTTTTCTATAAGATAATAGATCGATAAATGTGGATGGATGTAGAAAGCACTCGTGGTATTTAACAGTGGGACAGTCTTCTTTTTTTATCTTATGGTTAGTGCCTTACTTGGTGTCAGAGTTTTTATGCCACCCTTGGCCTCTGACTGGGCTTTACATGCCTTCGAGAAATATCTCTCAGGAATGCTGGTTTCCTCACGATGTTTTCTTTCACCGAAGCAATTGATAATTATACAATACGCACATGAATCCGAAAATCAGAGGTGTGTTTCTTGGGTTCGAACTTGAGACCTGTGACTTCACAGTCCGATAGTCACACCACTAGGTTATTACTGCCCCTACCGAGTGGTAGTTGGATAGTATAACCTCGTAATTGCTTTATCACTTTTGACAACAATAACTGCTGAACTGAAAGTTCCCTAAGCTTGCAACTAGCGAACTGTTTTGTTAGCCTTTTTTGTATCACTTCTGGGTAAAGGCCTCCCCTTTTTTTACGCAACCCACATTATTTTGTGCGACTTCTGGCCTTTCATCCATAGGGTGGAGAAAAAAACTTACAGATGCACTTAGAAAAGTTGAAGAGCTGTGAAATTCCAAACGAGAACTCTAAACGGTGGTGTTTACGACCATCTCTTAACCAGTTGATCAGAAATAGTACTACTTATGCATTTTTGTATTCAGACACTAGAATTTGGACAGGTATGACATAAGGTAAACTTAGAAAAAACCAGTTTGTGCAGACAAAATCACAAGCTTCATTTATTTTAATTTAAATACTACTCGGAAATCTCCACATTTTCTGCGAATATGAATCGTTGTTTACGATGTATTATTTCCTTATTATGGCACCTTTTGGTCCCACAATCTAACGAATAAGGAAGCTAATTTCAAGTACATTTAATGGCCCTAACTCCCACTTACGTTTAGATCATGTTTGAAGAAGCATTACGGGTAGCTTTTATCGCAAATTCCTATAATTAAACGGGTATTCTCGTTGGACTCGAATAACCTGAATCAGCTGAGGGCTTTATATTCTTAGGTTTACTGGTTTTGATGTACAGTTAGGGCCATCTATTAGTGTTAGGGAGATAATAACTTGAATTGGCAACACCGAAGTTGTCGAGTCAAGTATACTTTATTTATAGCACTTATACCTTCTTTTTTATTTGTAGTTAAGTTGTATACGCATCTTGGTGTTTTAAATCGTTAATAATAAGAGGTTTGTAGATATCTTCGTCATGTTTGGGTTTCGGAGTTCCTAAATCTGAAGTTTATCGTAAAATTCCGATTTTATTTTCAGCCATGTCACTGTGAGGCTCGAAGTCACAGGCAGTCTACTCTCCCTAGATACCTTTCATTGGTTAAAGTTGGGAGCATTGTATGAATCATAATAATTGATTGTTATTAAGTAGTTATTACGTTATAAATGAACCAGATGCGGTATGAATGTCTATGCATACGTCATTCATTCATAGAACAATCAGTTTTACGTAGCTATTGTTCCTGAATAATTATAACCATGTTTTACGTAGTGTGCTACATAGGCAATAGATTTAATATTAACTTAAGAACATACAGGAAAGACTTCATCAATGAATCTACTAAGTCAGGAAAAAGCAGCACGGGGTAAATCCTTTTAAACCCACCTGCATAACTAATAGCAGGTGATTTCATCTGTTTACATTTTAACCTACATTTTATTCATTTTCCTTATGTCGTCTTGATCAGCTTCGGGCGTGTTCGGCACACTAATCATCAGCAACACCACCATTTTTAAATCTCTAGTAGTTTAATTTGCACGTTTTTTTGCACGGTTGGCGTAGTGGCTACGCTGCGTGTCGCGGGTTCGATTCCCACACGAGACAAATATTTGTATGGCTTACAGGTAGTTGTAGCGGGTCTGGCTGTTTGTTTATATGAGTTTAAATGTTTGTAAACGCACCTACGATATAGGAAAAAATCCTAGAGTGGGGCAAGGGTTTTCATTATCTGCCTAGACTTTTCCCAACTATATTGGGGTCGGCTTCCAGTTTAACCGGGTGCAGCTGAATGCCAGTATTTTACACTTATATGATTTAAAAAAAGAAAAAAATAATAATTATATAAAACACCTTACCAATAGCGTTACCCACTTGACTTTATCCTAATTTATTTAGAGTCGAAGCAGCAAAAACCTTAAGCAACAACCACCTTACCAAACGGATAAAGAAGAAGAGGTCTCAACATAATAGGCCGGGAAACAAAAGAACTCGATTCAGGGCATTTGTTCCATTTTTGGGACAAGTCACATTCTACAAGTGGTCCTAATTACGTTGTACTAGTGTAGGTGAGACAGGTCATCTTATCTCACATCAGCTCAGTTACAAAGTATCTAGATAATGTTCTGTTTAATTAGGGCCATTCATAATCCTCGCGATGAAGCAGGCAACTGGTGTCACGTCCTACTTCAAAGTGATGCAACTTTGTAACTGAATACTGTTAAAAAATTAAAGAAATGCCTTACAAGACGCAAATGTTATACTTCCTTTTCTCAAAAAAATCTTTGTCCCACTAGCCGTCTCGTCCTGGTCCCGATCTCATGTATTCAAAATCAAGAAGAATTCTAAGCAAACTCACAGCTGCTGCTCTTTCTGCGCTTTCAACGTGAACTCTGTATAGTTCCACGAGGCTCATATCCTCAGGGTCAACTGCTTCCGCGCCACGACGAGGCACCAGCTCCAGGCCGAGTTTTCTGGAAAGAAAGAGATTTGGAACTTTAGATTTTGGGATAATTTAAGTTACAAGTTCAGTGATATTCGTAGTAAGTATTTTTTAGGGATTATCTGGGACTGTGTAAGTGAAACAGTGACATAAACCTTTTGAGATCAAGGATTAAGGAGATGATTCTAGACCACCAAATAACCAGGATGTGGACCCCTGACACAGCCAGAAGGCGACGCGGTAGACCTCGCAAGAGATGGCGGGACGAGCTGGACAAAACTAACGACCAGTGGTACACTTTGGTTCTGGATCGAAGAATTTGGAAGTCATGGAGAGAGGCCTTTGCCCAGCAGTGGGATGACACAGGCTAACAATATCAGTATCTAGACCACCCAGCGTTGAAATATTTCGTCGGTTATTTTTTAAACAGCTGTATGAAAGTGCAATAAGTCGTATGTGGTCTACCATTATTCTTTTGTTTTTGGTTTAGGACAATAGCAGTTCAATAGTGAACAATGACTTCTCTTAAGCTTTGCCCCACATATTTTATCACTCTGACTGCGAAGCCAAAAAGGAGGTAAGTACCTAAATTCTTTTGTCTATGTAAACGAATACATACTTTGGGTTTAGTCGGGTCAATTTGCTAACAATGGCACAGGTGTTATTATTGTATACAAATTATTGTATTGTATTTATTGTTGCGGAAAATTACCAAAACAAGGCGATAAGGAATATATCCTCAAACATGTAACACGCAATTGGAGCCTCCTTTTGCGACTCCAATTTTGAGGGGATAAAACCCAAAGTTTTCCTGATAAAGAAATTAACTTTTAAAGTTTTCGTCAGTAAAAATGTCGTTTCAAGTTATCCGATACGGGAAAAGTTCAGTTAAGCTTGGCTGGCCAGTTTCTTTTTACTCCAGGAAATATGGGCTTGTTTTAATCTATACTAATATTATAAAGCTGAAGAGTTTGGTTGAACGCGCTAAACTTGAAAAATTCTTTTAGTGCTGGATAGTCCAATTATCGAGGAAGGCTATAGGCTCTGCGGGACTGTTCGAAAGAGATACCGTGGCCCTGGAACACAAAGGGCAATGAAGGAACATGGATGGGTTTTAGTCAGTAAGAGTCTGACACTCCCTCCCACTCCACCCAGAGCGGGAGAAGTCATTTGATGATTTCCCATCCGTAAAAAAAAAAAGGCTATAGGCTATATAACATCACGCTATGACTAATAGGAGCCGGGCAAAAATAAAACAAGTCGGAAGCGGCGGGTGAAACCGCGGGGCACAGCTAGTACTAAATAAGCTTGCGATTGGCCGCAACTTCTGATGTGTAGCGATGATGCGGCCTAGGGCCTTGCCTAGAAGTTGCCGGTTGGCTTCGTTCAAAGGGACCATGTTCAGGTTTCAGGTTATACTCGTAGCAAAACGAAAGCTAATGTTATTGATACAAATAAGGTATTCTAGGTATTAACGCATGCAAATGCAAAATGATTGATGACACAGACAAAACCGGTTAGTTTGAAACCAATTTCCTCTTATAAAACCCCCTTCTACGTGCTTACGTGCATACCTGACCGTGCGGACATTATGATTCACCGAAAAAAGGATTCTTGGAAAAGCAAAAACTGGCAGCCGTTAGTTGGTAAATGTTGCGTTAAATGTCAGAAGGATCTTTTACTTTTTAATCAACAGGTAGCCGAGTGCAATTAGACAAAAAATACTCAAAGGGTGGAACGAAGTTTATAGTGGTCGGATTTTCATGGGATTTTTTTTATTGAGTTCCAAGAGGTGTAGAGAAGAAAGTTAAAAAAAAAAATTTCGCCGCTCGCAAGTTTTTTTTTTTTTTTTTAATTTCCTTTGTAATATTTTTTGTACTTTTATGTATAACTTGAAATTCGACGATTTTATATTGATGCATAATAAAAAGACCTGTGTGTATCCATTAAACGCCATTTTGGTCTGTTTATTTGTTCAATGTTCATATTTCAAGTTTTTCTTTGAAAATATCCTATTTTCTTGAATTATTTCTAAGTTACCGAATTTAAGACTAAGATTTCTTTTGAAATTGGTAACAGATTCATTTTTACAGATAACTGGATAAGAAAATGTTCAAAAAAACCATATTCATGCGTTTAGTGACTTAAAATTCATTCGCAAAAATCAGAAAATCGTCTATGTTAATGAAGGCATTTTTTTTTCGAAATTTGTCAATGTAACTCAATGTGCAAATTATTCTCCAAAACCTCATTTTAGTAGCTATCTAATAAGGTATAATAACTAGAAAAATATTAAAGGATACTTGTTAAATATCAGTTACTGCTGAGAAAGTAAAACATGACTAAAGGGATCTATCGCCAAGAATTGGGAGCGGTATCGGTATCGGTATTGATATAAAATGGGGAGCAGAGAACCAAGCTTGCATCTAATTCTAAATAGAAATTATGAGAAATGGTTACGTTATAATTACGATAGTTTTTATGAGTTTACCAGCGGCCCCATTCCACCTTCATCAGCAATAATCAACATTTATCGAGTACCACCGAATATTTTTTTTATTTTGTATTCTCTGTGAATAGCTGATATAATAAGGATATTTTCAAGATAATATTTACAATGACCACCATAGAAATATTTTGAGAAAAATGGCCTTCTTTAACTTTTATATAGACGATTTCCTGATATTTGCGAATGAATTTTTAGTCACTTCACTCGTAAATATGGATTTCTTGAATATTTTTACGTCTGTTATCTGTGAAAAAGTATCAGTTACCAATAACAAAATAAATTTTTGTGTTAAACCTCGGTATTTTTGAAATAATTGAAAAAATAGGAAATTTTCATAAATAAACCTGGAAATATGCATTTCGTCAACAACTATGAACAAGGAAACACACCAAATTGGCGTTTAATGGATGCACACAGGTCTCACTATTACATCACAATATAAATTCGGCGAATTTCAAGTTATTCCTATACGAAAAAAAAAAATTCAAGAGGAAATTTTTTTTTTTTTTTCCACAACTCTAGGAACTCAATAAAAAAAACCCCATGAAAATCCGACCTCTATAAACTTCGTTCCACCTTATAGTCTAATTGCACTCGACTAAGGGGACAAACCGCAGACCTTTTTTTCAACACTTTTTAGACTTTAGGTGTCCTAAATGGAAAAGTTTCTGCTTTTCCATATTCCTTCCTTCCTCATAACATAACATCACGGCTGTAAACCCCGTAGTATTAGGCAGGGGTGTACCTAATAGTATACCCACATTTCGCCAGTTATGTTTAAGTACCATGTGTTAGGGGGCTAGCCTATTGTCATCAACCGGGAAACGAATCCAGACTCCAGACTCAAGCTGCTACTGAGAAATTCCTGATGGTAAAACCCAATAGCACTATGCGCGACCCGGGAATCGACCCAGGACCTCATGCTCAGCTCTAGCTCTGCTCGCGCTTGCGACCACTCGACCAACGAGGCAGTCCACCTTGTAACTATGTTTAATCCAAAGGTAATCGATCCAGCCTGCGGCGGCCTAGGCAACCGTTCTTCGGTATGCAGTAACTGCTACATCAATTACGGATTTTTTTAAACAAAGAATTTAAATTTTTGATGACACAGTAGGCGCATTGGCTGAACGACGGGCTACTGCGTTGCGTGTCGCGGCTTCGATTCCAGTAATATCTAAATGGCCTACATGTAGTTGTTCTGGGTCTGGCTGTTTGTTTGAGTTCAAATGTTTGTAAACACGTGAGAAAATTCTAGTGCCCGAGGATTTTCTCCTGTATTTTTTCAAGATTTGCTCAATTGAATTTTAAAATTTCTTAAGCTTTTACGAGCTATCTGTCAGATACCGGCTGAATGTAGGTATTATATGAACCAATAATAGGTCCTTTAACAATTCCACAAGATATTTCGTTCAATGTCGACTTCACAATACAAAACGTGTTAGAGTAGAGACATTGATCCAATTTAAACATCAACTAGATTAACGGTGATCAAGATTTAAAAACCAATTTACTGTAAACGGTTCTAATTCCATATGGTCGTGCAGCTAATTGAAGCGGCGGAGATTGCAAATAAATAATAATTATATGTTTAAGAATAACTATTTTAAAAGCCAAATTAGACGAACGGGTAAACGGTCACGTAAACGCCCGCCGTTGTAGTCTGAGCTTTCAATCAACTCATGCGCATGTTGTTATTCAACTTCAAATGTGACATGAATAAAATGAACTTTATTAGCAAACTATAAGGTTTCATTTCCATTTAACTTGTCTTTGGAATAAGGCTGTATTTTTAATATGCGCTAATGAGTTTTCCTGGATGTAAAATGTCTATACGGACATTTTGTATGCCCTATACGCATCATAAATACAAAATTATTGCGAAATAATTGGGTAGGTATTTAATTTCGTATGTTATGGCAGGTAAATGAAATTTTAAGTGTATTAATTATAACGAAAAAAGCCTAATCAGAAACAAAAGTTTTCATTCTTCAATAAGGGGCCATCCTTTAATCACGTTAGGTTTTTTAGGCCGCTTTTATAGCCCCCTATCCCCCTTGGGTGAACCTCGTGAGATTTTAGGCTACGCCTCCTCCCTCCTCCTAGCATCAAGTGTATTCTTTATTATAAATTTTAGACAAAAATTCGCTTGGTCGGGTTCTTAATTCATTATTGATAACAAAAAATATACATATGTTAAGTACACATTAAATTAGAATTTTTCGTCTCAAGAAATAATACACGCGATTATCACATTAACCCCCCCATCATGAACAATCGTATTTTTTCTGAGCGGAGGTGTTCAACCTCACGTAATTAAAGGACGACCCCTGCCCTAATCGATTCGAATTCAAAACGCGTTATAATTTTCCGAATTTGTATTTGAGTTCGCCGATGCTATATTGTTGTACATATTATGCCTTGAAGCCACGTGTAAGCTACACAGTAGGATAGGCTTTTGTGATTTGATAACCTATTTGACGCATTTGACCTACTGGGTTTCCCAATATTACAATCTAACATTGAACCAGTATCTATTTTCATTTTATAGGTATACCAACGACCCGACCTTGCACATCGCCACCTATCGGGTCCAAAACTATATCTAATGTAGCCTATATTTTAAGTTAAGCATCTAGCAGTAGAGCGGTGAAAACTGCGTTCAAATCCATGCAGTAGTTTTTGCGTGATGCGCGTACAAACTTACAGACAGAAAGACAGACAAGCAGACAAACATTCCGCGAACAACTGTTGTTTTGGCTTCTGTTGCTCTAATAAAGACCCCCATATATATGTTTTTTCAATAACTTTAATGTACACACATCGGCCTGTACAATTTTATTATATTTATGGATATGTAGAGAACCTTCGTAGGGTACCTAAAAGATGAATTTATCAGTGACATCAATTCAATCGGAGATAAGCAGGTTTTTTAAGTTGTATAGTAATGAATAAGCATGTATTTACGTAGTTATGACTCAGACAAATGTCAAAGTTCCCCCAATCTTTATAAGATAGGTACTTAGATATTTCACACAATTTGCAATAAATGTTTGAATTATTAAAAATATTGCGACATTATGAGTATTATATGACACATGAATTCTAGGTCCAAGCAAATTATATTGTTTTCTGAATAGGTATTTCAGAATATTGCAGTTGTAATTCCCTCTAAACAATTGCCTTTAGGGAAAAAATAATTGAGAGAAATAAAGTGAATCAGCCAAGGTGTCATAGATAGTTAAAACAAAGGGGTATTGTTTTAGAAACATTGTTTTGTAAATATCCAACAGTTAGGTTGAGAAGCTGTAGGTACAGACGCCAGCACATCAAGCTACCCGAAACTGACAAATTTTCTAAATCAACCTTGAACCTAATGTATTAGCGATAAAGTTGAAAATCTATTAAAGAAATTTGACAGATTGTACATCAAATTTGTAATAGAAGGTTAGCTCGTAAACACTACAATAATAACGTCAATACAACGTAATTATATACGTCAAAGTTTATAGCACCGATCAGGAGCAAATAACTTGAAGTGCACCGCATTTTTTTGTGAAATATTATCTAACTACGGCAGATACGGATTAAAAGAACATCACAATACAGCCGGTGTGTGTCTTAGAACCTAAAATCGATTACATGTGACCATCATCCTTCAAGCAGCATTGGGCCCGCGTGGTGTATTATAGCCCATTCCCTCTCGCAGGAAGGGAAACCTGCCAAGGAAACCTTAAAGGCTGATTGTGCTACTCCAGCGTAAGTCATCATCTGCCTAGCTTTTTCCCAGCTATATTGGGGTCGGATTCCAGTCTAACCGGATGCATCTGAATACCAGTATTTTACACAGAGCGACTGCCTATCTGACCTCCACAACCTAGTTAGTACTGGATAAAAACGATACCCCTTGGTAAGACTGGCTGTCAGACTTTTTGGGTCACTGACTACCTAACGACTGTCAAAGATCTACAAATGACAGCCGGGACCACCGGCTTAACGTGCTTCCCGAGGCACGGAGGAAACTCGGTATGTAATGGGTGGTCACCCATCCACAGACCAACCTAGGCAAGCACGGCTTAACCTAAAGATCGACTTGAGCGGCTGTTATTATTTAGCCACGAGCTACTCCTACTCCAGCCTAAGTATTGGATAATATTAATGCTATACTTCGAGTGTTTCCACTAGGTGATGGCTTTTAAGCCTAAAATCGCGGACACATTGTCTTGCATTAGATTTCACACAAAAAAGCTTAAAAAAAAGCTAATTAGCAGCGTCATAAAAATAAAGAATTGAGTACATACTAATAGGATAAACGATGTACTGCGTATTTGATCAGTTGGTCAGATATCTTCAAACAGGCAAATCCTATTTTATTAATTCTAGACAGACAATATTACCTATGCAAGCCAGTTACCTCGGTTTTCCTTAAAGCACTTTGTATATAATAACTATTTTAAGTATGTATTGTGACAAGAATAACATGATATAAATATTTATTAGTTTTGTAAGTGGTCTATGCAACTATGTTTTATAACTTACTATGGATGACATCAAAATTCTGTCAAGGTTTCCCTTTTATGTCAGCGGCGGAAATGTGGCCAAATTTTCCTGGCCTTGTTTGTATGTGCGAGATTTTCGAACTATTGCAACATCGATTAATTTGTGTTCACCCCGAAAATGTCTTTATGATTTACTAGCGGCCCGTCCCGGCTTCGCACGGGTGGACATGATTTTTTTAAGGATTCCTTATCTTTTCTAGCAATAAATATAGCCTATGTTAATCAGAGTGAATGTAGCTTTATAATGGTGAAAACATTTTTGAAATCGGCACAGTAGTTTTTGAGTTTATTCATTACAAACACACACACACAAAAATACTTAGGCTTAGACTTCATCACACATTTTTCTTGCATATTTTACCATGTCTACAAAAAATAATAAGTTGTTACGCCTATCCAAAAGCTCCAAGCAATATGCAAAAATGTTGAGAAATTCCCAGACTGACAAAAGTATGGCATAGCGTGGCCACGTGGTTATATCGGATGCCTTCGATGCGCGCGAAATAACCGGCTTGCTCGTATTTGCAAACGCTCTCCCACACAAGAGACATTCCAGGATATTTCGATTTGTTTAAGGCCAATATATGCAAGATTGTAAATTTGATATCCAGTATCAGTAAAGCCTAGCCATGTGGACAACTATATCGGGTATTATAAATTCAGTTATGAAAATAAGTCCCTCCATCCATACACATCGTTTATTATTCACTATTTGAAGGTTCTATGCATAATACATGCGAAGGTATTATGTACTTTTATCATGGAATAAACAGTTAGGCTATAAAGTTGACTGTTCAGCGAAATTCAAGGCAAGATCGTGTAACTATTTCGTCAAGTATCCAATAAGTTTGATTCTGGATAAAAAACTTTTTGAACATTTTAAAGCGACTGCGAGATTAATAAGAACAAATATTTGAATACAGTGTTCTTATTGGCTGATGATTGCCTAAATAAATCCATGGTATGGGTCCGTTCAATGTGCAACACAGAAAGGTCACCAAACCAGTTATTCAAGCGACACTGGCTGATGTCTGGAGGTGGTTACCGCACGCCACCCAATGCGCAAGCGACTAAGAACACGAAAATTTTAAAATCGAACCTTGCAAGACATCTAGGAATGCGAGGTATGATGATGATTTTTTTTTTATTCGTCAGAATCTTTTTGGCGAGTACGACGGGGAAAATAAATTAGGATTTTCGGAAATATTTCAAGGCTACGCGCATTTTCGGTTGCTGCACCTAACTGTATTTTTCACATAATTGTATGGACAGGATTCGTGTATTTGTTAAGGTTTTTCTTCGAATTTAACGTGTGATACTTCCGAGGAACTGTTGATTTCTTTTTACATAACTGGTATATTGAATGTAAGCGGTGAACGATGCAGACGAGGTATGTTAGTTATTCCGAATCCGAACGCATGAGAATGGACGTGCCTTAGAGTGAGCTGGTGACGATTTTGCACATGGATGACAAATTAACCTTAGATTTATTTAATAAGTAGTTATCATACACATACACACACATAGGTACATAGACACTTACGTAGGTAGACATTGTATTGTGTTAATAAATCTTATCCATAATATGAAGTAAGCTTCCTAGACAAATACAGCTCAAGACACATAATATCATTACCAAAATAAAGCCAGTCATTTTCCATAAATTCCTCTTAATTTAAGGTCTACTAGTCAAGTACCAGCTATAGATAGATAGTGTGAATATTCTTTCCTCATTCTCATGGTCAACGACCAATTGACATAGCATAGCCACCTACTTAAATATTCGAAGTTGAATGACCTGTCTAATCGACGGTTGATATAAGACCATGAAATTATCTGACTACTATTTACATATGATGACGTCGGCAATATTTCCAATATCTCAGGATGTGACGTCATTAAAATATTTGAATAGAATCAGTAAGGATATCTATTCTAACAATATACAGTGGTAAAGTTTTGGTGTAACAGCAGAGGTAGGTACCTAATCTCCAAAACTGCACATTTGATTTCAAAAATGTTTAGAAACTTTCACCAATATTTAGAATGGGCCTTCAGGGTTGACATAGATTTGATGAGGTTCGATGGAGTACCTGGTACTCGCCCTTGAAAGCCATCCCCAGGTTGATAAGCACTGCAGCTTCTCTTGCGTGGTTGCTATTCAATCCCAACGAGTCCTGCCATAGGCTGAACCTGGGGGATCGTGCGGTCTGTGGGGCACACGTGTAGGCGGACACCCTGACGGCAAGCAACATCGCAATACTGCGAAGACCGCAAAGAGCGATGGATGTTAGGGTTATAAGGGGATACCGTACGATCTCCTTTGAGGCAGCAACCCTCCTGGCTGGATCAACGTTTCCTGGCTGAACTCTATTCAGCCAGGAGGCGTTGATCCGCGGCGTTGAGCGACTTGCGCAATCCAGATGGGGGCTTACGACAATAGTGGCGATAATACCAGTTATGGAGGAATGGCTGGAAAGACGACATGTGCGCCCTCAGCTTCAGGGTGACGCAGGTGCTTACGGTGTTACTTATGGATGCTTCGGGAAGTACCTGCATCCCATAGGTCAGGGGCGGACGCAGGCTTGTCATCGGTGCAACATACACTGGTGGACTGCTCAGCTTGCAGCCCTCGGTGGTCGGAAGTGAGAACGCGTGGAACGCCGTCTCCTCTTTTTGCAGGGAGGTGATGAATGCAAAGGAGCGGGAAATAAAGCCCAACCAGCCAGGCCCAAATCGATGCGCGTCCTCATGAAGAACGCGCGGTCGCTGGATAAACCGCACTTGGTGATGGGGCCCGCCGGGATTGGCGGGCTGTTATCGGTCGGGGCTGCGCGCGAATGTACTTGTATCTCCCGGACTTCCAACACATGGTAGTAGTAGGAACACTGGATTTTTAGTCGATTAGAGTCCGACATAACCCTCTGCATACCTCAGACAGAGGATCTTCCCACTCAAAAAAAATAAAAATAAAGGGATGAAATAATGTTTAATTTTTTATCCTGGTAGTAGGTTCACGTTGGATAGTTTCCGACTTTAACCCAGTCGAAGCCGCGAGCAAAAGTCAATATAAAACTTAATCTGTTGTTATTTTATAAGTCTTCGATCTACAACGGTAAACTTATTTAAATTTCCGTGTGGTTTTATGACGTAAATTGCCATCTATGGACTACTACTACTACAATACTACATCACGTAATATTCAAATGGCGATACTTACGTCATAAATCGTATCTGTGTTAAACTTATTTCCTAGTATAGAGGATATAAATAGGTGATTTGTGTAATTGCAAGTCCTGCTTGATTTGCTAGGACAGAAAGATTATGTTAATAGTCACCATTACAACTACTTTAGTCAATATTTTTTACATGCTCAGATCATTATTTAAAGGACATGGGTCTAAGTTGTATAGTCTGTTTAAGTTTATTTTTATCTAAAACTCGCAATCTGCATGACATGCAAGATTTTATTCGTACGTGTTTTGCACTTCAATCGTTCTTGGTTTTATTTATCAGGTACCTATAATTCTCAGATTCACCTATTTTTCTTTTACGTGAAGGAATACTTTCAGTTGTAACTTGTTTGAGGTCTGACGTGTCCGTGAAAGTAGGGTGATGCAATACACCTCTTGTGTTGCTTGCCTTAGTAAAGGTCCTTACTTGAGCTCTCGTGAGTACCAAGACCAAAATGTTAGGCATTAAGTTAGCTAGATAGTTTGCCTTTACACAAGAAGATTATAATTCCTGCCACATTTTACAACATTGTAACAATGGTTTCTCTTATTATAACAACGTATTTACAGGCAAAACTAAATACGCACAAATTAAAAATAAAATGAACAATACTGCCATTGTATTAATAATAATAAGGCTTTAATAATATTAGTCCTATTTACAAGGTACAAAGCAGATACATAAATTATATTAAACGTGCAAAAGGAATTTCTTTACTCAGACATAGGCAACTTTAGACTAAACTATCAATGTCTCTAGACCCAGCCGAAAATAAACGAGAAATGAAGCTAGATTTCATCGTGACAGACCAAACAGGTAAATCAAGTTTTGCACAACTCCGGCGCATCGAACTTCATCACGTTACGACGTTTCATTAGAGAATCATTTCGTAATCCTTTATATAAAATGGTATTTAGTTTGTTGTGAATTTAACGCATCGTTTGTTTTACTGAAAACGAGAAAAAAAGTCAAAATTATTGTCATAAGAAATAACGGACTAATCAAAAGACCCAGTTCCAAGAGGAAGGTTTAATCCCAATAGTCAGCATTTCTCAGGGACTTTTAGAATTGCTTTGATTTTAAATTCACTAGATAAGGTCTATTAAAAGGATAAACGGCAAAAAACTTAAGTGCTTCCAAAGTCAAACATCGTCTAGACCCAAAAACAGCTAAGTTAAAAGCTAGTTTAACGACATTTTAATTCAGAATAAGCCCAAGTTACATGAATAACTAAAAAATATAGAGGAATATCCTTTTTCCTATTAGGTAAGAGTAAGAGCAAGAAAATTCGAAACTTTGGCAAAATACCACGTGGAGCGAGCTTATTATGTCAAGTAGATAGAAGCTATTTAATTAACAGTCTGTTTAATACGGATTCTGGCTAAGGCAAAATTCTTGGAAGAAAAGATGCAAACATAATCGCACCTCTAATGGGAAAAACAGCATATTTCCTTTTGCACGGACATCACTCAAAATAATAAAAGAAGTTTAAAAAAATTTGAAGCCCAAAAAGATTATAAATCACCGTCATAAGTTCAAAGGAATGAGAAGCGAAATATTTTCGCAAGCTACACCAGACTCAGCAAAAACTAGACTGCTAACTTGAAAATTATAAGACGGTGAACCGTTTAGAAATGTCCGCATAGAAATAAAAATAATAAACGCACCGAGCTTGCTGATAGGCTGCCCAAGTACTTCGGGTTACGCAATCATGTGCTTAAAGCACTGAATATGGGCAATCGGGTAAAACCACATCTCAGCTGTATCTAGCTTTTTATACTGAGGAACAGGTAGACGGTCGCATGCCTGTCCAATGAGGCTACAGCGATCGACAGCGCTTTGCAGCGGCCGAACCTATCATTACTGAGACATATAATTGACTCTTTATTAACTCACATAACATTAAGGAAGGTATTAATATCGACTGAAGGTATGATCTTTAGATCTGTAGATTTAGAAGCAAATAAGAGTGCAAAAATTTGCATATCGACACTTGTGGTGCCAATTCCAACTACATTCTGTTATTTTATTAATGTTCAATGTATCAATAGCTGATAGTCGTACGAATCTTCAGTCAGTTAGGCCCAAAAAGTAAGACTCAAAAGTAGAACTTAAAGAGAGGTATATTTCTTATCACAATACTACTTCTCCCTTACTAGATCATCCCTCTTTAACAAGCTAACTGTAGCCTCTTAGGAGCCACTCTCAAGATCAGCCAAAATAACACGTGAAGCTTTTGCTAATTTATAAAAATGACCTAATATAACTAAAGCACAAACAAAATAAATGCAACTTTTTAAATAAATTACTGTGGCCCGAAAATGTGTTAATTAACAGCCGCGAGCGGTCCTCACTCGTCGAAACCAGTCATCAAAATCTCGCCAAAAAAATCGACACGAAGATCAAAGTATGGCTCACGGTGCAACCTCACACTGGAGTCAAAATCCTCTCGACTCGCAACTCGTTCAGAACCCGTGGCTGGTGGCTACTGTGCATTTAGAGAGAGACGGCAAATGCGCGAGACCTACGAACTTGGCACACGGCAGAGAGAGATAGCTATAGATGCGCGTGCGCAAGATAGACGTTCAACATCGGTAGAAAACCCGCGCGAGTCACCGTGCGCGAGGCCGATCGAATCGGACGCTCGTTCGTTCAGTTAAGTTTCCGACACACGAGCAGCTGGTGCGTTGTGCTGCGGGCCCCCAGTTGCAACTCGCTTTACTCCGCTTATTATATTGTATGACATATCCCTTGTAATACAATGACGTAAAACTATTGTAGCAAAGTATTATTAGACGTATAAGTGAGACTGTGAATAGTGTTGTGCATTTAAAAGAACGAGCGACTTGCGATCATTAAATTTTTAAGAGTCGAGTGGCTGGAAAGTAACAGTTAGGTTTAAAAGGTAAGTGAGTTGTGTCACAAAAGCTTACTGGAATGGATTGAGTCGAGCTTAACTCATATCGACGACGCGAGGAATGTTGTTTGACAGCATACATGTGCGGGAACAAAAGCCTTGTGCATAGTCATCACATTTCTTTTTTATTCCGCCCGCCTGTCTTGCGAGGTAGGAATGGCGGGTAAGTAATGAACGAACGATTAATGGGTTCATATAAAAGTAATTATGTTATGAAGTAAAGACTCCTCGATGTGCCAGTGTAGAGTTTCTCATGGTCACAGGTAGCGGCTGTGTCCCCGTTTACCTGAGCGACGACTGAGGGGGAAAGGGACGCCGTTCTATTTACCGGGAACTCCATTTGAATAGAATGGACAAAGCAAGTTCAGTCAAAGGGATGAACATATTTAAACACCACCTTGTTTAGATACATAATTACCACGTTTCAATTCATAAAAATCTGGAAGTTTTACAATTCAGAAACAAACCGAGATGTATCATTACCAGATTCTCAATAAGAAACTGTGATACATGTGCCTAAACACGCAAAATTCACGGTCCACGAAGCTTCATTGAAGATGTGCCGACCAAGGACACAGTGAATAAAGAAATAAAAACAATCAAACCAGTGCCCGCTTAATAGCGTTACAACCCGGACATGTTCGCGTACAAAACAAAATAACAATCACATTGTCAGTGAAAATAATTTCCTAGTGTACGAGTGACCGCGTACTAATAATAACTTACATAGCTAGGCAGATATATTCGCTGGACGTAATTTAGACGACATAATTAATAACAATTTGACAAATTAGGAGCACTTAATAAGTTTTAACAGGAATTTCCGAAGTAATGACGTTAGTGACGCAGCAGTGTCATTATCTAAGGTGATCGCGTAAAAGGTCAACGCATCGAGTAGTTTAAATGCTATTTCATAACGTTTACCGTATAGCGCATTTAAATTTTAAATAACGCGTGAAAGACTGTAGGAAATTATCGGGTTCCCATTAGGTACCGTGTGAGAGTTTCTTTGGTATGATGCCACAAAAGGGGGCATCTTTAACCGGTCTCACATATTATTCTTGTCACGGCGCGCGGCCACGGCACCTGCATCCATGATGACGCTGAAGCGCCTGGCGATAACCTCTAAAACGCGCCTTGAACTTGCAAACTTGTTTAAGTATTCGTGTTTCTCATATAAAAATATTAGTAACACTAATTGGTAGGAAAGTCACGGCTATACTTGTCGTTCTAAAGCTCCAGAGCTCTTTGAACATATTCAAATGATCCTGAGAATCCAAGGAATGGAATTTGAGTAAATTATTCCCGGATTCTTATGCTTGACACTGAAAGAGATAGCAGAGAAATGCAGAAAAATACTAAGCACGTTCGAAAGTTCATTATATACCTCATTGCGTATGCTGCACACGCGCTATCAATTAGCCTTTATAAGTTGTACAAAGCGAGGTTTTGTTTACCAAGCCATCGAGAATTTAAAAGCACATCTTTGACCCCAGAATTATATAAATCATCATCATTATCTGCTCAAGGATATCGATTCTTTGCAATAGCATAATGTCCATAAATAATATGAAGAATTTTATCAGAGCGTGTAGTTTAAAGGTCTATGAAACATAAGCCGGACCGCATTAACGCAACCGCAGGTCCACATTAGAAGCGCATTTCCGTATGAATGGACACAAAACATGACGAAAGGCAGGCAGGCATAGTCACCGCGGATATTATGACCCACACAGGCTTATCTGGTCACCCTATAATTTCACCGGTTCTTCTACTTGCGTTAATAAGTACCACGTGTTTTCACATTGTTTTTCTACAATGTAAACAATGCGGGAAGGAATGCCACTAACAATCAACGCAGTCAATGAGAGTTAATTATATCAGACACGAGACGACAGCAGCCGACCAAACTGAATCAGTATGTTGCTTCGCCGCGAGGCTGAGACGTAAATTACGACAGAAGCGACAAACTGGGCCGTTCACTTGCACTGCAAATCTCAACGTTACCTAATATTCGGACCAATCGTTCCACGTCATTAGTCACGCTTTCTGATGAAATGCTTATTGTCTGACTGAGGCATCGATATGAGAGGTTTGAGATTCTTTCCCACGAAAGTCGGTATTGTATTAAGTTTGAACGTGTTCTGTGCAGGTTGAAGCGCTCACATTTACCGCAATTAGTGTCCATTCAGTTGAGAGCCGACGCGTGCCGTTTGAGTCAAATAAGTACGGCAGCTGCATGTAGCTCATTATCACAGGTTTAGGAGTGAAATCCGACTTGTAAAGAAATGGACAAGAATTTCCATACGCTTTACAGCGCTTAATTATTAAGATTTACAAGAGGAACCTATAAACGCCAAAGTAATTTATAACTAAAGATAATAAAACTGAGTTAGCAACGCGAAGTGCCGCCTGTGCCGGTGATAAATGGTCTGCGGTAACAAGCGAGTGGAACAAGGATATGCAGTTAAGAGCGGCACAAAGGTTCAGGGACGGAGCCCACCCGCCACTGCTTGTGCGCCTGTGCATGTCATAAACAGCGGAATGTACGCCTCCCCTCTCCCCCTGCGCTGCCCATTATCAGCCACGGCGTTAGCAAACAACGGGTTCCTCAAAATATTTATCATTCAGGGAATATGTCGACGTATCGATATCACATCGAATACACAAATGATATGAGCAAATATTTGTGATTACTTTGATGGAAAAGACTGGTACATGCGATAGTCGCAAAAACGTGTTCCGAATATAATGTTGTAGCCAACAATTAAGTCAGTAGTTAAGATATCAAATATTAACAACTATAACGAACTATATTCCGAAGCTAATCGATTGTCGAGATCGCGACATGCAAAGCTGGCAACGATTGTCGCCGCTGAAACTGGTTTCCGCGTAAAATTCGCGTTGCCAAGCGATGCATCAGCCAGGGTCGGTTGAGGTAAAGCAGCGAGGGGGCACGGGGGAGGAGGGAGGTTAAAAACGCAGGAGGCGCACGAACAGCGGCCGGTCGACGACCCGCCACATGCCCTGCGCCGGCGAACCATTCGCCTCCACCGCACTCCATCCTAACACGATTACGATTATGTTAGCAAAATAGTTAAAAATGAGTTTCATGCAACATAGCTATCATGATGCGAAATTTATTATGTGAGTAACATGCAATAGGTGCGGAAACTGACATAAACGTTAACGTTATGATGACTATCACATATTTTATACACATAGTAAATTCTATCAATAATAGTTACGTTACGCGCGTCTCCGAGCTGATTTCATAACCAATGATCAATTAATATTGCCCCCTGCGAGCGACCTAAATAGCACATGCTAGATGCGACACCGCGTAGGACTGAACGAGATCAAGAAGTCGTCAAGGTTAGATCCATTTATCATGCGTTGTCTACTAGACGACAGTACGTATTCATTCATTTACACACATCCTACGGCAATAGACCAGAATGAAGACCAGCATAGTTAGTAAAGTATAAAAGTCAATACGACGCCTTCACATTATTGACACGTGGTGTTAGCGGCGAAGAAAAAATATTGGTTTATAAAAAACCGCTGGACCCGACTGGACAAGACGTGGGCGAGAGGTAGCTACAACGTTGAAATATGTCTGAGGTCATTGATTGAGAAGACCAGCCCTATTAGATGGATTCGTGTTCTCTTCACATAACTGTTTATCGAATTGGGATATAAACTTATAAAGCAAATATTTATACGAAAATGAAGACATGAGAACGACGAGTCGACACAGCTGTTACGCACATTGGTGGAATCAAAACACTAATAAAGTTTACCGTTTAAGTTCTAATTTCGTATGGGTGGCGTATGGCACTTGTCACGAAGTTAGTTAAGACGCGTAGATGTATTTATAGTGGTCTTTTGTGACTGGTGTTCTAATGTAGACAAAGGGTTGCTTTAGACGTTTACCGTTTGTTTTGGTTGTAAAGTAAAACATTCATTGGCAATTCATTTACAATTGCACGATTGTAAACAGAATACAAAATCACGATAAATCTGCAAGTGCACTTACATAGGGCTTTTGACTGCATAATGTATTGCCTCATTAAAAGTTCAATGCTTTGGATCTCCATCCTCATTGTTTTCTTTTTTTGTTTCAGACAACGAAATAAAACACATTCAAAATGGCGGTATTTGGTTTGGTGTCATCGGTAGCGGGCTTCGTGAAGGTCCGCTACCTCATAGACAAGGCTGTCATCGACAACATGGTGTTCAGAATGCATTACCGCATCACATCAGCCATATTGTTCCTGTGCTGTATTCTTGTCACCGCTAATAATCTTATTGGTAAGTCAAACATTTTTTTTCTAATTTCAACTAGGGCCTAAGGTAGACTCCCTGCGTCACTCCAAGTGTTTTTGTTGTTCTGGAGACCGTTATCGAACCTTTCTATGGATATGACAGTAGGAAATTGAACTAAAGCCCCTAGAAATAGAATGTTATGTAAATTAATCTCACAGTGCAGATAAAACAATGATAGAAAATTGCTTGTATTGACTAGTCATTTGCTCACGGAAGTCGTAAACGGGATATGGGTCATTGTCGCGTTGCTAGACAAGCAGACGATGGGGCAGCAACCTGTTACAACTCATCAGTTCGTATTGTCTTTAAATTCTATACTTTATTATGCGGAACAGTGCCGAGGAAAACGAAGAGAAATTTCCATGAATATAAACTAGCGATATTTTGAATGCTACAAGATATTTGGTAGCCATATCAATGTGATAAATGTTTTGAGTGCGTGTGAAAGCCAAACAAGGGAATATTCCGACTGTTTATGTAGCTATACTTATGCGAATATAAAGACAATCAATTAAGTATAAAGACACAAGCCCAGAAAATTAACAATGGAACAAATAAGATAAACGTAGCCTCTTTCCTAGTAAATTTAATGTAGGATCTATTGAATTCAAGGGAAGACTGTTCCCATGAAAACATGTGACTAAGCCAGCAGAACGTAACTTAACTAAATTTATTCCCCTATTTACGCTCAGTGGAGAATCAACCTGTTTCGTAACAAGGTGTATTATAAATTATAATTAACTTCAATATGGAGTTACTTAAATATTATTAACCTCATTACTTGAAATAGACTTCTTGATAAATCGTCTCCATGTATTGTTATTATAATTGTCGTTTCTTGCAACTATACAATTGGCTACTTATTTTTATGTTTTTTATTTTAATCTGGAGTAGACTAAAGTAACTTTTTTCTTGAACTAAATTAAGTCAGTAATTTAACGTCAAATTGATACCAGTGGGAAACTGCAAGTTCATTTTAATCAAAATCAAATCAAATCATTTATTTCTTTGCAAACATGGGTAATAGGTATCATAACGAATGACTGGGATTACTAAGAAAAACGCAGACGTTTTTTATTATTCAAGGTCTAAAGGGTCTAATGAGATAATCGAGTTTCCAGAGCGGTGGACAGGCAACCTCTCATTACCAACGTATCATTGCAATTTCTGAACCACAATCATTTCAAGCTGCGAGCATGAGAACGTACAAAGCAACTATAAATTAAACTAAGTGTGTAATAAACTACGAAATTATCTTGAGCATATCACCAACGAGAAAGCAAAACAAGAAATTGTAACGTTCAAGTGAAAGCTTATTAAAATAGAACCCCTAATTGCAAACGTTTGTGTTTTTAAAACATGCAAAATCTGACCTAGACATTAACCTAAAGACCGAATAACACAAAGAGTCTAACCAGAAATAACAGTCCGTCTCGTCTGATCTCGTAACTACCGTAAAAGTGTGAATCATTTTCAGGTCATTGTTCAGAACAGGAACACCGTGAGTGTAACAGTTACCCAAATTGAGACGTCATGACAAATTGATTGTACAAACATACACACAGTCGTATACGTACGTGATAAGATTCAATTCAGTAGAGCGAAACGGGTCAGTGAACTTACGAAGCATACAAGATTATGTATTAGGCAACAAGTGTATTTGATTGAACCGATTGTGGATAGTTTGTGCATATAGTGATTTGCGTAGGCGGCTGAGACATAATGCAGCGGCTGCATCTATGTCTCGATAATTCTTCACAAACGCATCGAGTGTTGTCTTTATCTTGAGCATCTTAGATGCCTATATCGCTACTCACTAGTGGCATCGTCATTGTTCATCTGCTAGTGCAGTTTTATCTATCTCTGATAGCTGTGTGAATCGCACTGTCCCATTTCTGATTGGTTAATGCACTGATCATCAGTTGTGCACCTTAGAATCACAATTTTCATACGGGAAATTTTGTGTAATCTTTACCTACTCTGAATCCCGATAGATGGCAGGTCCACCCACACAGGCAACGACGAACTTTCATCATCAGATTTGTCTTCCGGTTGAGCACCGTAGAATCGGAATTTCACTACAGGAGATTTTAAGTCATCTATACCTACATACTCTGTATCCCGACATACATGTGAGGGGTCCACTTACTCACTCATCGTCGAATTGTGTACCTTTCTTCCTTCAATGTGTCTTTATTAATTTTATTGTATAGTCTCCCAGAACAATTAGTTTTACAAGTGAATGCACTTGAAATTAGAAACTCCCAACTTGTAAAAAAAACCAACTAGATCTAATAGTGTCAACTGATCACCTAAACATAGAAAAGTAAAGGCCATGGAAATCTTTTTACGGTCGAGTGATGTTGTACAACTATTCTAAAGTTCAAAGTCAAATACAATGTAAAACGTGTTAATGCTCCTGTTTACATGTTTAACTTAATTTATAAATAGCCTTTATTGAGGAAGTTTACGTTATGTTACTAGTAGGATCCTGTGGAAACGCTTCCTATGATATATCGCGTGCTATTTCCTTTTCATCTTAATTCTTTTGTATACGACTACCATAATTGTGAGTGTTTTCTAGCTCGTAACTGAACGAGAGGACTTCTTCTTTAGACTCCCCGCTTTACTGGGCTTTCCTGGAATCCGGATTCTGAACTATCTTATCTATTATCTTTAGGAAGCCCCCAGCCTATCAATTGAATGTTGTCCGTGACTTCCGAATCATGTCTCATTCACACTTCTAAGTTTCTGTTACATCACGCACATCTGGACGGGTTCAATACAGAGGCTTATTAGAATCATAACAGTTATCATTATCATACACATGATAAAGACCATAAACAATCGTTAAACGTCTCATGTACACATTAGGTATACATTATCCCCAATTACCTAACGAATATCGTGTGTTAATGAAGCGACTGTGAGATCCAGTATTATTGCATGGCCGTTCCTTGGGTATACATAACTGATCGTTATTTGTTTAATTGAGGACCGGGCTATGGCCAATATCGCGTTTAAGATTGATATCAACAAGTGAAGCATCTTGGCAAATATGCATAAAAGTCGCCGCAAAATTTACTATTGGCAGATTAAACGCGCCGTTTCAGATAAAAGAATCATGCAATAAACTAGTTCTCAGCAAATCGAAGATACTAATTACCCGTTATTATGTAAAGAACGTGATGATAGGAAGTGTTCGAATACGCCGGTGGAACAAACGATGTTTACATTCAACGTTATCGCAAGCTCCCCATTCGATGAGCCACAAACACAAACAAACTACTGCTTAATAGCCACTTGTAACTTATACTTATTAACCTTCTGACGATTATTGCTGTGCGAGCAAACGATAAAAATAGAATAAGCTATTCGAATTCTGTAAATAAGTTCGTGATTCGAGATATAGAATTTACATGTGAAATGTTCAAGGTTTCTATTGTTTTGAATGGAACTATTATCTTCTGCGGTTGCACGATTTGCATTTGGTATTTTAAGTGGATTATCATTTAATAAACTAACAGCATTGTTTTAGTCATCTTCCTCATCTTGGAATTTGTCTAACCTGTTTGGTCCTGCAACTACTTCTATTCTTAGTTTTCCTTATTTGTGCAGGTTGTTGACCAGTTCGTGACTAACAATTTGACTGCAAGCAAATTAGTCGGACCTGCGTTTACCTTAACAAATCTATTTAGTGTACATAAGCCAACAGAGAAATCAGGTCCAACAATTTGAATTCTAAAATAAACAATTACGTACAGTATGTTGGTAATTTACACGACTCGAGACAGTTAATGGGTCATTAGGCCGTAGCGCATTGTCTGTAACTTTCCAACAGTATGGAGGTACATAGACGTACCGTACCATCCAACAATAGTAATATCGAATAAACCTGCATACTAAAGCGTCCAGGGTTCCTAAGCTAGGTCACGTACTCAGTGCACATTGTCTCATAGGTAGTTAGTCAGCGATCCATATGGAGTTTATTGCAGCGTTGCAGTCCGTGATATTTTGCCCTACATGCAGCCTGAACAATCACATTTGTGCCTCAGGTGTTGGTAATCAAAACACAGTCGTTAGCAACGATAACAGTTCCAGATTGGCTGTTACCATGCATCTCGCTGTGAGAACTAGCTAACGAGCTTTTATATTACTTGCTAATAAGGACAGTGAACTGTTAATTAATGCATTTTCAGTATAGTAAAAATAATTTTACATTAAATGCATCTACGGATACTGATTGCATTCTTCAATGATTAATCACCCAAAAACGAACCTCTAAAAAACCTAGTTTCGCTTTCATCATAGTTGAGTCACATGTGATGCTTTATCGGAATTCGGATCGTAAAAGGGATGTGCTGGTAGATAAAACCTTGTATATATTTCAAACCAAACAATAGTACCATAATTTTTGGTTATTCACAAAACTGACAGTAAGCACATTTTGCAATCGTCAACATTATTACGACGTACATTATTCAACGTCACGACCTAAATTCTTCATTCCACATTTATTATATTTTTGTATCCATATATGAGCATGTGTATACGAGTATATATGTGTGTGACAGTTAAGTTCATGCAGCCCAGCTCACCATGACCCACTAATAACCAGGCAATCGCAGCTAAACGAGTATTTCAGGGTACTATTGATGGAACCGTTTTAAATCCTTATCGTGTACTTTTACCAGTACAATAACTTACGTGGTTAGAATTAACATAACTTGAATAGCTGACGATAACATTAACAGCATACGAAAGGTAATTTGCTTGGTTTGTTGATGGGTATAACTACAAACCTGTGCGATTATGTGTCGCTTGCGTTTTCTCTTGATTGTTAGAATTTATGAAGTCAATGCACTTTGTGGCTATAATGAAGACTGCTACCTACTTACATTCGTTTTAAATGGTCTCATTCTTTTTTGTTTGTCTGATTGTGGGCTAGCGTTTCAGATATCAATGTTCATATCAAAGCTCGACTGTGATAGACTTTCATATTTCTTCGCTAAATATGATAACATCTTCAACAGCAGTTGCATCACTTTCTCTCACCCCTCAAGCCATAAAAATGTCACTCACTTCGTTGTTTGTTAATTCATTCTTATTTGTATGTCCGTTTGAGATTCTCAAGATGATGATAAATGCACTAACAATTGTAAATGCTCGTTACGGAGCAATTAGCAAGCATGTGACTTTAGTCAATTCGACACCTCTGCTGTTGAGTCAGACTTAACGGTATTCATATTATGATACAACATTTCGCAATGTTAAATGACCCTTACACATTTAGATTCTTAGATATTTGAATAAGATAGCGGAATTTACTTTTCATTAGAAATGTTAATTAATTTTCCATTGTTATTTAATCGCCAATGTCAGGGACTGTTAACAAGACAAAATTGCTATCAAGGAAGTTTTTGCTGCATTTAGTAGGTAGTCATTGATTGTGATCAATAATAATTGCAGTCAATCAAATGAATTAATGAAAGATCAACATTTTCCTATGAGGAAACGGGAAAATTCAGGTAAACGGTAGATTGCATTATATGCAATATCTGGTTAAAACGTGAATTTCCCAGGATTGTGCCTTGCCTACAGCATCCGTTATTTAGTAAGCTGGTCACTCCCAACATTGTCACGTGTACTCAGGTACCGATTTAAAGTCGCCTCTGTGGTATTGACATCGTATTGTATAGTTCAATGCTATGCCGAGACATACCAAGTTTAAATAAAATGAGATCATATGACTAGATCTAACAGGACTAATTAAATTCTCATTTGTCTACATTTAATGTGATAATGCTTATTACCTACACGTAATATAGGATAAAAAGGTTTTTAAAATATTGTATTTAAACTACAATGTCATTTGGGAGACAACCAATTAATACGATACCTACATTACATTTATTTTATCAACGACGTTCTCATTCTCAATCTGTTTTTTAAAACAAGACCCGTTCTTGAGATAAATTCAACAACTTATCCACGTGATTGGGTCGTTTATTTTTAAAGCGATAACAGGAACATAAAACATCGGACCACAGCCCTCGACACGACCAAGGTGATTTGAATCAGGGTCGACAAATTGCGACAGGTTGTGGGGCAGATGCACTATTACTACCGATATTAGCGCATCCGCAAACGCTGTTGCAATGTCACGGCCATAGAACGAATGCTAATCTACATATCTATAACTCGAAGCGTTTGAACGGCCCTTCAAGGCCTGACATTAATAATAACGAGTATGTTAATACGGGCTTTAAAACAACAGTAAACTCATAAGTAGTCGTAAAGTGACTCAGGGGTCATGGTCTAAGAAAGGTAACAACTACAATCAACTCCAAAGCTGTTGACAAGGAAAATGAAGTCTTAAGCTACCCTAAATCTCGTAACAGTGATTCATCACGACTTACATTTAATCCACGGCGGGTAAAAACCGCAGAACACGATTTGCCTACGTGCCCGGTTAGGGTTCGACTGACTTTCGCAATGCAGTTTGCGGTTTTTTGGTTTCACACTTTATTTAAATACTTATTATTTCATTGAAAAACTGTTCACTCCTGAGAAAAACTTATCTTTTATTCTTGTTAGGTACTAAGCATGTTCCAGAGAAGTCCTGGTTGTTTTTGCAAATATTCATTGAAGGTCTTAAAAAGAGTACTAGTTACTATTTCCAGTATACAGAAAAGAGTAGGTGTACAATGTATCAGAAATCCTTATCGTTTATTTCCTTTCAGGCGACCCGATCTCATGTATCAACGACGGAGCGGTTCCTGCCCACGTCCTAAACACCTATTGCTGGATCACCTACACGTTCACGCTTCCGAACTCCCCAGCCAGAGGCATCTCACATCCAGGTCTTGGCAATGACTTCGGCGAAGAGAAACGCATCCATGCCTACTACCAGTGGGTGCCTTTCATGCTGTTCTTCCAAGTAAGCACTTTCATTTATTTTATCATCATTAAACATCGATCATTAAAAATTGCGATTTCTTTGTACTCGATCGAGAGGTCTCTGTATTACGACGTTACGTAAAGTATGACGTAAGTTTCAACGAGTAAGTAAACCCGATGACTTGCTGCCTCTAAGTTTTTGTTGCTAGAAACAAACAGGTTTAAAGTTCAATCATGTATTTTCTATTCGAATACATAATAGCGTATATGCTGGACTTCGGTATAATTTCGTAATTGATGTAATTGACAATTAACCTCATTTTTCAGGGTCTGTTGTTTTACGTGCCCCATTGGGTATGGAAGAACTGGGAGGAAGGCAAGGTCCGCATGATCTCAGACGGTATGCGTGGAACTGCTGCCAGTATAGCTGACGACAAGAACAACCGTTTGGTGAGTTAAACAGTTTCCTACTCCTTGAATATTCCCGTGGGTAGTAGAATAACAAACAGATAATGTTAGTACATTAATAAGGCCAATATACATAGGTATCTTGTTTCTTAATAAAGTGGTACAATTGAGATAAGTCCCGATACTAATGAAACTTGATGAACGTCCCTAATAAGACAAATTAACTGAGCCTGGAACGTCTATTATGTAATATTCTGTTCTGCTCATTCTGTTCCTAGGCTAATATTCGTCATTTGTTTTTTACAGAATCGTCTTGTGCAGTATTTGGTGGATACCAGGCACATGCATAATACTTATTCCTTCGGTTACTTCTTCTGTGAGGCGCTGAACTTCATCAATGTGGTAAGTACCTAATTTTGAAGATACTCGACTGAAGGTACACCCACACTTCGCCAGTTATGATTAAAAGCAAGTTGAAGAGAACTTGTGAACGTGTATCGTCACGCTATGCTATCAAGGGTGCATTGTCCTGCAGCATCAGATCGCCTACAAAGATTAGATGCCATATAATAGGAGGCGTGGCCATACCATAGACTCATCTCCCTATAATGAAATATCTTGAGACTCTGTATCATTCGTTTAAATTACCCTGTGTGTTTTTTTCAGGTTGGTAACATCTTTTTCTTGGACACATTCCTCGGTGGTGCCTTTTTGACTTACGGTACTGATGTTGTCAGGTTTTCAAACATGAACCAGGAGCAAAGAACTGATCCTATGGTAAGTGAAAACAGATTTGATTCATCCTTCATTATAACACGTCTGTAATCCCTGAAGAGTTAGGCAGAGGTGTACCCTGTAGTACACCCATGTTTCGCCAGTTATGTTTTAGTACCATGTAGGTAATAGATGGCAAGCTTACGGCCATAAGTGGCGTTACTTTCATACAAGCCTAAAAGCTTGGCTTGCCCTTGTAACTCTTCATGATGTTAGGTTTTCTGAACAGTCTGCTTGCACTAGGGGCTAGCCGTATTGTTGGGCCCTAGACACGCCACTGATGCGGCCATCATCATCAATTCATTCAATAGTTTCTAAATGATAATGTAACAAGCCATTATTGGAGTAAGTAATCCTTTGCAAAAATCTAATCTCCAAGAGTTGCAACTAGGATATACAGCAACATTTAACTTACAATTATCATACTATAGACAGTCACGTCTATTGCAGCAATATTTGAGTTGCTAGTTTGTTTATATTGTTTAAACAAAGCCCTAATAGATTATTATGAATGAGTAAAACCAACTCAGTCGTAACTCTACCGACTTTTGGGTCATTGGAACTTATGTTATTATTGTGTAGTATCCTTATAAAAATTACCTTGGAGAACTTATATGGCATTATCTACATAGCTGCTGCTCTTGAACCACATTTAAGCTTTATTCTATACCCTAAGAGACAGATACCATCATCATTTACCTAGCCTTTTCGCCCAACTATGTTGAGATCGGCTTCCAGTCTAATCGAATGCAGCTGGATACAAGTATTTCACAAGGAGCTGCCCATCTGGCCTCCCACGCAGATACAGATAGATTAAATACTATTTTGTCAGATTTGCTCTTTACCGTCCTAGTACTTTTATGTCCCTACTGTCTAATTTTTCATTAATTATTTTACTTTTCCAGATTGAAGTCTTTCCAAGAATAACGAAGTGTACATTCCACAAATTCGGTCCTTCTGGAACAATCCAGAAACACGATGCGCTATGTGTCTTAGCCTTGAATATCCTCAATGAGAAGATTTTCATCTTCCTGTGGTTCTGGTACGTTGACCTCCGTTTACTTTACCTGCATGACTTCATGCATTGCTAAGTACTGTGTGAATTTAAAATATTGCTGTATATGATTATTTTTTTATTACTTCCTTGTATAGTCTTAAAATTGTTTTTTTTTGCTCAATTTGAAACTGTAGAGATTTCTTTTCCCATTTAGTTTATTTTTGTTGTCTGCTTGACACCTTAAATACTACTAGTTACATTTCATGAACGCGAATCAATCATTGCAACTTATACTTTAAAAAAATGACATAAGATTCCCATGAAGCGCGTTCATGAGTTCTCCTATCCAAGAACATTACGTTATTAATTTGTTTTTATTGTTGCAGGTTCATCATCTTATCAGTGGTGACCGGATTGGCCCTGATATACTCAGCAGCAGTAATCATATTGCCAAGCACTCGCGAAACGATCCTCAAGAGACGATTCCGTTTCGGAACACCGTCCGGTGTCGAGTCCCTCGTTAGGAAAACTCAGGTTTGTGTTACAAGATGTTTTAAAAGTCAATATAAATACAGATATAGTATCAGTACTAATGTAGATATAAGTCAGACCAAAGAATAATCAGTTTAGACTTATTTATGAAAGGCGTTACGCTCCTATGAATGACAATAAGAACTTTTTCGAATTTGGATGTAATTTTCAGCTGTAAATTAATCAATTCCATTATCTTTTCAGGTGGGTGACTTCCTACTTCTGCACCTGCTAGGTCAGAATATGTCATTGCGTGTATTCGGCGAGGTGCTAGACGAGTTGTCTCGACGGCTGCACATGAACTCGAACGCGCCCTCCGCCCCCTCGACTCTCGAGATGGCCCCCATCTACCCCAACATTGACAAGTACGCAAAAGAAACAGAGACGTAAGTTTCCAGACTGAGCTTAGACAATACACGCAACACTCCCAAAATGGTCCTAGAAAATTTATTACGATTTTGTCTCGAATACGACTTTCGAGACAATTTACGAGATTCCTATACAATCCATTTACGATTGATCTCGATTCTTGTATCCGAGACTACTTTCTGTGCAGAAGGTATAGGACATCGTGTATTGTTCTTTGAGTAATTGTAACGCTCATTCGCAGTAATGTAAGAAATTCAGTTCCAACGACATGAATGACCATGACATTCCTTATTTTACCTGTTTATGTAAGACAAACATTTGCCTTTTCGCCTTGAGCTTTAAATTTAGTGTATCACTCGATTTTTAATTAGAATAAAATTGTTGAAACTTTTCGTATAACCTACTAATCAATTTGTTTGTTATTATGATATGGAATTTGCTGTGGTACTACGACTTTGCGAATTAGCAACATTTTACTTTTTACTGAATAACGATATTTGAATTAAATGTTTAGTTAGTTTTTTAAGTTCGAAGCAACTCGCAGATAAATGCAATTGATATTTAAAGTACATACAAAGTATACATACATTCATTTTTTATTTTAAGTATAGCATATCTTTTGTATTAGGATATTATGAATTGATAGAGGTTGTAACATGTGAGGTCTGAGCAAGTACCATCTAGGTATTTTTAGCGTATTTTTGACTACGCAAAAGTGCCTGTAACGGGTCTATTTGAAATAAATACTTTGAGTTTATTTTATTTTCCATCATTAAATATTTTAATAGTGTATCATCAAATAACTTGCCCACATCATGCTGTTAGTAACCTCACACGTGAGATATAGAAGACATTTTTAATTTTAACATTTTCTTTATATTTTTTTTCTTTTTTGTATCGATAAGAACGACAAAATATTAAGACCATAGCAATGCATTTTTACTGAAATTATATAAGTGATTTATACTCCAATGAAATCTTATTCAGGCTGGTTTTTAATATTGATAATACTTTAATTGATATGAAATATTCAGTGAGTTATTTGTAGTAGAATTAAAACTATAACAATGCTTCAGAATACACATATCGACTTGAAATTAAGTCTTTCAATTATAATTAAGTAGATATTATATGATAAGAGTATTTTATACGTGCTTTTCTTTTGTTCCATTGGTTAGTAAACAACGTGTTTATACATGTAACTAGTAGCATAATTATGTGTATGAATAGCTACGTCTGGGAGTATCTTGCTGATAGTCAAATTTTATATAATGTTACTTCAATCTCTTGATTGATATCAAAAGTATATTTGGTACTAAGAAAAAGGGGAAATCATAAAATATGTATGAAGTGTGAATGGATAAATAATAATCAAGGAACGACTATCTATAAGTTCGAAGTGAATACATTATACTCATAAATTGTTCCAAATGTGCCATTAAATAAGATGATCAGAAGAGAAAGGCCACGGTTCTCAACGTATCTCAAATATTATTGTAGAATAAGATTTTGAGTCATGCATTATTTTAATAGATATGTGTGTATGAATTGATAAACTTTCTTGGAATCTCGAAAAAAAGTCTTCCACACACTCGAGCAGTGTTTAGACGGAACTCGACTTGTGCAGTTTGCCTTGTATTTACTAGTTTTTAATATAAACTTTGCCATTCCTATATAAAATGTTTTATAGTGGATGCTGCCTTACTTCCTACGTAATATCTCTGAGACTGCAACAATCATTATTTCAATGTGTTACATTGTCTACATTATATTTGGTAATAAATGACTTCAAATAATTGTATTTTGGTTTTATTTTTGTACTAAAAACTTGTTATAAATATATTAATACAGGATACCTACTAAAGAAAAACATAAAATATCAGTCATCAAGTTTAACATCGGCTCCAAACTAGACCACCCTGCTGTACCTGTATTTATAAAATGACGAAAAACCAAACAGAAAATAATTCCAAAGATTAACGAACAAATTCCTAAAGACCAACACAAAAACACCAATAAACAAGGAGGAGGAGCAAGTTAGTATGAATGAAAAGGAATGTTATTTACAGATTTGACAAAGAAAGAAATCATGAGAGCCATACAGAAAAATAGTTTTTATTAAGAAAGACAAAAGCTGAGAGAGATTTATATTTACAACAGATTTATTTTTAGCACCTGTACCCAAAGTATAACAAAATGAGAATACCCCCTGATAATTCTTCGAAATTATTAATAATCTAAGTAACATGCGACATGCGTGCAAGATTTAATTACGTTGTATACAGGGTGGAAGGGACACCGAGTTTAAAACGGTTACCACATATTCAATACATCATTCTGAACCCACATGGAAATTTTTGTCGGTTATTAAAAAACTAGCTGACCCGCGCAATTTCGTCTGCGCATTGAATATTCCCCGTTTTTGCAACATTTTTCACTGATACTCTGCTCCTATTGGTTGTAGCGTGATGTTATATAGCCTTCCTCGATAAATGGGCTATCCAACACTAAAATATTTTTTCAACTCGAACCAGTAGTTCCTGAGATTAGCGCGTTCAACCAAACAAATTCCTCAGCTTTATAATATTAGTATAGAAGTATAGATATAGCTGTTTCGTACAAAACTGCAATACATAAACGGTCAAAATGTATGGAACAACTGATTAAAAAAAACCAATGAAAAATGTATATGTATTTACCTACAGAATCCGTGTAACCGTTTTAGCGTCGGTGTCCCTTTCACCCTGTATAACTCTTTATATCCGTTCACTTCCGACTCATCTTTATTTTTGCTTTAATCACCCCCCAAATCCGAAAACCACGACGTGAACTCTTATCTAAATCACCACCACCTTGGATTTGCAAATTTTCTTCAGTTTCATCAACCGGAGGATCACCCTCGAAACCCCTAGAAATCATGGAAATGATGCCCGTGACGATTAATTTGTTTTATTTAATGTCCGCCATTTTGGATTTGTATCTTCCTTTTTCGCATCAGCGTCCTATCTATGAAAATTATACTTATGACGAATCATTTTGTAGCCATCATGGATTCGCCATTATTCAATATTAAACTCTTGGATATATTCTATGGACCCCGAAACGCGTCAAGGGTGCTTCACACACACGTTGCGGTAACCCGGGTACATGTGTATTATGATAAACGGCACTGGCCTGGCGCAAAACCATATTTTGCCGCCCGGGTGTGCCGAATCGAGCCTCAGGACGAACGAACATCACACAATCATGTTCATCAACATGTCTCACATCATATAAATCCCAAGATTAAACTATTAACAACCCCGTTACACGTCCGTAATTTTGCAGTCAAATGGTCAGTCAGTGCATTTCATTCCCAAAACCATGCTAACTCTCACTCACCTGTTCCCCCAGTCGAGTTTGGCGACGAGCTTGAGCCTCAACGCTCGCGTTTGGTCCTGGGTCAACGTGCCGGCCAGAAGAGCTCGTCGGCCACTCAGGAGTTCTCGCATCACCTTCGCTACTGCGCTGAACCTGTAGGTCTCTCGCTCCTGGAAAAGGGGTTGATTGATATTATAAGGTTTTCTAAAACATTTTCAGTTTGAAAGAGAATCACTGGACGACTGAGAGAAGACATCTGATAAATTAGCGGGGCAAATGTGGCGAGAGATCGCACACGACAAAGAGATTTGAAGGGGAAAGGGGAGGCTTTTACCGAGCAGTGGCTAGCAAAAAAAAGGAGAATCCTGTTGAGGATTCCAAATGCCTGACATTCTTGCCTGAGAATGTTTTCCGAAATCCCATAACGGCAGGATGATCACACAATCAAGGAAAGGGTTTCAGTGTTGCAGTCGTGTTTAAGCCTGCGTTTCAAAAACAGTTACTTTGAAAAAATAATGGTTACAAATCTCTTTCATTATCGAACTACTCGCTTGAGAGGAATACTATTTTATCTTAATTAATTATTCTAAAAATAAAAACAATTGCACCGATTTGGTATTTAGATTTCTGATCAAAGTATAATGATGTTATTTTAACTATTAGGCGAAATAAGAAGTTGGTTCTTGGTTTCCTGTATCGGCGTCATATTTCCATACTTAATGCATCACGTCTGTATTTTCCGAAGTGGGTAAGCAAGTGTTTGTAGCACTTCCACATAATGCAATTTGTTTACTTTCTTAGATTTAGGATCACACACCAAGAAGTAGGCGGCGTCAACCACAAAGTAGAAGAAAACATTTTGGAACAATTACTGTTGTCTGAAATAACGCACTCACACGCATATCAAGTGCCTTATTCTACACACATTGTTATTGTGAACTGACCGAAAAGTTACCTACTATTGTTAGTTGTTATACATAATATGTAGGCTGTAATAGAATTGTACATAACAATGAGTATGAAACTTCAGAATTGCCCAATGAAATCAGCTGACAAATGATTTGACGAACTTACATGGCTTACATTGGTTCCCATTGCTGACCAACTTGGTGGTCATAGAGAGTACATTGGATCTTTATGAGTTTGCTGAGTTTTAACCAAAAAAGTCAAGAAGAAATAAGGTCAACATAATGTCATCATCATCACCTACGTTATTGTCAGCCTTATTCTAACCACTGCTGAACATAGACACTTTTGTTTTATCCTTCCCTTGTCTATGTGAGGCTCATCCAGGTCATCACAATGTACGGTTCTCGGAATGTTAGTTCCAAGTATTCACATTATTCTAAACTGTAAAGAAAAGGCTTCACACGGAACACGACAAACAATGACTCATAAATGACAAAGGAAACTGTGAACAGACTATTTAAATGACAAATCTTACGCCTTATACAAATATTATGCTGAATAGCTGCCACAGTATGTCCACTTTTGTTCAAATATGGTGAGATGAAAACTTTTTAAGTATGTTGCTATGCTGACCAGAAAGAAATGACAAGGTAATCCATGGGAAAGTATTTCTGTCTGTCTTTTGTTATGTCTATCTTATACTTATGCACGCAGTAGCCGTTGAACGGATTTGGATGTTATGTATACGGATACTGACTAAGGTTAAGATATAGGTAGGCTTTTTGTCCCGGTAGTACGTTGCAGTGGGATAATTTTCGCCCACCACGTCTCATGAATCGCACTCTTGCAGAAGACGACGACTCAGAACAACTAAAACAGTTTGTTTATACAGTGTGTTTGGCTACCGGTTTCCGACACTTTAAGGGCATATTATATTCTCATTTCTATCGACAAATACACGTTTATAAATACTCCTAAACACCACAACAGGCGAATGGCAGCCATTTTGATTTTTTAATCGGCTGATCTAGGGTACCCTTGCAATAAGATCATTTGCGCGTCTCTAGTCTCTTAGATTCAATGATATTAGCATTTCACTGAACAAACCCTAGATCAGCCGGCGGAAGATGGCGGCCATTCTCGGGGTGTGGGGTTAGGAGTATTTATAAACGTGTTTTTGTCGATAGAAATGAGTATATAATATGCGCTTAAAGTATCGGTAACCGGTAGCCAAACACACTATTATATCCTCCAACTAAGTATTTATTTTACTATGATGAGTCACCAGAGCAAAATAATCAGATCTCCGGTTATCCCCCAAGCATTGCAGTAAGTAAGTACATTTCCGCTTTTAAATGATTATTTTAAGTGAAATGCTTGACTTTAAAGGACTGATAACCGTTATCAGGGTCTCCCTTGTTTGACCGAAAGGCATTTGACAAATTTTCACTACCCAAAAAATTTTTCGCGTAATTTCATTTGCCAAATTATTACTTAGCAAAAAATCTATTCACAAAAAACTGTAACGCAAACCTAATGTTTGAGAAGTGAACGTTTAAACTATAACTTGTTTACCAACAAGTACTTTTAACATTTTTTATTTAGTCAAATATTTCAGTTGGAATAACAGTTTTTACGCAAAATCAAATAAGACAAATTCTAAACAGGTTATAATAATATGAATATTAACAGCTATTCTTTTTTTTTAGTTAGTAGCGTTTTTTTCCATATTTTTTTTTCTATATAATGTAGTCGTTCCTGGAGGTCACAGTTTTAACCTAACCTAACCTACCCTTTTTTTGCCTTCTTATTTTTTGGCTTAAAAAATTATTTCACCAAACGTTTGTTGTCTGAAGATTGTTTGCTGTAATAAATCATTTGAGTAAAGACCAAATGCCATAATGACATTATACTTGGTAATATTTTGCCAAGTAAAAATTTGACCAAATAAAAATATGCGTACTAAAATCATTCGAAATATTGCAATGGTATAAAAAAAAGTTGGTAAAATTTGTTTGGGTAATGAAATTTGGTCAAAATCTTTTCGGCAAAACGGCAGGCTCCCCCGTTATCACTATCACAATACTATAAGGAATGCTTAAAAAAAGCACACTCTTAGATTTTCTTCGCATAGTTCAACGCTGCGTGTTGAAAATCAAACCGTGCAATATTGTTTATGCATACAATTAGGTGTCACAAATATCTAAATACATTGCACATTACATACATGCCGATGATTAATTTTAATAAAATAATAATTGTGTACCAATAAAACAATTCATTGTTACTGTCACACTATCTGTACCGGAAAACGGAAAAGTTTCTACATAATATAAAATATAAACGTACGGGTAGCAATTAAAGTTCAATCTTAAGGTACCTTGTCCCACTGCCAGCGATTAGCGAGTTGTGCTAGCAATTACAAATGAATTGGCGAGTAACAAGCAGCGCGCAAACGACGGCATGCGTGTGTACCAAGCGAGTGTTCTGCCCGTCAAGCAAGCAACGCTGAGCGAGTATTCTCTTTGATAGCTCTTGTCGCTACGACTAACGAGAACTCGCCGGCGGTGTGAACAGTTACGATCAACTAAGTACCTACATATAATGGTGGCCGAACACTCTCGCCGTCATATTGGGGCGAGTGCGAGAGTGTACCTATAGAGGGTAAGGGATATCGAAGCACAAGTTATTCATTATAGCCACGTATTCAGTACGTATTATTCTTAACCCTCATAGATTTTTTTATCGGTATTTTTTTTAAATCTGCTTTTTCCTACAAAAGTGCATACATACACAGTCAAAATGTATAGAACAGCTGTTTTTTTTTTACATAACCGATAACAAAAATGTGGGGTGGTTCGGAACGATGAAATGAATTTGTGGTAACCGTTTGTGCGTCGTCCACCTTCGTCTAGCCTCGGTGTTCAACGCTGGCTCTCGGACAAGAGCGTACGCAACACCATTAACAATTGTGTATCTCCGTTACTGACAAATCGCTAGCTAGTCGCTTACTCGCCGGCGGTGGGACAGGAGCCTTATGCTCGTAGTATAGTGCTAGACATTCTATCCGCGTGATTCGTTTCCTGTCTCGTCGGTGTAATGCCGTTGCTACATAAGTCCACTATTAACTTTGTTTGTAGAGAAACGTTTTGTTAGTTGCGTTTAATTATAATACATAATAAAATAATTTGTTGTTAATTGGGTATAAACTAATTATTTTTTTAATTTTAAAAATAGTTTCTTCGTATACAGGGTGAATTTTCCAAGTGGGCGTGTATGGCCTAACCCGAAATTAGGAGGAATAGTGAAAAATGTTCAACTAAGTCTCGAGCCTAATTTTGATGAAAACTAAAACTGCATCATTCGTTTTTGGAAAAATCAATATTCCTGGCCAGGAATCGAACCCATTGATTATGGAAAAAAAACACACACACGGACTGTATTATGATACCATTCGATAGTGTCGCTAATAAGGACCAAATATTGGGAAGTAATGACATACGGCAAACTAAAGGAAAGAGTCCAATTTTGATAAAATTCATAACAGTTAGTAGTAATCAACGGAACGTCGAACAAAATCACTATAACTAATACAGTATAACTATAACAAATACAGTGTGTATTTTTTTCCCGGGGATTAAATTAGTCACAAAGATAGATTATCTACGAATATGACTATCTCTGTGATACCCATCAAAATTTCCACGATGATAGTTACTGCAATTTTTGTGCAGTATCTACACTGTAGCAGGTAATCTCCTATTATGTATGACGACAGCGAAGCTGCGGGCAGACGCCACTAATTGATAAAAACTGAAAACATGCTCATATCAGACAAAAAAGAAGTTCCTACTGAAACGCGTTTACATCAAAACAAAGGCGTTGCTTTTTATTGCGCAGTATGATTCATTACTAAGTTAGTAGCTACTCTGGGACATTGATCGGACCAGTGAACCGTACTTTAATTGCCGCTTAACTGGCCCAGAGTACCGTGCCAAGAGAAAAACACAGCTGTGGTGCTAAGATGCGTTTGACGCATAGGCCAGAGATGTTCAGCATTAGTGTAATTATGTCGTATGTAATGCAAAATTTTATATTCTTATCCTAGTTAGTACTCAATAACTTTTTTTTTTGTTTTGACGGCACGGTTTGCGCAGTGGCTGAGCGATTGACTGCTTCATCTCCGGCTTCATGTCGCGGGATCGATTCCCGCACGGAACAAATATTTGTATGGCCTACAGGTAGTTGTTCCGGGTCTGGCTGTTTGTGTTTGTAAGTTTAAATGTTTGTAAACGTACCCACGATACAGGATAAATTCCTAGTGTGGGGCAAAGATAAAAAAGTGAACCATGCAAGGTGCTCTCGATACGGTAAAGTAAAACATGGTGACGAAAACGTCATGTCCACAACCCGCACCGGGAAGAACACCGGGCAGAAGGAACCATTTAGGCGGATTATGCTTATGTTAACTGAACCATAAGCTGAGTACCCTGTCATCCCAGCCTAAAAACATTGATAGACACTGCAAGCATCAACAGCAACAGAACTACCAGCAGGCTGGTTACTTACATACTTTATTTTTATTTTTTTATTCTTTGTTAACAAAAAGGGGGTTTTTATCCATACCGATATGCCAGCCAAATAAACAAAATATACACAAAAGGATATTTACTTACTATGTGTTAGAAGAAGAATCATTGATAAGATATCTTCACCAAGCCACACAACCTCTTTGGAATTAGTTACATACTAAAAATGATAGAATAGAATAGAATTTTATTTTGCAAATATGGGTAATACAAAATGGTTGTTATGAAATATCAAACCTCAGCCATATTTTACCATTCAGCATGCATGGTTATTCAGAAAGTATATGTAAGTAATGAGTCATCATTATCTGCCATCATGGAGCGACTGCCTATCTGACCTCCACAACCCAGTTAGTAATGGGTAATACGATACCTCTTGGTAAGACTGGTTGTCAGACTTTCGGACTACTGACTACCTGTAACCACTGTCAAATATCTATAAATGACAGCCGGGAACAACGGCTGTACTTGCTTTTCAAAGCACGGAGGAAGCTCGATATGTAATTGGTGGTCACCCGGCCACAGACCAACCTAGGCAAGGGCGGCTTAGTCTGAAGATCGACCCTAGTAGCTGTTATTAATGTTATTATTTAGCCAGGAGTAATGAGTATACTATAATAAATAAGCACTCATATTTATCCCAGACTGCTTGGCACAGCAGACTGAACAACACTTCAGATAATATATATAAATATTGATGATAGTATAATTTATTTTCATCCTAGTCCTCTTCAGTCATTATCAAGTCAAGTGATTACAATTAGCTATTGCATCAGTTTCCGTTTCTTTTTACAACTCCAAATTTTCTGAGAATGCTTCGTAGTAATTAATTTATTCAGACATTTTACTTCCTCCTGCGCGTTTAGGTCATCATCATAATTTCTGCCGAAAGACGTCCACCGCTAAACGTAGGCCTCGCACAAGTCGCCTCACCAATCGACCCAGAACTTAGTTGTATCTAGCTAGGGAATTTTCACGATCTTAACCAGGTCATTGGTCTACCTTGTGGAAGGAAGGTCAGCAATGCCTTCCGGTTCCGGTCGCTGGTCCAGAACTTTCCGGCCCCATCGACAATGTGACCTTCCCACTGGCACTTACGATTATCAAACGGCCTTTCTTAGGGAGTTGCGGTGTATCAAATGATATTTTTTTACCACCCGAGCGGAACATACGTTATACAATGCATATTACATGTTTTACTTACCACATAAAGCTTCTTCCATAGTCTAGCCCATTCTCTCAAGACGCAAGCTATCTCCCTGACCAGTGGATCATCCTTCAGCTCAGCGATAGCAGTGGCTCCTGATCCCTTCACTATGCATGGCCGGATTGTCACCACGCATGACGGGAATATGCCCCACGATGACCTGTTCTTTGAGCTGAAGCCTCGATACCAGACTAGAAGAAATAAATTATTATAATAAATTATATCTTAAAAATAACCATTCTAAAAAATAAGACCAAGACTGATAGTAAAATGATTGGTTTCTATGTTAAACTATTAAAATGGGGAAGGCCATTTTCATCACCAAAGGGTTTACATAGACACACAGACTTTGTGATGCTGGCAGTATGTCAGCAGTGGCGTGCCAGCCGTGTCATGAAGGTAAAGCCCCAGTAAAGAACTGACGATATTTGGGAGAAAAAAAGATTTGCTCTCTGTTCTGAGTTCTGACATTGGTTTTTAATAACGCCGGTTTTATTTTCCTATTGTTTAATTTAAATATGTCTAAATATAAAAATACAAATAGTGGTCATTAACTATCGTATTTTATATCCCTTCACAAAATAAGTAAATGATGTAAGAGCCATCTATTGACTTAAATGTAACAACTGAACTCTTCGAGTCAATTCCTCTGCCAATGCTCTCGCTTTGCTGCAGATGGCGCTCTAATAATAAATTGGTTACAAATTGTTGAAAATGTTTGTAATTACTCACAATGTAAACAGCCATAACTCTTCATTCTTCGCTTCTTTACCACGGACAGATGACAAACAACAAAGCACACAGTAGGTATGGTATTACTAGATAGATTTACAGATACATATCAGCAATGACATACCTCCAGTGGCTTTGATAAAAGCCGTTTGTTGTCAATTCGTTTGAGTAAATGATTCTGGTGCATGCTTTTATTGTAACACTTCTATGTATAATAAAATTACTTTAATTACTTTCTGTATTCTAAATCAAAAACTCTATCTTTCTGTAAAAATGATTTTATTACATCAGCATAAAATGTTGGTGAACGTTTTAATTCTACCAACAGCTGTTTTTCTATAGCAATTGTCGATAATTCGGAAAGCCGCTCTTGTCCTTGAGTATTTCTTAAATATGTGTGAATACGTTTCAAAGATGAAAAAGCGCGTTCTGCGGAACAACTTGTCGCGGGTATTGTCACAATTAAATGGGCTAACTTTAAAAGTTCCTGAAACGCATCCTGAAGGGAATTCTCATGTAGGAAATCAATTAAATTGAAAATGTGGAGTTCCTTTAGTTCAGGTGATGAATACAAACTTATCAACTGAATCTTTAAAGTTTCCCTATCAAAATAGTTTGCATAAATGCTGAATAAAGAATCTAATGCCGCTGTCGGAAAAGCTCGATTATAATTATCAAACTGTTTGTTGTTAAGCAATTGGAAAAACTGTAATTTAAATATTTCTGAATATCTATCTTTAATTTCGGAAGATATGTTATCAATTATTTGGACAAAGAGTCGTTTATACTCTGTACGAACGCAGGTGACATTACGTCTTAAACGAGGAGCAGAATTACTTATTAATGCATCGTCATAAATTTTACTGAATTGGGCAAGGAATTCATTGTGCAACCATGAGTCAAACACTTTTATTTGGTTGACACAAAAACCAACATCGACTTGTGATTTTTGAATTATGTTGTACAAGCCATCGGTCTTTTCAAATATCTTGTGAAAAATGGAAAGAAAAAAACAAAAATTGAATGATGTTAGCGAACTGCAAAAGTTTTCCGCGGCCAATATACTATCACCATCCCATTCCTGCTGCGTGTTGTCAGCCATTTCAGTAAACAGTTTAATAAGGTTTTCTTTTTGTTCTGAAACCGTGTTTATAATACGTGATGAATATGACCAACGAGTAGCAGAAAGGTGAGGTAATCGTTTACTACAATGGGTGTCGTAAAAAGCAGCACGTTTCGTACTGTTACTGAAAAAACTAATCATTGCCTGAAGGGCAGAAAAAAACGAACTGACTTCACTAATCCTACCACATGATTTGGAAAGTACCAAGTTTAAAATATGAGCATTACACCAAACGTAAATAGCTTGTGGACAAACGTCCTTGACCTTTTGTTGAACTCCATTTCTTATGCCTGACATTACGCTTGCACCGTCGTAACTTTGTGCTATTAATTTTCCGATGCAATCGTATTCATTAAGAAAATCTAAAATAATTTTAGATAAAGTTTCTGAGTTACGGCTTTCAGATACATTAACGTATCGCATAAAACGATCATGAATGTCGTTGCCATAATGATACCTAAGAATTACGCACAGTTGCTCTCTGTTGCTTATATCTGGAGTTTCATCAACAATAATAGAAACAAATTTTGTCGTATTAATCTCGAGTTTAATGCGAGATTTAATAACTTCGGATATGGAATGAATAATATCATTTTGAATTTTATTTGACAAGTAACTGGGCCCCGGCTTATTGCCTTCTTGTTGATTTGTATGTTTTTCTAAGACAAGGTCGTACTTAGAAAGCAAAGAAACAAGCTCTAAGAAATTGCCTCTGTTTAACGAGGTTTTAGACTCATCGTGACCTCGAAAAGGTAGTTCCTGTTGTGCTAAAAGACACACAACATCAACCAACCTTTGAAAAACGGCGCGATTATGATCGACACGCATATTGTGTTTAGAAATTTCGTCACCTAACTGACGAGATAAAGATGTTTCAATTCGTGTTTTACCAAAACTACAGAATGAAATAACAGCATTCAAGTGCTTTTGGGACTTCTGGTGTCTTTTCATGGCACCAGAGAAGTTATTTAAATCATCGTAACCTGATGAACTCCAAGCATTCTTATCATTAGAGAAAAATATGCAAGGCCAACAGAAAAATTTGTTTAAATGAGAGCAACCGACCAGCCATTGAATACTGTACGCTGATCGACTAAAATGCCTATTATGGGTTTTAGCTTTCTGAGAAATATTCAAATCAGGAGTAGGTTTTGGTGAAGTCACGAGATTATATTTTTCTGTAAAACTCAAAGTATTTACCTTGCCCAAAACAGAATTAACACATTTTAATCCATCACAAGGAACAATTGCATGCGTTTCCGAATTCATTTTAGTGTTAAAAAAACTATAATCACTACTAAACAACGTTAATTACAGCAAAAACTAATCACAAAACTTTAAATCACAAGAAATTGAAAAAATAAAATCACAAAAAAGATGCAACAGTAATCCGCTCGAAACAAATATTGAACTGATTTAAAATGGTCGTGCAGCGATGCAATGAGTCGCACACATTCACTTTCAAACTTACACTGACTTACACGCACACATTCAAAAAAAAGCCTAGCTTTAAATTCAATATAAATTTCTATATTTACCTATTATTTTTATCGAAAAAAGAGACGATTTGCTAGCAGTGTAAGTGAAAGGTTAGAAGCCCAATGCAAGCCAGTGGGTGTGAGAGGGAAAGCGTTAGTAGCACTGGATCCCGACCGACCGTTTGGCAACGTCGCGCAAATTTAAAATAATTTCTGTGAATTGATCCAGTTGTGTGTAAACCTGGCAACTTCGCATCACATTACGCTGCGTTTGACTTTGAATTTTTGCGTTTGGCGCGTGGCAGAATCAGCTGATGTTATTATGTTGTTTGATTACATTTTTGTTTTCGTAAGAATGTTTTGTTTTTTTTTGTTTGTTGAGTTTCATTCTAAGGCAAGCCCGGCTTCCAAGCTTCTATGAGAAAACCGCCACTGTATGTCAGACCAGTTGCAGTCACGTTCTTTTTTTTTTTAAATTGCCCCACCCCAGGAGTTCAGTTCAGTTTTCCTGCTTATTCTGAATTTCGTGGGTGTGTTCACTAACATTTAAATTCACAAACAGCCTTCAAAAGAGAATTGGAAATCTGCTGTTAACAATGGGATAAACCCTAGTGACAAGAGACAACATTGCAGACCCACATGGAGATGGCAGAATGAGCTTGGACTGGACCAGAGCTTAACAAAGAGTAGCAAAGAGTATAGAGGTCTTTTCTCTATAGTAGACACAGTACAGGCTAACAATAATAATTAAGATTGGATGACCAAAATAACATTGACTTATAATATTTATACTGCACCAGGGGATTACCCAAATGACTAATGATAAAGAGAAAGTTGAACTTGTCCAACAAGGCACTAAATACTGTTAGTACTAAACAATTGAAAGAAATAGAATGATGATTCAAACATATTTAGTATTAAATGTATTTAGGTTCAAACAGTGAATACTTTTACGAATATCACTTGACAGCGGCAGATCAGCTCGCTGTAACTACAGATTCGCAAGTACAGTCATCAGTCCATCAAGTTACCCTCTCATTCGTTTTTGAACTTAAACATCATCATTTTATGGTTTAAAATCATTTGGAGAAATATGACAGTTTGTGGTGACTTGATGTGTTGGCGACTGTACATTGTACAAATGTGCTATTTTAGCAATTTTTCTATTATCTACCATTAACACGGCAAATTATGAAGTAATTAGTGTTCTACTAGTTTAATTAATAGAGCTAGGTCTCTTCCTATGGGTCAATTGCCTGGACTGTGTGGGAAGATAATAAATAGGTACAGTAGTACATAATAATGTTTGTATTACATTACAGATAAGCATTAATATAAAGAGAACTAGAATTTGTAACTAATTTACATTTCAGATTGTGTTTTTGTGTCAATGTCTGTCTGTATTTTAATGAATATTAACACAGAATGATGTAATGTAGTGAACTAGTCATGTGTTCTGTAATTTCAGTTTTATAACAGAAATCAGAAGCTAGGCTAAATGATCAGAGTATAAGGAAATGTCAAAGTTTACTTTTTAAATAACCAATCACATCTTAGCTGGAGTACCTTTCTCTCTGGGTGCATCAAAAGAGTATTTATTTAATTATAGAACAACTAAGTTACCTCCATTCTCCTCCAATATCTGGACTGTCTCTCCAATTTCCAACGGCAGTCCTGATCTGACATCTCCCTTCCAGTTATAAACAGCTGAAATTAAGATATTTACATTGTTAAAACTAATGGCTTATTTATTTTTTTATCTTATTTCGTGGGGTGCAGAAGATTTCATACGTGTTGAAGTTGGGTGAGCCTGGTTCGCAGTGCCCTTTTTTTCACAAAACATGTTAGGCCACGACCCCATTATGTTAGCAAACAATATTTTGTGTTATTATAATGTGGTGCTGCAGAACCGGCTTTAGAACTCCCTCAAGCTTTTTTTTTTGTGAAAAATGAACAAAAAAGCTGACCTGTAGCGATTATTGATTATTTGATTATTACACACATTTGGTGTTATTTGGGAGTACCAATTGGCAAACTCTGTTTAGCATCTACCATAGCTAAATCATGTTCAGTTTAGCAAGGCACAATGCCTACCCATTTTCCATCTACGTGCTGTTTCATTTTTTTTCTGGTTGTGCCCAACCAACCACAGCCGAAAATACTAAAGTTAACACAATATTGCTTCATTATTCAAAGAAGAAGAAAAAGTTTTTGTCCTTCAATTTAAGAACAGCCAGTACTGTTATGTTTAACACATTCTTACCACAAACAGAATATAATTTATGTTTTGTTAATTTTCCTGTCAGTGGCCAGACATGCATAGAAATTTTTCATTCAGTATAATGGTGGCTGTGAATGAATCAGAATGAATTGCCAATGTTTTATTTATGTGTTGTAAATACCTCTTCAATGGGCAGTGAATAAAACCTTGAACAAAGGCAGATAAGATAGTATGCAAGAGCTGAGATCTGCAGATACTTTTTTTTTTATCTGAAAAGCTGATGGTTTTCCTTATTCTTATTTTAAGTACCTATAAATTCTTATTTTAAATAGCTATAAATTCTTTTTATAAGGACTGAAATGATTATTTTTTCACATATTTGTTCTAGAACTGTTTTTAAATCGTAATCTATTTTTTTTACAGATTATTAACTGTGGAAATCTATGTAAAAAGTATTGCTTTCATATAGTTTTAAGTGATTCAGTACTTCATAATCTCTAATGATAGCTTTCAATATTAAAGTTGTGGTTAAAGTCATACTTATTCTATAAATAGGCATAATAAAAAAACACCTTGATTTAAAAAACAAGGCCGGAAAGTAAGGAAAAACACAGACATGGTTGACAAACAATGGACTAAGTGGTAAAGCAAGTTGCATGGGATGTTATCAACAGATCATGGGCCTATCTAGTATGCCTTCTCATAACTCACTTAAAATAGTTAAAATTCATAACATGTTATTACGTTTCCGCTGTAATTGGCAGGATGTATCCGGACCGCGTAATGCTGATTGATTAAAAAAATACAACTTACCAACAGCTAGCTTTGGTGATTTCGTAGGAATCCACATTTTCACACCAAACGCTGCCAGCTTCTACAAATTTTGTACACAACATTCACTGAATCATTATTGAAGAATTGTTATTTTCATCCGAAAATAGATAATCAATTCCGAACAAAACCTGCGTTCGATCAAATTTTTTGACAGAAGTGATGTGAAGAAACTAAACATAAACAGTCAGACAGGACAGATAAAATAATGTTCCGCGGTTAGTCGAGTTCTTCGAACCACTTTGAAGATTACTTCATGTTTGCTTTTTGAATGCAGCAGTACAGTTTTTCATAGGAAACTATCGATTTGTTAATTTTAGGTCATAAATAAAAAACATCGGCTTAATTAAAGCCGTTCCGAACGTTTTAAGCTTTCAACTCTCTTAATAAGAATTTGGAGCGTGGTGCCCCACCCACCACCTCCTTTGCACAAGTTTAATGAATGGTAAGGTAACCCGAACAAAACTGTTATTAATAATAATTCTAGGTCATCTATCAAATTGAAGAGATTAATTTACACAGAAAACAAATTAGATCAACTTTACACTAGCGGCGCTCGGGGATGCTTGGAACCTCGTCTTCTGAACCATTTCAAGAATCGCTCTTCATCATTCTGCGCAGTTTCTACTGATTAAGGTGGATCCCTAGTCGATCGTTGCCATACATTTTTCAGCGGTTGTAATCTCCGTAAATAAACGGTTTCTGCAGAATAAAAGCAGGTATAATGAGACTTTATAATGTATTATGTTCGCGTAACGCCAAAATTTTATAAAAAAAACAGTATTTCTAGGAGAATTAGACCCAATAAAAAACGAAAAATCTATACTTGTGTGAGTGATCTGAATCACGCCATCTAACGGAAGTTTCAAGAACGAGAAAGAGTTAAAGAGTAAGTTAAGTGCTGTTGTGTTACGAGTTAACGTTCGGTAAACATTTATAATAGATGGCGCTGTTCGAAAATTCGAACAAGCTTTGCGCTTGTTCGAATTTGACCTTTGCAAAGGTCACGCGTCGAGTAATGCCATTCCGCCCATGCGTTGTTGCCAAATTTCTCCAGTCGTGAGTCCATGCGCGATAAATCGTTTCCAATATTGTGTTTCTAGAAAGTTAGCACTAGCGCGGCGCGCGGGATTGCCCGCGGGTTTTACATTTTATGATTGATAAAATGTTTTTTATTAGGGAATGAGAAAGAATGCTAGAAAGTGAAAAAAAATATCTGCGATCTGCATTTGGTTCACACAGATACAATACTAATGTAATTATTGTAATATCTACTTTAAATATAAAGTACCTAAAGATTTAAAAATCTTTCTACTGTATGTAAGTAGGTACTGATAATACATTTTCTGACACGGTTAGGTACTAATTCATTGGTTTGGGTTGAATAAAATCAGAGAATAGAAGTTCATGTAAACTTAGGGTAAACCTAAATCAGGCGATCAGCAAATTTACCTATTTTTTTTCTAATTACCTACCTACGCAATGGTGACACGTAGGTACTACTTACATCTATTGATTGAATCATATTTAATTTATGTGAAACCAGATCAAGATAAGTGAATACACAGACAAACCACATTGATTTTTCATAACAATTGCACATTTTAATATTATTAGCACACGTCAAAGTGAGTCGAGGTAAATTGGTCTTGCCATCTAAGAAGTTTACCAAGAAAAAGGGGAAATAAAACAGAGGGCAGTATTTTAGTAGTAAGTGATAGGCTCGTCTGAACAGCTAAGTAAGTAGTAAGCACCATTCAGGTTTAGAATTGGTGACTGGGGCTACTACTGAGAACCATTCATACGAGTGCCATCCGTGAAAGAGTTTTTATTTAAAAGTGAAGTGTTTTTGTGTTTTATTGACGGTAAGTGTTATTTTTATGTACAAAGGATGCTTTTCTGCTTGAAGGTGATACAGAGTTATATTATAATAGTAATTATCCTTAAAACTTAAAAAAGTGTAAGATTTAGAAGAGGAAATACAAAATCAAACGTTAGCAACACTCGTTGATTGTCATCACATCACATACCTACCTACTCTAAATTTCAAATATTTCCCCCTAATAGGGACGTCAAAAATCGATTCACAAATAAAGAAATGATTTTCCAAAAATCAATCATTCGTTTTCGATGAAATTCGCAATGTAGGGGTTTACCCTAGCAAGAAAGTGTCTCCTATAGTCTGTTATATGAGTGGAACGTATAGTTGGTGCCTAATCTGCTGTAAATGTACATAAAAAATTACATAAAAAATTGGTGCCCCTTGTCGTTTTGAAAAAAAAACCGAAAAACGATTCCTGCTAGGGTAACGTACGCACGACGGCCGATCAAGCTATACAAAACCAGTTTATGCGGATCTCTCATTCTATAGGAAATCTATACAAAGCGAGGCCAATTTATACTGGAAATGTACAGCATCATGTGCCGCCGTGTGTACACGTTTACGAGGGCGAAAAAACGATCGATGAGCAAAAAGAATTTAACTAGTCTCATATCTGGAAAAAATCCGTATTTTTACGCAAAAGGATTTGCACTGGATATGCTTCGTAACTTTCCCACCACCACAATTCTTAACAATTCAAACAAACAAAAAACTGATGTTCTAGGGTGAAATATCGATTCCCTGTATCGATTCAGTACTAGATATCGATTTGAAAAAACGTTTTTATTTGTTCCAAAAAATCGATTCTTTGCTCAATCGATCTCAGATTGACATCTCTATTTGGTCTGTTCTCATGATCTGTCACTTGTTTTGAAAATTTTCACAAATGGTGGTGTTATTTCTGACTAATACAAATTTCTTGAAGCATTTCATAATTACGATACGATTTGCTGTTGTGTTTAATTATTCTTTTTGATTACAGATTGAATTGCAACTCTGCCTAAGATGAATCCAACTAATAAACTTGCCTACCTACGACATATGTATTCAGGGCCGCGGAAATCACGGAATAAAGTGCAAGCAACATTGAAAAGACATCATGGAAATTTTTCTAATGATTTTTAGTGAGTAAATCAGATTCCCATAAGATTTCGAATCAGATTTACGTGAATGTACCTATGAGTGTATTTGATACTCGTTGCTTCGTTTGCCGTTGGTTTGCCGCCAATTCTTCTGTAGACCCTTGTCTGTTACGATACCTCCAGGAGATTTATGACAATTGTTTATCTATTGTGTCTCGTCGATAACAGTAGGAATAAAAGAAACGGCTAGCTCGATAAGGTTAGTTTCAAGTAGTGTATTGAGCAAGTTTTATCAAATTGCAGCCGGCTGGAAGCATGGCGTAACAAGAAAAAAAAAGAAACGGACTGCCCTGTTGTGTTTAGGTAGGTACAGACATCAATATTTTTCTGTCTCTCAACATTGTTTTTAATAACTGTATACCTATTTCATTTATTTATTTTTTATTTCAGTCCAAATACAACTCAAGATCATGATCAGCTATCCAACCCTTCCACAGCTCAAGATACGCCCAAATCGTATTCACGTGGTATTCCACAAATTCGTTACGAAGCCATAGCCTGCAGCTCTAGCTCTAATAGAGTTGAATCTGTTACAGAGCAATTAGAGACTGTTGATTTTGATTGGCCGCAACCCGATCCACAGACTGAAGCTTATCAACTAACTGTGGAAAAAACATCAAGTGACAACTTATCAGGTTTGGCAGGGTACCGTATTGTTGACTTGAAACATGTGATCCAATGGGCATTTCAAATGGAAAAACATCGTCAGTCTTGTGAGTCATCTCAAATTGAGTATATTAGTGAACACCGGAAAGGATTTCACAGTTTGTTAACATTTAAATGTAGCATGTGTAATAAAATATGGCAGCAAAGCACAGAGAAGAAGCAGAAAATTAACACTGCATTTGTATGGGCAACTGTGACGGCTGGAAGTTACTACACGCAAGCAGCACACATCACTAGTCTAATGGCTATACCAACAATGACCGGACAAACGTTCCGTTCAATTGAAAAACAATTGGGCAATGTATGGCATGAACATTTGACCGAAGAAATAAAGAAAGCTGGTGAGCAAGAAAGGTCTATTGCTATTGATAAAGGAAATGTTTCTACAGATGGTATTCCATACATTACTGTATATGTAGATGGCGGATGGTTGAAAAGGTCATATGGTCACAACTTTGATTCTTCATCTGGAATGGTAAGTCCCAACTTGATACCATATTTTTGTGTTCATTTCATTAGTACTCTTTTGCTTGTCAACATATTTTACACAATGTTCAATGTTTTGATTTATGATTTCTTACAATATTTGAACTAAGAACTTTTATTTTAGGCCTGCATTATTGGAAAGGAAACCAAGAAATGTCTTTTTCTTGGTGTCAGGAACAAATATTGTTATACATGCCAGTATTATGAGCGAACAGGTTCAGACACTAAAAGTCATGGTTGCTGCAAAAACTTTACAGGGCCATCTACTGCGATGGAATCTGATATAATTGTTGAAGGATTTCAACAGAGTGAGAATATGCATAATCTTCGGTACCTAAGTTTTGTAGGAGATGGGGATTCTTCAGTGTTTGCTAATTTGAAAGAAAAGGTGTCTTATGGAAACCAAATAAAGAAAATTGAATGCAAGAATCATGTTATAAAAAACTACACGAGTGCACTTTACAAGGTATACAACCACTTCTTAGTGTTATAATAATTATTTTACACTAGCTTTTACTTGCGGCTCTGCCCGCGTTAAAATGTTTACCTGGATAAAAAGTATAATAAGTCCTATGTCGCGGTTATAAAATATCTGTGTGCCTAATTTCATCCATCTCAGTTCAGTAATTTTTCAGTGCTTGGTATACATTTAATATAAAAAAAAAACAAAAATTTCGCTACTATAAAATAAATAGGTAGGATTAGCTACTATAAAATAAATGTTCCTCTCTTTTTCAACCCACTTCCAAAAAGTAGGAGGTTATCAATTCGACTGTTTGTCCACTGATTTCTCAGCCAATTGTCGACCGATTTTCAAAATACTTTGTCAAAGTTTTTTGTCACAAATGAGGACCTGACAATAGGATCCCAGGGAAATTGAGGGTAAACCTCAAATTTTATTGGCATATTCAGTGTTTTTTGTTGTTTTTAGAAGTCGGTTGTATATAAAAAAAAAAATTCTCTTCCTATGTTTTAATATTTATATTTTATTTAAGATTTTAGGTAATACGAAACTCCCTCTGTATGGACGAAATATTTTGAGGCCTAAATTGATGAATTTGACACTAGTAGCGCGAAAGATTATTGTTCACAATAGCAGTCAGCCAGGTTCAATGGCTGATGATTTAAGGAATAGTCCACTTCATGTATTTGGACAGCATGAAAAATGTAAGGAATATTACTGTTCAGTGAAGCAATTACCACCTGACGACAATAAACAGCAAGACAACCAAGTAGAAATCCTAAGAAATACAGCACCAGAGGTCTGGGCTCTTATTTATGCAGCAAATGAAAGAATTGCTTTGAAAGCTGGACGGTTGTCTAACGAGACAACAAACGTTGCAGAGAATTTTATGAGTGTCATTAATAAATATAACTGTGGAAAACGACTCAGTCTTGGAAAAGGAGGCTCTTATCAGCGGCGTGTTCATGTAGCAGGTGAATAAGTTTTTTTATAGATATTTTAAAACAATATAAATCTCTAGCAACCCCCATGATCTATGGCTTCTTCTCTTCATAATATAAGAGGTTTTTGTCAACTTATAGAACTTTCAATGGTCATCAATGAAAGCTTAGGTTGCAAACAGACATGTATGTGACTATGATTTGGTTTTTCAGGATTGTCTCATTCTGTAGGACATAAATGGCATCAAACTGCATGGAAAAAGAAGACAACACAGAGCCCTGGACAATATTTTAAAAAATATGTCCATCAAAAACAGAGAAGTAGATTGCGCCAGCAGAAAATGACTCGAAAACGGCTTTTTACTGAAAAGACTAAAACTCAACCTGATAAGGACTATGGCCCAGAAGCAAGTGACCCTGTCGACATTAATGAGGTAGAATTAAAACGGCTCTGTGAATTGAGATTGCTTAAATTCCAAGAAGATACACAAAAAATAGTACTAATTGAAAACCAGACTGTGGGTCAACATGATAATGAAAAGTATCTCTCATACAGATCTGACCGTCTCACAGCAAGTCAGTTTGGAATGGTAAGATATCAGCCATCCTCTTATTGTTTCTTACTTCCTAAGAAGCCACAGCTCAAGCCAGTACAAGAATTATGATTGTCACTTTGTTCATTTTAGGTTTGCAAACGTCGTAATGCCACACCATGTCACAATCATGTGAAATGCATTCTCTACAAAAATAATATTTGTACTAAAGATATGATGTATGGACAACAAAATGAACATGTTGCAAAGAGCATGTTTATGCAACAATATGGCAAAATTGTCAGGCCATCAGGTCTATTTATTGATGAAGACTTTGGATTCTTAGCAGCTAGCCCTGATGGTAAGATTATTCAATAATAAAAATATACAAATAACTAGCTTTTGCCTGTGGTTCCGCCCCCATTTATCTTGTGTGTCGCGTGGATTTTTTAATTTGGTTCAGTGGCGTAGGCCTAAAAACTGTTCTTTTTTACAGGTATTATAGAAGCAGAAAATACTATTGTAGAAATAAAATGTTTCCCCTCCTTGAAAAGGAAATCTCAAAATATTAGAGAAGCATCAGACAATAGAAATTTTCCTATTCATTTGGAAAATGATGTTTTAGTTATGAACAAAAAGCATAATTATTATTATCAAGTAAGTAACAAAGATCATTATTTCTTGGTTCATGTATGTATAAATATAATGTATTTCTTGGATTGTTTCTCAGCTATTATTATTTTGATTCTAGGTCCAGGGTCAATTGCGAATTACCAAAATGAGTAAATGTTACTTCATTTGCTTTATATCTGTCACCCAACCATTGACTGTAATAGAAGTTAACCGGGATGAGGAATTTATCAACGCTATGATGCCGAAGTTGGTAACATTTTTCAAAACATGTGTACTGCCGGAAATTATTTTGAGACGAGTTGAGAAAAATGCTAAATGTCTAGACATCAAGGAATTAAAAGGTATGAAAAATATAAGTCTTACTCATTTCCTAACTTGTTCCTCAGGTTTCTGAGGTGTGGGTTCAGTAAGAATAGTCTAACAAAACTGTGTAAATTAATTTGTTGCAGCGAAAACTGTGTCTCCCAGCAATTGATTCAGATCGCACGGAAATGATATAAATGGAAGTAAAAGTCACAAGCAGAAGATTGATACGGCGACGGCGGCGCAGCAAAAAGTAGCGTGTAGAAGAGAAGATATTTTATTATAGTATTTTTTATGTATCTTTGTATGGTGGTACAAGTCGATGGTTCGAACCCAAGCCGACACTTTGCTTTGTGTAAATTATTTCATCACCACTGTTCAGGGAGGCCTGAGTCTCAGCAGTGGGAACATTATAGACTAATTATTATGCTATTTTTGTACGTAGCGATGTATAGTTTATGTTATTTGTTAGTTTATAAGATTTTTCTGTGTACATATGTTTCACTCATGTTTTTGGTACCAGCCAAACAATTCAATTGTAAAAGAATATTTATTGTTCAAAGTTGTATAATAAGTGGGTATTCTTGAAACATAAATGTTATGGTTAGCTAGCAACCACTTGTGTGTTGTTGTGTAAGATACTTACACTTACGTGTGATGTTACATAAATTGTAATCTACGTACATAATTCTTTCTAATACTAAATTCAGAATCATAATTGTAAATATCAAAATATTGAAAAAAGTATGTTATTTTTGTGTGGTGGTACGGTCGATTGTTCGAATCCAACCAGAAAATATTTAGGTAAATGCAGTGGGAGTAGGTAAATAAAACGATATTTGTATGAAAATATTAACCATAGATAATAGAAAAATATATACAATAAAACGCTTTACAATTGAATACATAATCTTTTATTTATTTAGTACAAGTCACAATTTATTTACGCGTTAGGTACTATTTCGGTTCAGTCACATTACAACAACCTTTATAGGTACAATATACCTCTATTACCCAAAATAATTTATCTGAATAATTTGTTATGGTGAAAAGGTATCTGATATCGAGCCTAGAAACAAAAGTATGCATATCCCAATAATTATATTATTAAGAAATAGATTGGAACATAACAATCCTCTAGTAATTTAAAGTATGCTTAATTAGTAAATTAATATTTGTTTTCACTTTTTGCTATAATGTAAGGATATTCATCTTATAAATAATTTGGTCCTCTTTCTTTAAATTAACGCCACCTGGATATTTTTATTTCCAACCATATTTGAATAAAACGACATCTAGTGGAGTCGGAAGTTACTACTATTTACTTTGCATGTGTGTGTAAAGAGTAAATTCATGCGGCTAAATCATTATTTTGTTCTAATCTTTGTATGATACCAGTTAACAAGCACAGTGATGATCTAAAAAAATCAAGTTAATGCCCTAGGTTTCGCTAACAATAAAGTTGTTTATTAAAAATGTCTATGTTAGGTGTAAAAATTGAAAATGTTCGAAATTGTGGATGTGTCGCCATCTAGCGACAAAATGGCAGTGAGATCATCTAGGCTTTCACCTTAAAGGGACCATAGAATCATAGATTCAGACAGCTCAATTCGACTATCAAGTTGACAGCTTATCTGTTTTCAACATAGATATAAGAAAAATAGGTTTTCAATCACAACATTATTATTGTCACTTTTGACTTTGACGTTAGAGAGATCCGAATTGTTTGTTGCTAAAAAATATCAACAATAATTTCAGAAAAACTAAAAGGAATCTACAATAAATCAAATAACACGTTCTTTAAAAATGTCCGATAATTTCATACCCTTAAACCAGAGCACGCCAGTTCAAAACAGATGGCAGCAACAGGACAAAAGTCAGCAGCAAAGATTCAACAATCGACAACACGGTGGTAAATGGCGAGGAGGTGGTCATAACAACTGGAATAACTCGCGGAATAGTAGCTATGGAGTAAGTATGTCAACTATGCAACATTTTAGCACCATTCTTCCATACAAAGAGAATTATCCCAAGTGAAAACAAAGACCACTTTGTTGATGAATTTATCTACAGTCGAAAAGTATAGGTAAACGATGATCCAACCAAAACATTACCCTTCTTTTGGGCTCCACCAAACTGGAGCAAATAAGTTTTTCATACATATTGATTGTTGTTCGGCATACTTACTAATGTTATTTCAAATCTACTTTTACAGAGCAACTCAAGCAATAACAGCTATCAAGAAAGGCATAACATAGATGCTTACTTACACCCCTCAATGCTGCAAGACCCGTGGGCCAGTCTTCGGCAATATAATGCCAGCAGACATAATAGTAGCACATAATTGTATTATGTTACTTAGGTATAAGTTTTATGTAAAGTGGAACCAGACAATTATATTATAATTGGTGGTATTTATACCCTTAGCTTTCCACAACCTTAGATCTGCCCTGTGTGAATTTTCAAAAATCAGATTAGTTGATAAGAAAAGAAAATTCTATCTTTATAGTCAGTGTTAGGGACATATTGCTGGTTTCTGAATTAAGTAATTGAAATATAGGACCTGGCAAACTCAAATTAGATTTTATACTTTGAACTTCAAGCACTACATTACATTGTAGGAGTTTAAGTTTGACTAGTTCTCTATTCAAATACATAAATCAGAAACTGGCAGATAATAGCAGAAACTTTTATCTGATTTACGAAACCTGGGTAATAGATTGTGTCACAAATAGTCACAATGTTCCTTATGCAATGTTTTTTTTTGGCGAAAAATAATGGGTGTAAAAGTACCCTTAACGAAGCTGAAAGGCACTTGTTCTCTCCGTCATTGCGTTTTTTTTATTCAAAACCATACCTATTAGTTAAGGAGAACCAACTTTATCACAAGTTTTTTTTAATATACGTTTTTAATGATATAGTTTTACTTTAAATACCTCCACGACCCCTGTATTATTCAATGCATCCATCAGCATAATGTTTGAGGTATGTATGAGCGGGTCATATTGATTCCTACTGTAAAAAAGGTTCTTTCACCTGAAAAAAAAGTAATTTCCCAGCAATAATTTTTGTGTAGAGTTACTTAGTTGTGTACCCTGTATTTGTGAGTGATGTCATCACAAATATTTTGACTACTGCAGTAGTATAATTTTCGTGGTTAAAAGTGACTTATTAGCTAGCAATAGTAATTGTCACTTATCTTTTTAAGCCATACTTTTGAACTAGCATCTTGGGACTAATATTATACTAACCTACTTGAAAGTAATCAGTAGTTTTTAAAAGTATGTATGCACAAGCATAATGACCAATCAAGCTACATAAAACCAGTTAATGCGGATCTCTCATTGTATGGGAAATCTATACAAAGTGAGGCCACGTTATGCTGGAAATGTATAGCTTGATGTGCCACCGTGTGTACAACAACAACATATCAAACGATTTAAGCTGACCCTCTTTCTGCACATGTTGTTTTTATTCTGTTATCACATTTTAGACAAATAATTTTGTATTACTGACGGTCAACCACTATTCAACCTTATCTCTTAGGGCATAAGGGTGAAAAGTTTCAGACTGTCATTGTTACTTATGTGTTGGTATACATATTCTTAGTTTAAACACTTAATGAAGGGCCTCTTGAAGGGCCGTTGGTCCCGGCTGTCATTTGTAGGTCTTTGACAGTCGTTACAGGTAGTTAGTGGCCCAAAAAGTCTGACAACCAGTCTTTCCAAGGGGTATTGTATAACCCAGTACTAACTGGGTTGTGGAGGTCAGATAGGCAGTCGCCCCATGTAAAATACTGGTATTCAGCTTCATCCGGATAGAATGGAAGCCAACCCCAACATAGTTGGGAAAAGGCTATGCAGATGAAGATGATGATGAAGGTACTTAATCCATGGTTTCTGTTTGCCTTTTCCATTGAATTTTGAATGAATTGCTTATTTAGAAGATTTTTAAATTAAACTGTATTGTTTTTCTATAAGGTTATTCAATAACATTACATGCAACTGATACCTACTCATTTCAAATAAAACAAAAAGAAAATTATAGTTTTTTTTTTTAAACCAGATGCTTAAGTAAGTTTTCCAGATCGATCAATTAAAATAGGTACAATTGTAATATCATCATTCTCCTGCCCTTATCCCAATTTATTAGGGTTTGGTGCAGCATGATGTCTTCCATACTTCTCTATTACTCGTCATCTCAGCAGTCACCTCCTTTCTAGCCATATCATCCGTCACACAGTCCATCCCTCGTTTCTTTGGTCTTCCTCTACTCTTATAGCTATCCAAATTCATAATAAAAACTTTCCTCACGACGGTTTCCGTACAAAAAATATGCCAATGGTATAAAACCAATTATACAAGTAGGTACAGACGCCAGCAAATCAAGTTACAATTGATTACTATCAAGCTAATTTTGGTAAGTAACTTCATTTTAAAGCAAATAAATATATTATTATTATTTAATGAGACGCCCATCTTTTTCTCTTACAAAAATTCTCGATTGTGGTGGCTAACAGGGCTAAGCAGTAGCAGGGATAAAATATGTTGATTGGACGATTCTCAAAAATGCATTGCTGAGTTTTTTTTATTAAATCTAAAGATTAACATTATTCAACAAAATATTTGTCCTTCGTTTGATCAAAGAGTCCCCTCCTTCCAACATGTTTCAGTTGTAAAAATGGACCCTGGGTACTGGACTATAATTCTTTCGCGATAAAGTTGAAAATCTACTAAATACATTTGACATAACTTGTTGTGCTGGCGTCTGTACTGTACAAGTTTCCTTAAGGTGAGTATAGACTACAACATTTTCTGGAGCATTTTTGTGTAATGTAACGTTCTTACGAATGGTAGGTACAATACAGGCAAAAGGTCAGTTTCCAAAGCATTTCCATGTAATGTAACGTTCCTGCGAATGCTCGGCGTTATGTTACGGGTAAATCCTCCCTTGGGTCTCCCTCCGCGTCACCCCACAACCGCGCATCGCCCGCACTCGTGGCTCGACGAAATGTTACACCAATACGCTCGACGAAATGTTACACCAATACGCTCGTTGGTTTGTAACAAAGAGGCGAGCGTGCTCGACGTTTAGTTCGTAAAAGGATGATACACTAGAACATATCATAGAGCGGCTCGTTGTTCTGTTACAAGTAAATGTTGTAGTCTATACTCACCTTTATAGCCAATAAAAATTATGAGATTATTGAACTGCAATGTCAAATGCAGATTTTATTCAAATAAGATAGGTAACTTGCAGTCTGATCAGGTTTGTTTAATACCAAATTATTGCTCTGTTTATATTGTGTTGTGGGAAACAAAATAACATTCCAATGCCTGACATGGCCTTTAAGATCCTTGGATTCAGGTAATAATGGCACCTTTTTATATTTATAGTAGTTTTTAATATTTATACTTATTATGAAGTCTATTCAAGTCCATTTGATGTTATTTCCACTGAAACGTTAATAAATATAAACTTTAAGCTGGTGTGAATTAAGCTGATTTTTGAATGACTAGAAATTTTGAAAAGTCAAAGCAATAGTCATTTAATTTGTAGCGCAAATTGTTTTATTTTATTAAATTATGTATAATGAAAATATTATTATTTATGAAAAGGAGGGAGGTCATCTGTAATTTTCATTAAGGTGTGTCCCTAAACATGTATCAATTTAGCTTGCCAATTTTTTTGGCAGCTAGTTAAAATTGTATGGAATGTGAAATAATAATGAATGGTGCCATTCATTCCTAAGTACCTTCAAACTTGTGATTCTAATTGAGTATAATAAATTAACTTGATAAGGACTTATTATGTTATATTTAATTACCAATTTAACCTACTAATCAAAGTGTAAACATTTGTAGTAAATACATGATATAGGTAGGAACTACTTGTAGGTATCCAAATGGGTGCACAATAATATCATAAGTACCTCGGTACTGTCAGCATTATAAGTGAACTGAATTTTTGAGGAAGACTTGCAACAATATCTTACGTATTTGGCATAAGTTTCTTTGTCACAGAAGTTCTAGTCGGTATAAAAAAATAATATACAACACAATAATATAGTCGGCAACAAAAAGGTCTGAAAATTAAGATATGACGCGACGGCCAATCAAGCTATACAAAACCACTTTATGCGGATCTTTCATTGTATAGAAAATCTTTACAAAACGAGGCCAAGTTATACTGGATATGTGTGCCGCCGTGTATACAAACTCTGTGCCGACAAACATTGTACCGAACAAGTTATTAATTTTGGGTCAATTAAAATGACATTATTTAAATACCCGTGATAATTAACTCTCTTTGCTAAACGTCCTTATCAATTAACGCGTGCATAATTATAACTTTCTTTAAAAACTCATTAGGTAAGCTAGGTTGGCCAAGAATCAATATTGACCAAGGGTCACCCACTTATGTTGCTACCACTACGAACTCAATAAACACACGTCCTTTACCCTTTTATCGGGTACACATTAAAATAAAACAATCCAGAGTCCCAATGGGGAGTGAGCAGACCGGTCGTGATTGTCTTTTTTCTATAGTGCATTATAAAGGTGCTTCGTTCGGTGCCTCGGTGTATTTGCATACAACTCTCTGATTCAAAGACAAGATGAAGTTTTGGTCGCTAGTGTTTTGTGTCGTGCTCCTCAATATGGCGTTGGCTTTGAGTGAGTATCTAACAATATAATGCTGTTAAGTTATTTTTCTATTGATCTACTACTACTACTGACCTACGTGGTGGATTTCGGTCCATTTTGAATTTTTGTTTGGTTAAGGTAAATAAATGTATACCTTCTCCTCCCGCAAAAACTTTTCGTTCTCTTATGTAATTATTTCAATGGTTTTCATCTGCAATTTCTAAGTAGCAGCCACGGAGTATGGATTTTCGCCCGGTTGGTGGCCACGCTCATGCCATCAATATGACACTCGACACGCATATTGCTAAGCGCCCAAATCAGATAATTTACGCATAGTTTGAAAGCATAGGCGAACATAACCCTCCCTGCCTCACCCCGCACTACAACCCATACGGCCTAGACAGGGCACCAGCCCACCTCGCACTATTGACTTGGTTTCCATACCAGTATTTTAGAGTAGTCGTCACCTCTGGTGGCAAATTTACCCCTTCCATCTTCCTCCACAAAATGTCATAGGAAACCAAGTCAAAAGCTTTGCTCAAATCAAGGAAACTTGCGTAAACTGGAGTGTGGCGATCCGTGTGGTACTTCACAGTGTGCTTCACACTCAATATAGCGCTGTCAGTGGATAATCCAGAACTGAAACCAAATTGGTTATCGTGAACACATATATGACTGCTAAGTTGAGCGTTAAGCACACTGTCAAACACTTTCGTCATGATTGTGGCAAGAGATATTGGCCTGTGATATTGTTCTTATAGCCCATGTCACCAGTCTTATTTTTGACGATAGGCACCACTGTTGTTTCGATCATGTCACTCGGCATATAAGCATGACCTAGATAAAAAGTAAAAAGCATAGCCAACACTCTTGGCAAATGCGGACCAGCAAATTGGAAATGCTCAATGCTGAGACCGTCATGACCAGGAGATTTTCCTCAACGCATCGCGCATTCTGTTCAAGAGTATTTTAGCCGTTATTTTAACTCCTATGTCTTTCCGTGGCTTAACATTGAGCTTCGACCTAGATGGGCCTAATGGTGACTGCACACCAAAATGGTCACCAAAAAGGTCAGCTATTTGTCTAGCATCACTCAAAGTATAGACGCAAACAGGGAGGCCAGGCTTGCCCTTTAGTTTATTTGTATGTTTCCAAAAAGATCGAAAATCGTTCATAAAATGCTGTGAAGCCAGAAGCCATTTTAATTTGAGTCTCATGATCTTGACACCATTTCAACCGAGACTTAAATATCCTTCTAGCTTCACGCATTTCTTAAAAAATACGTCCCGATGTAGGCATACCATTATCTAGCCATCATAAAAATTTACGCCTAGCCTCCCTATGCGCGCCGCTTACATGCATGTTCCAGCCCACGACTGTTCCTCGCTTTCTAGGACTTCCCACATAGGTTATTGTCGCGGTAGTCGACTCGCACAATTCACTAACAATTTTACCATACATTGCATCTATTACACGAAAGTGGCGAGGGTCATTACAAGTCTGACCACTACATTCTCTAAAGTCATCAAGAGGAAGTCAATAAGTCGTAATTTTTCATGATATTACATGCTATAAGCACGAATCTGTTCTTGACTTCTTTCTCCCCAGATCACCCTATTCACATTAATGCTAACATTTGGTTTTATAATCTCAACAAAACTTAGGTCACACATAATAATTAACGGAAAGTGGTCAGACCACTGCACGTCATATTTATGCATAAGAATGCATAACAGTAGGCACAGCCGCCTTTGTGACTAAACAATGATCAAGCCACCTTTGCGATCCATGAGCATCACTAATAAAAGTATGGGTATCCGAACCGAGACCTAACAACTCAGTGTCAATGCATGCTCATTGTTGTTCAACACAAAAACTTGAGATTTCCGTATAAAATAATTCCGTTGGGTGCGAATTGAAATCACCTAAAACATAACAACATTTTTAGTTGCAACTGTCAATAATTGCACTCACCGAGCCAAGACAGTCCTCAACTTATCATCAAGGAACGTGTGTACTTTCGATTGTGCCACAAAAAAATTGTAGGCGTAGTGTTCAGACTGTCTTTTGGCGTTTATTTTCTCTAATTTAACAGATACTTGCATTTTCCTCGTAATATAATTAACTATATCATCCACTGTCGTGCTTTTGTGTAAGTTCGTTATAAAAATGGAACCATCACTTCCCGCAGCTCGAAAGCTTCCTACAGAATCATTCGCAACTCTCATCATTTCCGTTAGACGGTTTCTCAAATTGTAACGTTTTTTCTTTCTAACTTCCGTCCATCCTTCATCATCAACTCGATTTTCTTCGATACTCAGTTTAACAACATCAGCCACAGTTTGTTTACGCGGCTGTTCACCGACAAACCGGTTTTTTACCTCGTGAGGAACGAGCGACGTCGACACCGTGCGCGGACTACGTTTACTGCAATGACTCTCTGTTGTCGCTTCGTGCAGTATGTTGCCGCTACTGTTGATTTTGCTGAAAAAGCGTTAACCATATTTCTGCTTGATATGTTCCTCGCATTTGATAATCCCGAGACTATCAAGCTCTCACAACGCTGTGTTCCAGATTGATTAGAGTCACTTTCATCCAACATATGCACCTCTTCTTGTATTTACGTTATGGTGAGCGGGTAGAGATTGCGACATTGACTCAAGCAATACAGTTTTAAGGTCATCCAATTGACTTACTGTGACACAAGTACTCTATAAGTTCTTTACCTCCTCTTGAAGTATCACTATCTTTTTCAATAGATCAGAAACGTCCAGATGGTCAAAGATTATTGGAGGTAGTTTCTCCAGGTTACGAGCCACAAATATCGGCATCACATCACTGTCCATGACCTTAAACACACTCATTATATCGTACACAGTAGACGTGTAGGTTTACGTTTTAGATCACTTGGAATCGATTCAAATAATAATGACTTCGATTTTTTTATTTGATCACTGTCTAACGTCGACACACATTTTTTAACTACATGTACTTAACTCTCCTCATCAATGAGCGATAGCTTATTTTGTACGTAAGCCAACAACTCATTAATCACGATAATTATTACAAGACACACATTTTAATGTATCCGTCATTTTCTTTGTTTGCAGAACTCCCCTCACTGCCCAAATTTGCTGTCAATCGTAACTACGCACCCCACGCACGTCCGCGTACCCCATTGATGCGCGTGCGCGGCTCTAAAAGGGTTGCTAATATTACTGTAGATATAACTTTGCCGGACTTTGACTTTTCTAGAGATACGGGTGTGAAGTTTGTATTGCCTGAATGTTTAAGTCTACCTAAATGACTCGACTGAATTATGTAGACACACATAATTAAGTCGAGTTGTGTGTGTTGTTATTGATTACAGTCAATTTGGTGCCTACTAGCAGTATATGCCCTACCTTTTACTTGCTACATAAGTGCTACCTACTGAACTATTGTTCTTACGGTGCACCTGCCCACTTTAACTAAGAAATTGCTCACAAACTTATAACAGTAGTTACTAACTACTGGAAGGCACAGAAGTTTCGTTTAAAGTGCGGTTTGCCTTACTATTTACTCACTGTTCCGCATAGAACTCGGTACCTACCCAAGTCCTTACCTGGTTTTAGTTTTCTCGACGAAACAGTTATCTAGACTAGATGGTCTATCGTGAATTCGTAAAAGAAGAAGCATTGAGATTGACATTGTAGGTACCTTTTTATAAAAGGTCTGGTCAATAATTTTGCAGTAAGTAGGTATGTAAGTAAGTAATTAGGTGATACATACTTGTCTTACCTCCGGTACCTTAGACTGGTAAGTAGGTAGATGTCATACATATCCGTAATATCCGGCTTTTAGTAGATAGGTGTACCAGTATCCAATGGAGCATTAAATTTACTGGTTTCCACAAGACCGGTTAAAATTCTCATAAAATTTACGACAGCTAAAGTCATCCAATCATAATACAGCTAACCTAATTTGATTATTAGACTTGTTAAGACCCGGTACCTATAGGTAGTAGCTATTTAGCTTCTCTCGTCTAGCATTCGGCTGGTCCATTGGTTGAGCATTTTAAATGATACTAGACCGAGAAGACGATCGGTTCTCGGTCGCGAGTTTGATTCCCTTCGATTTTCTTCATTCATATTGGTTCCGAGTCTGGCTAATTTTTAAGTACTTATGTGAGATTCTGCCACAAAATAATCGAGGGCTGAAAGTGAAATTTCATCACCGATATGGGTGATAAAATGTATTTGATTGGTTTATCTAAGATAATGAAAAGCTTACGAAACGCTTAAAAAACGATTGCGTTTAGACTAAACCATATTATTTCTAGTCCTACTACATTTTAGTCCTACTTAAATAATAGCAGGGCTCGCCCATCACAACATGCCATCCACCGGTCCCAAATCCAGTTCCCGGACTGCTTATGTTTCTGATCGAGAAACCCAACAACATTGCCGATGTGGGAAACCAAGACATCATGCTCAGCTGTAGAGGGATAGTTTGCGACCACCTGACCAACGAGTACTGGCTCTTGATCAGGTGGTAGCAACCTATTCTTTAGCTAGGTGAGTCCATGAACTGCTTTAGACTTAGCTATCCAAAGAACACTTTACGAACATTGTCTTTCCCACATACCCAGATGATAAATACCTACATTGGTAGATATCTAATCATAATCATAGGTAATCATAATCATAAATCTTTATTTATCTCGACATCAGAAATTACAGGCGCTGGTATAATTATGCACAATCTTATATAGAGAAAGGTGTCTGAAGTAGGAAGGTCCTGAGGTACAGATCACCTCTCCGGCTTAGATATAACATTTATTTATAGCAATTTAAGTCAAGAGTCTAGAGATAGAATTGGAAGTAGGTAAACAAGTACTAAAAGTTAATTATTTGAAGTTTGACATTTAAAACAAAATATGAAATTGAAATAACAACATGAACTACTGGAACATTATGTATGAAATACTAATAGTTCAAAAGTTATACTATAGTAAAAATCTATACCTATATGACCAGAAAATCCCTTCGTTTCAGAAGCCTGCCCCGATGGTGAATATAATCCAGGCCCTAACTGCGGCCTAGAACCTTCCTGTTCGACAAAGAGCTCTCACGCATATCCGAAACATACCTGCGATTGTTGGTGCGTGCCTGGTACTTATAGAAGACTGGATACTGATGCCTGTGTGAAACTAGAAGATTGCTATGATTAAATGATATTTTGAATGAAACTGAGATTTATAATTTAGTATATACCTATTGTTCAATTAAACTGAGTTAGATATTATTATGTGCTACTTAGGGTAATCATCTAGAGGAGCTCGTGGCTTAATAATAACAGCCGCTCTGGTCGATCTTTAGGTTAAGCCGTGCTTGCCTAGGTTGGTCTGTGGATAGGTGACCACCCGTAACATACCGAGTTTCCTCCGTGCCTCGGAAAGCACATTAAACCGTTGGTCCCGGGTGTCATTTGTAGATCTTTGACAGTCGTTACAGTGGCCCAAAAAGTCTGACAACCAGTCTTACCAAGGGGTATTGTATTACCCAGTACTAAGTGGGTTGTGGAGGTCAGATAGGCAGTCGCTCCATGTAAAATACTGGTATTCAGCTGCATCCGGTTAGACTGGAAGCTGACCCCAATATAGTTGGGAAAAGGCTAGGCAGATGATGACTTAGGGTTATCATCAACGCTCTCAATAGGTAGGTATAACAGAACTACCCTTGCAACGACATGAAGATAGACAATCACCATAGCTGCCTAGCCTTTTCTCAACTATGTTGGCGTCGGGGGCTTCGAGCCTAACCTAATGCAGCTGAATGCCAGTATTTTTCACGAAGAGACACCTCCAAAGCCCAGTGACTGGGTAATACGTTACCCCTGGTAAAACTAGTTGTCAGAATTGAGGGTTTATGACTATTCGTAATGACAGTTAAAGTAGCCTAGAAGGTAATTCAAGTCGCAATTAAAGAAAGAAATGGTGTCTTAACCATTCAGAAATTAAAACTATGAAGTCTTAGGTACGTCTGGAAGTTTCAGTCAGTAGCTCTAGGTATGTAGGTAGGTATTCTGGCTCTCTCAATTACTAAGTGAGTACTTACCAGTTAGCCCTCTCTCTTACTAAGTAAGTGGGTGATTATTAGGTTTCCTTTGAGCTAATTGTAACAGCAATTAAACAAATGTAAAGTAAATCTCTGGGTAGGTACCTTTTTTTTCAGATTAGGCATTATGAGTACCAAAGTATTTAATAATTGCCTACCTATTGTGACTGTCTGTCACGTACTCCTAATTATTAAGCAAATATCTTAGCCTTGATTCTTATTTCAAATTCATCACACGGTATCGGACACGTGCAAAACATTTAACCTCTACTTTATTGCTTGACAAGTTCCCGTAATAAACGATGGAGCGTCCTTTATTCCTTTGAATTGTAGAAACAATAGAGCATCTTTTGGAAACGCATAAAGAATAAGGGTCTCACAGGTCAAAAGTAATAATTCAACAGATTCTAAACAAAAGATAAAAGTATCTGATTTCTAAACGCAATTCTGAATACTGCAACATGTGTTTGCAATTTACTTAAAACTTTGCCTGCTCGAAGGGCCCTTAAGACAATTGAGACGTTTGCACAAAAAAAAGGGGCAATAAACCAATTCTGTAAAAAAGTATGGGACCCATGCGGGATGTATTGAGAAAGACGGTTGGCAGGAGAAAGCTTGGAGGGAACTCAGGGCGGTTGGTTGAAGATCGCGAAAGGGTCGACACGTGGAGTCGAGTTGAATTAAGTCAGGGCAGTTGGTTTTAAATCGCGGGAGAGTCCACACGTGGAGGCTGGACGACCTAAGTCGAGGAGTCGGTCTAAATCGGTTAAAAGTGCTAGGACGTCCTAGGTTCGGTTCGTGAGGTTAGCGTAATCTTGGTACCAAGATCGTCATGTCCCAGAGGACTGTCGCCAGATAGCGATTAGTATTTTATAAGTTAAATATAAGTAGTAGTAATAAGTCTAGTTAAAGTGAGTGACGAGATCCGGAAGGCGAGGCTGTGGCGAGACGAAACTGGTAATGTGTGCAGTACTATGTAAGTTAGTTGGAGACTAATCCTCTTCAATGAACAACGAACACGTGGTAAGTGTTTACTATATACCTGTAATTAACTCCTAGCTTAAGTAGCAGTTGGACGGGCAACGCAGAGGAGCTAATAATAATTTATTTCAGCAAGACGGAACAGCCGCTTCATCATCACAATGTACTATCTATTATCTCATGTGTTATGTGTCCACCTCCTAATCCGAACCTTGGCGCATATTTGTCATCTGCGTTTGGTTATAGGGAGACGGCGAACGCCTTCGCACACTGTACACACATTTTATGCATACGACATGTACACTGTACACCAGCACACCCGACTATTGACGAATGTTGACTTGAATCTGACTCATCACAAAAGGAAGGCAGAACCGTGATATTCGCACTTCAATTAGAATGAACTATATTAATATTCAGGATATAATGCCGATTTGTACTCGTACTATAATTCAACCAAACGTTGCTGATGAATATTGCTTCCTATAAAGGTCTAGCTCAGAAACATTGCGTGGGGATTGTTGGCGCACATTTCGGGAGTGGGGTAGGCACCACGAAATATCTCAAACCACATTGATAACTCCGTTCTAAGGAACGCTAGGGACTGAAAGTCAAACACCCGGCTGTGTGTCTCGATAAAACCAAACTACAAACCCGGCCGCTGGTAGGCCTATTACTGAATCGACACTATTTAGCGAGACACGCTTCCACGACATGGGGAAGATTAAGGAAATGTGAAGTGACGATATATTACCACTTTGGCGTCCACCAATAACAAACGCAATATGTTCTGCTACAGACTGAGTCTACGGTGCGCTTGTGCAAGTTGTGTATTATCATAGTCAAGGTGTAGATTGCCGTAAGGGCTACTAACATGAACGCGTGTGTAGGAAGAACAACTAAAACGTGCCTTCCTCAATGACAGCAGGACTTCTCAGTACTCTGTCTTAGGATTGAGAAAGACATGTGAAAAGATGCTTAGGGAGCGTGATCTGTTAGAATTCGTAGCAGTGTTCTTAGTGGACCTATGCGCTTAGGTCTAACAGTCACGTACTGAGGCAGTTATTGTAACCGGTTACATGCCATAGATATGGGTTCGTAGTACATTTGAATCATGAAATTAACGTAACTGTAAATAATGAATTTCTTAAGCGCAAGCGTAACGTTTCCTTTACCAAACATTTCAACATATCTTTGCGTCCTCTTGTCTTATTAGCTTCTTCTTTGTTTTATAAGATTTGATATTATTCTTGTATATGTTTAACTGTCAATTCCCAATATTAACTTCACCTTGCATTCCCTCCCTGCCTCCTAGCTTTCTAAGTCGAGGCAGGGCTGTCCTAAATTGGGAATTGAGTCCGAAAGGGTCCACACGAGAGGCGAGTCGAGCTAAGTCAGGAAGCCGGCCTTACACCGCTATAGGGTCCGGGCGATACAAGCTATTTTAGTTAAGTTAGGAGACGTTGTAATATCCGAGAGCCTATGTCCAAGTGGGTTATCGTAAGAGTGCGATAATTATTGAATAAGTTAAATATAGTTGGGTTACAAGCCCTGATTAGACTAATCTAGTGTGTGTGTGTGTTTGTTGGTGAGCCACTGGGTGAGTCCTTTATTACAATAATTATCCTAGGCTGATGTTGTAATTGAAGTTCTTAAAACTACACAGACAGAAACGTGTTGCTGGGGAGTTTGTTGCGCCACTTCTTCTCCTCAGCTCCAACACTAGGAAGTGGTGAAGGGCGGGCGCTTTTGGGGCTGTCTATAGGGTTTCAATAGAGTGTATCTCCAACTCTATTGCAAAATGGTTCTTGAGTAAAGTTATTAACTCGATAATCTGTTAATTCTTGAATTATGTATTCATTAGCTCTAACCAACAGTCCAGCCAATTTGCCTTTTGAGTTTTGATTCTCAACCCTATTATGACCAACCATATAGTGATTTTAGAATAATATGTTCTTTATCTCTGATAAATGATTCGGTCAGGCTGACACGAACACGAGCCTTGCAGATACGCTAGTTGTACAAAGAGAGCACATGATCCATGGGGTGGGATTGGAATGGTTTGATACCACAACTATTATATAACCAGTCTATGGACTGTTAGGGACCATGTCTACTAGTTAGCATGATGATTGACGTTCTGCCGCTGAAAAGCCGCCCTTGTCACGTTCACCAGTTCGAAAGAGCTGCTAGGGACAATGCTCGCTAGGAGCATGATGTCGACGCTTTGCCGCTGAAAAGCCGCCTACGTCACTTATGGAGGTGTTGCTCTGGGTGCTCCAGGTGTAGATGTGAAGAATGGTGTGAGTCACGACTGACCAATTACCTGTTACGCTAGCGTAAGGGTTACTAACAAGAACTATTGGTTGGCATATGATTATACATTGCATCTCCCAGTTTTGTTTTACCCTTCTGAAACCACTTTCATTATATTTCATAAACTATGAATTCCCTAATCTAATTTACTATATCTTTCAATCCTTTCCTTGTTCTAATTATGATACGAGGCATTGGAATTCGTCATGTTAAGGAATTCAGTTCTCTTAGTCGGCGGAGGGGCAGCCAGTCTGGAGTCGAGCCCCACGGTGTCGTGCGGAAGGTTGGGGCGCGACACGCTACCGACAATAATAATATATTATATTATATACTAATATGATTTAGGAAAAACGAAAATTTTATCAGCCTAGGGTAAGTTAGGAACAGTCTCATGTGGTGCTGCGTGACCAGGATTCTCGTCATTAAATGTACTGATTCACTTCAGTGCAACGAGAAAGAACAATTTATGGGTTACTACAATAAAACACAACGTCTTTTTATGGTTCTAGAAAATGTAAGAGACAGCTAGAGTTACAACGGCTAAAATAACATATTTTTAATTGATTGAGGTGTTTGAATTCTTCAACCACTGGTAGTGGGTTCAATTCCCGCATGATTATCAGTTGATATACTTGCACTCCATTGTCATGGATTTTGGGTTCGATTCCCAACTGAAGCAATAGTTGATAAGTAATTAGATTCCTGTGTCACGGGTTTTGGGTTCAATTCCCGCGTTTTTGTTGGTTTAGAAATGGTGTTGGTTCCGATGTTAGCAAGGTGGGTTCGATTCCCGTATACTATATTTATATACTTTTTTTTTAAGTGGGTAACAGTCCAAGAGGTTGTTGCTTTTATTCTAGTGCGACTTTAATTATGGGTTCGATTCCCTGTTGATGAAGGTTTAGTGTCCATTAGTACTCTTACAGATTTTGATACATGTTTGCAATTGAATGATTTGTATTAGTACGAGTATGACTGGGGGATGAGTGAAAGTAGTTTTAAGACACGCCTCAACTGTGGGTAAACTTTATATTATTACTGCTTAGATGCCAAGAAGCATGAATTTTACAAAAAGGCAATCAATGTACTTAGAGATTAATTAAACTATTAGCATAGTAGGTTAACCTAAAACTTTCCAATTCTGTGTCATATAATTGAACAAATACTCGTGTGGACTTATTTCGAATTCCAGGATATTTCAAATCTTCGTTTGGCTGTCACTACGCTTTGTCTAAACCTTTCGGTTGTGAGTTGAGGTCGGGTCAAAGTTTCACCAAATTCAGCTGACATCGGCTGACTTCAACGGCAGCCGTAGCGTGGCTCCAGTTACGAAGCTAAGTTTTACTTTTATTAAACGTAATAGTTACCCGTTGTCGCGCGATATGACGTCGTTATCTTAACAATATAATTATATTGTTTTGAGCTACATCAGTTCCAATATTGGAGTCTACCAGATAATATTCTTGCCAATATTTCAAGATCCAAGTCAGGAGAGTACAACACTGTGTCCTAATAAGCTAATAATTGTTTAAATAATCTATGGTATTTACATTTCAAAGTTTGTGTCAAAGTCTAGATTCTTATTTACTCAATGAAGGTGCACAAAATGTGTAGTAATTTTAATTTTAGATAGGCTCCTATTCTTGCAAATGATCGTTATTTCAAATTACATAACATTCATTTTCTAATACAACTTTCCAACTCTAGTTGGATTTCAGAACTGCTCTTTCCTCTTATAATCTGAGGGGGGCAACTAAATGGAATAAAGTCTAATATGTCTATGTGCGGACTATTTCAGCTACTCCTGGATACGACTACGAGCAGCTGACTAAGCTGACTCAGCGTTGAGGTGCATTGGGGAAGGCCTCTGTCCAGCAGCAGCCGCGGTAGGCTGAGTTTAGAACGAGGGAGCACCGTAGGTAGCGTCGCTCGATAGCACTAATACTCTTATGAGAGACTCTGGTATGTAAAACTAAATTATAAGCATGCACAGGTCTTCTGCAATTACCTGAACCGTGGTAAATGACAAAAGTTCTTGAGGGAGAATAATTTCAAATACAAGGATGATGTATCGATTAAACGATACTTCTGCGAAACTAAGCAAAATTATAGCAGGCGATGCATCTTAATAGATTGCTGTTCCAGTTGGAACAATTATAATATTCTGATTAGGCGAACATAGCAGACGGGTGTACTTAATGTATTCTTTAGTACTGTCATGAAACGGCGCAGTTTATCCTATTGTGAAAGCTCATCCGCTGTACTGCGTCACGCGTCTGATTTTCAGAGGGGGGAATGTGACTGTCTGTCACGTACTCCTAATTATTAAGCAAATATCTTAGCCTTGATTCTTATTTCAAATTCATCACACGGTATCGGACACGTGCAAAACATTTAACCTCTACTTTATTGCTTGACAAGTTCCCGTAATAAACGATGGAGCGTCCTTTATTCCTTTGAATTGTAGAAACAATAGAGCATCTTTTGGAAACGCATAAAGAATAAGGGTCTCACAGGTCAAAAGTAATAATTCAACAGATTCTAAACAAAAGATAAAAGTATCTGATTTCTAAACGCAATTCTGAATACTGCAACATGTGTTTGCAATTTACTTAAAACTTTGCCTGCTCGAAGGGCCCTTAAGACAATTGAGACGTTTGCACAAAAAAAGGGGCAATAAACCAATTCTGTAAAAAAGTATGGGACCCATGCGGGATGTATTGAGAAAGACGGTTGGCAGGAGAAAGCTTGGAGGGAACTCAGGGCGGTTGGTTGAAGATCGCGAAAGGGTCGACACGTGGAGTCGAGTTGAATTAAGTCAGGGCAGTTGGTTTTAAATCGCGGGAGAGTCCACACGTGGAGGCTGGACGACCTAAGTCGAGGAGTCGGTCTAAATCGGTTAAAAGTGCTAGGACGTCCTAGGTTCGGTTCGTGAGGTTAGCGTAATCTTGGTACCAAGATCGTCATGTCCCAGAGGACTGTCGCCAGATAGCGATTAGTATTTTATAAGTTAAATATAAGTAGTAGTAATAAGTCTAGTTAAAGTGAGTGACGAGATCCGGAAGGCGAGGCTGTGGCGAGACGAAACTGGTAATGTGTGCAGTACTATGTAAGTTAGTTGGAGACTAATCCTCTTCAATGAACAACGAACACGTGGTAAGTGTTTACTATATACCTGTAATTAACTCCTAGCTTAAGTAGCAGTTGGACGGGCAACGCAGAGGAGCTAATAATAATTTATTTCAGCAAGACGGAACAGCCGCTTCATCATCACAATGTACTATCTATTATCTCATGTGTTATGTGTCCACCTCCTAATCCGAACCTTGGCGCATATTTGTCATCTGCGTTTGGTTATAGGGAGACGGCGAACGCCTTCGCACACTGTACACACATTTTATGCATACGACATGTACACTGTACACCAGCACACCCGACTATTGACGAATGTTGACTTGAATCTGACTCATCACAAAAGGAAGGCAGAACCGTGATATTCGCACTTCAATTAGAATGAACTATATTAATATTCAGGCTATAATGCCGATTTGTACTCGTACTATAATTCAACCAAACGTTGCTGATGAATATTGCTTCCTATAAAGGTCTAGCTCAGAAACATTGCGTGGGGATTGTTGGCGCACATTTCGGGAGTGGGGTAGGCACCACGAAATATCTCAAACCACATTGATAACTCCGTTCTAAGGAACGCTAGGGACTGAAAGTCAAACACCCGGCTGTGTGTCTCGATAAAACCAAACTACAAACCCGGCCGCTGGTAGGCCTATTACTGAATCGACACTATTTAGCGAGACACGCTTCCACGACATGGGGAAGATTAAGGAAATGTGAAGTGACGATATATTACCACTTTGGCGTCCACCAATAACAAACGCAATATGTTCTGCTACAGACTGAGTCTACGGTGCGCTTGTGCAAGTTGTGTATTATCATAGTCAAGGTGTAGATTGCCGTAAGGGCTACTAACATGAACGCGTGTGTAGGAAGAACAACTAAAACGTGCCTTCCTCAATGACAGCAGGACTTCTCAGTACTCTGTCTTAGGATTGAGAAAGACATGTGAAAAGATGCTTAGGGAGCGTGATCTGTTAGAATTCGTAGCAGTGTTCTTAGTGGACCTATGCGCTTAGGTCTAACAGTCACGTACTGAGGCAGTTATTGTAACCGGTTACATGCCATAGATATGGGTTCGTAGTACATTTGAATCATGAAATTAACGTAACTGTAAATAATGAATTTCTTAAGCGCAAGCGTAACGTTTCCTTTACCAAACATTTCAACATATCTTTGCGTCCTCTTGTCTTATTAGCTTCTTCTTTGTTTTATAAGATTTGATATTATTCTTGTATATGTTTAACTGTCAATTCCCAATATTAACTTCACCTTGCATTCCCTCCCTGCCTCCTAGCTTTCTAAGTCGAGGCAGGGCTGTCCTAAATTGGGAATTGAGTCCGAAAGGGTCCACACGAGAGGCGAGTCGAGCTAAGTCAGGAAGCCGGCCTTACACCGCTATAGGGTCCGGGCGATACAAGCTATTTTAGTTAAGTTAGGAGACGTTGTAATATCCGAGAGCCTATGTCCAAGTGGGTTATCGTAAGAGTGCGATAATTATTGAATAAGTTAAATATAGTTGGGTTACAAGCCCTGATTAGACTAATCTAGTGTGTGTGTGTGTTTGTTGGTGAGCCACTGGGTGAGTCCTTTATTACAATAATTATCCTAGGCTGATGTTGTAATTGAAGTTCTTAAAACTACACAGACAGAAACGTGTTGCTGGGGAGTTTGTTGCGCCACTTCTTCTCCTCAGCTCCAACACTAGGAAGTGGTGAAGGGCGGGCGCTTTTGGGGCTGTCTATAGGGTTTCAATAGAGTGTATCTCCAACTCTATTGCAAAATGGTTCTTGAGTAAAGTTATTAACTCGATAATCTGTTAATTCTTGAATTATGTATTCATTAGCTCTAACCAACAGTCCAGCCAATTTGCCTTTTGAGTTTTGATTCTCAACCCTATTATGACCAACCATATAGTGATTTTAGAATAATATGTTCTTTATCTCTGATAAATGATTCGGTCAGGCTGACACGAACACGAGCCTTGCAGATACGCTAGTTGTACAAAGAGAGCACATGATCCATGGGGTGGGATTGGAATGGTTTGATACCACAACTATTATATAACCAGTCTATGGACTGTTAGGGACCATGTCTACTAGTTAGCATGATGATTGACGTTCTGCCGCTGAAAAGCCGCCCTTGTCACGTTCACCAGTTCGAAAGAGCTGCTAGGGACAATGCTCGCTAGGAGCATGATGTCGACGCTTTGCCGCTGAAAAGCCGCCTACGTCACTTATGGAGGTGTTGCTCTGGGTGCTCCAGGTGTAGATGTGAAGAATGGTGTGAGTCACGACTGACCAATTACCTGTTACGCTAGCGTAAGGGTTACTAACAAGAACTATTGGTTGGCATATGATTATACATTGCATCTCCCAGTTTTGTTTTACCCTTCTGAAACCACTTTCATTATATTTCATAAACTATGAATTCCCTAATCTAATTTACTATATCTTTCAATCCTTTCCTTGTTCTAATTATGATACGAGGCATTGGAATTCGTCATGTTAAGGAATTCAGTTCTCTTAGTCGGCGGAGGGGCAGCCAGTCTGGAGTCGAGCCCCACGGTGTCGTGCGGAAGGTTGGGGCGCGACACGCTACCGACAATAATAATATATTATATTATATACTAATATGATTTAGGAAAAACGAAAATTTTATCAGCCTAGGGTAAGTTAGGAACAGTCACACTATGTAGCTCTACTATACATAAGACCATGATAAACCAGCACATAGATTTAATTACTGTTGGACTTCGCGAACAAAATGCTAAAAAATTAAAGCATACGAAACAAAACTGTATCCTGTACAATTTTTTACCTCAGTGACCTACGGATTCATCAATTTTTTTATCACAAACCAGAACACACGTATTCTTTACGAAAAAAAGACACCTATTCATCAAATCTATTGTGGGCTCTGTAATGCTTGGCAGAAATAATTAGCCACGAAACTAAAAAAAGAAACAATTGCCTCTACAACTAAGCATGTCTATGACCGAAGCACAAATTAAAACTAAGCATCATCTTGCAGACCGTGACGGCTCTTATCGCTAATGAACTCATTTGAATGATTTATAATACAATGGCGAAGATCTCCAATACGTACTAGTGTTTTTTCTTTATTGTTTCCTCAAGAATTATGCATCACCAGTGTTTTTATATCAAATTATAGCGCTCAGTATAAGACTTAAGACAATGTAGGTAAAGTCTATTCAAATCCTTGATTCCAATTCATGTCATTTAGTTACTCTCAAAAACAAATATCAATTTATGTCCAGTGTTAATTAAGTTGATTTTAGAATTACATTTAGGTACAATTTGTTGTTTGATATTGCTATATTCATAGAAGTGGTAGCTCAAACTGAACCTAATGTGTACCTGTTAAAGTTAATTTTCTAAACAGATACAGATGTTTGTATATATTTTTAGAAACTCAATTGTGGATCTACTGAGAATAGGTAGATGAGCGTTAATAATATACTAAACTTATGAGTAGGTACCTAATATACTTCTATTGTTATGCTTCGTTTGCATATAACACGTGAGAAACTTGTTGCCGTCAATCAGTATCATTTGCTCGCTCGGAGTTAATCGTTTTAAAATTAGTTTTCTGTATACCATTCGTAGTTTCGTCTCTAAAAGGTTGTCCGCTGCCAGTCATTTTAGTTTATCAGTAGAATTATTAATCGTTTTGACACATTTGTTATTAAATGGTTCCAATTTGAACGTGTGCGTCATTTGTTTACGAGATAATAATCAAAGTTAGAAGTACATCGATCAATAAAAGTGACCTTAGTTAGTAACTTAGCTGAAATAACCTTTTGTTCAGGGGCCCTAAAATACTGCTACGTTACAGTAAACACTTGGTTTAAAATATTAAATTTGTATGAGCTTCTAGTACAAATTTGTGGCACAGATAATCAAGGTGAAGAAGTTATTTAAACAGTGATGTGTGGTGATAAACTGCATTCGTGTTTGTTTGTGTGTCGTGTCAACATGAAACTCTGGACAATTGTATTGTTTGTGTCTGTTATTAGTTTCCAGCAGTCGATCGGTGAGTATTTTAATAATTATCTATGTAGCAGTAATTTATGCAAAGGTTTTACCCAAGGAGCTAGGCTCTAAAGATATCTTATTAATTAGATAATTTTATACGCTTTGTTAGAGACTCGTGACCAGTTGTGATCAATGATATCGAGCTTGTCATAATTATTAATGCAAAGAACAAAACATTATGTATCTTTGTTTTGTTGATTGTTTCTTGATTATGAAGTAGGTACTAGTTTTTTTTTTTCGGATGGGAAATCAGACTTTTACTGACTAAAACATACATATGTTTCTTTAAAGGCAAAGTAGGAACCTAGTCAGATAAAGAAGTCACGTTAAAAATATTTAAGTGATTTCTGTTAAACGACAAAATTAAAATACATTTTGTGGAATTGTAGCGCCAAAGTACCTAGATCTTCTAACCTATAGCCGTAAATTTCTGTCTAAACACATTTTCCTATCAGACAGTAAATTTCACTGAGACAGCCTTGCTCTCATCTTTTTTTCAAGTGCCGGCAATGACTCTTATGGACTCTGCTCACCAAATCCGAATGTCGGCGATTTTGGTGTGTAGAGTCTATTAAAGATAGGTTTTCGAAACTACAATTCTTCAAAGTCTAGTACTTCTACTACTTAAAAGCTAAACTACTAAGCACTCGAGTCACAATTGTTAGCAGTTTCACAAGGATTTCTCTACTACTGAATGTTCACAATCGCCTCAAATCGTTTTCAGCCGACTGTCCACCTGGCCAATACAACCCTGGTCCCGACTGCTCCTTCGAGATCATCTGCGGTCTACCCAGCGCCCATTCAGCCAGAAGACACTACTGTGACTGCTGGTGCAACGATGGAACAGTGAGGGATTCCCTCACCAATGAGTGCGTTGAGAAGTGTCCTCCGATTAGTAATCCGTGGATACCCAACCCAAATCCAGTTAATGTCGTTGTTTAGTAATTTCAATAATATGTGAAGGACCTAATTTTTGTGTTTTAATTTAATACGTGAAGGCAGATGTTTTCTGAGGTATCACACCTCAGAAAACAACTACACCTACAATTAACTGTGTATATTCTAAGATCTCAGATTCATTTGTGTAAAAAATGGGGAAATCTGAAGTCGTCATGTGTTTGTTGAATGTAGTTGCCTCTTGCATTACGAAACTCGCCTTTACTGCTACGGCATACAGGCGCTGTCAATTTTAATTTTTAACTGGGTAACTGGGCAAAAGAGTAGAGACTAAGGTTTATGACGATTTACCTGGCTGTTAATTATCTCTAAAAAAAAGGGTGATCATGATGACGGAAACTGATTCAGCTAAGTTATTGAGTAAGGCAGTGTTTTATATAATACTAGCAGCCCGTCCCGCCTTCGCACGGGTGGACATTTTTTTTTAATATAGCCTAAGTTACTCAGGGATAATGTAGCTTTCTAATGGTGAAAAAATTTTTGAAATCGGCTCAGTAGTTTTTGAGTTTATTCATTATAAACATACACACACACACACAAAAATACAAATCTTTCCTCTTTATAATATTAGTAAAATAACCCTGCAATTTTACATGGATGCTGAAATGAACGAGAGTAGTGGTCCATTAAAATTGCTCGTAACTTAAGACTTATAGGTCGTAGGTTTGAACTCAGGGGGCATTTAGTCAGAATAACTTATCACCACTATTCTCAAAACAATGAAGGAAAACATCGTGAGGAAACTGACATGTACAAGATTCAAAAAAATCGAAGGCATAGTCACATTCACCAACCAAATACTGGGCCTGTGTAGAGGACTACGCCCCCCTCCCCTCCTTCTCATAGACAGAAGATATGAGTCCTAGCAGTGGGAACATTAAACGCTGTGTAGGTTCTTACATGGACATAGAGAATACGAAGAATAATTATAATTTATCGAAATGAGGTCAATTCGATTTACATTCTTATCTTTGACCTGATTAATGTACCTATATGTGTCAAATAGAACATAATATTTATTTTTACAGACGCTATCTACTTATGTCACGTCAATAAATAACTCGTGTCAGTATAAAGGTCAACGGATACGTGTAAGCACGTAATGGGATCAGCGTTGCATCAACTTGAAAAAGTTGGAACTTTGACCCCCAATATCTCCGTAACTAGAAGGTTCCCAGGTATGGTGTAAAACAAACAATGATCGCAATGACGGGGAGAACAAGTGCCTTTCGGCTTCGTTAAGGGTACCTTTACAACCATTATGCGTCGAAACGTTACCTATCGCTTTGGCTCGGAATCAGCAGTAGTACATAAATGACTAAATAGCTGTCACCGAGCATACGCGGGTTGCCCACCCGTTTACGGCGACACGTCCTGCTTCCGTAATGCCGTCACTGCACTCAACCAGCAGTAAGGATCGGATTCCACCAAAGAGGAGACGAGCGGAGCGGAGAGGAGATATGCAAGACTCGACCAATCATATTAGAGACGAAAGACGAGATGAAGATTTCAACCAATGTGATTGGTGGGTTTCCGCACGTCGCCGCTTTGGTGGAGTCCGGGCCTAAGCGCTGCTAGCTACGTTTAATACGTTGGATTGAAGTTTGATTGAAGAGGAGCATAAGCATACAGGGTGTAAACAGACCCTTCACGAAGCCGTTAACCAAGCGTTCTGTACATCAAACTAAGTAACCCTACGCAAAAATTATTGCTGGGAAACGACATTTTTTTTTGGGGTGAAAAATAACCCTTTACGGTAAAACTCAATGTAACACATTGAAAACATTGTGCTTATGGGTGCATTGAATAGTAAACGGGTCATGGAGGTATTTAAAGTAAACTTATAACCTTAAAAATTGGTAAGTATTTAAAAAAAAACTTCTCAAAAAGTTGGATCTTTGTTCCCCAATAATTCCGTAACTAGAAGGTTCCCAGGTATGGTCTACAACATAAAAATGATCCTAATAGCGGGGAGAACAAGTGCCTTTCGGCTTCGTTAAGGGTCTATTTACACCCTTTATAAGGTGAGGCGAGCGTTGACCTTTGTACGTATGTAAGTATTGGTTCGTATTTAAATTTTTGAATTCATAAATTACCTACTAAATACAACTACTACATGTAAGTAGGAAAGTTACATGCAGGAGGGAAGTGCCCGAGCATGCATTTTCCTCTTTAATTTAGCAGACCCTATTACACCTTACTGGGAGGTGGCAGTCAAACCTAGATAATAATCATCTTTTTAGCTCCGTGTTTAGATCTTGGGTATGCGACATGTGTTTTCGTTTGGAAAACATGAAGGGTTACCTACATGATGTTGTACAGTGGCTATCATGAGCTCACGGAAAATCCGAGATCTCTGGTCTGATCTAGGATTTGTTGATGTCATCAATATAATACGCAAACAGCTTAGAATGCTCCTATTGCTGGCACTCAGACTTGTAAGTGAGAGCGTATGGACCTTAAGCCATCAAGCGGGCCTAAGGCTACTTGGTGTATGTCATCAGTTTAATGACAATCAATTAACTTATCTTCGAGGTTGCTGTTGCCGTCGGATCTAAAACATAGGTTGTCTTTAATTCAATAACTCGTTAGGTAAATCAGGTGAATTGAAATTCAATTGACATGTTTCTCCATCTTGCTCTAAAATACACGTAGCTAGTAGGTAAACCATCATTCAAATAGTAAACACAAACATAACTTACACATCATTCAAGTTAAACAACACCTTCTAAGTACAGTCGCGAGCAGACATTTGTAAACACTTTACAACTTTTAAAGATTTTTCTCCAATTGCTCTGATTAAAATTTCATGTTGTTACGCACATTCTGGAACTCATATTTTTTACCTACCGAAATTACAATAGTTATTTCTCGCGAAAATTGTAAATTTGTAAAAATAAATTTAGGAAAGTGTATATACATATTGGTTATTGTGACTGTGCACGTCAAAGTCATCAAAAACAATTTCGTTTCTATTCGATAATAGTTCTTGCAACTTCATTCAAAAGTCGATCAACGTTTATCAACGTAGATCAAATGAAATTGGTTTGGAATAGGCCAATTATTGAGACACACCTATACGTAATTGCTCTATCACACTAGGGTGCAAAATACTTCATTCTATTCTTACAGCAAAAAATGTCAAGCTTTCTATTAGCGTTTTTTATTACAAGCTGCACACATTGTTAATGTTTGAACAACGCGATTATTATGAGCAGCATAATTGCATTATGTCGTATGCAGGCGCTCATCAAATGGGTTTTGATCGAAGTTTGATTTGATAGGAGCAAAACAGGATGTCGTGAAACTTTAATGTACCTTTTTTTGTTTTGAATTATTGGACATGTTCAAAATGGGCTATATAGCTACTAATTAACAGCTTTAAACTGGTGTACCTACTTATTTGAAAGGAAGAAAGCCGTGCAGATGAGGTGTAGCGCCTGCGCACCTTTTTCCCGAGTGTTCATGCTACGTTGCTACGAGCCAACCAAGGCGTAGCTCATACTGCGCTACGAAAAATCGACCACCATAGAATGTAGGTAACCTACGTTTTATTTTTATTAGTGTGTTGTTTATGCCGTGGTTACACAAGAAGGTTCTTAAACAGAAGAAAAGGACAAATATTCTTAGTATTTAGACTTAATTTGTATTTTTTCTAATATTAGCATTTCGGCCGCGACTTCGTCAAAAATTGTGATAGCTCGGCTAATATGGATGATAATATCATCCATATTAGCCGAGCTATTAAATATATATCGCGTATAAAATATATATTAAATATATATTTTTAACCACGAATAATTTAGGTACCTTTCTGCCAGAAAAATAATTTTTAGAATTGGATTATGAGTTCCGGAGATTTTTACCCCCTACATACAAACTTATAAAAAAAAAAACATACAAACATACAACTTACTTACTTCTTTATAATATTGGTATAGATTTACTCGCCCTGTCCCCCATCAATAGGCACACATCCCAGATGCAATAGCAATTGGCGACATATTAAAGACCGGGATTTCTGTAGTCATTCTAAGGTTTACTTGTATATTATATGAAAACTGCGGAACAATTATTTAATTATGGTAAAAATTAAGATAAAAAATCTATCTTGTAGTCTAGAGGAACTAAATCATAAACTACAGACACTAAAAGCAACTTTATTAAAATAAATATTGATATGATAGATACTTTAAACATTTTCCTGTAAAACATAGTTCGATCGTTCAATAATGTTACTGAGTGGCCTGTCCGGAAAAACACCGGGGAAACGACGACAAATAATCGTCTAACAGCCAGCCGTCTACAGCAATCATAGCTCTTTCTCGTTCACTGAATTTAAAAAGCCTTAAGAGAATTATTGTTACCCAGTATCTTTAGAGTTTTTTAGGCAAATATTTAGTAGAGGTGTCGTCCATCATACAAGGTGTAAACGAACCCTTCACGAAGCCGTCACCAAGCATTCTGTATATCAAATTTTGTATACTCTAGCTAAAAATTATTGCTGGGAAACGAGTTTTTTTTTGTTGGGGTGCAAAATCACGTTTTACAGTAGGACTCAAAGTAATGTACTCAAAATATTGTGCTGATAGGTGCATTGAATAGTAGGGGGTCATGGAGGTATTTAAAGTAAAATAAAAAAATAAATAAAAAAAGTAGAACATTAAAAACATTTACTAAAAAAAAAGCTAGTTAGTTACATATTTAGCTCAATAACTCCGAACGGACTGCGATTTGCCAAAAGTCGTTTTAGTAGCAAAGGTTCTCCTTAAAAAGTTCTTTTCAACTAGTTTATCTTATGGCTATTGGACCTTCACTCGCCTTGGGGCACATGCCCATACTTCAAGGCCCATTCTCCTTTTTATTTCCTATTACGCCCGATTTACATTGGTCAAGGACAATGGCGAGTAGCGACTATACGTAAACACAATGGCGAGTGGCGAGCACCTTGACAGTGACTGTTGACTCGCTACTGACCGATCGGTTTACATCACTGTCATTACCCACTAAAAGGGGCGAATTTGTAACAGGGAGTCAAGAAGCGGCTGCGGTGATAGCACGTCCATCTAGGCGAGCTATGTCTGCAGTCGTATTCATGATGTTTCGGCCATATGACATGGTGTCGGTGGGGCCATGGGAGGTGGTGGGTTTGTCCTTACCCACTGCAGTTAGGTATCTATTTCGCTAAACACTTAACCAATCTAAACCGAGCTTTAGGGATAGTCCAAGGAGGCAAGAACCAAAGTCAAAACAAACAAAAGACGATCTCCCTCTAATTTATTTTAGGTGAAAAAACTTCCATTTATTATTTCAACAGAGTCAACATTCGATACGGAGGTTTTCGCCACATCGCACTAAAATAAATATAATTTACGAAATTGCTCCAATCAATTCTGTTGAGGACCACGCCATTCCGAAATTATGGAGCCTGACCTTGTTATGCAGATTCTGATGTTTTTCGGCTGATTGTTGGTTTATAAAGCGGTTTTTCTGATAAGTCTCGGTCGATTTTTGCAGTTGTGTCGTTTCCGTTGAAAAGTTTATGAAAATTATCATTTTAGGATAACAACTTTTATTGCTACGACTGCTTCGTTAGTCTCCTCAAGTCGTGGTAGCAGAGCATGAGATCTTGGATTAAATTTTTAGATCGGGCAAAAGATTTTTCTTTAGGAAATTCCCAATAGCAGCACGGAGTTTGCATTTGCGTCTGTCCCTGGCAATAGGCTCGTCCCTATTACATCGAATGGATGTTATGTTTTGTATTGTGACATAAAGTATTGAACCATTCTTACGGCGTCGGTACATTAGGTTACAAACATAAAAGTGACGCTCGTGTAATTCTTATATAGAATAGGAAAACCGAGCCGAACGGGGTATAGAAAGTACACCCGCGCCTGGGTCCGAAAGATGACAAAACAACTGCGTCAATATATTGATATTTAATAGAGGTATGTAACCAACAGCATGCTTCTTAGGAAATGCTGTTCACAAGACATGACCCATCTTCTTTTCTGCCCATCCGGGACATCCTGCACATTTCGGGATTCGCACGAAGCGGATGGCAGAGCTGTCCTGAAGGGACAAAATTGGAGTAGTGGTCAATCAACACGGAAATAAGAAGAACAGACAGGCCATTCCTTCTAACAAAATAATTATTACAAGCATCCGGCGGCGGTACTAAAAAGTAGAGTTGTAACGGAGGTCTTTTTAGCGGAAGCAGAGGTGGATGCGGAGGTGAAGAGCTTGGCCTCCGCGGATGCGGAGGTTGACGGAGGCGGAAGCGGAGGTGGCGAAAAAGATCAATTATCATTTATTACCAGACTGGCCCAGAAAGAGGGCAATGTTTTTAATTAAATGAAATCTACCTAATCATATTCAAAATAGTACATTACTAGTTAAGTTTACTATGTAATATTAACATCGTGATCAAAATTAAGAAGTAACCTCTGTTATAACTCCGCAAAAAACTTACGGAGGCGGAAGCGGAAGTCGGCACTTGCGGAGGCGGAGACGAGCACTAACTAAAAGCAACTATAAATGCCGCAGGTAGATACCGTAAATACCTCTACATTTCACTTGTCATATAAGTGCTCACTCGTGGTCAATGCGCGGATGATTACTGCGATGAAATAGAATCAACCTATAATATAATTATAATCGTCTCGAGTATGTAAAAGGTCTAGTGCATGAGAAATTGTATAAGCTCGAGCCATTTGTCTTTGAGTGAAGGGCAATGTCTAAAACTGTAAGATCGATCGTAAACCGTTTTGAAACACTAGTGCGTTGAATTTGACCTTTCGAAAGTGAAGCAGTTGGTTGGAGGCGCTCGTGGCTAAATAATAACAGCCGCTCGGATCAATCTTCAGGTTAAGCCGCGCTTGCCTAGGTTGGTCTGTGGAAAGGCGACCACCTATTACATACCGAGTTTCCTCCGTGCCTCGGAAAACACGTTAAGCCGTTGGTCTCGGCTGTCAATTGTAGATCTTTGACAGTCGTTACAGTTAGTCAGTGGCTCGATAGTCTGACAACCAGTCTTACCAAGGGGCTTTGTATTACCAAGTACTGACTGGGTTGTGGAGGTCAGATAGGCAGTCTCTCCATGTTAAATACTGGTGTTCAGCTGCATCCCGTTACACTGGAAGCCGACCCCAACATAGTTGGCAATAGGCTAGGCAGATGATGATGAAAACTGAAGCAGTAAGTTTTCTGGAACCTTGTTTCGTTTCATCACGGACAGCAGTGGACAATAGACATTCTCTAAGCCATCAACATGCAATGGACATGCATTCCATGTGTAAGTATGAAGCGTATCTACAGCTAAGTGGGTGTAAGTACTTAATCCAATAGCCGTTATTCGGTTGAATGCTCAGCTCTAACAGGCACCGGACTTGTTTTTTTAGCAGTTTGAAGGAAGGCAGTGCTGAGTAGTGTTAGCATTACGAATAAGAATCTATGTTATTCTTAGAAAAAATAATCGGTACACCTTTATGGGGGATATTATACATAATTCTTCTAGAATTAATGATGTCGTCATGTGACAGCAGTCAGTGAAGAGAGTTTGTGGTTTATGTAGTTCCTGAAACCATGGCAATGTCCTAAGGATCGGTTGCTTGCTTTCGGAGGTATTTACTAGAGCAAACATAATGAAAATTATTATAAAGATGCTTTACTCTCCCCAAACCCATTCTAGTTGCTGGATTTAGAACCAGATCTTAAAATTTTAACTTCATTGTATTGCTTGCCTTGCAAGACGTAGCACTGATACTTTCCTATTCAGTCATCATTATCATCATCTGCCTACCCTTTTCGGCTTTCAGTCTGACCAGATGCAGCTGAATACTTTCCTATTCGGTAATTATTATAAAAATAAAATTTATTTAAATCTTCAAGTTAAAAAATGCATGTGAATTCGGTGCTGGAAGACCAGACCATGTCCCACTTGCTGGAGTGTCCGAAGTGTCCCAAAACCTGCACTTTAGAAGGGGTGCGCCAAAGTTCACCTTTTTCAACTCCGATAATTGGAAATCCGAAAATGTTCTTCCTAACATTTTTCATCCTAACAATCACAATTCCTAACTACTCTGTCTCTAATTTTATAATTGCGAAGCATTCAACTTCATAATGTCAGTAGCAATAAACATCTGTTATACTTTTATTTGTTTTCCTATATTTTCTCAACATAACCATCTTTTACACTATTATTCAAAGTCATATATTTTTGTTTAGATTTCTTTGTTTAGACTTAGAAAAATTGAGCCAAAAATGTGTTTTTTTGCAAACCGTTTATTTTCTCGATTCTATCGTATAAAACACCTCAATGTAAGTATAAAAGTTGTTTTTTGTCTCCGACTAACCGTTTGTTGAAACGATGTGGAAGGGATCCATAGGTTAGGTTAGGTTAGAACTGTGACCAACTACGTGCGAGCCGAGCGAGCGGAGCGAGCGGTGCCGCGGCAGCGGCCGGCGAGCGCTACTTCGAAATTGGTTGCGAAATTTTTCTAAGTTTTTTCTTCATAGTACCCCCAAGACGACACTGTGACCTGTACTTATGTTTAGGGATAAAAGTGTTATGATAAAAAACAGTAGGAGTTTAAATATATTTACATTAATGATATTATTAATTACAATTTTCGGAAACATGAGTGTTATGAACATCGCCGGTAGCACTACAAATAGTAGAATGAAAACTTTAGGATGAAAAATTTTAGGAAGAGTGATCATTCGGATTACAAATCGTTAGGAAGAACAATTTCGGGAAAAGAACTTTAGGTGAGCCAATATGGACCCCTTTAGAAGACCTAAAATAAGCCACACACGCCGCGATTAACGTGGCCAAATACTGGGCCCAAGAAATTTAAACAAGTTGTACCATAGACACGAAAGAAGAAGAAATAAAAAAAATACAGTTTAGAAATAAAAGAGGCTTTTTTTTTTACGGATGGGAAATCATCAAATGACTTTTCTCCCGCTCTGGGTGGAGTGGGAGGGAGTGTCAGACTCTTACTGACTAAAACCCATCCATGTTCCTTCATAGCCCTTTGTGTTCCAGGGCCACGGTATATCTTTCGAACAGTCCCGCAGCCCCGGCAGGCATCGGCCCTTACGGGCCCCTTCCTGGTTGCTGACATCTCTTTGAGGCGCGCGTGGAACACGAACGCGCCGTCGACACGGCCTGTCGTCATAAGACGGACGGACGGTGAGCTAACCCATTACTCACCGTCCACAGGCCCGCGCCTACGGTGGCCGGGAGCCACCACGTGGCCCCCGACGCCCGGTGCGTCGCCCGCGGCGGCTGGGACGTGAGATTCTCTCCCTCTCACGTCCCGAAAATAAAAGAGGCTTTAAGGTAGCAAAACATTCATGTAGAGCTGAAAGGAAGTATACAGGGTGTTTGACAGAGCAATGAACATACGGAAATGGTGGATAGGTGGGTCATCTGCTACTTACTCAGCCCTAATTTATTTGGCCCTGGCCCTCTGGATATTAAAAAAAAATTTTTTTTGCTTTCTTCTCGTTTCACCACTTTCTTAACTTTAAAGTGTAATTTTTATTAAAAATGGGTCAAACAGGCAATATTTTTTTTTTTTTTTTAATCTTTAATGTTGGCAATAAATTATTGCTTTATTCAGATGTTAGATAGAAAAAAAGTTAGAAGTCCTCAAACTTACAGAAAGATGTAAAAAATACTTAAATCTTATTTTCAACTTGCATTAAAAAAAATATCCAGGGGCCAGGGCCTAATAAATTAGGGCTGACTAAGTAGCAGATGACCCCACCTATCCACCATTTTCGTATGTTCAACGTTCTGCCAAACACCCTGTATTTAACGTCATTTGCATGTTAAAGCTGAAGCCATAAGCTAAGACAATATTAAGTTATGAAGGCACAGAGCTACAACACAATACCCACTTAAAAGTACTCGCAATATATCTCCCAAAACAGATAATACACAAAGCTATCAAGTCATTTCCTCAAGTTTCCTTGGAAAGAGATTTCCCAGTCCACGATAACGGGTCCCGTATAAGGAAAACAGCGTACGGGAAAAACGTTAGTAAAATTTCATTAATTTGCTCCTAAGTACGAAAGTGATCCGTCCGGGCGTTTCAAAGCCCGTTTTAGGGTTCCGTGCCTGCAGTGACGAGAACGGAACTATATCTAAGTTTATTGCGTATCTATTGGCGCGTGGCCTATCGCTACCATCTTGTTTTTCCAATATATAATTTTCACAGACAATTTTACAAATGTTTACCAATAGCGAACTCTTGACTATGCAGTACATTAATCTTAATATGTCACAGGGCTGAGGTAGCCAGATGAAATACGTGTTACTAAGCCCTCTATCATGACTAAAAAAGAAAGGTAAACTATGATCGTGTTGGTGGAACAGAACCCGTGTTTGGCGAGTCTCGACTCAGACTTGGGCGGTTTTTTGGGCCTTGGATTCCTCTCGGAGGGCGGAGGAGGGCCTCGTGTGGTTTGGACCGGTCTCTGTGCGGTCGGATGTAACCCTCGCCGTTGTATTGTAGGCTAATATCAGTCCAAACACGTTTGACTTTTAGACCTTCTACGTAATTATTATACCCTTAATTATTGGCGCTTTAGGACGTTTGCGATGAATTTATTATGCTCGAATGGGATGCGATGGGTTTATTTACAGTTTTAGGTTTTGTCGGCCTTTAGGCGGGTTGTTGTACTATGGTCCGTAGAGATGTGATGTTATTTTTATGACCTGTTGAAGTTAAATTGACGTTTTACGTAACATCACTTAGCATAGCTACCCAGGTCTAGAATGTAATTCATTAACTTATTAAGCTCCCTTATCTACTTTAAAATCAATCGAGCCTCCGTGAGCTTCTTAAATATTCAGTTCATTACAATGAAAGCTGCCAATATAGTTCAGTAGGGCACATAATCTTTCCTTGCATGTTAAGTGATTTTATACTACTTATGCGTCTGACCTATATTCTGGATTAAGGACACCTATAGCGTCAACGCGACACTTAAAGGGGTGATGTCAGAAAGCGATTAATAGGTCGTCTGGCGTCTCGGGGTGCACCGCGATGGTCTGGCGACCGGAAGCGGCTCGCACCGAATAATCGCATCGATCGCCAAAAAACTAACCCACATACGCACTGGCAGCGTAGCCGGAATTATTAATCGCGAGGAGTAAGGGGGCGCGAGGGGGGCGAAGGGTGAGCAAGGGTGGCGGGGTGGCCGCGACGCGCAGGCGCGGGCGTGCGGCGGGCACTTCGCGATTAAGGCTCGCGCGCTCCGGCCGCGTCCACACGCGGCGTCGCGATGCGCGAGCAGCCGGCCCCGCGGCCGCTCCCGCAAGCGCCGCGCTAACCTGTACCCATGCAGTGGCGAAAACTTACCAGGTTGAAGTCTTCGCCGGGCGGACAGTCGCGCGCTCGGAGGATGCTCTGCTGCGGCCGCAGGAAGGTATGCGATCCGATCGATAGCGCGCGCCGAAACCGTCGCCCCTCCCGGCCCGGACGCCGACGCCGTTTCGTTACGCCGTTCGACGACCCCGCTCACTAATGCCTCACTAAATCATGCTTCTTCTTGACTCTCATCTTTCCTTAGCCTAAGTTCGTGTCATGAAAATCCATCATCGAGTTCATTTATCAAATTATTCAGTTGCAACCCTGCCGTAGTTAATTTCATCTGATCCTTACCTTATGTTTCAGGGCGCTAAGTGCTTAACCGCTTTTCATGTCGTTAATTACTTAACTATCTATATTTGGGAGCAATTATAAAGTATCGTGACAGTTTAATTAATCAAAGAAGCTGAACACTTAAAAGTTCACGTTTTCTAAGCAATTAGTGAAGTTTGGTTGAAGGGCGGGTAATCAATCTGTAGGTCATATGAATGTGGGCCGCTGAATCGATCATTATTTAGAGCCATCGACAATTGTGGTGCTATGATCGTAGAAAATAGATTGTGGTGCTGCTCTATTTTAAACTTGGAGCGGACCAGACGTGCCTACCCACTGCCCCCATATTTCTATATCAAACTATTTCAAATATAAAATACTGTAATTTTCAGTGAAATTAATGTATTTTAAATAGTAAATCGTTAGTAGTTACTATAATGGTTGCCGGCGCTGTAACGCCTTAGGTACTCGCAGCATCTCGCCATCTTGTGCAAAGACATCAGTAGATACTGAGCTACACTTATAGTGAATCTGTGGGTAGTTTCAGTCTTTACTATTAGTTTGGCAGTTCATAGTGTTGGGACACAACCGTTATTTAATCGACTAAAGGATTACTACTGAATACTGTCTTATTTCTCATTAGTATTAAGCAATCATGGACAATATTATAAGTTCTTATGTCCATTAACTCGTGAACCTAACCGGAATTTTCTAAACTGAAAATAACATACAAAATGTACCTTCTTAATAATCTTGATTAAATAGTTACGATAAAGTTAGTAGTTACATTTTTGTAGCAACAACATTTAAGGAGTATACCGACTTATTGACAAAGAGTTAATAGGTACTGAAACTTTGAACCATAATTACACGTTGACGTGTGGCCGTTGTCACTTAAGTGCCGTTTAAGTTCAAGCTGTACCATCTACTTATTAAGTTGTACCTATAACATTAGGACGCCTCTTTTCAGTGGTATGTTGTACTTCATAATTATAACATTAGTTTATCCATTTCAGTGGCGGTACAACTTGTGAAAGAGTTCTTCTGAAAAAGTTATAAGAGCAAGCCAGCTGTATTTTTCAATTTATTTTATAATTATAATAAAATGGAAAAAAAAAACGAAGCATGAGGGGCAAGGTAGGAATGGATATCCTACTTCCTACTTAATCTACTAATAATATTATAAATGCGAAAGTTTGTGAGAATGGATGGATGGATGGATGGATGTTTGTTACTCTTTCACGCAAAAACTACTGAAAACGAATGAAATTTAGCACACAAATAGTTTATAACCTCAATTAACACATGGAATACTTTTCATCCCGGTAGTATGAAAAGTATGTCATGTCTTCTTCTTTTATAGAAGTATGGAAGAAGAAGACTTGCTGCGCCGACCCCAAATTAATTGGGATAAGGGCATCATCATCAATGGATTATGATCCCGTGGGACAATTATCGAACCCCACGTGGGCGAAGCCGCGGGCATAAGCTAGTGGATTATAAACTTAAAAATATTTGCTCTAGTTTTATTTTCCAGAGAGAAAACATGGGTATACGTTTGTATGGGCAAAGCGCCGGCGCCGCGCCGCTAGCCTTTCCTCTTAAGTTGGTACTGGTCTACTAACTCTGGTACTAGAAGACTTCACGTTTCATAGATCATGGGGTCGAATCCAGGCAGACACTTTGCGTAATTTATTTCATCACTAGTTCGAAATAAAATTCGAATATATGTCACATTCACAGTATCCACACTGGGCCCGCGTGGTGGATTACGGGTCACTGCCTCTCATAAAGAAGAGTCTTGAGTGCCAACAGAAGAAACATTGTGGACTGATTATGTTAAAGCGTAATCAGCCTATAATGTTCCCACTGCTGGGACAAAAGCCTCCTTTCTAAGAGAGTAACATATATGAGAAGAATTGTTTTAATATTCAAACAGTAATGTCAGAAATAACAACAATTTGTGCCGCCTAGACATGATGTTCGACTTTTATTCGTCGTGTTTTATTGTGACATGGTTGTAATGATTCATGTCACGAATCCGGTTGGTGCTGTTTTTAAAGATAACCTATCGACAGTAGAACAGTTTGGGTATCAAGATTTTGGTTTGTTTGACGGGGAAAATATTTTTCGTTTAAGAATTTGAAGTTTTTTTCAGTTAGGGGCTAGAAATGGGATTTTTGAATATATTTTCTTTTATAGGGAACTCGAAATAAATAGTAAACATTGTAAATACCCCGGTTTTAGGGTTAATGATAATTTCTTTACGGCCATCATATTTTTTATAATAAACCAATTTTTTTATGCCCTCTGATTATTGTCTACTTTTGATAAATGTAGGTACATATTTTTTAGGGTTTCGTACCCGAAGGGTAACCAACGGGACCCTATTACTAAGCCTCCGCTGTCCGTCCGTCCATCCGTCCGTCTTTCAGTCAGCGGGCTGTATCTCATGATCCGTAGTAGGTGGAAAGTTGAAATTTTCAAAGAATGTGTATTTCTGTTGCCGCTATAACTATAAATAATAAAAATAAATTAAAAATTTGTAAGTCTGATACTTATAGTTAGTAATTAATGTACATGTATAAATAAATAAGTCTTAGATTAAAAAGCCAAAACTGGTCACACACAGCCGTAACATATACATTTCATTGCTGTATATAATACTTAGGCGTTCGGTTTGTGTAATTAAAAACGGGCATAACTTCAACATAAGTCCCACAGAACTTATGTAGGTCAAATTATGGCTGACATAAGATACCTGTCAGGGTTAACCATGAGGATTAAGATGAGTCAAGATGTCCCAATTGATGAAACTAACTTAAAGGCTCAGGGTATGGATTACAGAGAATAAACTTATTAGCAAGTATCCAATATCTACAGTAACACATTACACGAGTACTCAAAATACATAGTTCAGCAAATGTTAGTCATTAAGTTATTAGTGTATTTGCTGCCTCTTGACATAAAAAAAAGCCAAAAAAAAACTCAAGCACCTGCTCTCTCTCTAGAATCTAGATTGAACGGTAGTATATATCAGTTTGTACCATTTTTTTTTTAAAAAAAAACCTTGCTCCACTCTAGGAATTTCTCCTGTATCGTGGGTACGTTTACAAACATTTAAAACTCACATACATAAACAGCCAGACCCAGAACAACTACGTGTAGATCATACAAATATTTGTTCCGTGCGGGGATCGAACCCGCGACACGCAGCGCAGCAGCCAATCGCTCAGCCACTGCGCCAACCTTGCCGTCAAAACCATATATCCATACCATATATCTGTATCACTTGTAAGTTAAAATTCCACCACCGTATTATTATCAGGCGTGGAGTACCGTATTATTAGTGCAGCATTTGAAGTGGCAATTAAATCCAAAAATAAACATATCAATAATTTTATGTTAATTATAAAGTACTAGCTTATGCCGGCTTCGCCCACGTGGAGTTCGGTAATTGTCCCACGGGATCGTACAACCGAGATAAAAAGTATTCTATGTGTTAATTCAGGATATAAACTATCTGTGTGCCAAATTTCATCCAAATCTGGTCAGTAGTTTTTGCGTGAAACAGTAACAAACATCCATACATCCACACAAACTTTCGCATTTATAATATTAGTAGGATAGCAATATAACCGCCGAATTTTACCTTTCCTTCTGAAATTTCACCCCCTCATTTTGATTTGGATAAACAGACTAGCTACCGATTAAACTCGTTTCTGCCGTTAATAATTAACATAACATCAAACCACGTTTGGTCATGGCTTATGTAGGTCAATCAAACCCCATATGTACCTACAGCATGGGGTTGAATGGGGTAAAGGTAAATCCCACAAAATAACACAAACAATTTTTCAACCCTCATTTACTGCTTTATTTATTTTTTACTTTTACCGCTGCTATTTTCTAATATTAAAAAATATTAGAAAATAGAGATGAAAAAGAATTTGTTTTTGATTATACAGAGTGATTGGTCAATTAAAAAGGTATTAGGTTTTAATTGGGGTTGAAAACTGTTTTTTATTCACTGGTTCAGTGGTGTTTTTAATAACTTCAAAACTAGTCATAGAGTTCTATTAAATTGATACAAAAAACTGGTACTGCGTGATAATTGGAAGAATATTTTTATAATGCAGACCTTTTTTCGTGATCCTGAAACCCATGTTTCTTAATAACTTGTCGGTTTAATGATTTCGTCTTTACCCAAGTCAGCCGGAGTAAAGACAATCTCTACAGACGGCTCAGAGAAGTGCGCATGCGGCGTCTCCCCACAGACAATGGCCCACCTTCCATCTTGCGCCGCATTCTTTAAAACCTGCGCACTTGATGATCTATTTACTGCATCCGTGAGCGGAGTTCTCGTAGCTGAGTTTTGGGCTAAACGCATTGGAACTTTTTGCCATCGACACGTTAAGAAGAAGAGAATGATTTTGTAGATAGCTAAATCATGAAATGTCCATCCATCCAATCGCCGTTTGCTCTATCATACAATTCTGTACCGCAAATATGGTACTAACTTAAATATTTATTCATTTAAACTTAATGTACAATAGTGGTACAGACGCCAGCACATCAAGCTATCCGAAACTGTCAAATTTTCCCAATCAACTTTGAACCTAACACTGTAGCAATAATGTTGAAAATCTATTAAAGAAAGGAGAAGGGAACGACTCCATAGATTCCTGGGCCCAGGTGTTAACTCAATCAAACTAGTCTTATTTGTAAGAGGATATAATAACAAGGCCTCACTGAAAATTTGGTGAAATTTGGCTATCCAGGAATCAAGTTATATGGAGTACAGTAAAAGTGAGGTTACATTATAACATTGTAGTTTTTTGAGGTTATTTGACAAATCTTTATGAATGGCTTCGGTTGTGTAATGATTTTATACATGGAGTGCAAGTAAAGAGCATCCACGTGCGACATGTCGAAGATCTGACACGTTTGGCACGCCCTGCACGCGTAGCATGACCACCGTAGAAACGGATTTTGTCGACGAAGGATTAGACAAAATGACAGATCACCAAAAGAAATCTGTCATTTTGTCGATTCTTCCGACGGATAGATAGTCGCTATAGTCTCTACATCCAATTTCCTGCACTTAGAAGCAGTAGGTACTTTTTTTTAAAAGATAGAAGAGGAAGTAAAATACATCACCAATATAATATATAAAACATTTATTATTCATCTTCAATAATTTTAATTATATCATCTAAGAATTGTTCAGGAGGTACGATATTTTCTTGGTATCTTGCCCAACTGAAATACCATATGCGCACATTACATGGGCACAGCAGCCTACACTCCTACAAAAGGGCAAGGCAAGGCAGCAGCGTACGAGAAGGTGGTTATACCGCCGTGCTTACGGTGAACGACCGCAGCGGACACAAACACTGCAATGGCCAACTTGGGTTGGTGCTTCAGACGTCTCCCGAGAATCACATCTTGGGCCAAGTTCCAACATCCTTGGCATACATTTATGTAGTTCTGACTGGTTACCTGAAATAAGTTAACAATTTAAATCATGTTCAACCATAAACAAGCTTCATTACAATCCTAATGCAACGGTCAAAGGTACATTCCATAGATTCGTAAGGCTAAATAATCAACTAATAAGCTATTAAGTAAGTAACAAAAAGACAGCCGACAGACATGACGCCGGAGACCGTAATCAGTAGGTACATAAGTTTGGTTTTGTTCGTTTGATAGGCTAAAAGCTTGTTTGAATAGGTACTTACAGTCTGTGATGCACGCCACTGTCGAATAACTGATAAAATCGCCCCATCGTCCAAGACTCTTCTTCCAATAGAGTTACTGCGACCAGTCGCAATGGTATAATTCCACAGCGATCCATGTAGTCAATATCCGACCGATATTAGTAATCAGGAGTAATCATTTATCCAAAATAGACAGTCAGGTAATTCAAATTAGCAGGATCCGTCGAATAGTCCTTTATAATTATGCAAAGCCGAGGTCGTGGAGCTATACACTAAAACATGGAAAATACAAGCGTACTCAGAACGAAAGAAAACGAACGAGGGCCGGTTTTTTTCTGCCTGTCATCTGTCAGTCGGTGACCAGTGTTACCAAGTGAAGAAAAATTATAGGAACTCGATTCGCTACGAATCGATTCGACGAAACGATTGATAAGCACCTGTCACTTGATTTTCATACATATTCTAAGATTTTACCGATTCGTTTATTATCGATTACTAAGAATTCAGGCATGTATTTAATCGAGTATATAGTTTCATAACTTAATTTAACTTTTCTCGCTTCCTAGATAGAAACATGGTACTGTATTTTGTGACTTCCTTTAGAAAAATATAACGGATTTTTTAATACACATTTCAACTAGTTAACTGCTGGGCCCAGAATTTCCCCTCTCCTTTGACAGATTGTAGTAGCTTGATGTGCTGACGTCAGTACATAGTCAACCTTTAGGTTAAATATGACAACATAGGGTATGTACAAAAAAATCTTTATAATAAATATTCACGTTCTTTCGATTCCTTTTTCTCTGTATCTCAATTTTCCACATTCAAATGAACGCTCGCATCAACATTTGACATTCGTCCTCTTTTTTATGCTGATGACGTAATATATGTTGGGTCCTCATACTTCATATAACCTTGCAACGGCGGGCAGCATATTTTCCCTTCCATCTAAATGTGGATGACACCGATTTTGTATATTCTGGGAATTCAGAATGAACGGGTTAAATTTGGAACTCACTTGAATCTGAAAATGGGTATTCATACTTTATTCTGGTCATTATAATAATATGAAAACGTATTAGCACCAATTGACTTTGGTTGCTAAGAAATAAAAGATTCACTTTAGTATTTATAAGATCATCATCATCTACCTAACCTTTTCCAAACTATGTTGGGGTCGGCTTCCAGTCTAATCAGATGCAGCTGAATACCTGTCTTTACATGGAGCGACTGCCTATCTGACCTCCACAACCCAGTTAGTACTAGGTAATACGATAGCCCTTGGTAGGACTGGTTTTCGGACTGTTTGGGCCACTAACTACCTGTAACTGACTGTCAAAGATCTAAAAATGACAGCCGGGACCAACGGCTTAACGTGCTTTCCGAGGCACGGAGGAAACTCGCTATGTAATGGGTGGTCACCCATCCACAGACCAACCTAGGCAAGCACGGCTTAACCTAAAGATCGATCCGAGCGGCTGTTATTATAAGATCACTAGCAGTTTATTTAAAATGACCCATTTGGTGACTTTAAAACTACATTACGAAAGCTCAACGCCTATCAACGGAACAACAACATCAATGCACAGTCTAACTTTTAAAAAAGTTCCACCGCACTCTTCCATCTTTTTCACACACGGCAATTCCATTCGCGTTCATATTCAAAGCGACTCGAGAACGTCAGAGATAATCAACACCCACAGTACAATATTGTGATGTGAAGTGACTCCACTCCATTCAACCTCTACCGAGGGTTGAGTACCCCGACACGGGCGTGGCTTACGTCAAATTACAATAATCAAAGTGCTACGCGCTTTGAATAAGTAACTTAGTTCCATGGGGTTTGTTGGACACTTGACAACTATTTGTTGACGCAACTTGATGATAAAGTATCTTACGCAGTTTAGGGTTGATTTGCATAGTTACGGTAATTATGTTAAGTAGTTTAAATACCGCTAAGTTAACACTTTCGTGAAAGTTAAGAAGGGCCGTTTAAGCATTTCTGTTAACTTGTTAAATTATTAGACCGAGTTTAAAAAAAATATATTTTTCGTTTTAATTGACTTCGCATAACATCACGCCTGTAGTCCATGAATGATCAGGCACAGTGGTACCCAATATTACACTCAAATTTCGCCAGGAAGTACAGGCTGCGTGGATGCTAATAAGAAATTCCTGATGGTTATCAAGCAAATTAATAACACTTTGCCTGTACTGAGAATCGAACCCAGGACCTCACGCTCAGCAGTTACATTGCGACCACCAAACCAGCGAGGCAGTTTAATTGACGTGATAACAATATTTGCATATTCCAAATAAAAAAAAAGTTATCACAACAGTGCGTTCAATATTGGAAGCATGCAATTTGTTACCGTGGTTTTTTATCGCCACACTTTGTTAGCTTGAAAAACTGATAAGAGTTTGCTGCAAAAAATATGGGTTTAACCAAACCGCGTCAACCCTGAGCGTGACACATTTGTTAAAAACTTTGATGCCCAACGCATGTTGAAAGGTTCCGTAGATTATTCAAAGGCAAAGTAAAAAAACTTATTTGCTTAGTCACCTGTTAGGATTTTTGAGCTTTGGTGCAAGTAACTCCGACTCAATTTAGTTTTCAGAATAATAAAAAATACGGGTAAAAGTGTGTAAAAATATTTTAACAGAATAAACATAATTTATCTTCTAAATAGTGACAACAGCATTTTGAAGATGATTGCCAGACCGGACTGCCCCTTCCAGAGTCACTGGGTGGGTCATAGTCATATCAATCACAGTACTAGGTCTCAATCTCAATATGTAATAACTTAAGTACATTGTGACTAACATGTACTAACAAAACTATGAAATGACTGTAGTCTGAAAATAAAGTTCAATTTAATTTAATAATATATTTTGATACAAACATGATCCCATTTAATGATAAAAATAAACAATTTTTTTTAAATATAATTTTTGTTGATAAAAATATTTAAAAATGTAATTCTTCTTCTTCTTTCTCGTTTCCTCATGACTGACGGTCGTGATCACATGAGGGCGTTGCCTTCTCCACCAACACTCTCTATGCTGGACGGTTTTCGGCCCTACGGACAGATGCCTGGAAATTTCCTCTGGAGCCTTCCTTCACCACTTCTGTCCATCGGGTTGGTGATCTTCCACGGCCCCTTTTTCCTTCCACGTTACCAGCGACAGTAAATTTCCCCAAGCTATCAGGCTCCCTCCTAGAAATGTAATTATTAAGTAAGAAAAATGAATAAACGAAAAATAAACAAAAAAGATTTTCATTCTGTGCAGTCTGCTGAAAGAAGTCCGAGACTCGAAACCCAAAATACAGCTTTATTTTCCTCGTTTTTCTCACACAACCCTAAAAAGCACGTGACGCGATAAGAGTTAAGTGAAGCGCGCTAATAGGCTTAGTGCGTACTCTTTATCAGTCCGAAGTGTTCCACTATCTATTGTCCCGGCAAACAATATTGCAGCCTATGACGTCATTCGTGGGCGGACAACTGCTGAAGGCAAACATGCTTCATGAATGGGACCAAGGCCTGGATATAGCTAGGAGGTAAAGTTCAAGGACTGTTGTGCGTAGAGGATCGGTGTTTTGTGCAGCGATGATTTTACACCGAGTTTAAAAGTTGGGGTGTTTAACAGGCATCTAACTTTGTATGTAAAAGGGTTGCCTCTCAGATGTTTTTTAAACAATTCCTTACAATATACATGTCGGATATGTCAGGATTTACTCCTTTAGGCTTGTACATTATGCGTTTTGTGCTATGAAAACAAACTGGGATACACTGTTTCTAGCAAAACTAATGAATTACTTGAGATTACAACTTAACACAATAACACGGGGCACAATGAATCGGCTACAGTGCCAAGACGTCTCAACTCCGCCGCGATCAGACATGGAATGTCGCCCTCGCCTCGAGCTGAACATCAGGGCTCTGTAGAAGAAGCACGCTGTGTTGTGGGTAGAGTGGTAAGTACGTCGCATCATGTCACCAGTGCCCACTGGCGTGTTTGCCGATTCATTTTACGACATATATATCTAAAAGGGTGCCTAGACAAGACGCGATCGTTAAAAAAGCGTTTCGATTACCACAACCACTTTAAACAGGGTATAATGTGAGCACTTTTACGTGTGCAGTTCAAGGTGGCGCTGCTTGTCGATCAAATAAGCATCGATATGTCAAACTTGGTGCATTTATTTTAGTTCTCTGTTTTACCGCCAGCACAGTTAAGTTGGTTGAAGTGTAGACAAAAGCTTTTCGATAGCTTATGTCAGTCCCACACATTTTTGACACTTGCAACGTCGTTATCGCTGATACGTCACTTTGTCGAGGCCCTGTGAAGACCAGCGCAAACCGTATACGGGACTGCAAGGCATTTTATATTTACCCAACGTAAATTTACACGTAGCTAGTCGTAACAAGATACAGATTCCAATGTTTAATGCTGCGAAGAGAAATGCCTTTTGATGCCTTGGGGTCGATATCTAAACATTGGAATATGTATCTTGTTACTGATAGCTACGTGTGAATTTACTATAGGTAAAGATAAAATGACTTACCGGGCGACCCTGGTGTGCGCTGCCCCTAAATGGTCTACCAAGTTAATGTGTAGTTGCTACTTGCAAGGATTCTTACGAAAAACGATTGAAAAGTTGAAAGACTCGATACGATATTTCATTCGATTATTGTAATGGTGCATTAACTGTTATTTACTGAGCCATCAATTTGCTGTCTGATTCGAATATTGTTTGCTTTTGTTTACTGATGTTTATTGTTGGTGCTTCGATTTAAATTGAGGTTCAATGCACGATGGGGTTTCAATGAGTCATTACGTGGTACGTTTTGAAATACCTTTAATTCAAATTGACAATTTCTCTTTTTTTCCAAAAGAGTTGTGTTTGATACCATCGTACAAATAAAAATATAATTAGTGTTTTCAAATATGCTATATAAGCCTGCATTGTATCCAAACTGCTACACTTCTGAAGTACCTAAAAACGCCACCAATGCTGCGATAGGCGTGGCCATCTTATATTCACCAAATGCTCGAAATGAAGAAAGAGCAGCTTGATAGCATTAAATACATAAATGAAGGGCTTCCTTTGAATAAAGAGGTTTTTTAATTATCTAAAGATTTTTTGTAAAAGTAAAATCAAGAAGCAGTCTATTGCAATTTCCCAAAAAAATGTATCACAACATGCAATATTTCAACAAGAAAAGTTAAAAACGAAATTCTTAAAATAAATTGAAAGTATCATTGCTGGCAGCTACCGACTGTTTCCATTAAACCAGCTCAATTTAAATAAATCAAGCGACTCAATCCACAATAGCTTAGGATAATAAATTCAATCGTCCGTCGACTTTCTCGACTTTGTCAGCCGTTTAACCAATTTAGAACTTTGTATAAGTTGCTTCTGAAGAAAAATTGTGTTTCGCTCTTTGTTTCAGCCTTTTGATCCATGGCTCTAAATTAATTTCGAGGAGAAAAGATCGTATCATTCATCGCATTACTTATTAACGACCTACGCAAACTGTTGTGAGTGGCTATAATAGCAAAAGGTTGCATTTAAAATGCTTTTGTAGTCGCGTGTGATATGGTTCTAACGTAAGACAGGACGCAGGGTAGATGAAGTGACGATCTTCGCTGTAGTCGATAAAATTGAGTTCATATTCGTGCGAATTGCAAAAGTCACATTGGTACTTGAGCGGTTCAAATCCAGGCAAGTACCTTTTTCAATGAATCGGTACTTTCTAAGTTTATCTTGGGCATCACTGACATCGGTGAAAGAAAACATGAGGAACCCTGGACTTTATATTAATATAAGTCTGTGTAATTAAATTATAGGGGTGCGATCGGAGATACCGATAATTTATTTATATTTAAAGTTTCCCTAGTAGCCCTTTTCACGGTTTGTCTGTGGGTCTGTTCAGCAGTGGACAGTTGATGATGGTGGATGGTTGTACTATCCTGCACTTTTGGCTCCTTATTCGAGTGTTGACAAGGAAAATGTACACGTGTACCTGTGGAGTTACACGTGCCGAGCCTCGTCGTTGTGTAATGACTTTGCCATGTTCCGACAGCTTCTGACTAACGTAGTTTGAAAAATAAATCTTTTTATACTTTTCATTTGTCGAATCCCACATCGGGAAATGTGTTATTGGGTTTTTCCGAAAGGTATTTCTCAGTAGCAGCTCCGGAGTCTCGATTTGAACACAGTAGTAGGTTCGCTCCTATCAAGAGGGACCTAAACATAACCAGTGAATTGTTGGTGTTCGAGGGACATAGTGGAGAGGTTATGCTATAATGCCTATGTTGTCGCATGTAATGAGCGACCATAAGGTGTGGTTCACACTTCTGGCTACTTATTCGAGGATAATTGATTACAGGCGTGATGATATGTTATGTAGTATTGACTAGGAAAATTTACACGTGTGCCTGTGGAGTTACACGTGTCGAGTCTCGTCGTTGTGTAATGAGTTTGCCATGTTGCGAAGGCTGACGCTGTTTGAAAAAAGTCTACTTAAAGTGTTATGTTCATTTTTTGTTTAGACATTCGCAAGTTACGAATTTTGAGTCAATATGCTGTGTAGATTTTTTTTTGTTTTATTATTCTGTTATTTGTTAATGTATATTGTTAGTAAGTTAAGAGAGTTAATGTGAATGAAATTTAATAAAAATACAATAAATTCGAACATATCGTGGGTTGACATGAAAAACACGGTTCTTGGAAAACTGAATCTTAGTGCAGTTGGTGACTTGCCAGCTATGGCGTAGGTGGGTTTAAAATATCTACGTAACCACGTTTTGACGTCATGGACGTTTATGCTGTTAGAAAGATAAAACAGCTAACAGACGTAGAAACACCGCGTTTGGTATATTTTAGCTTTTTTGACAGTATTATGTAGTAAGGCATTTTACTGTGGGGCCGGGCTGCTGACATCGAATCCATTTTATTTTACAAAAGAAATCTGTCAGAGCTATTTGTACTCTACGTCACCACGAATCTCTTAGAGAAAAATATTAATATTATGACAGAAGTAGCTAGCAGTCCTACCGATCGATGTCCCAGCGGCCAACAACCAACCCGCACTGGACCACGTGGTAGATTCTGGTTCATTCCCTCGTTACCGTGAGCAGGTCTGTGTCATAACAGTGGGAACATTGCTGCTTATACTGATTATGCTGGAGTCCAATGAGATAAATAATCATAAGCAAATAATATTTGCGTATTCCTCTTTACGGTAATCTCTTGGCCACGTGACTGGAAGGTAAGAAGGCTTTTCTTCAGGGATCAAATAGAAAAAACGAGGAAATAATCTGAATAATAACATTATTTTGTACACGTTTTCCTACGAGAGATGTATTCGGGATAATGGGGAAGACATCTCCAATGGTAACAGAGAGATTTTTCCTGTAAATCTTTTTAACAATGGGTTTCCTTAATCTGATTATGATGCTTATCTTAGGCTTATATGTATATGATTGTATTTTAATTATTATATTTTCACGTCGTATTAAATTTATCTTAACTTCGTTCTGAATGTTTGACCTAGTAACTCTTGTATCTCAGCATAATCAGGCTGTAATGTTTCCACTGCTGGAAGACAGGTCTCCTCTCTAAGAAAGGGATAGGCCATAATACAGTTGGGAGATGTCACATTTCTTCGAATGTTTTGGTTCTAGGACATGCTGGTTTCCTCAGGATGTTTTTCTTCATCGTTTGGAGAGTAGTGGTGATGAAATAAATTACACAAAGTAATGTGCCTGCCTGGCTTCGAACCCATAGCATACAACTCATAAGTAAAAGCTGTTACCACTTTACTACCATCTTGTTGGTAGGTACACCAATAAAATAATATTGAATGTAATATTATGAATTTAATAAAAATAAGTTAATCAGAGTTGACTTCACATAATTCGAAAGTCAGTGACCTGAACTAAAGTTCAGTGAACATAGCATACATTTTAGTACCTATCTGGTTCATCTCTAACATATAGACTCTGCCAACTAGGTTATATTTGTTGTATTGACGATAAAAATATTGGCTAAGACCTTATGACCCATTTTTTAAAACTCCTTTTTCTGTCATAGACCTTCTTTGGCTGTTTGCCATAGTGAAGTGATGTTATTTGGACCAGAATAACATTTACATCACTTAGATTTATTATGCTTATCGAGATCCAACTTCTCAAGTGCCAGACAAGAAAGATAAGGTGGACATTTTTCATCGATGTTGTAGATACTGTTCTCAATTCTGATAGCTCCGCTCTGCCTAAACTTTTATAAGTAATGGTGCTTTTCAAAAATAGACCGCAACGTTTGTCATTGCAGTCGATTTTGGAAAAGCACCTTTTCACCACCACGTCAGCTGACTCAATCGTTATGATAGACTGCACCGACATGTCTGGTTTTTTTGTAAACTATATGAGTACGGTGAGAGAAGGCAATGTCCATTCAACGAAATCTACCATTAATGGTTAGAATTAGCGCTAGCAGAACTTATTAAATTATTAACTTTGTGTTTGGGTTACCAAGATACAGGCTTTGCCTAGATGGACCCACTGTTCATCTGTTTTCTGTTAGTTGAAATTTTGACCCTAATACTCGTTTTATTTTACCCAGTACTATCTGGGTTGTGGAGGTCAGATAGGCAGTCGCTCCATGTAAAATACTAGTATTCAGCTGCCTTCGGTTAGACTGGAAGCCGACCCCCACATAGTTGGGAAAAGGCTAGGCAGATGATGATGATACTCGTTTTTTTTTTAAGAATTGTAAGCTAAATGAATAAACTAATATGGTAAGATTTTTATACTAAATAGGCTTGCATTTGAATTAAAATGTATGTTGAACTATTTTGGATAAGATACGAAAATTATTGCTTGGTCCATTTCAAAACCAAGTCCATCACACTGAAAAAATGTAACATAGTGTTCTCCATTCATACAACCTCAAACAAACATTCCAATAAACAAAATAATAAAAAAAAACTTAAAAAAAACATTGAAGAAGGAAGTGGTCACAGCAACACCCGACGTTAATCCATTTCGATTGTTATCTTTCAGAGGAATTACTGCCGGTCGATAGATACGGAAACCCAATGCAATTATTAACCCATTAGTTTTCGTGTTTTTTTTCGTTCTTGTTGCATAAATTATGACCAGTAATTTTTGTAAGTATACACCAGAAAATTCTGAAAAACAAGAGTTTAATTAGTGATTCGTAGAACTAAAATACATAATAATTAGAGGGTATACTCTACTACAGTTTGAAAAGGCTTAGCAAATGATGAATTATAAAACCAAATGACAAGGAAAATGTGATATTCACCAAACGGGATATCTTCCGTGATGGTTCATTATTTTGAGCTCCCAATGTACAATCACGGAAGATAATCCCGTAAGTGACAGTTTTAGTTTAGTTGTAAACCGTGAAAGCTTAAAAAAGTAAAGGAAAATGTGGTGACTTAATTCGTAATTTGTAAGCTGGTTCTTAGTACTCCTTAGCCAGCGGTCTTTCCTCTATTTCTTATAGCTATAACTCTCCAAGATTTGCTATCAAAACAGTGAACACACAAGAAAAACACAAAATATTATTACAAACATGTCGATATAAACAGTTCATTAGTGTACGCTACGAGTAAGCTACGAGTTAGCTACGAACTCTCGTAGCGCTACGAGGGGCTACGCAGAAAAACTATTCTTTATAACAAACAACTTAGAAAATGTTAATAAGCTCTAAAGATTCTAAATGTTTTCTTTGTTAGAAATTCTTTTGATAAAAGCTTATTAATTTGCTTCTATATAATAATAACTTACTTTAATTTTTAATACAAGAAAAATATTTTTCACTGAAAAGTACCTTTGGTAGTGTGCGTTGGTAGCTTTTAAAAGACGTTTTTGCAGGTTCATAGGAATATTGAATATTTTACTGCAAAAGCTTTTGTTAAGAAGACAAAGTATTTGTTGTTTAAAGAATCTCATTGTTTGCCTCAAAAGGAGTTTTTATTTGATCATGTTTTTCGATAGTCTAATCGTGAATTTTATTTACGTGATGATTTATTGTTTTGTTTTAGGGACACAAATTACTGTTTGTAGATATGTCGTAATTACGTGTTGTGTCTTTCTAATTAATTATACATCAACGTAGCGATTGGTAGGCCGAACGATTGGTAAGGGTTGTTGAGTAATCATTCCGACCCTGTTTTTGTATCGATTTTGTGTTAGTGGTGGTACAAAATACCTAGATAAACAATCGAAGATACATTAAAGAAAAATCTAGATATTTTTGTAACACGATGTTTTAAATATCAATGTATAGCAAAGGAATATCTCAAAGATGCAGGCTCAAAGTACATGTAAAAGCAATCGTATTTTCTAAGTGAAAAATCAGGTTACAGCTGACATAAAAGCTCTTAAAAATAGAACCGTAAAAATTCTATCAATACCGCCATTTGCCACTTGAGACTGACAATTTTATTTACTGCATCCACTTCTATCTTTATCGCCAAGAGATAGGGGTTGTTTTTCTTTGTCACTGATGGGGGAGAAGTTCGCTCCAGTTGTCGACGTTTCAGCTCTCGACCGTCTAGAGCACTTCAGAGTTCGAGTTGGCACCAAATTTTAGGTTTCAACGCTTCTCATTAGGCGCCGCTCACAGAGACAGGCGGGCGAGGGGTGTGATGCGCGGGGGACGGGGAGAAGGAGGGCAGGCATGGCGTCAGACCGGGAGGACCATTGTACGTTAAGACGAAGCGTTTTGTCCCTCAGCTCTTTATATATCTACTATACATACATACATACTCTTACACACAGTCTCACTTACTGATATTAGCGCACTTTTCATGCGTAGGATTCCCTTGAAAAACAACGCGAAAAGTTGTTTAAGGTTTCCCAAAGGCTCGTCGCGAGACAAAACTAATAAATAACCGTCATTACAAGTTGTTTCATTACTTCGTAACTTATAATTTACGGTTGAAATAAAAACGTTAGGCGTTAAGTACTGCGAACATGAAATTAAAGCAATAATTTACAACATTATTTACGATTAGTAAGTCTAATTTAACGTCAAAAATGTGAACGTAAAAATGTTGTTTGATAAACTTCTTTGCTTGGCATGGTATATTTTTCAAGTCAATTTAAAATTTTGAAGGTGACTTGCACAAAGCCCTACTCAATTAAAATGTTTAAGAAAGTAGATATGAAGTAATTTATTTATTTATTAATTTACACACAAAATACTTAACAGGCCATTACATTAAGATAGAAGAGCACAAAGGTGCTGCTTATTTCATAAGTTATTTTTTTCAGCAGACCTCCGAGAGGAATGTTGGATAAGAAATGTAGACACAGAGCGTAGAAAAGACAAAACAGGAAAAATTTAAATTAGAATTTAAAATAAAAATTTAAGAGTGTAACAAGACCCTTAACGAAGCCGAACGGCACTTGCTCTCCTTATCATTGCAATTTTTTTTTTCTGGACCTTACCTGGGAACCTTCTAGTTACGGAGATATTGGGGCTCTAAGTTCCAACTTTTTTCTTTTTATAACTTTACTTTAAATACCTCCATGACCCCTGTACTATTCAATACACCCATCAACTCAATGTTTTGAGTACGTTACATTGCGTGATTTGTCATCCCAAAAAAAAAAGTCGTTTCTCACCAATAATTTTTGCGTAGAGTTACTTAATTGGATGTACAGAATGTTCGGTTGACGGCTTCGTAAACGGTCCGTTTACACCTTGTATAAATGCATGTACAAAATAAATATTTTCCCCTATGGTCCGATACACCTGTGGCAGGAAGCGCTTAAAAGCTTCGGTCACCATTTCACTTATCAAGCAATTAAAGGAGTACTTTAATGTGTGCTACAGTAATTAATGGCTTTTATTTTAAAACAGCGCTGTATTTAGCGACCGTGATTAATTTTCCAGCTATTACGCTACAATTTACTGTGTAGTTGCAAATTGGCTTGTAACTGATTCGGGGTTTATTTTGTAGGCTTTTGCGCAATACAATCAGGTTCGTACGACTGTACGTGCAATTTGGTGAAATGATTTAGTCTCATGTTGTGACCGGTGTTTTTTTTCAAATCCATGATCACGAGTCTTTCAGAATCTTTTTGGTAGTTAGGTTCACGCAGTACATACGCTGCTGTATGTGTGTATACAGGGTGAATTTTTCAAGTGGGCGTGGATGGCCAAATCCGAAACTATGAGTAATAGTGAAAAATACTTGAAGGAGTCTCGAGCCCGATTTAGATGAAAACTAAAACAGCATCATTAGATTTTAGGAAAATAAATATTCATACCAAGGAATCGACCCTATTGAATTTGAAAAAAAAGAAACACTCACACTGTACAGTAGTATTACACCATTTGATAGTGTCCTTATTAAGGATCAAATTCTGGGAAGTAATGACATACGGCAAACTCTAATTTCGGATTTGGCCATTTACGCCCACTTAAAAAATTCATCCTTTATAGAATATCAGTTTTTTGAAAAAGTTCGGCTAGAGCGTCGTTTCTGTGAGTCACACTTGTTTCAATAAATGTCTTAGTGAAGTTCGAAGTATCATATTAATGCCCGGGTACACTTGTATAATAAAATTCACATTTAACTGCACTTTCATTTCTTTATATGTAAATACACAGCAAGCATCTTTAAACCTCTAACGATATCAAAAATTTCGTGAATTTCTTGCACCCTCTCATGCGCGAATCGTTCCAATTCTCATACCATTAAATATGTCTAGAGTGCGTGTAGACCTTAAGAGGGCGTGGCCGTCTGGAGAGAAACGTGTAGGCGTCCTTAATGAGCTGTGACATCCCACAATCTAACTTGACCTTTATTTATAAAGCGGCAGCGATTATTTTCCATTATCATAATGTGAAGACGGTAAATAAACTTAGCGAGATTAATAGACGCGGTTTGAGTTTCGTTTTTTTGCGATATTTTGGTTGGAAGCGAGAATTTATTATAAAATAAAATATAATTTTCAAAAACATGTAATTAATTAAATTTAAAAATAGATAGGAGGAAAGACGTGGTGAGGAGCTAAAAATAAATTGTGAAATTGTTTTTAAACCAAAAGATAAATTCTTTGTAAAATACGACATCCTGTAGATGTACCATAATTATGTACATCGTCGTTTAAGTTCTAACACCACTTAAGTAAATTTTAGGCGGTTTTGACATTTTCATGCCGTTTGCTAAAGAATCGGAAGACACATTGTTTCAGCCAATCAGAAACAAGCAACGTCTTAATCTAATTTGAAATGTTTACAAATTATAAAATGGTATCTACGTAAAATTATGCAATTTTATAGCCTTAGATTCGTCATGCCTGTCTGTCCGTCTGTGTCAAGAAAAGATAGACACTTCCAAAGTGGTAAAATGTCCCCCCCCCTCTAATTTCTAAAGTACTTACATAAGTAGAGTAAAATTCTGACAAAATGTACAATTGTAGAAAAAAAAAAACTTTTAACGAAAATTGGTTTGAATAAGATTTGATGTTTAGTTTTTCAGATATGGGGCTTTTTCATCAAACTGCAGTAGTAACTTTGTTTTCCATTAACATACTATGAAAAAAAAAAATAGTTTTGCTGTTGAATGTAATACAATACAACATCATCATTATCATCAACAACATCAATAATAGCAACTTTAAAGGAAGGGCAGTATTTGCCTTTAAAAAGCGGATACAGGCAAAAACATAATATGCATGCCATTTATTATATAAAACTGCAGAACCCCCACCGATGTAAGAAAAATTACAAAACACGTAAAAACAAAATTCAATCCTTTTAAAGTAGCCTCAATTTTCGGCCCAAGACGTAGAGGGTAATATGGTACAAAGTTTTTAATGGCCCGTACGTGGGACCAGGGCGAAGTGCCTTTAATAGCGCCACGGGACATTAGGCGACTTGCGAATACGTCCCGCTTAAAAATTTCGGCAGCGAGCGAAGCTTTTAGTATGAAAGTTGGGGAATGTTGTGTCGTAAATATTTACATAGGCCTTCGAGATGATGTCATTTTTAGGTGGTTATTATAACAAGAGAAGTATCTCCTTCTTTTGTTATAATAACCACCTAAAAATATGCTCATTCAAATTGAGATTTTTTTAACTCGATGTTTCAAATTAATATGTCGTTACACGTAGTCAGCGGCCTGAAAGTCTGATAACCAGTCTTACCAAGGGGTATCATATAACCCGGTACTAACTGGGTTGTGGACGTCAGATAGGCACCGCTCCATGTAAAATAATGGTATTCAGCTGCATTCGGTTAGTCTGGGAGCCGACCCCAACATAGTTGGGAAAAGCTAGGCAGATGATGTTTCAAATTAATATCAGTTATTTCTTTCATTAACACTAAACGGGATATTTACCATATTTGCCATTTATAATGAATTCCCGATATTTCGGCGCTGCTGCAAGCACCATGATCACGGATAAACGTTTAGTAGTATTAGTTTTAATGATAGTGTTAGTGAAAATATCAGTTTAAAAACTTGTACCAGTTATTTCGTTTTGTAACTCATAAGTAAAATCAATGGGGATTGGTAGAAACCACAGAACGTTACATGCTGATTTTGCTTCGTTTGTTTTCTTAAGTTTCTAGGTCTTATCAGCGTCAAAGATATTTTTTTTCCTGTAGATGACACAGGAAAAATAAATATAGATATATAGATATATATCTAGATATTTTTTTAGATAGTAGATAAATAGATATTTAAATATATTCTTCTTCTTTAGGTTCTGGTTAGTACCTAATCTTGTGTCAGAAGTTTTATGCCGCCCATGAGCCTCTGACTTGGCTTTACATGCCGTCGAGACACATCTCTCAGGCAGAACAATACACAAATAAATCCGAAAAATCAGAGGTGCGTGTCTTGCGTTCAAACTTGAGACTTATGACTTGGCAGTCCGACGGTCACACTACTTGGCTTATCACTGCTTGATATATAATATATTGATATACTTTATTGTTTAAAAATACGCCAGCAGAGAATCTTTTAATACAACATAGTAGGTATTATTATAAGAAGCAATCCATCATAACCAAACCCACATGATCTCACCAAGAGCATCCCACCATTGTCTTAACTCAATACCCTCAAACTCTGAATCATCCATAGAGCTCAAAGTACATACAAACTGTACAAAGAAAGGAATTAATTTAGACGGTGACTCACAAAGCCTTAGGGGTGATGTAGGCGTCTCCTGGTAATCCCACACTATGTCTAAGGTTTCTCTAGTGCTACCCACTTGTTCAAGTCAACGGGAACTTGTTATAAGTAAATGTGAAGTAAAATTAATTGAAGTAAGAAAAATGTTAGGAAGAAAATGCAAATTGTAGGATATGTGGGATTGGGGACGCTATAACCGCATGATCTGCGAACAACTGATTTTCATCATCTGCCTAGCCTTTTCCCAACTATGTTGGGGTCGGCTTCCAGTCTAACCGGATGCAGCTGAATACCAGTATTTTACAAGGAGCGACTGCCTATCTGACCTCATCAACCCTGTTGTTAGTACTAGGTAATACGATACCCCTTGGTAAGACTGGTTGTCAGACTTTTTGGGCCACTGACTACCAGTCAACAATATCTGATTTTATTTCCTTTAAATTTTGATGCATTACAAAATAATAACCATAAGTCAAGCAGTCAATGAATGTGTGTAAAGCACAGATAATAAAATAAAGAAACAATATTCTTAGACACACTTAACACGCTAACAAAAAAAAAGTGTAAAGAGTTCTAATAGTATTTTGAACTCAACAGATAATATATTCATAGCTTTTTCCCTTGATGTTTGAGTCAGGGCGAATGTCGAAAATGATTCAGGTACTTTGTGAAATAATGGTCGGTCACAAATCTTGATTTAAAACGGACAGATTTAATAGCATCTAATCTTTGTTGAAATCTAGCTCTACATTGAAAATCAACATTGATCATGGTTCCAAAATATGGGCCTCAGAATTTATTTTAAGGGAAATTTATTTTATGCTAAATACTTGCTGATAATCCCATCAGCAAGTATTTACCACAAATGGCATCTAACTGGGGACACTTAATAACAATTGAACAATCAAGGAAAGTTATAATATAATTTTGTTATCTTTATTGTTCGTGTATCTTTTTATCACTTATTAAATTAACCAACAATCTAATGTTTACCATACTCGATAAAATCGAAAGTTCAAGTTATAACTTACAGTCAGATTAATGCATCTTTCACATAGCTGTTGATTAATAACTTTAAGCTGTTTTAAAAACTTTATCGATATTAAACATTTTATTACCTCGTAAATTACTTTGCTCTCTCAGTAAATAAACTTGTGGAGATAGCATTAAGACGTATTGGTTCGCTTGAAGTAACTTAGTTCGTTAATGGCTTTAAATATTGAAACAGCATCAATAAACAAACTGACGGGTTGATTAAATGTCTGGGCTTGGATCTGGTGATAAACGATGAAAATTTAAAAATAAACTGCTACGAGTACGAGGGAAATTATCAGCTTTTTCTTGATATTTAAAAAGAAAGAAAAAAGAATAATGTTTATTTGACGTCAGGTCATTAAGCGCACAGAAAAAAAAAATGACGAAAAATAATAAAAAAAGAGAAAATACATAGTATGTGATCTGTGTCAGATAGGCAGTCGCTCCATGTAAAATACTGATATTCAGTTGCATCCGGTTAGACTGGAAGCCGACCCCAACATAGTTGGGAAAAGGCTACGCAGATGATGACAGAGTTCAAGTCAAAGCATGTCCATGCCACACATTTCTTAAGTTTTTAGGATTTACATTTTTACTAGGCTCAAATTGACAGCTTTAGTGCATTCTACAGAAATTGGCGATTCCCAAGACAGTATATATAATATTATGGTGACAAAATTACTTCAACATACTCATCATATTTGTACCATAGCTATAGCTTCAATCTAACGCCAAACAACAATGTACGTAATAAAATGCATTGTTTCGCCGCCGTCTCGGATTAAAACTTCACATATATTGTGAATGAGCTTTCATTTTATATGCATGAAAACTTTACATATAGTGATGATAGATATAACATTGTAATCACAAAATAGATCAACGGTAGGGAGGTTCCATTATATCCATGAAAATAATACAGTATGATACAAATATACTTACTCATACATATATATACTTACTCATACATATATACTTTGTTTGCACAAGATCTATATATAATGTGTGTGTTTTTCCATAATATGTTTGACACGAAACATACAAGATAATTAGTTTGTCAAACCTGTTACAGCGTCATAGAAAAATTAGAGGTCTCGTAAAATATAACCTAACGTCATGCCTATTTTTCCTGAAGGGTTAATCAGAGATAATCGAACAAAAAAGAGGCGTGTTATAAGTTTGAAGTGAGTATCTGTGTGTCTGTCTGTCATCATTGCTACTGAACGGATGAACTGATTTTGAAAAACTTTTTGCATATTAAGATTAAGTCCCAAATAATAGTGGACGCACCTTTTATCATCAACTGCACACACATCTATACTCCGAAAGTCTCCAAAAATGTTATACATCAATATTTAGTTGTAATTACGTTGAATAACATTTATCACAGTCATTTTCAGAGGAATGGGAGTTTGTCATGAAATTGTATTATTCAAGTACTTAATTTCACAAATGTTTAATTCCTTTTCACATGTGTGTGTTTCTCCGTATGACGTATTAAGTGATGGAAACTGTCCACAAACCAACAGTTACATAAGCAATCTGTTTGAAACGCCCGCATGCTGGCCCAGCTTCAATGTTCCGTGGTTAGCTTGAATCAACAACTAGGACAGTGAACTATTGACTTATGAGACTTGCTCTCCCTGCTGTGTGTGCTGCCCTTTTCACTGGGCTGTTGACACATTCAACACCAAGCTAGTGCGTAAGTTAGAGTTATAGCAAATATAAAGTACACAAACATGACATCACGCCTGTTATCTCCGAAGGGTTAGGCAGAGGTGTACCTAATAGTACACCCACATTTCTCGAGTTATGTTTAAATGTTTAAGTTTCATGTTATAGGGGGCGAGCTTATTGCCATCAACCGGGCACAAATCCAGACTCCTTAGCTGCTACTACTTCCAGATGGAAAAACCCAATAATAATTTACCCGACTCGAAAATATTGACTGCCTCTAGTGACTGTCTGACTGGTCTAGTGGTCACAAGCGCGACTGCTGAGCATGAGGTCTTGAGTTCTATTCCGAGGTCGGGCAATGTGTTACTAGGTTTCTCCATCAGGAATTTCTCAGTAGCAGCCACGGAGTCTGGATTCGTGCTCGGTTAATGGCAATAAGCTCGCCCCCTATTACGTGGGACTTTAACATAAGTACGAAATGTGGGTGTTCATATAGGTACAAATGTGCCTTACCCTTCGAGGATTACAGGCATGATTTTATGTTATGTAGAAAATATTGCTTTGATTATTTTAAAGAAATCGTTGTAGAGATTGTTAGGTAATGTTAACTTGAAGATGCTTGAAAAAAATTCGTGGATCTATTGAAGACCCCACTTTTATTCTGAAAACTAATTTACTTCAGGATTAAAGCCTTCTAAAATGCCTTTATTTTTGAAGTTTTTTCATGTTGACAGTTATTTGTAGGGGTTGCATTATCTCACTTAAAATGAAAATCGTATTTAAAGTTCTTAGAGGAATGTGTTTGCTCACTCATCTGTGTAACACTTTTTTTTCTTTTTTTTTTCACTGACGTTATGAGAAAGAGACATTTTGCGACCAGTAGACATTTTGCGAAAGAGACGTTTTGCGACTAAGCCGTCTCATCTACCGATTTAAATACTCAAATCGAGCGCCATTATTTTCGCAAACGAAACCCTAATAATAACTCAAGACTTAAGAAACACTTACCTTATGTTGTTCATCAAATTTTACATGCTTTTCAAACACTAAACTCAGAACAAGCGAAAACCTAACTTATTTTCAACTTATCCTGTAATACTTGAGATTACAACAAGTTAAGGGATGTATCATAAAGCTTTTATTCGTGAAAGGAATTCCTCTGACGGCATTGTTTACAAAGCAACCTTTTGTTATGTAAATATATATATACGTTAGGAATAAATTAACCGTTTCAAAGGGAACTTTCTAACGTTAGTCGTGTGAAACAATTATGTGAAACGTTTTGGTGCTGGAGGCATTCCGTTTGATCAATTCCCTTCGTATCAGTTAAATTGTTTATTGATGGGAACTTGGTTTTTGATTGTTTTGTAATGAATTTTAGACAAATGTCGATTTTAAGACATACTATTGCCATTATCATGATAATAGAGTGTAAAGATTCAACTTCTGTGCTCACAACAATAACGTGATTTAAAAGAGTGTCCATGAAATTTCTTGTCACCAAAGAAAGAACTATGACAGGAAGTGTTCCCTTTTATTATTTATCCATACTAATATTATAAATGCGAAAATAACTCTGTTTGTTTGTTTGTTTGCTACCTTTACACGACTAAACAGCTGACTGGATCGTAATGAAATTTGGCGAGGAGATAGATTATATCCTGGGCAAGGACATAGGTTTTTTTTTCCTCACTCATGCTCATCAAAATTACCACGCGAACGAAGTCGCGGGCAACAGCTAGTTGCATATATACGAGTATAATGTTTATAAAAATCTTTGACTCAGGAACTATGCCCCAGAAAATCGTTTTCACGGTTTGTCTGTGGTCTTCTGTCTTTATGTATGTGATGGCAGCATTTAAAGTGTAATGGTTTGATTTGAATTCTACAAGTAAATATTTGATCACCTAAAATCTTTAGCAACCGGCTATAAGGTAATTCTAATATACAACTTTTCTTTGCAAACATACGTAAAATACCTACGCACAGACGAATTTTGTTGCCAAATTATTCTTTGCAATATTTTTAGGTACCTCCCACGATACATCCAAGAAAGGCTGAGCTATTTTCGTTTCAAGTGGAATGTTTAATCTTTTTTTTTCAGTAACTTTTTTGACATTTACCACGATGAAGTTACTGAGTATAATTAGTGTACGGACGCAGTTTTAATTGACTTAGTTTCGAGTCAGTGGGCAGTTGGAACTTTGTCGCTTAGTAAAAAAAATATTTGTTGATGCAATTACTAAGCTAACACAGTTTAGTGTTGGGTTTCTTTTAACACTTTATTTTCATGGACAACTTTAATCCCAAATAAACACAAATTTAAAGAATATCAATTTATTTTAATCAAATGACGTAGCAAGGCACTGACATTCTTACACCCGTTTCTATAAACAAGTCAAAGTGTTTACTTGAGTAAAAGTTATTATTTAAGAAACGATTTTTATAATATATGTAGTTTAATAATTCTGCCCCCGATGTCATAATTACAGTAAGTCTTGTCGTAACTTTGTTAATAATTTAGATATAAAAAATATAAAAATGACCTTTATAGGACTTGATTTAAGGATCACAGTACTGTAAAAAAAAAAGTCATAACACCAGTAACACGACTTACTGTAATTATGACATCGGGGGCATAATTGCTTGAAGGTAGAACTGTCAAAAGTTAGAATTCTTAGCTTTGCTTTCTTTAATGGTTCCCCCCTTAACAAATTCTTGTCTTTTGTAAAAATGTTTTCATAAAAATCTTTTTAACTTGACTATAAAGGGTGTAAAAAGACCCTTAACGAAAACGAAAACCACATATTCTACCCATCATTGGGATCTAGGCAATACCTGGGAAACCATAGGTTTTCGAGATATTGAAGGTCAAAGCTCCAATTTTTTCACAAGTTTTTTTTTAAAAACCACTTTTTAAGTTTTCAACTTTACTTTAATTAACTCCATGACCCGTTTACTTTTCAAAGCATCCATCAGCACTAAGTTTTGAGTGCGTAACATTGAGTTTTAACGTCAAACGTGATTTTTCACCCCAAAAAAAAAAAGTCGTTTCCCAGCTATAATTTTTGCGTAGAGTTACTTAGTTTGATGTACAGAATGCTTGGTTGACGGCTTCGTAAAGGGTCCGTTTACACCCTGTAGATACGGGTGTTACAGTAACCGATTTTAAAAAAATACTGTTACTGTTAGCTTGAATCATTCCACAACTGCACAGCAATCTACCCTGGACTTCTAGTTCTACCGACCCAGGGCATGCTGGCCGTTAGATTCCTCCCACTCATCTTGACAACTTATATTGGACCTGCCCAGACACAAGACAGATTGACAAAAAAACAAATTCATTCAGCCACCACAATTGTTACTTACTACTAGACTCACACGCCACTATTCCCAGACCAGTAATTACCGAGATTAATACAAACATTTATACCGACGCGTCATCTTTATTTGTTCACTTGAACGTACCCACTAGTTATATGCTAAACTAATTACTGACTCATACATCATCCTAGTAGTTTGCTCAAAATATTGTTCACGTTTCTTTCTAAGTTTATCTTGGACATCACAGACATCGGTGAAGGAAAACATCGTAAGGAAACCTGGACTTATAATTAATATAAGTCTGAAATCGCCAACCCGTCTTGAGCAAGCGTGGTGATCAATGTTCGTGCCTTCTCTGCAAGAGAAGAGGCCTTTGCCGAGCAGTGGGACAGTAACAGGCTGGTATTATTATTATTGTGAGATTTGAAATAGAAAATATCAACGAAATTCAGTGGACTAGCCAAATCAAATAAAAGGCTCAGACAGGTCCCAGACTAATAAATGAGAATTATGGAATATTATCATCAAATGTGTCTACTATTGTACCTGTGATTTATTTACGCGAGCACAAAAGAAATTGTGAAAAGATAAAATACAGCTTACAGATAATAAATGACAGACTTAATTGAGAGTAATGTCACTAAATATATTAAAGTTACTAAAGACCCTATCGTACTAACATATCAACATATTGTATAAGTTGTTTAGGCACTCATTTAGGCGTCACGCGTCGTCTAGTGTTGGTTAAAACAGGCATTTTGTTTAATTTTTAGCAAAAAGGAACTTTGAACTGAGATCACTACGGCAGCGATGCCAACAATCAGATATTTTATTCTTATTCTTTATTACACACCAAATTATACAATATACACATAAATTGTAATGATAAAGCTTATGTACAGACGCTAGCACATCAAGCTACTACAATATGTCAAAGAAGATCGGTCACGCCCCATAGAAAAAAAACCCAGACCCGACAGAAACGAGACATATCTCAGTTTTTTTGTTATTTTTTATGTAATTAAATTATATATTTTTTATTTATTTATTTATTTATTTAAATAGAACGGCCGAAGCCAATTACACTATTTAACATTTAATTTATTTTATTTAACCCAGTCATGCATTCTTCTCACAGAAAATCAAACATTCTGACAGTATCACCTTCCATTCATCCGCAAACATATCAAGACTTGTGTTTGAGTCCAGGAGAGCGTTAATAGCGGCTACTGTCCGAGGAATGGGTGACTTGGAGTGTGCAATAGTACGGCTACTTGGAACAGCCAGTAACCGGTGTTTTCTGCCACGACAGTAATTGTGATTTATATTTGAAATCAATGGCTAAATCGGATATGGATATACCTATATGCATTAAAAAACTTAAATATTCATTAACTTTATAAACCAAACTAATCTGTGATTAGCAACAATATATACAAAATCCTGTACATAGCCTTTATGATGTATTTTCGTAAAAACTGTGAATTATTAAGTTGTTTTTTTTTTGTCATTTAAATTATTGTGGATCAATAAACTTCCTTTAAAAGTGATCTTGTTTACAGTCATGGACTTAACCTCCTCTCACAGGACCATTTTATTTATTGCTTTATTTGCTCCGAGTCTGAATCAAAAAGAAGTTTTCTTCATCTTTTATTTTGTACAAAGAATAAGGTTATTTATAGAAAGAGAAAAAAAATAATAAGTCTCCTTTTCAAGGTCATGTAGGTACTAAAATACGCACTGAAGGCTTGCGTAGACGTAGGTCTTTTGTCCGAGGACGACAAAAATAATCAAATGGCAAAATGTGGGTGGAAGTAATATACAATATATCTGCGAAATCCTTTGTGGAATGTAGGCATAATTTTATGTTACTCAGGTAAGTGTTAATTACTTGCAAAACGCATGCATACCGCAACAAATCAGCGTACATGAATCCCGCACACCATAAGGGCCTGCGCAGATGGAGGACTTTTGTCCGTAAATCTCATTGTCAACGAAATAAAAACATGAACATTTTTATCGTGGTCTACGGAATAAAGTCCCTCGTCTGTGAAGGCCCTAAAGGTTCAGTCGACCGGTCCGGACAGATTGCTGACCGGCTTCGGACATCGGACTGAAAGAAAATACGCTGAAGTATCTGTCAGCGTCCGTAGCCGGTCCATAATCTGTCCGTACCAGTTTAGTCGAACCTTTCGACCAACAAACGTTCCTCTGGCTTTAAATAAATCCCTTGAGAATATCCTAGACAGAAAACACACCACTAACTCATCTGTAAAATGGGTCAGCTCTCTGTGAAAGGTCATGGCATGTCCTCGCAAGCGTCAATTATCGATGGTGGTGACGTCATGGCGTCACCAGCCTTGTAATGGGGTTTAGTTGAGGCTGGCGCCTGTCTCGGCGTTAACTGGGATGTTACAGTGGAAGATTTTAGTGGTCGAGTTTTATAATATATTTTAGTGAAGTAACTTTGATGTGTTAATGGGTAGGAGAAAAGATAGAATAGGGAGATTGGTTTTATGAGTTCTCAGACATGTTTTGTAAAAGTCAGTTTGCAAATAAACAAACTTTGGTCACATCAGTTCACTCTTGTCTATTCAATTACTTCTCCTAATTTGGTTCCTACGTTTTCACATGTCATCAGTACCGAAATTTTTGGCTTTTTCCATCGATACCTCAATAATGATGAACGATAGGTGAAAAATGTAAAGGACCTTAATTGTAGATTGTAAAAAAAGCAACAAAAAAGTATTGCATCAAAATTTTCGTATCTCAACGGAGAAAATGACGTCTAGATGTCTACGTAATATCCAAAATTTTGCCTTCTCGGTTCACATGCATTTCTAACCCCTTTTTTCCGACGTAATGACTGGACTAAACGGCATAAAACTTGCATAGGCACTTTTTAAAGTCGTGAAGTATTTTTAATAACAGCTTTTCACGGATCGGACTATAATTAACTGCTGTTATTACAAAATGAAAATACTTACCTGTCGGCTAGCATTATAGCATTCTCATTTTCAAGTTCGTCATCATCTGCCTAGCCTTTTCCCGACTATATTGGGGTCGGCTTCCAGTCTAACCGGATGTAGCCGAATATCAGTATTTTACATGGAGCGATCCGCATGCAAAATACGCGCTTTGACGTGGAGTTGTGGAAACCAGCCCGTTATACAATACAATACAATACATGGAGCGACTGCCATTGGCTGCCTGCTCATTTTCAAGTTCGTATCAATACGAAATAAAAATCTTATGCTTGCGAACCATAATGCAGAATTTCTCAACATTATTTACTTTCCTATTACTTCTTCTTGATTAAATACTTAAACTAACTCCCCACATACCCTCAGACTCTGACATTGACATAATTCAATTGCCTTCCAAGTAGAAGAGCAATAGAACATATTTCAGGAGACATTATTAGTAATGGTGGTTGTCTCCTGTCTAGACAATATCCTTGAGCTGCTACCCTACTAGATTTATGCTAAGGGGTAGCATTTATTAACAGAGGGTATTTTGATAAATTTTATATTGTCATGGAGATATTGAGATTAAATTACGTCACTGTGTTTTTGTTGATGTAACTTTTAACCGGCGGCGTCAAAAAGAAGAGGAGATTTTTTTTTTAGAAAACTCTAACCTCAAATGTTGAACATACAGAGTGGAAGGGATACCGTCGCAAAACGTTTACCACATATTCAGTAGATCATTCTGAGCTCCTCCCCCACATAGAAAATTTGATTAAAAATTTCTAACACACATAGAAAATTTGATTAAAAATTTCTGTGTGGGGCTCAGAATCACCTTCATCTATTTTTAGACAAGCATCATAAACCAGACATGCATGCAGTTGATGGTTTTTTTTTAATTTTTATTAATCTGTCCAAACTTCTCTATCTAGTGCGATCTGTGGCCATCTTTGGCTCACAAACCAGATCAGTTTAAAAACTTCTTAAAAAGGACAATGTTCTCAATTCATCGGAATCTTTTTTATTTATCTTGAGCAATAATGATAAACCACGTGACACCTTATATTAGTTCCTTTTCCCAGAACAAAATAATAAAAATAATCAAATAAGAGCCCTGGCCACCGGCAGCCTGGGCCCTGTTCCCCATGCCGGTGGGCTACTATTCTTATATTTTAAAAGGTTTTTTATATTACTTTAAATTGTACAGGAATATTTAAAAATATAAATAATATGTTACAGAAATGAATGAAAAAAATAAAAATAAATATTTATAAGTAAATAAAATTTGAAATATGAAAATACAGATCCCATTTTGCTGACTAAAGATTAGAAGTTCATCCACTGCGCAATTTGTGGCATCCATTGCATTATGTCTGCATTTCGTGCCCAAAAGCAATAGTCCATAGGTCAAATGACATTATCAGAGCCGTCAGTTCGTCTGTGTCCCGACTAGACGATAGCCTTGACGCTCCCATAGCCCGGGGCTGCAGATATTACATGCAGCTGTTTTGATTGAAAAACTTGATTGCTTTTTTATTAAAGCGCTTTTTCCGCTGCTTTTTGCTAAGCGGGGCTAGGAAATTGATTTTATGGTTACGCTGTAAGGTTTAAAGCAGCTTTTAATATTGTTCTGTTTTTACTTTAAAGTTGCGAATGTTTTTGTTAAGAATATTTCGTTCACAGATAGAAGATTATTTGATATTCAAATATTCAATGTGTACTTTTGAGTCCATTGGACAGGTTTCCTTTTTGAAGTGAAAACAAACATAACATTACATCACGCCTGTAATCCCAGAACGATTAGGTGTACCCCCACTTTTTGCCAGTTATGTTTAAATCCCATGTGATAAGGGGCGAGCCTATTGCTATCAACCCAGACTCCGTTGATTTAATTTAAGGAATGTTATCACTTATCTTGATACAACAGACTCAAGAAACCTAGAGGGTCTTTATAAAGACGGCACTGTTGGCGCAACGGCTGAGCAATACTGCAGCGGTGCGTGTCACGGGTTCAATTCCCGCTTGGAAAAAATATTTGTATGGCCTACAGGCAGTTGTTCCCGGTCTGGCTGTTTGTGTATGTGAGTTTAAATCTTTTTAAACGCACCCACGACACAGGAGAAATTCCTAGTGTGGGGTAACGTTTTATTAAAATGGTTTGTGAAAGTCGTTGTGGAAATAAGAAAGGAAATGACCCTCATGTATTGATCCTTTTCCAAGTTGTATCATTGTATGTATTCCGTTCAAGTTCGAGATAAGATCTCGTCGATGACAAATACTGACAAAACTACTACTACTACAATACTGTCAAATACTGTAATTTTGCGATTCCATAGATATTCTGTTTAAACTTTCACGGTTTATAACAAAACTTATACTATCACTTACGGGATATCTTCCGTGATTGTTCATTATTTTGAGCTCCCGCGATCATGGCGCTTGCAACAGCGTCGAAATATCGGGAGCTCAAAATAATGAACAATCACGGAAAATATCTCGTGACTGTATAAGTCTACCATTGATACTGTTTGGATTTAGGTCCTCTCTAACAAAAAAAACGTAGCCATAAACCATCCCTATCTTTGCATCTGCATCAGGGTATCGGTCCTCAAACCGTAGTTCCTCATTCTCAGGCAAGACGTCCAAATGATGTGACAACTTTATCGCATTCCGAAGTGCCTATTTTCCGGAAACCCCATTCTTCGGGTCTGTGGAAACACTGCACCATTTCATGTGGCTATGTTTTATGGAGGTAGCGTGTGTTTTTCGCAATTTCACTTTACGCCCACCTTAGGGTACACTAAAAGTATTTCACGTGGAAATTCCATCAAAATTTTTCTACGAACGTCAAGATTCATATGCTGAAAAAAAGGTAATGGAAATTAGGTTATAAACGAAATAAAGCAATTATGGATATGCATAGAAATGCGTACTAACACAAACCTATACGAATGCAGAAGTTTGTCAATTAAATTAAAAATATTAGGTTAACCGCTGCAGGAATCTGCTGGTTGCAAGTAGAATATACAGGACGAGTCGTCGGTGTCTAGCAGTGAACGTCTGACTGAAATGTTGATGACGATTAACTGCATGTCAAGACATAACATACACTATTTACAAAAAAAAACTTAAAAAAAAACCAAAAAGCAAGACAATTATGGTAAAGTCACACAAACTACCAGGTGGCCAGAATCAAGGAGAAGTGTTATCTTCATTGCATGCTGCATGATTATCGAAATGTATAGAGATTTAATTGTAAGATTCCTTTTAACAATATACAATAGCTCCTTCATGATTCTGGCCTCCTGGTACTTTTGTGAGACTTTACTAAAATTGTTTCTCATCTCGTTCTTGTCCTTGCCAATTTCTCACTACGTAATCTTCGAGTCTAAACTCGCACAGTAAACCTGAGGCTATATTCGTGCCAATATACCACTAGCAAATCCAAAGCGGGGTAAATTCGCATTAGTGCGAGTTTAGCACAGTGTGAATGTACGATCTACGCAAAAACGTAGTACTAGTGACAATAAAAACCCCATTAGTTTTAAAGTAGAATTGTATAATGAAACAGTAGAACAAATGGTAACTTTTGGTCCCACTAATTCTACGATTTATGATTTAAGGTGGTACAACTACAAACCACGTTAAATCGTAGGACTAGTTGGAAAAAATATTCCCATTAGTTCTACTGTAGAACTGTTTAGTAGAACTAGTGGGACGAACCATATTAGCACCGTTTACCATAGCTACATATTATAACTACCTAACAGTTTGGTTAGCTATAACTTCTAGCCCTAGGGATTAATTAAACCCTTGACAGATTCTCCGTGGGCGTAGACACTGTGGGTAATATCAAATGCCAAACAAGGTGAAAATAGATGTTAAAAACCCACGTATTGAAATAATTCGTCTGCACAAATTCATACTACTTTGATGCTGTGCCAAGTTTGTCTTAAAAGCTTCTTAAATCTTTGTCTAAAAGAAAGAAATCTGCAGTGTTTTTTATCCTTGAAAATTACTTATTCTTTTTTGGCTTGCCTAGTCTAGCCAAACGGTAAGGTTTGGCTAGACTTTACTTAACTGAAAGGATACATGGTCGCTCTAAAAGAGCCATTTGTTATTGGAACTATTTGGGTACTGATTTAGAGCTACGATTGTTATATATGTTCGTATTGTTGTATGTATGTATGTTGTATGTCGGAGACTAAAATTCTAATAAACTCATAGTATCTCGCCCGCAAACAAACTGTTACGCAGTTTGGTGAGTGCATAAAATTTACAAAATGTTTGGTCCTGATTAAATGATTTATTTATTTTCTTTTGCTTGGTACAGATCATTTGAAACCTTCGTCATTATATTCTTTCATGTTTGTTTTGACATTGTCATCGTCTCTCAGCCAAGGTCTTAATATAATTTGCGACCGAAGCAGATCATTATGTATTCACGGAATAATAATCATCAGTACAATTCTCTATTATACAATTTCGCTGACTTTTTCACCGTATCTCCCCTATTCTTCTGTATCGTGTGGTTAGTGCCTAACCTGTTGTCGGAGCTTTTATGCCGCCCATGGGCCTCTGACTTGGTTTTACGAAGAAACATCTCTCAGGCATGCTGGTTTCCTCACGATATTTTTTCTTCACCGAAGCAAGTGATAGTTTATAAAATAAGCACATGAAATCGAAAAATCAGAGGTGCTTGTCTTGGGTTTGAACTTGGCAGTCCGACGGTCACACCACTAGGCTATCACTGCACTTCTCTTCAGTCACTCTTCTAATGTCCCTTATTGTAAGCCGCCAATCACAATTTCATAGTCAACGGTCTCAACACCATAACCATAAATAATTTTCATCATCCAATTCTGCCAACTTTCATGGCAATCTGATGGTTTCCCTTGGAATGGGATAATTAAACTGAATGGACTTATCTTTTCGCTCTAATTCTCTTATGGGGTGAGGGCCGATCTAAGTGGTATTAATGCTTGAACCACGGCTAGCGAAATTAAGTTACGGAAGTTAGGAAGAACGTTTACTTTATTCATGGATAGATTTGGCACCTATTTCGGGAAAATTATATTTATGTACTTTAATATTGGCACGCCACACGTGGCAGAATGTGACGAGATCACTGATTAAACTTAAGACCGTAAATAATACCATATTTTAACTAACTCTATAAATGAATTGCAATTTAAATTTGAATTTGAAAAAGATGAGTACATAAGTCGTGATGAGTGGTGTAAAGGGCCACTTAAACAAAAATAAAGGAACTGTATTCTTGTAATATTCGCTTGATAATAATAGTTCTAGCCTATTAGGTCCTGGGTTCGATTCCCAGGTCGGGCAAAGTTTTACTGGGTTTTTCCATCTAGAATTTCGTAGTACTTGTAGCTGCCATGGAGTCTGGATTTGTGCCCGGTTGATGGCAATAGGCTCGCTATTGCATGGCTATTACATGGGACTTGAAAATACAACTGTTGAAATTTGCATAACCCTTCGGGGATTACACGTACAATGTTGTGTTATGTTAGATACATAATTCCAACCAATTCTACCATACCGTACTTAAACAATATTGTTATTCAATTAGCCACGGGTGACTTGTTTTTATAATGTCAACGATTATTTAAAAGAGATTTGTTAAATATCATACTGATGTTTTATTTATGTTCGTAGAACAAAGATATGTCGTGGGTAGAAAGGTTATGCCCGGGGATAATTTTATATGCCAATTAAATGTTATGAGAGTAAGTAAATAATGTAATAATATGTTAGTAATGTTCGCAATTTCATTCGGCGACATATAAGGTTGAGTGAGTTTATTAGCTTGTTAGACATATTTTTTGTGACAATAATTTTGTGACGAATATTTATTTGCTACTTGGATGTTTCTTAACCAATTAGGGCTTAAATGAATTTGGATTACGTTACTTTTCGAGGAGGTATTCTCAAGAATACAAGTTTTTGTAAGGTCGTCGAACTCATCATAGAGGACTTAAACATAACACATAACATCACGTCTGTAATCCCCGTAGGGTTAAGCAGAGGTGTACCTAATAGTACACCCACATATTGCCAGTTTCCCATGTAATAGGGGGCGAGCCTATTGCCATCAATAATTATAAAAAAATAGCTGTTCCATAAATTTTGACAATGCAAGTATTGCAGTTTTGTAGCAAACAGCTGTTTTTGCTTTTATAATCGACGAAAATTATCCATGAAGGGAGGGGTGACCAGAAAAATTTTAGCGTCGGTATCCCTTCCACTCAGTATGAACACAGAATATTAGACTATAGAGGAAAGGTAATGCTCTGGTGTCGTTCTAGAAATACGAAACGCTTTCAAAGCAAGTATCGCTTTACGCCTTCTGTACCAGTATAATAAGACAGTAAAATAGTCTAGTCCATTAAAGCGTAGGTATAACAATAGTTTCATACCCGTAGTACTCTTCTTTTCAATAAGCAAAGATTGGAAAAGAAAACCAGCTACTATCATGGGGTCCGAGTACCCACCTAATCTTTCCGGATATTGCCAAGCGGCTGGTCGAATCTTCCCGTGACCAAAGGGCTGGCAGCATTACCTTCGAACGTGACAGCGATGGTGACGAATTTTTAGACGCCCTTTAATGCTTTTCTTCTTTTTTATAAGTACATATTTTTATTATTCGTTTAAATTTGGTTGTAGATAATGAAATGTAAATTAGAAAAATAAATCCACTATCATATTTCTTACAGAAACCGTAAGGATTCATAAAAACCACACTTTCTTATAACACCCCAGCCGGTATACCTACAAATTACCCTGTAATCATCATGCAATATGTCTTGTCACCCGTCACAAATAAGGGCATCATTCCACTGCGGCGCCGTGGGCGGTACTCACAAGCCTGTCAATGCTTCAGCGATTCTGATCTTCAAACCCACGCCTGTTAGTGAAACGTGATATTCTATCCGTTTGTAAACCTACGCAGTATTTTAAAGTGTGGGTGTAATTTTGCATTCACTTAGAAATTAAATGAATTGTAAAATCTTTTGGTCTTCTTTTTACAAGACTAAAGACGCTGGGTTTGACATTTATTTATTACTCATAATGTACAAAGGCGGACGTAATGCCAATGGCATTCTCTTCCAGTCAACCTAGCATTACTATTTACTTGAAAAATCTGCTACAAAATTTTGGACAAGTAAAGTTCATACGTTTTTTTTTTCTTTTTTTTTAAAAACGTTGCCCCACACTTGGAATTTCTCCTGTATCGTGGGTGCGTTTACAAACATTTAAACTCACATACACAAACAGCCAGACCCGGAACAACTACCCGTAGGCCATACAAATATTTGTTCCGTGCGGGAATCGAACCCGCGACAAGCAGCGCAGCGGTCAATCGCTCAGCCACTGCGCCAACCGCGCCGTCGTTTTATTTTATAGGTAGAAATAACTCTTCAAAGGCTCAATGGCTAAGGCATTTTATACAGCACTACCTTAAGATGATACAGAGAAAGAAATGTCACAGTAGTCTGTAAAAGAAGGGCATTTAATACCGACTCAGAAAAAAACCGCAATACGTCTACCTCTGGTCACCCCCTCGTTCAAGCGAGAAAACTTAATAATAATGATCCAATTGTTTTGTCCAAGTATTTCCCGCCTCATTGCGGGCCTCCGTACTCAAACAAGTAGACACACACGACCGATCCGTTCATCCGTGTCGTGCACAGTTTCCGGTCCCGTGCGTAGCGCCGTCTGATCTCTGCGACCATCCGGAAAACCGGATACTCGCACGATTTTATCGGTTATTTACGGACGAACAGTAATTCTCTTCTACTTGGAAAACAAAAGAGAAAAAATCGTGCATTTAAAATATGTCCAAAAAAAGGTTTATACAAAAAAGGAGACCGTACAAAAGTATGTAAAAGATACTCAAATAACTCCATTATGCAGGCACCCAACCCTCATTTAGAGCTTACAACAGCATTCCGCACTAAAGCTTAAAAATCTGCAAGTACAAATCTGTTTTGTTAGGACTTCAGGACGCGGTTCTCAACCGCGAAGTATCAAGCAACTTTATGCACTGCCATGCCCTTTACAGCGTAAACTCTTCATTACGCCTTCCAATAACGGTAACGAAGATCATTATCATAGCTACACACCGCTACCCTACTATGCACCCTTGAGTGCAGCGCCGAAGGTTGCCCAAGTGCATTGACTCCGGCTACCCGCCCGAATTTGATAGTACACGAGAACCGACTCTACGTGGAGGTGAGACGGCCTTTGCAGCGTGGTCGGGTTATAAATGGGTGGTAGTATTAAGCAACAGGTGGTGTTCTGCGCGTTATGTAAGTCGGGCGGCGCGCGCACCCCATTGAGCCAGTAGTACGGCGCTATCGATTAGGTGTACGACGGACCATCGATCCGAGGCCCCTTGTGTGCTCCACAACGTCTTTTTAATGTACGTCTTGGATTTGTCTATGGTATTTTTTTAACTAATTAAACACTGGACATCGTTTGCTTTGTTCAAATGAATGTTTATTTTTCGACGAGTTTTAAATTCTTTCTTGAATTTTCTTAGTTTTTTCAGTCGACACTTTCTTTTATAGTTCAAAGAAAAGAATGTCCACACGGTATGCGTATATTCGATTTACAATTGAACAGAGCGGAACACGTGGGCTATTCAGGGCGTCGCCGTTACTTTGATTTGTACGAGTGTGAGTGTGGGATCGTTGGGAGTGGCCGGTCTTAAACTTTTCGACTTCAATCTATTGATATTTACAACATAAAACATTGAAGAATGCAAACCGCTATTCTAACCCATTCATGTGTGACTTAATGATTTACAAATTGCTGTTCATTCATACCACGAACTTCTACTATGTTTGGCGAGCAGAAAATAAACTGTTTTTATTTTATATGACTTTTAATTTATTACAGTTCATTTGACCTCATTCTTGCTCGGCTGTATCCATTCATCAATTTCATCTAGATAATGACTATCATTACTTCAGACAGATATAATTGAATGCAATGTTTTATGAAATTAATTATTTCTTTGTTCTAAGCGTTAATGAAGTTCGCATTTCATTTAATTAAAATAAGTTACTAACTAAACTTTTCATTGGAACGTACGTTATTAATTTTGTTTTATAAACTTTGTTTTTTAGGGTTCCTTACCTCAAAAGAAAAAACGGAACCCTTAAAGGATCACTCGCGAGTCCGACTCGCACTTGGCCGGTTTTTGTTGGTGTTAGAGCGTACCTTTGAATAGTTGGGAATGTGTTAATTAATCGATGGGTTTAATTAAATTACAAAAATCTTCTGAGTTTCTGGGTTCGATTCCCGGATCGGGCAAAGTGCTATTGGGTGTTTCCATTCGTATTTTTCAGCAGCAGCCACGAAGTCTGGGCTTTTGCCTGGTTGATGGTAATAGGCTCGCACCCAATTATAGAGGACTTCAACATAACTGGCGAAATGTGGGTATTATTAAGTACACCTCTGCCTAACCCTAGGGGATTACAGGCGTAGTGTTATGTATGTTAGTTTAGACTTTTAGTTGTACAAGACAGTAACAGGGAAACGCATATTTGGAACTCGTACTAAAATCATATAACGGGTGTAAATAGACCCTTAACGAAGCCGAAATGCACTTGTTTTCCCCGCTATTGCGATCATTTTTTTGTACTAGACCATACCTGGGAACCTTCTAGTTACGGAGTTATTGGGGGTCAAAGTTCCAATTTTTTCACAAGTTTTTTTTTTAAATACAAATGTTTAAGGTTATAACTTTATTTTAAATACCTCAATGACCCGTTTACTATTCAATGTATCTATAAACACAATTTTTTGAATGCGTTACATTGAGCTTTACCATAAAAGGTTATTTTTCACCCCAAAAAAAAAGTCGTTTCCCAGCAATAATTTTTGTGTAGGGTTGCTTAGTTTGATGTACAGAATGCTTGGTTAACGGCTTCGTGAAGGGTCTGTTTACACCCTGTATACTGAATGCTGCAATTAGAGACACAATACACATACAATACTTGTGTCTTCAGTGTCTCGCGTTCAAAGTTACAGCATACGAGTAGTACATGGAAGCAATTCAAATATGCGCTGCAATATTTGAACATCACGCCCAAAATCTTCTTAATTGTAGCTCTCGCGCACTTGCTTCATACTAAAGTTTGACAATAATGAAGCGATGTGCTTTGACCTGTTTCATAATATTATTTTGAGGCATGCAACGAAAACTTTATTAGAATGTGTTATGTATTAGCAATTCTTGGAGCAAGGGCGAAGGTGGAAAGTTTCTAATTGTTTTGGAAATAAGGAAAATAAGAAGAGACCAGGAGAGGAGTACCTGGAAGGATATGGGGGAGGACTTTGCCCAGCAGTATGACATAGAAAGCTACTAAAAAAAAGGCAGCATTGTGAGTGGTCGCAAAAGCGAGAGGCGTTCAACGTGTGTTGGATTCTCAAGTCCGGGACTGTTCGAAAGAGATACCGCGGCCCTGGAACACAAAAGGGCAAAGAGGAAACATGGATGGGTTCTAGTCAGTACGAGTCTGACACTCCCTTCACTCTGCCCAGAGCGGGAGGGGTCATTTGATGAAGGGTACTATGTTCTATGTTATGGATTTGGTTTCCGCACTTAGTCCTTAAAGTGGACCATTGTACGTGTTGATGAGGGGTATTCACGAAAGAAAAAAAAATATGCAAAGAGTTATAGGATTTCAATATGGTTTCTAGATTATTGCATGGTTTATAGATACTAGTTATAAGTAACAATTAAGTTAGATAGTAGATAAATAAATATATATTTTTCCCCGTAGCTCGGTGTCTGAGTACGGGTGAGGGCAATCTGCCACTTAACATAAACACATCATAACGTCCTCCATCCTGTAATCCCCGAAGGGTTAACACTTAGTACACCCGCATTTCGCCAGTTAGGTTTAAGTCCCATGTAATTAATGCCATCAACCGAGAACAATTTTTTGCCGCATAAAACATAATATCACTCGAAGGGTAATCCTCGAAGAGTTAGGCAAAGGTTTACCTAATAGTGCACCCACATTTCGCGAGTTATATTTTAAGTTCGATGTATAAGGGGGCGACAAACTCCGTGACTGCTACTGAGAAATTTCTGTTAAAAACACAATAACATTTTGCCCAACCCGGGTATCGAACCCAGGACCCCATGCTCAGCAGTCGCGGTTGCGATCACTCGACCAAATTTTTTGGCCACTTACGACATTAAACTAGTGGTGAACTGTAAGATTACTATAAGTACACCATGTGTATCCCATCAAGTAATCTGCCCAGTCTTTTCCCAACTATGTTGGGGTCAGCTTCCAGTCTAACCGGATGCAGATGAATACCAGTATTTTATAAGTATTTTTTTTTATTTGTATTTTATCCCAGCAAGTAATATTACGTTATGCTATTCCATGACACGATATTTACCCAACATACTACATAGTTACAAACGCAATTCCCATACAACCAATACATGTAAAACAGTTCCATTTGAAAACAAGCCTTGTTATCGCTACCAAATTACAACGATTCGCCGCAACATTGTAAATTCACATGAACGTAGGGCCATTACAGGCCGTAGTCCGTAATTAATACCAGCAGTTTGTCATGTAAACCATATTACATTACACAGTATTGGTGGCTTGTAATTATTTATTTATCATTATATTATGAGGAGTAGGGTACTCGGTAGGAGCTCGCAGCTTAATAATAGCTGCCGGTTCGATCTTTAGATTAAGTCGCGCTTGTTTGGGTTGATTCGTGGATGGGTGACCACCCATAACATACCGAGTTTCCTCCGTGCCTTGGAAAGCACGTTAAGCGGTTTGTCTCAGCTGTCATTTGTAGATCTTTGACAGTCGTTACTGGTAATTAGTGGCCTGAAAGTCTGACAACCAGTCTTACCAAGGGGCATCGTATTACCCAGTATTAACTGGGCTGTGGTGGTCAGATAGGCCGTCGCTTCATGTAAAATACTGGTATTCAGCTGCATCTGACTAGACTGGTATTGCGACCTCAACATAGTTGGGAAAAGGCTAAGCAGATGATGACTTCGTACATGTAAGTCATGTTTTGTTTGCTTTTTTTTGGTAATGAATGTGTTTGTGTATATGTTGTTGTCCGCAAGGTGTATCAAGTACATATTAATGTAAGGGTTGAGTGAAATACTTTAGAGGAGAATTAAAGATGGTCTAAATAAATAATACAAAATAAGTAAATGTGCACTTTAACCTAATCAGAAATCGTTTGCGCTTTATTTATTTTTAAATTTTGATTGTTTTGGTCAGATAGGCAGTCGCTCCATGTAAAATACTGGTATTCAGCTGCATTCGGTTAGACTGGAAGCCGACCCCAACATAGTTGGAAAAAGGCTAACCGGATAATAGTTTTGGTTGCTTTGGTTATCTTGTGACTCATATTTATACAAACAGTTCCATTCATGGGTAAAGGTACTCTGCCCAACCTTACGGAATAACAAGCGCAATGTTATGTTATGTTCCACTGCTAAACTGAAAGTCCAGTTATTATTTTTAATACGTAAAGTTTTGTTCGATATTTCGAAGCGATAAAATAAAATCAATCAGTGTAACTCAGGGCCTCTATAAAACGTTTTTAGTGACAATTTACCTCGTAACTTTTACAAAACTCATTAGTAAACAATAGATTTATGGGAACAATTTAATTTACAGGGCTATAAGGCTTTATTTCGAATTCACGCGGAATTCTATTACTTATATTAGGTTTGAAAGTTTAGGAGCCAATCAAGAAATTTCTCGGTCAAATATAGTAAGTGACTAAGATAAATCTTCAAATACAAGCACTTTAATACGCCAGGTACAAATCACACAAAATCTTACTTTAAAAGAATTTCCTATTCACTGATAGACACATCGAAAACCCTACCGTAAAATCATTGAATTATGCATTGAATATTCACCCCTCACGCGTCAGGTGTATACCTAACAGCGAGTAATGGATATAAAATTGCTGCGTAGCACCACTCACTCGTAGCACTTGAGCTACGCAGCATTGATCACCCGCTACGAGAATGCTACGCGCTGCCTACGGCGTAGCGTTTCATTCAATCAGTCATCATTAGGCGAGTTACTTTGGTATTTGTCACTTACTTTTGTGTGACAATTTATTTGAAGCTTCGCTAAAAATAACCAGATTACTCAACATTGCTCATGCATTTTATTTATCTCATTCTTCTTTTGTGCTTTACACCGTCTGAAATAAGTCATCATTTTATTATTTCAGCGAGGAAAGAGTATATTTTTGTTTTATGCACACGACAATTTTGTACTAGATTATTTATTAGAGGTTAGCAGGACATTATTTTATTGAGGTGATCAGTATCTATGTATAAAGTAAAAAGTAAAAAGATTATTGACAATTAAAAAAACAAACCTGACATACAAATCCCAAGAATCCTGCTAATATACAAATAAATCATGTATTTAGTTATAAATATCTGTGTACGTTATAAATACGTTAACGGATCATCTTCGGTACATATGTATGACACAACAACTTTTGACCGGTGAAAACTATTTAATTATTTTTTATTTACTAACAATAACTAACATTTGCTTAGAAAATTATTATGTTGTTAGGTTTTTTTTGTGACCCTTTGCAAAACATTATGTTGTAGTAATTCTAAGACTAGGTAATTACAATCTTCTGAAACAACATAATTAAAATGGAGAAAACGCATTTTAACATAATAAGGATTTTGACTGACACCAGTCAAAAGTGGTTTAGACCGATTAACAGTTTTGACTAAAACATGTACATGTTTTAGCCGGTGATGTCGGTTACCGCTGCAAAAAACCTACCCAGGAAAGACACGGTCAGCAAAATGATTCCCAGGTCAATTCACAGACACCGACACTAACATCGACGACGCAGTCATTATCCGCAGGCTGCATAGATTGTCTTTATGTGGATGTTAAAGTTGTTAAATTGTGTAATTAATACTAAGTTTTCACTTCTGCCAGCAGTCCCGGAGTGCAACCCGTTGTTTTAGGATAGATAACTAAAGCGATTATTGTAGAGCTTCTCTATAAACAACATTTGACGTTAAATTATTTTCAGGTAACAAAATATACTGATGGTCGGGAGCCCCGACCCGTGAACGTAAAGTTGCCCATGCGTAAAACATTCTTTTCGTAAATCAATTCCTACTAATTTGAATGTTTGGCCCTGGGATTTGTTTATCGTTAGTGCGAAAGAAATTTTTACTGGAAATTGGAGCCTTTTGAAGGGTACAGGCAAATCAGTAGGGATACCCTTACTCATAGATCTAAACTCCCCTCCTGCACGCGCACCCCGCCTTGGTGACGCCCACTTCGCAACGGGCCGTGCAGCAGAAATCGTAATATTTTAATTTCGCCATAACTTCAAAACCAAACGTCCAATTTTAATCATTCAAAGACCAAATATTATCTACATAAACTTTACTTAGTGATGAAATAATTTATTTTGATAAGGATTATAGCATGAGTAAAATAAATGCGTTTAAATGTAGTCCAAAAAAAATTCAAGATAAAAAAATGGTTGTTGTGCCTCACTCGACATAGATAGGTATATTGTGTCACGGATTTTTTTGTAGATATTTATAAGATCTACAATTAATTAGAACATTTTATGGTTCTATCTTTTATAGTTTAGGCAGCGTACGCAAAATAAGTAACTTTTCTGCTTGATTTTTTACACCTTGCGTCCGAAAAACCCAAATATCTTACGGAACCCTATTTTTTTCCAAAATAAAATTTAGCCTATGTTACTCGTGGATAATGTAGCTTTTGAATGGTGAAAGAATTTTTAAAATCGGTCCAGTAGTTTTTGAGCCTATTCATTACAACCAAACAAACAAACAAACAAAGTTTTCCTCTTTATAATATTAGTGTAGATATCGCGATGTCTTTGAATTTTAGATTTTAGGACATGACGTTTCCTCACGAAGATTTTCTTCACCGCTTTGAGAGCAGTAAGAATTAAATAAATCACACAAAATAACACAGCTGTCTGACTTTAAATCCACGGCATCGATGCCATTGCGTTACCACTGTTCTCACCAAGTCTATTCAATGTATTGTGAAAATGCGAAAAGATATGATGTTGCACTAGTAGTACACAGCATGATAAATCAGCTCCAGAAACGTGTGACAGTTTTATTACGAGGGCTGGTGATTACAACGCTACTATTAGATACACCTCTGTCCAACTCTTCGGGAATGACAAGCTTGTTGTTATGTTAGGTAGTCTATGTATTTTTAGTTATTGTTAGCGACAAAACCGGTATTTGCACGGTGTAAAGTTCTTCATCTTCCACAGAAAAGATAGGAAGATCCTTCTACCAGACGAGTGTTAAGCCTAGTGGGCTACTTCCCTACAGTTGTAATCGGGTTCTTGTATACGGGGTGGAAGGGACACCGAAGCGAAAACGGTTACCACGTATTCTGTACATCATTCTGAGCCCCCAACATAGAAATTTTTGATAAGTATTTTTTTTTAAATCAGTTGTTCCACACATATTGACCGTGTAGGTACTGCACTTTTGTAGGAAACAGCTGTTTTTTTTAATAACCGATGAAAAAATTCTATGTGAGGGGACTTAGAATGATGTACTGAATACATGGTAACCGTTTTCGTGCCGGCGATCCTTACCGTATATACCCGTAAATATGCTTATCTCGCGGATAATTTTGATTGCCCGATGCAGGATTTTTAGAACTTAACTGGCGTCATATATGTCGCTACAGTGTTTTTTCGTATTTTTAGGCTTGACTTGAGTATTTTGTTACCTTCACCGTTTCGAGAGCAGTACTGAATAAATAAATTTCTTAAACAAACTCGCCAGCCTGGGTACAAAACCACAACCTACTTATAAGTGGGGGGCGCTACCACTTGGTAATCACTGCTCTCATCAGATTTTTACAAAACATAATATGGCGTCTGTATTCCCCGGGTAAAGCAGGTGTATCTAATAGTACACCCGTATTTCGCCAGTTATGTTTAAGTCTCATGTAATAGGGGGCGAGCTTATTGGCATCAACCGGGCACAAATCCAGACTCCGTGGCTGATACTGAGAAATTCCTGATGGAAAACTTAATAACAATTTGTCCGACCCGGGAATCAAACCCGACATAGATATCTGTCTATGTATTATTTCATGACAAAAATGCACCATTAACAAATCATAATATTGATGTTACAACTAGAACACTTCATGATAAATCAGCTCCAGAAACGCGCGACAGTTTTATTACGAAGACCGGTGATTACAACTTGCGCCGGCTTCCGCAGCGAGACAGCCAGTGAAAATTACTTTATGTTGGAGACGAACGGGAACTATGCGCGTTTATGTTCTAGATTTATAGTTGTGTTGATGACCTGATAGATATTTATGTTTGCGGGTGTGATTGGTTGAGTAAAATTGGAATTGCATTAACTGAAATATCTCTTTGTTTTTTTCGAGTCGATGGTAGTCTTCAGATCAGTTCGGGTAGGTGGCCTCGTCAATAGTAGCTTCAATTGTATTGGGCAACAAATTAAACTGAAAAGTTGTTCAGTCAATATTTTGTATATAACTCATTGGCAAGAGAAAAACTTCACGACAACGTCATCAATTTGGACGTATGATTCCCCTAAAGCATCGACAAATATCGACCAACCGACTCTGGAGCGAGATGCATATGCATCTTCAATACCCCATCCAGAGTATTCCTTACGTCGGGATATAACTTTCATATTCATATTCGTGTAGTGTATTCCATTATGTATTGTATAAAATAATTATGTTCAATCTCTTGCTTTATTATTTTGCCTATTCTGTGCCACTGCTGGGCAAAGGCCTCCCCCATACCTTTCCAATTTTCTCTGTTTTACTTTTTCCAGCCAGTCAGTCAGAAACGAGTCTAAATCGTCACACCAACGTTTCTTAGACCGCCTCGTTGTAGTAATACATACTTTAATACTACATCATACAATAACAGTATTTACCTACGACCGGTATGACCTGCGATTAAAAAAATATAGCAATACGTAACTACATAACATAATACCTGTAATCCCAGAAGGTTTAGGCAGAGGTTTACCTAATAGTACAACCAAATTTCGCCAGTTACGTTTAAGTTCCTTGTAATAATGAGTGAGCCTATTGCCATCAACCGGGCACAAATCCAGACTCCGTGACTGTTACTGATAAATTCCTTATGCAAAAATCTAATAACACTTTACCCGACCTCGGGAATCGAACCCAGCACCTCATGCTCAGCAGTCCCGTTTGCGACCACTAGACCAACGAGGCAGTAATACGTAACTAAACATACTATAGCATGTCTTACCCTTAAGCATCCATCAAAAAATTGTTTTCAAAGTAACATGACAGCCCGTGACAGTTCTAGCCTCATTTGAAGGTAGTTCGTCAAAATGATTTATTCAGAGATTCTAGTCGGTAATCTATTTGTGGAACTTCGAAGAAAATTCAGACATTGATGTGAGCTTCTAGGTTTTGAAAGGTTAATTTGAGCCTTGTATAAACTTACTTAGCTATTTACATAATAAAATATAATTATATAAATAAAAATAATATACATAAATAAAATATATACAAATAAATATCTTCTATAATAAAAAAATGAATCGCAAAATGTGTTGGTAAGCGCATAACTCAACAATGCCTGGACCAATTTGGCCAATTTTTTTTTAAATGTTCGTTGGAGTTCAAGGATGGTTTTTACGGCGAGAAAAAATCGAATAATTGCCGGAAAAACCCTTAAAACAGCCAACCATGTAGGGTAGGTAGGGTAGGTAGGGTAGGTAGGGTAGGTAGGGTAGGTAGGGTAGGTAGGGTAGGTAGGGTAGGTAGGGTAGGTAGGGTAGGTAGGGTAGGTAGGGTAGGTAGAGTAGGGTAGGTAGGGTAGGTAGGGTAGGTAGGGTAGGTAGGGTAGGTAAGTAGGTAAGTAGGTAGGGTAGGTAGGGTAGGTAAGTAGGTAGGTAGGGTAGGTAGGATAGGAAAAAGGTGCATTGCAACGCATGCCGGGAACAGCTAGTACATAATAAATTCATACTCACGTCATTTTATGATATAATATTTGTTATTTTTACCGCTTTCACTAGAGTGCCCATAGACATGAACCTTTTTGCAGTAACTATTGCACTGTTTGATTTAAAAAGCTCCACTCAGTGTTGAGAGTTCATATTAAAACAGTGTATTTATTTATTTATTTAGGCATTAGTTTTGATGTCTTAATGTGATAATGAACGTTAGTAGTATTGTGAAACCCAGTTTCGGTCCCATAGTAAAACCCATGAAAAACTGGTTTTACTATGGGACCGAAACACGGTTCCGCATACATAGTTAGAAGCGCTTTACATACACTGACTCAAAGTAAAAACTCCACTGCTACTTATACAGTCATTGATAATTTGATAGAAAACCTACCTTCCAAATTAATTACAACAGGCTTACAACCAAAAACATGTGTATTTATGATAAAACATATTACGAAGATATTAGGCTCTGGCACGTGCCGACGTTCATTACAAGTAAAATAATTAATAAAACATTTTCTTGGCTTCATTTCGGGTTGCCAAGTGTCCTAAAAGTATTTTTTTTTTTGCAATCAAAGTCACCATTTCTATAAGATGGTTACATGTATTGACAAAAGTAAACAAGAGACAAATACATCAATTACTTTTTAACCGACTGCCAAACCAGGAGGTTCTCTATTTAACTGAATGTATTTAACTGTTTTGCCAAGTGTTGTGCTTTAAAAAATAAAAATACGATCTGTTTATGACACCTTAGTTAAACGGACAAACATAAAAAACCCTTATACTTAACAACAATTTAAAAATGCCTTTGAGTCCCTATCATTAGAGTCTAGATTACGAGGAAACCAGTCAAAGTGCCTTGAATCTAGTGCCCCAATAAAACTCCAAGATTAGATCCCGCAGTCATATTGCACTGGATATTGCATGACAGCCAACAGAAGTCTATTATCCCTCGAACAGAATATTAAAACTTCTGTAAAAAGAAAAGGAGACTTATAACGTGAAACTAAGACTTATTTTTCAATGGCAGGCAGTGAGGGTAGTTATGTCGTTGTTGCATAGGGTACGTTGGTTTCTTGTGAATACATGGTGGCCGTGTAATTGGTATGCAAACAGAAGGTTAGTCGGCCCGTTTGCTGAATCGGGTTTAATCGGATCTTTTTTTACTTGTTACGGGTTTTTTTTTGCGGAGGCCATTAGGGCGGGTACGAAATGAGTCAATGGCACATTTGTTGAAGTGAAATATTGGTTGGTTGATGAAGTGGTTTTTAGTTTACACATTTGATTTTTAGTGTATACAAAATATGGTGTAGATCTTTTATGCAACTTTTTTTTTACAAGTGGTCAACTGTAATGCATTAACAAACACCGGCATTCGAACTTTAATTTTAGTGTAATTCGTAGAGAAAAAAAATACTTTTAGACACAATTCAGTTTTTTTGTTTATTCTGGATCAGATTTGTTTTTTTTATGACAATTTTCATTCTAAGTAATATTTCTTCCAACACGAAAACTGGAATGAGAGTCTTTAAATCTCAAAAAAGATTTAAAATAACAAAAACATAAACGTGAAATATTTCGTGTACCTCACAACGTTCCTGTACAAATGTTTATTACTTTATTCCATACAATTTGCTCCATTGTGCACCGTTATTCACAAACTTGAACAAATTGAGCTCACACAAATACATTGTCGTGTAAACACATAAAAACACAAAGGAATATTTAAAAAATAGACACTGCTACGAAACTCGTAGACATTCGTAGCAGCGTAGCATCTACGAGGCGTAGACATTTGCATGTAGCGCGGGAATAAAGCTAACCACAATGTACCGATATACGGATGCAGTGACATCCTATGTGCTCCTAGTGAATATAGCGACTATTTCCTAGCATGTAATATTTTCTGATGTCATTCAGGAAGCGTGAGATGGGATTTCAATTTTCGTAATGAAATATTGTTTATGTAGTAAATATTATGAAGCTTTTTATTAATTATTCAATAATTTATTTCCAATTATTGTTTTTTTTTTCAAATCAAATAGTTTACAACAGTCAACTATGTGCTATAAGCTTTTCACAATAAAAATCAAAAAACGTTTTCCACGTCAAAAAGCGAGTTTAATTTTCATGCTTGCCAATATTTTGGTAAAATTTCCCCACTTTTTGGCACACAATGCTGCGTGACTACTACAGTCGTTGGTCCGTATTGTGGGATGAGTCCAGTCACCCTGCGGTATTTGGGGGCTTGCAACTGCAGTACAGTGACCTCACGCGTACGCGAGCGGGGCGCGGGGGGGAACACGGAACTAGGTCAGGGACCCGCCCCCATACTCCTCTCCCCCCCCTTTGCCCCGCACTCGATCGACCGCCAAAAATTTTAACGCTCACACAAACGAAAATCAGAGGAAGGACACAATGATAGGCCGACAAATCATTGTTTGATTTGTACAGACGAGCACAGTTTGAAGTTTCGAATTGTGGAGTTGTACGCGATTGTACTGTAGGAACGGATTGAGTATAGAGAATATCGTTCGATATAATTTGATTGTGCCCACAATTACCTTTTGTAATAAAGAATATAGGTCGTTTTCTGCAGTTTTTTTTAATAACAAAAAAAAACAAAAATGTCTACGGCTAGTATATTATTGACAAAACAATGAATTTTAAATATGCGACAGTACTGAATAAAAACACATTTATTTCGAAATTACAACTTCAATGAATGATTGCAAGTTGTATTTGATTCTCCACTCACACTTCATTCATCATACATATGACGTACCTACTAGCTACTTCCTTTACAACGTGACGTCAGTCGTCATGTTTTTCATTCAACAGTCTATTTAGAAAGATTTATTCATGAATCTGATTGATATGCTGGTTGATATGTGATTTAGAATTCCATTTTTGTTTTAGTTCAAGTCTTCGAACATCTGTGTCATTTACAATAAATCCGATTCCATTCATAAATCTTATAATTAAATATATGATCTATATAATTGATTGGAATGACATAACTGACAAAATGTGGGTGTTCTACAGGTCACCTCTACCTGCCTGACCCTTCGAGGATTACAAGCGTAATAATATGTTAAGATATTATTACATTAATGGGGATGGGGGTGTGTATAAAGACATTTAATATACTAACGATATATTGGACTTAAATGTATTGTATTGTATAACGGGCTGGTTTCCGCAACTCCAACTTAAATGAAATGTTATGTTACTTCATGGCGTCTTTTCTATATAATAACTTAAATCTCTTTGGATGTGAATCATTATTCATCATCATCATCGTTGGGTCCGGCCAGTCTAACCAGATGTAGCTGAATACTAGAATTTTACATGGAGCAACTGCCTGTCTGACCTCCACAACCCTGTACTGGGCAACACTACACCCCTTCGTAAGACGTTACTGGCGCGAATCACTGTTTATCAACTTGGATTCTGACGTCGTCATACAGGTAGCGTTGACAAATCTGATAAAAAGAATACCGTAAATTTAAGCTCATTGCGTCTAAATCATTCGAATGAAATATTTACTTCACTTCCCATTCTCAGTACATATCAAACGAAAGCCGCAAAGCTATTTAATCTCTATTTATCTTTAAAATGGCTTTTCCTTATCGTCTTCGCACCACATTCGCATTCCATATTCAAATAGGAAGTGACAATATTACTCGCGACGGAAGAACGAAGGAAATAAGAATACCGGCCATATTTGTTTGTGACGTCATATTTGAATGAGAACGGGTTCGAAAGTTCGATACGTTATGTTCGGTCTTTGGCGGTCGGTTTGAAATTCGAGTTCGTAGAAGTTTGACTGTGGTAAGATTGTTGTATTTAGTACGAACTGTACGAAGGTAATTTGATAATATTTCAGCTTTTCAAGTAAAATGGGTTTATTTAATGTTGGCTTTTGATACTATGATATTTGCACATAACATTATTTTCATGTCTGTATTACCCAAAGGGTCAAGCAGAGATGTACCTGTACTACAAGGCCCATGCAATACTGGAAAGTATAATATTAATAACTTGTTGTTATTGAGATTTTTCATCAGGAATTTCATAGTAGCAGCTACAGAGTCTGGATTAGTGCCCGGTTGATGGCAATAGGCTTGCCCCCTTTTACATGGGGCTTAACGTAACTGGCGAAATGTGGGTGTACTATTAGGTACACCTCTGCCTAACCCTTCGGGAATTACAGGTGTGATGTTATGTTTGTTATGAGTAGTCCCTACCAGAGTGCAATCCTATGTAAAATATTGACGAAATGTGCAATTTCGTAACCTCAGCTTCTAAGCTTTGCTTCACTCAAGAAGGGAAATAAATATCTTTAAAATTGATTAACCATTTCAAACATTTGTTATTTGGATAAAAGTTTCAAAGATATACTATGTACATACGTACTAACATGATGACTTGTAGACAAATATGGAAGAAAGAGTCATGCTGCTATTTATTGGAATAAGGGTAGGAAACTGATGATAAATGTTATTATGATGGGATTATTTCATGCAGAAGAAGTTTTAATCATGTTGAAAGATTAAAACTGGTCTTTCATCGTAAGATTAAATTTCATTATAGTCAAATTAAAGGAGATTTTGCAAAGTATTGGCAAGTAAAAAAAACGACGTTTTCCTTCCTCAACACAAATGATAATATCTTCGTTGTTCGCCGACGGAGCACGTAGTTAATTTCATATTAAGACGTTCAAAGGGCTCTTTCCTTGTTCTTGGAACGAGAAAATCGAACGCATACGATATTATGCTAATTAGTTACTTATCTCAGCTTCACGTGCCTCGAGTTTGATAGATACAGTATAGGTATTGTTCTGATTTTCTTGTACTAGGGTATTATAAAGGAATACTTACAAAATACTCCTAGATACGTAATTACTTACCTATGTATTTGACATTAACTAGATCCGATGCGATTTGATTCGTGCTCGTGGCTAAATAATAACAGCCGCACTTGCCGCGCTTGCCTAGGTCGGATTGTGGATGGATGAGCATCATTAGCTTCATACCGGGTTTCCTTCATACCTCGGAAAGCACGTTAAACCGTTGCTCCTGGCTGTCATTGTAAATCTTTGTCAGTCGTAACAGGAAGTCAGTGGCCCGAAAGTCTGACATGCAGTCTTTCCAAGGGGTATCGTAATACCCATTACTAACTGGGTTGTGGAGGTCAGCTAGGCAGTCGCTCCATGTAAAATACTGTATATCCTCCATGTAAAATATGTATGTAATCAGGTTTGACTGGAAGCCGACCCCAACATAGTTTAGGAAAAGTCTAGGCAGGCGATGAACTAGGATTGATCCTATATGTATTAATCTGTCGTTTGAGGTATTAGAACCAACAGAATACTCATTTTATTAATATAATTTAATTAGGTACTTGGTATCTGAATCCCGACATAACATTGTGTGGCATTAATTCTTAGAAATGATTGAATGGTTCTGAATTGCTTGAATATCGAAACATTGTCTCTATTATAGTAATCGTTATCTGTTCAATGCCTTGTCGTGAACGTTTAACTCTTCTGAAGGTTGCAGTGGAGATCTCTTCATAGATTTTGTCGCCTTCATTTGCAAGTGAAGATAAAAAACAAAAAACACCAAAATACTTTTAGCATTCCTTATTATCATCACTTCATCACACATTCATCCACTGCTGGGTCTGAGGCCTTTCTTTTCTTGTGCCAATCTCCACGTTGCTGTGCCCGCCTCATCCAGGTTTTTCCCCCGATGGCAACTATATATGTCGTTTACCCATAGCACTACTTCACGTAATTTGCTATAAGTAAAATTTTATACGAAACACGTCATAAACTCATCAATACAATCCGTCACGCTGATAAAAAATAAAACTAACGCCGACTTATTTCCTACTAAGTTAATAGTCCGAGAAAAATGAGGTAATATGTTAGAAACCGTCGCGCAATATGCTTCAAGTTGGTCGACTGTTAACGTAGTAATATAATAAGTAATGGTGTCACTTACAGGCCTTACGGAGAACACATTAAGTTATGGGAAGGTTCCTACGAGGGATTTATAGATCTATTTGCTCGGGTTTATTTTTGGCACCGTGTACGCCTTCGGAAAATTTGGAAGTGTTTACGAACATTTTGTTACAATTTGAAGTGGGCTTCTAGGTGCCATGTTTCTTTTTCTAGTTTGTATATCGATATTGCCAGGTAGAATGATATCAGGGGGCCGTGAAACAACAGAAAGCCACATAAGGCGCGAAATACACAGAAACGGCGTAAGGCGTAAGGTGCGGCGAAGGCGTGGAATTTATAAGGAAACGAAAGAACGGCGTGCCTGCGCCGCGCCGCTTGAGTGTAATTTACGACACGTCGCCGATGTACATTTTGTATGAAAACGCTTTGAAGCGGCATCATGCCTGCACCGCGCCTTCAACGTACGCCGTTTCTGTGTAATTCGCGCCTTAAACAATCATAGTGTACCCGTTTTCTTTCTCGTTTTCTCTTTTAAGCATGACAATTTCGTAAAACGTGAAAAAAAAGTAAAAAAAAAATGTCATCATCATCATCATTCCTTCACCATCAGCCCTTGTCCCATACTTTATGCGGTCGGCGCAACACTTTCTATTCCTCCATTCTGCTTTGTTAACTATCACGCCACTATTCACTATATATTTTCTTTCATATCTTCCTCACACAATCCTTCTATCGTTTTCATGATTTCTATTTCATAAATTCCTTGATTTGTATGACGACATCTTACTAACCGTGATATTTATCTGTTGTCATAGGAGAACGGGCGCGCGGCGCCGGACCTGACGGCGTCGCCGGGCCGCGCGCCGCCCGGACCGCCGCAGCCGCCGCGCGCCAACCACGCACCACCCTGCGTGCTGCAGCCAGACTTCCGAAAGGTAACCATTATATTGAAAGAGGAAATAAATCACTTATGCTTAAGCTATAAGGTTGTGGATAAGCTGGTAGATGGTGAACTAGTCCAAGTGTTCAGTGTTGGATTTGGCAGGCATCAGTCGTGTTACTTTGTGTAATTTATGTCATAATGACTGCCCTCGAACGTGTGAAAGAAAACATCGTGAGGAAATAGCAAGTCCTCATCATCTGCCTAGCCTTTTCACAACTATATTGGGGTCGGCTTCCAGACTAACCGGATGCAGCTGAATACTAGTATTCTACATGGAGCGACTGCCTCTCTGACCTCCACAACCCAGTTAGTACTGTGTAATTCGATACCGCTTGGTAAGACTGGTTGTCAGACTTTTGGGCCACTGACTACCTAACGACTGTCAAAGATCTACAAATGGCAGCCACCAACGGCTTAACGTGCTTTCCGTGCACGGAGGAAAAAATATGAAAAAAAAGAATAAATATAGAAATAAAATATTATGAAAGGGTTATGATTTTGAATATGGAAATAGCACGTCCTAAAAGACATAAATTCTAATCATGTGACACTTACCAATCTGCACTGGGCGCGTAAGGTGGAAAACCGCGTAGCTCCCACTGAAAGAGGCCTATGTCAAAACAGTGGAATTATTCGAATTTAACTTGTATAGAGGTGTTCAAACTAATACGATTCCCCTCAGAGTCACTAGAGCTTTTATTAGGTTTCCTAAGCGGCCGCTGCTGTCCAAAACTGAGCTCTGTTTGGAAACCCAGGCTATACTAACACCCTTTTAAAATTTTGAACTTGTCCCCATATGCTGCAAGAAATACGTCTTTCATTTGTAGAATTACAAACGAAGGGTGCTACTTCAACAAGCCATATAAAGGCCCGACAAATATATTGCACTTACTTAGAAGTTGTGCAGGGACTACGGGAACTTTCTGATTTCTACTTTTGTAAGATTCCAAGAACTATTGAAACTCTTTAAGTTGCACTCAGCAAAAGAGTAGAAATAAACTTTTTTCGACTGTGGCAATAAGCGAAATAAAAGTCCAGTAATCTTCGCCACTGATAATATATTTACTTATAATTTGGAAAATAAAAATAACAGTTTTAATTTTTAAAAAGTCAAAATCAGTGGCGAAGATTACTGGACTTATTTCGCTACAAAATGGCTCCGATCAGGTAAATAGTCTAGTAGTTTCAGAATCCACAAAACGTGTTTCTTATGTATGTGTAGTTCATGAGAATCAAATAAAATAATATGTTTAGGCTACAACAACAGAATAACAGGATGTTTTTAGACATGGCAAAACTTTTTGTTTTGTTTTGCTGTGTTACCTCAAAATACGAGTGTGGAGTTTCATTCCTGCCAGTATGCAAATTTTAATTATTTATTTATGCATAAAGATAAGAGACATAAGTTTTTAAACTGACGTGGGCCACAAACACTTATTAATTAATTAATTAACATTAAAAACGGAATATTTACAATTTTTATTTTGAGCTCTCGATATTTCAACGCTGTTTCAAGCGCCATGATCAAGGATAAACAGATAATATCGGGAACTCAAAATAAATAGTCAACATGGTAAATATTCCATTTTTGAATTTATGATAAGTTATGAGATGCTTAAATGTCCAAAAATGGATGTTTAAGCAGACGTTACTTATTAGAATTACTTAACTTTAATCAGCCTTTGGTCTCAAACAGTTTTTTACCCGACTACGGCGATGACAAAACGAAGGGTTATGATTTTAGCAGTATATGTATGTATGTCTGTATTGACGTAAGTTCCTCCGTAGCGCCTAAATTATTCATCCGATTTTGATGAAAAAGGTATCAATCGATTTGTTAGTATGGCCCGGGTAACATAGGCTACATTTTATTCAGTATTCAGGTTTTTTTGTTGTAGTATACCGCACAAATACTTGTACAGATCAATATATGTGTACATTTTTAGGCATCCTAACTTTTATGATCTATACCCGTTTTAAGTGATGGCGAAAATGGACATTGTACTTGCAACGTCCATATCATATGCTACTAAGTATTTTCAACTTCTTCAGAATATCTTTACCTATAACTATTATTTCCACTACACAGGTATCAGGAGTAAGCAATGAAATATTCAGGCAGATTGAAATGGTTGAGAATGACCACGATTCAACAACCGCCGCGGCGCTCGAGGTCAGTACCAAAATATTTAACTTATTCCCTAAGTATTGAAATAATTTGCGTACTTAGCATATCTTTGGAAAATGTTCGCGTTTTGATGTTGTGCCTAATTACGAGAGGCGACTTATTTCTGTCAAAAGTTTCTTTTAAAAAGTTATTAAAAAACCATTTTATAGTGATATGGGACCTCATTTAAAATATAAAATATACATTATTATTTTGGGTTCTGTTTCGGTTTGAGGATCTGGAGGCTATGGTCACATTATTTGGAAGACAATTTGCACAGATTTATTAATATTGTTTCCAATAGACTAGACAATGAACATGTTAGCAAAATATATGTAGGTACTTAATGTTCTCAGGGTGAGATATATACAGGTGTAAAAGGACCCTTCACGAAGCCGTCAACCGATCATTCTGTACATCACACTAACTCTACGCAAAAATGATTGCTGAGAAAAGACTTGTTTTTTTTGTGGTGAAAAATTACGGTTTACAGTAGGACTCAATGTAACGCGCTTAAAACATTGTCCTATTGGATGCATTGAATAGTACAGGGGTCAGGGAGGTACTTCAAATATAACATTAAAAACTTGTATAAAAAAAACTTGTGAAAACGTTGGAACTTTGACCCCCAATTTCTCCTTAACTGTAAGGTTCCCATGTATGGTCTAGGACAAAAAATTATCGCAATGTCGGGGAGAACAAGGGCCTTTCGGCTTCGTTAAGGATACTCTTACACCCATTTTGAACTTCACTAAGAACGTACTTTGGCTAAGCATGTATTCCTTATTTCACTATTATTCGTTGTTGCACTACTGCCAAACTAAATTGTAAGATACAGACAGAACTGTATGTAAGCCAAATCACGTACTTACTAATGCTTAAAGATCTCGGTCCCAGTAATGGTAACGACAAAATATGCCATTCAAAAGCTTATCCTATCCGCGACAAAAAAACGAAAGTAGCTTTACTCAAAACCTTTTTTATCGGCTCCAGTTTACTGAGCGTGTTCAATATATTGTGTTCAATGTTTCCAGGCGGTGGAGCGCCGCGGCGAGATGATTGTACGAATCCTGGAGATCAGACAAGTGGGCCGTAACAATATTGAAGCCGCCAAGAAGTTCTTCTCATTACAGGTAAGAAAATGTTGCTAATTTCTAGCTTTAACTTATATCCTGAACACATTACTTAAGGCAAATGATGCCTGATGACGCCATGATCTCGGGTTGAGTCAACCAGCGCTCATGGCACTTGCAACAGCGTCGAAATATCGGGAGCTCAAAATAATGAACAATCACTAAAGATATCGCGTAAGTGACAGTATGTACGTACGCATGTATGACAGTAGTTTAGTTGTAAACCGTGAAAGCTTAAAACAGAGCTAACAAATATTTTACTGCTTTGGTTAATTAATGAATATTACAATGGAACATAATATCATGCCTATAATCCCCGAAGGGTTAGGCAGAGGTGTACCTAATAGTACATCCACATTTCGCCAGTCATGTTTAAGTCCCATGTAATAGGGGGCGAGGCTATTGCCATCAACCGGGCACAAATCCAGACTCCGTTCTACTATGAAGTTCCTGAAGAAAACCTTAATAATAATTTGCCCGACTCTGGAGTCGAACCCAGGGCCTTATGCTCAGCAGTCGCGATTGCACCACTAGACCACCGAGGTCCGAAGGGTGAGGAACGAGACCTGCTTAGGTTAATAAATGATTAATTGCAATACTGAAAATGTCTTTGTGTTGTACTAAAATTGACTGTGTACATGAATGCAACACTAGCACTATACAGTGAATTAGTAGTAGTTAGTTCGTCCCCTTCTTTATTGATGAATGAAATTGTACAATGCTATATTTACTTTGGTATTTTTTTGTACAATTTTATATACGTTCAGATTAAAAACGCTGTTTTTTAACTGATAAAGGGTCAGAATTTAATAAACTCCTGTTATTAAAATAACCGCGGAAACCTCAGTTAATAAAGTTAGTACTTCTGAAACAAAATGGAACCTCCTGACTGTTGGATTAAAGCTTTATAATATTTACGCAAGAAAGCTGCATTATATGAAGACGAGTTCGCTATTAGTTTTCGCTTTCTGCAACAATCTGAACTTATTACAATGCATTTTCCTCAAGTCAGTGTAACTTTGATGAAACTCTTGGCATCTTTTGTTATTCACAATAGTAAAACCAACTACAATAAATTGAAAACAAATCGTTGGGTGCAATGAATACTGATTATGGCACGAACTTCTATGAAAATAAAGTAGAATATCGTGATTGGAAAATATAAAAGAAAACATCAACTCATGAATAATCGAATAACTACTCTAATAATTTCACTGTTCTTTATAAAAACGAGGAAACATTAATATTTAAAACAGCTCAGAACAGTGATTGGAGACGGTGTTAAGACTTCTTTTTTTTGAAAAACACTAGTCTTCTCAGGTAATTTTCCCGCTCCATTGACCCGAATAGTCTGCTCGTAGCCTAGTACGGGACCCACTGTGAAAGAACGCTACTCTAGTGAACCCTTTTGTTCGAGACGGGATGGCCTAGATCGTTGGGAATGTGAACGCAATTTAGCCCAGCATTGTTGGGGTGTGCAGCACGGTTCATACCACAGCTATGTAATATTGTTCAGTATAGATTCTGTGGTTTATTCCATTTGCGGTTTCCTTGAATTGCGTTGTGCTTTGTGCAATACAATACTATTGTCGTAAGGCGTCAGATTGGTTGGGAATTGAAAGCGCCTATTTGTAGCATCGTTTTTTGTTGAATGAGACTTTTTATGTTCATGTTTAATCTACAGTTTTTATTTTTTTATTTTTTATATTCATGTTGCAGTCGTCCCAATATAGGACGTAGGTTTTATAAGACGTTATAAGATTTTATTAACGTACCTATACTCTACAAAAATAAAAAATAGTCTTACTTTTGATTCATAATAACCCTTGTAAACAATCAATCAGTGTTTCAGTAAAAATACTCCAATGTCATACAAAATTGTGTACACCTTTTAAAAAATTCTCCCATTCTCTCCACAGGACTCCCGTCATATAGTCCAACTAGTGGAAATAGTGAAGCGACCCGGCCAGACCCTGGGACTGTACATCAGGGAAGGCGACGGAGGAGCGCGGACGGATGGGGTGTTCATCTCCCGGATAGCACTGGAGTCTGCCGTCTACAACAGTGGATGCCTCAAAGTGGGGGATGAGATCTTGGCTGTGAACCTCGTGGATGTTCGGAGGATGTCCCTGGATGATGTCGTCATTATCATGTCGATACCCAGGAGGCTGTTGTTGTGTACGAGGCAGAGGAAAGGTTAGTTTTGTTTGAAGAATTACAGAAACTGTTTTACATTAAGGGGTCAGTCAAACTGTACGGGCAAATAGCAGACCAGACATTTATAGAAGGTGTAAACAGACCCTTCACTAAGTCGTTAACCAAGCATTCTGTACATCACACGCAAAAATTATTGTTGAGAAACGGCTGTTTTTTGAGGTGAAAACCACGGTTTGCGGCAGTACTCAATGTAACGCACTCATAGCATTGTGCTGATGGATGTATTGAATAGTACAGGGGTTATGGAGGTATTCAAAATAAAGGTTGTTTTTATATTTTTTTATTAAAAAAAAAAACTTGTGAAAAAATTGGAAGTTTGACCTCTAATAAATATCTACGTAACTAAAAGGTTCCCAAGTATGGTCGCAATGACAGGGGGAACCAAGTGTCTTTATGCTTCGTTAAGGGTCTTTTTACATCCATTAGATACTTCAGTGCATATTTTTTGTAGGTGTCTGAGTGCGGAGCTGCGTTTATAATCTGTCCGCACCAGGTTGTTCGAACCTTAATTGAGTTTAGTGACATCATACACGAGCCAAAGAGTGCGATTAGAATTGGAGACACAAGACGATTAAACAACACTTTTGTGTCCGCCCAACCCCGACAACTCCAAAAACCCACTTTTGCCTGTTATATTAATTGAAAAACCTTAAAAATATAGCATGGTGTCCAATGTTTCTGCCTGAAGAAACTCTCTCCCTCTCTGAAATTTTCAAGAGCAAAAACAGACACAGATCTTCCTTCAGGAATTTCTTTGCGTTTATTTTTTCTTTGTTTCCACATATTTCCTACTAGCCAATGGCTAACGTAATGACTTCATCCTAATCTAATCAACAGGTAAATCAGGACCAGGCTCGCCATCCATGCCGCGGTCGGAGCACAAGCCACCGCCAGTCGTTGTGCTCAAGAGGGACTGTCGAGATGATGACGAGAGGGAACGGGATCGAGTTGATGGACTTTATTCACAGTAAGTATTTGAAATAAAATGACATTAATAAAATGTAGCCCTCCTAACCGTTTTCGGTCACGGATTAACCGGAGATTAGTCATCGGCACGGCAGATAATATATTGCAGAAGGTGTGTGCGCAAGCACAGGTACGCTCTCTCTTCCCTGACCTTCATAGTTAGTTAGTTCGTAGTTTTATTATATAAATTCAAGCCGCAAAATCTCCGACTCCTAAGTATAGGTCTGCGTAGCTAGTTTAGGAGCCCGGAATCCTGACAATAATTTTAAACTTGGTAGTACAACCCATTGTTTCCAAATGCTTTGTACTGTGCTGTTGTTTTTTTTTATGTACTAAATAAACTAAACTTATATAATTATGTATAATAGTCCCATACGACCGGAGAGAAATCAGGCGCAGTACCAATGTCTAAGTCCTTTCCAAGGCACGGGGGTATCATATAGCCTACTTCCAAAATCCGGACTTTGAAGCGAAATTCTTAAACCCAATAACATTTTTTGCCCGACTCGGGAATTGAACCCAGGACCCCACAGCCGCGCTTGCGACCGCGAGACTAACGGAGCAGTACAAATTATTTATCAAGGCTATTATGAATAATTTCGGTTGCCCTACACTGACATTAAAAGTACTGAACTAAGCTAAACACTCAACGTGAAAACCAATTCTAGAACGAAAACGGTTGCCTCTTTTCTTTTAATCAAATCTCTCAAAATGGCAACAACAGAGACAGTTCAAATTGTAAACCAACTTTTTCAATCACATTTTACATCTTATCTATCTATCTTTTTCCTTAGTAATCAAAACAGTAATGTCTAAAAGTTTTACAACTTGCAGTCTCTTCTTGCTGTACTTGCTTTATTTAATAAGTTCTTTGATCATGATGATTCAAATGAATATAAGATATTTATTTTGTAAATTAGTTGTAATGTTCAAATTAATTTATGTAAGGAGCTCGTGGCTAAATAATAACAGCCGTTTGGGTGAATCGTTAGGTTAAGCCACGCTTGCCTAGGTTGAACCGTGGATGGGTGACCACCCATAACTTACCTAGTTTCCTCCGTGCCTCGGAAAGCACGTTAAGTCGTTGGTCCCGGCTGTCATTTGTAGATTTTTGACAGTCGTTACAGGTAGTAACGAAAGTCAGACAACCAGTCTTACTAAGGGGTATTGTATTACCCATTACTAACTGGATTCTGGAGGTCAGCTGGTATTCAGCTGCATCCGGTAAGACTGACAGCCGACCCCAACATAGTTGGAAAAAGACAAGCAGATGATGTTCAAATTCATTTACTTGATGCTGAATGCGGTCGTCCATATGTATTACTATTTGGCGCAGCCGTGAGGCACACAATATTGTCTCTTTTTTTTCTGTTTAATTTACGTTTGATATTGAGTAGATTTAAGTTTTCTTTATTTTATTTGTTTGTTGTGTGCACTTGTGGCATGTGCCAAATAAATATGTTTTCTTTCTTTCTTTCTTTCTTTACCCGTCCAGAAACGTTATACCTTCTTTCAAGATATGACTACCAATTTTTCATGGCTAAAAATTAAAGTACCTACCTACTTGTTACCTCAACAGACACGGTACGCTGCGATCAGCGGGGCCAGGTGGAGGTGTTCGTCCAGTTGGTGACGGCAGGGAAGAAAGAAGTCGGCTGCAACTTGGTGCTTTGTCTCCTGATTCTACGGCTCTGGATTTATATTACAATCCAAGACCGCCGTCCGATCATTCTACATGGAGGTACAGTATATTGTGTTAATCTTTTATTAAATCCTCTAGATAAAAATCTCGTGTCACGGTGTTTGTGTTTATGGTGGAACTCCTCCGAAACGGCGCTACCGATTTTTATGAAATTTTTATGTATATTTAGTAGGTATGAGAATAGGTCGTAAAGTATATTTCACACCGCTAACGAAGGTCGCGGGGCACAGCTAGTTTCATATTAATTTTATTTTTTGCATGAGGTCCGATTCCCAGGTCGGGCAAAGTGTTATTGGGTTTTTCCATCAGGAATTTCTCAGTAGCAGTCACGGAGTCTGAATTAGTGCCCGGTTGATGGCAATAGGCTCAACCCTTATAGGACTTAAACATAACTGGCGAAAGGTGAGTGTACTATTAGGTACACTCTGCCTCTAAACCTTTGGGGATTGCACACGTGATGTTGTTATGTGCAAAATGTTATAACATGCAGGAGACGTCGTCATGACTATCATATGAATACCTATTGGTTACCTGAATAAACAAGCATCTTAAGGAATTATTAGTCAACATCATGATTCACAGTCTGCCTGCAATTAAAGAAGATTTGTTTCTTTTTTTTTCTAATTATAATTTTATAGTTGGTATATTGGAGTTACCACTCCATTAACCGAATGCAGTTGGATACCTTCCCAATATAGTTGAGGAAAGGCTAAACAATGAAGATGACCATCTAGAAAAAAAAATACGAATGATGATATTAAAAACTCATGATAAAATCCTTTATTAAATTAGTCAGATATACGTGAATCACCCACAGCATGCAAACAGAATTTCAAGTTCTATTTTCTTCCATCCACAGCTACCGTCCACCACCACCGGTGATAACAGAGCAGCCAAAGTCCCAAGCGACGCATTTCGTACCCTACGAGCGATCCTACCCAAACACACTGGATAGTTTGGCGGAGAAGGTGCACTCTTTTTACCCAGCTGACAGCGGAAGATATGAAAGGTGACATTTTATATTCTTCATGGCATGTTTTACGACCTGCATATAAGTCCAAGGGATGGAAAAGAGATGATGATTGAATGATCAAGAATGAATGGGACTGGCATAAGCGAAGAAGCTGTTGAGAGTTGTGGGAATACGAAGCACTTTAAAAGGGCTTTTCACAGTCATGACAAGGCCCTCTAATTTTGTATAAATTCTGATTTGTTTCTATTTTTCGCGGTTCTTTGACACAGACTTTTTCTCTTTTAAGCTCTTGGGCTTCTGAATTAAATTCTTGGTCTTTTTTCAGTACGCGTTTTGGAGGCCGTGTTCCACGGTCCGGATCGGAACAGCAGTTGCCTAGAGCAGAAACCCATTCTGATTTCGGTAGACATTCTTTGCTCAGATCAAGCTTGAAGGCTTCAGCTGCAACTGGAGGTAAGGGTTCTTCTGTTGAATTAATGTTTCTGCTAAAATAGACCTTAATGTCCATTAGACTGTATCTAATATTGCGTAATACTATTTCAGCGACAAGTCTAAGATACAATCAACGGTACGGTGGCGTGGGCATGCCAGGATCAGGCTTATCAGGCACTGGATTGACAGACTCCGCATTGGGAGGAACTAGTTTAGGCCCTGGGCTTCCTTCTGGACTCTCAAGCACAGGACTCAGTGGCCTCACTGGTTCAAGTCTCGTCGGATCAGGCCTGACAAGTTCTGGCCTAGGATCAGGTTTAGGAGGAACTGGCCTGGGTTCCACACTGTCAGGAGCATATGGAACTACTGGGCTGGGTCTACCATCGTATAGTAGTAAATTTGGAACAGCTAGGAGGAATCGAAGTCTGGACTATTCTTCAGACACAGAGGCTACGGCTCCTACTAGAACTCCTTACTATTCTGGACTCAGTGGTTACAGGAGTAGCACTTTGGGCAGGGATATTGGATCGAAGTTTAATTCGTTGCCTAGAGATGTGAGGGGAACTGGACAGAGGTAAGCATCACTTTCTCTCACAGTTTTGTATCCAAAAACAGTTTTATCTATGAATTGTGTTGCTCCAAATAGGTTGGGGCTAAGCAGGCGAGCAGGAAGTATTCTTCAAGATGAGCCGGAGCCTTTGTCTTCACGTTTAGATCTTCGTTCTTCCAGAGGTAAGATAAAAACAAGACAAAACTTCTAATAAATGTACCAAAAGACACCCTTTCAAAGGGATAATTTGATTAACAGGTCGTTTACCGTCCTCTCCTTCAGTATTCACTTCGGACGAGTACAGGGCGTGGCTATCGCGGGCGCCCTCTACCAGCGCCCTCTATGAGACGCTGCGTCCGCGACTTCCAACGCACTATTCAGCTGAAAATATACACGACGCGCTCAAAAATGTAAGAAAATCTACAGTATTTGTTTATTCCTAGTTTCATCGATATTTTTCCTCTAGATAAATACCGGTTCTTTTCAGATGGAAAGTGCCAGCCGATTTGGATCATCATTAGGTCTAGCAGGACGTCGGGTGGAAAGACCACGGCACTTGCCTGCTCGGTCAGTTTCTTCGCAGCAACTGGGTGCCACGAACCAGCTTGGAGCAGGGGCCGGAGGGTCACCTTCAGCCCGTCGGGTCCGCCAGCTACTTGAACTCGGGTCACGGTTCAACTGTCCCAACCCAAGCCCGGTTCCAACGCCGGGATCTCGTCATCAAAGACACCTTGACATAAATCCTAATGGTAAAGTATATAATGCTCTTTATTCTTTGACAGCTGCTATTCTATTATACAAATACACCTTTCTTGCATTAGTACGCCGCAGAACGTTGTGATGAAAAAAAAAAAAAAAATGTAATGAAACAATTAGGTGAAATTTTGACCAGTCACAAACCTTTTTTTCAACAAGAGTTTTTTCAAAATAATCTCATTGTTTGCAGAGTTCCTAAAATATAAAGCAGAAAAGCCAACTACGGGTGGTCTTTCTGCGTCCATGACCGGTCTATCAAGGTTGTCTGGGGGAGTATCAGGCATGCTATTTGTACATCTCTTGGCGGGTCGTGGTCTTCGGCCTACTGCGTCAGGTTCATCGCCGGGGTCCCCACCCTCAGGCCCCCTAGCACCTCCGCAGCCAGCAGTTGCACCCAGAGACCTGTATTGCGTACTGGAATGTGATCGTGTGCATAAAGCTCGTACTGTGGTGAGTGTAACATTATTCGTAGGTAGGAATAGTATAATGATTAAATAGCCGAAATATGGTGGTTTGACATCAAACCAGATCAGTGGTCCACATTAGCCCTTGGTCGAAAGCAGTGGAAATCATGAGGAGAAACCTTTGTTCAGCAGCACTGACATTAATGGTCAGTGCAGATATGATATTTTTTGTTTTTGCTTTGATTATTTAATAATACATATTTAAATAATTTGGTGTCTATAAGTGCAAATACCCCTTCATAATCGTAGGTCCGCACCGGCGAACTAGCTTTCGACTGGGACGAGTCATTCGAGCTGGACCTAGTAGACAATAGACAACTGGACGTTCTGGTCTACTCCTGGGACCCGCAACATAGGCACAAGCTCTGCTATCGAAGTGCTGTGACCCTGCCTGATATGCTCTCGCGCTCACCTTCTCATCAACTGGCTCTCAAGGTAAATTTTCGACTGAGTAAGAATGAAAATACATTAATTTAATACAGACCAGACTAAAAAACACACAGATTCTGCGATACACAAGGGAAGAAGAGGAAAAAACACAGGGATATATGCTTCTCGTTCAAGAGTTCTTATATTACTGGAGATATTTTCTGTGGTCATTCTCAAAATAAATTAAAAATATCGCCAAGTAGCCTCGTGGTCTAGGTGAAAGGTTTCAGTCTTGTCATTTTGGTCCTTTTGGTCCTTTTGGTATTGCAAATATCTATATGCGGAGGTGAGCTGTCGGCGTTTTCGCCATCACGGTGCCGATTTCTGAACTCCATATTTAAATCCTATTGTTATTCCCAGATGGAACCCCGTGGAACGCTATACATCCGTGTTCGACACGCAGAGCCGCACGATCTCTTCCGAAGACGGCCGGCGCCTCCACGAAGTAACGCCCTGTTCGGTGCTGAGCTAGACACGGTGGTTGCAAGGGAGCCGCGACCGCCGCACGCTCCACCCGTGCCAATGATCGTCAGGAGATGTGTCGAGGAGATTGAGAGACGTGGCTTGGATATTATTGGTAAGTGCATGCTGGAATGACAAAGCACTTTTCCATTATCTATGCTTATTGATATTTAGAACGTATTTTGGTCATTATTATACGCTACTATCATAATCGAACTATATTTTATACTTTTTAGGACATCGCGACTTCTAAAAAAGGAAGAGGTCATGTATTCAGCCGCCATCTTTTTTTTGTCATATACTTTTGATTATTGTTTATTATTTTTTTAACACGTGTTAACTTTTATTTGTGTAGAAATACGCTAAAATGCCATATTTTTTTTAATAATATGTTTAACTAAGTTTCAATTTCGGCCGAATCTGGGACCAGGGCCGAAAGTTCGGTTTTGGTCTCGGCTGCAAAACCTGTTTCGGTCGTACACTAATTACAACATACACTGATTGAAGAAAAAAATGATATCCGCCTACTTGAAGAATAGGGACAGAAATCGGATATATTATTTATCCATAGTAAAAATAATTTAGTTGCTTCTAAATATATATTTCTTTTTCACAGGTCTGTACCGTCTATGCGGCTCAGCAATTAAAAAGCGCATCCTACGAGAAGCCTTCGAGAGGAACGCCCGAGGAGTGGAACTGGCCCCTGACTCCGTTCCAGACATCAACGTCATCACCGGCCTACTGAAGGACTACCTGAGGGAACTGCCGCAGCCGCTGTTCAGTCGCTGCATGTATCAGATGACTCTTGATGCACTGGGTTAGTATTTTTTTGGAATTCTGGGGTTAAGGTGGACTAGGTTAAAATGCAAAACATTAGGTACTACATATAGGGTAACTGGTAATTAGTGACCGATACTTAAACACGTGATTGTACTCGTGATAACAAACAACTTTCCCAAAGAAACTTTTTTTTTATACACACACTTTTATCACAATAACACAACAGCCGTATGAAATTCGCACGCGCGCGCCTGTGACCTATCAGCAGTTAGCCGTTTAAAAAAAATGTTTCTTTGGGAAAGTTGTTTAGTATCATAAGTTCAATCACGTGTTTGAGTATCGGTCACTAATTACCAGTCACCCTATATTTTGATAGCACTGAGTAAAAAGAGATCCGGAAATAGTTCGTTCCAAGGTCTTTGTTTTATTTCTGACAAATACCAAATAGAACACATATATTTCCTTCTTATACAAATGGCTTAATGACTTAAAGGTATGCCTGGTATATGAGATGATCGATAAAGTTCTAATAATTATATGATAATTCCCGAATTATCATATCATTAGCTTAAATAAGCTAAAAATACTTTCATAACAGTGTTCAGAAAAAATGAATTTAACCAACAACACTAATTCCAGTTATCAATCCTCAAAAATCGGGTGTTAGACAGTATATATTTTTAAAACATTTATTAATCAGGCCCCCCAACCCGTCCGTCATTCTTAATTTCCTCTTATTGTTTTAGGAATATGCCTCCCAGATGACAGAGAAGGCAACGCTCGACTAATGGCCTCAGTAGTTGAGTTGCTACCTCGAGCATCAAGAGCCACCCTGGTCTTTCTACTCGACCACTTAGCCCTGGTCGTGGCTGCTCAGGACCGTAACAAGATGTCCCCTCAACACCTGGCAGTAGCTCTGGCTCCTCCATTGATGCTTCATTCGCAGCCACCAACAGAAATGGATTACCAGAGGTCCATAAATGTTCTGCAGTGCCTCCTACAGATCTGGCCTGCTCCTAAACGTTCAGGTAATGTCACCTCTTGTGTCAATCTTTAGACTACATTGAGTGATTGAGATGTAAAAAACAACATGGTTGAAGACTTGATTTGACTGCTTGAATCTCAGATGAAGGAAATGCTGCATCATCAATCCTCATTGATGTAATGCTTGATTTCATATTGATTTAAAAATCAAATCGTTCAAGATCAGATTAGATTGTGACCCCCAAACAAAGCATTTGCCTGCATCTGATGGTGGTCAGATAAGAAGGTCTCCTGGTAAGAGTCTGGGGAAGCTCTCAGTCATAACTTAACAAAGTATCCACAATGTTGTTTTTTACATCACCATGCTAATTAGTAGCAGAAGCACGCACATAGTCACCCACTAGCATACTCCAGAAGTTAGACTCAAAAACACCACTAGACAACATTCCACTCCTCACTAAGCTAACTTCACCTATTGCTATACCTACTCATCTCATACGATCTCTCACTCTTCGCGCACACGGGCGAATTTATAAAAAAACTGAAGCTCTATTCCAATAGAACAGAAAAACTTATTACTTTTGTCAGTTTAAAAATTCCGCCTCAAAATTTTGCTGATCTTCTTATTCCTCTGGAAGAAAGATAAGATTGCTTATCCAGTAAAAAAAAGGAGAACCTCTCCTCATCAAAATTTTGCTCAAGACTGATCTACCTCTTCGTATATAATACGAGATTAAAAATTCAATACGATTTACATGCTATTATTTGGTTACTGGCTATTGTCCTCTTTGGAGATCTTCGGGTCTCTCCAAAGTCAAAGTCAAACCAACTATTTCGATTTCGAAAGCCCCTTTTGAATGTCAAATTACAAGGAATTGATTCAAATTGCTCATTGGCGAAGGTAGGTCCCATTTGCGAGTGAACTTTGTCAATTAAAGCCCTAACGCGCGTTAGAACACCCTCTAGCTCTCCTTCTGCATGCCCTAGCTGATCTATACTATACTTATACACTAGACAAGAACACTGAATGTCTAAAGGCTAAGCGGTCCCTTAACGCATGTATGTTTGTAGACAGTTCGGCGCGGCGAGTCAGTAACCGGGCCGCGTGGAAACAGAGTCAGTGCGTCGCCAGCGGCCTCACTCACACTCCCCCAAGGTATTACATACTACCTCCTTACTTGTAAGTAAGATGGGATGGGATAGCTGGCAGTAGAAGCTTTAGACGAAAAAGAAACAAAACACAATCTGCTGATACTTATGCCGGAATTCTAGATTAAAATTTTTAACAAAAAAAACTGTCGGTTAGAGTGTAATTGCCATGAAACTTTTATGCATGGATTATTCCTATTTTTGGTGATGATATTGAACATTTTAAGTAGTCTTTTCAATTTCACTATTTCCATCATCATCATTTTCCGACAGGCTTTTAACACTTTCAACTTTTATAACACTGAGAATGAAACCTCTTTTCTTATATTCCATTCTACCATTTTCCATTTCATTTTACTTTGTTCCATTGCAGCTTTTGAAAATGGTTTGACCATAAACGTCTTTTTCATTATTTCTGCGCAGGCCGAGTTCCGCCCTCAGTCAGTCCATATCGGCCTCAAGTGGCAGCATCAGCAGCATCTCCGCCGCCAGCTCTCTCGGGTCGGCCCGCGCCCGACCGCTCGCCGCCCGCACATGTAATCACCATTTCATAATAATTAGAGTACGAAACACAAAAATCTAAATAATCAAATATTAATAATATATGTGACCTTCTTATGTTGCAGGTTCTCTCATCAGTCAGGGCCGGCCAATATCGTCCGCAGTCGCCGCTCAGAGGCCCTCTGCCCGCGCCACCTCGGTCCCGACAGGTGACAGTATCCTCTCCCGGTTCGCCCAGCAGTAGCTCCGGGAGCCACAGCCCTGCGGATACAATTAAACATGGAGGATCTGTGTCCTCCATACTGAGGCAACCAGAGCGCACCGCCTCTCCGCGGTCGTCGCCGAGGTCCTCACCGCGCGCGTCTCCAAGAGCCTCCCCGAGGGATTCCCCGCGGACTAGCACGCCGCGGGACAGGGAGCACCAGTCGCGGGACTCGTCACGGGACCACTCGCGTGAGCACACGCCCCGCGAGCACACTCCTCGCGAGCACACGCCGCGCGAGCCCGGCTCCCGCGAGTCTCCGCGCTCCGTGATCCCGGGAACGTCGGCGGGGTTGGCCGTGACGCTGAACTCGCCGGGCCGCGGCGGCCTGTCTCCGCGCTACAGCTCCACCAACCCCTTCCTGCAGCAGTACGATGCGGAGGAGGAGGCCGAGGCGTGGCGCGCCGCCGACATATTCTCATCGTCCTCCACGCACGCATAGTGCTCGTAGCGAATTGAGATTTTCTAGTCAATTTTTTTAATCGAATCGAAAGAGTGCTACGATTCCGCTGTATATTATGTTGTTTATTCGACGAGCGTGGTGCGCGTTCGTGTAATGTTTGTTATATATAGAGCGAGTTACGATGTATATTACTGTGAGAATGTATACATGCTGAGGCGCGAGGTGACACGCCTCGCCGGCCGCCGGCGTCCCGCCCCGTAGCCACTATAGTGTTTATCGTATTGTATTGTACATTGTATATAATAAACGTATATGTAGGTACGCTCCAATTTTGTACCATTCGGGTGGGACCGCGGCGGGCGGCCCGCGGCGCTACACACATCATCCCACATATCAGAGACTTGTGTACGGAATCGACACCATGAAAGAGAATATCCAAGTTATTGACTAACAGACACCACTAACTGAGCAGCTTCCAAATATAAGACTAACGATAATCAAAGAATCATTACAAAATCACAATATTGTAGTATCGACGACGCACACAAGTCAGTAGCTCGAGTAGGGAGAGTGTATCATAGATCAGACGTACGGACTGTCTTGAGACTGAGACCATATCAGAGTAGCTCGTAGACTCGAAGGCTATCCGTCGTAGAACGAGCGATTACGTGCATATTGGAAACGTCTAGCAAACGCAAAGCTGTTGTGAATGTTAAAGTACTATTCAAATAATCCCCGTTCTTTAATAAAGTAATAAATATATAACATATATTAATTAAATATAGTGTTAGTGAAGCATTTTTACGAGTCGCTAATTCTATGAAGGAATGGAATTTATCCGTTTGGATCGGTCGCATTCTCAAGATCAGGGGTGCTGTGTTCGAACTTCGGATGGTCCCAACGGTCAAATGAATTTAATAAAGAAAAATGTACGTTAGCATTCGAAATTCGAAAACATAACCTCAGTTCTTATAACTAGCGTCTGCTAGACATATAAGAGTGGGAGAAATCGACCAATGACAGCACTGATCCTACTTTCACTGCCATGATTGGTCCATTTATAATAGAAAGCATAATAATTATACACTTGTTTATATGTCTGTCGGAGGCTACACGGTTACTAATTACTTTTGAGCGACACTTCAAGACGAAATTTTGTTATTAAATATTAAACTGTTTATAAAAATAGCATTGCACAAATAACACGACTGATATGGGACACAAAATGTTTTTGATACTTTTTACTTTTTGTACCTGTTCCTCGTTTGTAATAATGGATACTAGGGCTTCGTTGAAGAACCTCGCCTTTGCTGTACCTCTATAAATTTAAATAATATCAATGTTGGTGCACGAGTTCCCTTTATCCTCATTCATTTGTTCATCTTTCGCAGGGGCCTCTGACGCGTTCATCATAAACTTTTACTGTAAAGGAATTCGTGTACGAATAATAGTAACATTATCTTGTATGAAGGCTGAAATCGATGACAATACTCGTATGTAGCGATAGCTTTAATCGATCGTACTGATTGTTTAAGTCGACCGGTCGCCTTCATGAAGATTTTGTTCGTCGGTTCGTATCGCCGGACACTCAATGTTTTAGATGTTGTTTATATACGTGTGGAATACTAATTTCTATTGCAAAATATATAAATATAAGAGAATAGAGGGGTTATAAACACTCAATTTAGATAAATGGGGATGATCGCAGTGGATCATATTGATCAGTTAAGTGTTTAGTGTAGTACAATCATAAGTTCTTTGTTCGATGGGAGATCTTATACGAATATTTTGAAGATATTTGAGTCTTTTCTGATGTCCTTTTGGTCTGAAGGACGAAAATCTAGTTGTGACTGTTATCACGATGGTGTCCGGTGATAAGGATCGATAGCTTCCAGTCGCTGCGCCTTACTCGTTCTAGTAAAATTATGAGCTTAACAAAATTCGTTTAAAATATACACTTGTAATCATAAGACATTATAATCGACAGTAGGTCTCTCGCCTATTATTATGTAATACTTTAGACTTTGATACGATTGATCATGACTTGTATTGTTCACATTTAATCATGACTAAGGCGTGGTGTTTGGATGCATATAGCTGTACGGGTGTTTGCATGGCCGATGTTTTGTCGTACGAGTTATTTTGCTGTCACTTTTACATGACGATGTTTCGTAATCATTTAGATCAGACGAACAAGGATTTAGAATATTGTTATTGGTAAAAGTTAAACGAATTATTGGAAAGCCTAAAAGAAGATTAAATATTTGGAATGTAACATTTTTTGAAAAGTGGAATATTGGAACACGTGACAGTAGTAGCTCTAAATCAAAACGTTAGTGATGTGGACACGCTCTAAATGTTGTGAGTGGCTTGAAGTGTCGCTCGACAGTGCTGTAGCCATAGTAGTGTGTAGTGACTACGGCGCACAGCTTAAGTTGGCTTCAATGGGGCAATAATTCTGAGAGATTACACTTAGGTTCCGAAATGTTACACCTAGGTTCTGAAAAGTTACACCTAGGTTCTGAAAAGTTACGCCTATGTTATGAAATGTTACATCTAGGTCCCGAAAAGTTAAGCCTAGGTTTGAAAAGTTACACCTAGGTACCGATAAATTACATTGTAATACAGTTATTACATGTCTTTGTAATTTTAGCACTTGTTAGAATCCATCTATAGATAAATTAATTTATTGAAAATAAAACTTATTATACACGATTAGAGTTACATATTCATTGACTTGGTATCTGCCCGCCCATGTATCTTGTATATTATAACAATTAAAAGTTTAACTAGATATATTCCAAATTAAATGAATATAACGATTTAATTGATAGATGCGATATATTTTAATGTAGATAAACAATTTCATTATTGTTTGTTTTGATGTTTGTTTGTTGAGATATACACGGTGATAGAGTTTTTATATGCAAACTGATGGTTATATAGCGTCAAAGTATAAAATAACTTCTGTTATGAGACTTGTCTGTATAATTTGGCCTACGTACAAACTTGATGCGAATACCTATAACTTTAACATTTAGATTATCGTGTTTTTTCTATATCTATTCTAAAGGTCTTCTCTATTGTTAGATTTTATGATGTTACAGACATAGTAAGAGGAGATGGCCAAGTGTTACTCTCTCAAAGTTGATGCCGCTGTACGTTTGTGTTGCGGGACCATGGTCCCTCTGATAATATCAGTATTTCGACAATTTGGTAAAGAGTAGCGTTACGTACGTGAACTTAACGTAAAGAGTAAACGCCGCCCGTATCTGTACCGGGCGGCTGAAACACACACGAAAATAAATAATACGACGTTATAATCGTTTCATTTATTGACCCTTTGATCACTATACAGGGTGGGAACGACAATACGACAATTCCTAACATCGAAATTAACAAATGATGTTTTTTGAAACAAACGAAATAGCATAAAACTGTTAACGAAATAGAACACCACTTAAAATATTGATTAACTAACCTCAGGCATAATTTGCATAATTTGGCGTTGGAAATAAAATAATCGTTAATTTAACGAATTTGGGAAAAGTTTTTTAGTAGCGAGTTGGCAACATGTTTTCGGGATCACAAACCTGTCGATGATGGCTTACTAATCTACAACATGTTAAAAATTAAAATGCCAAAAAATGAAAAATAATGTCCTGTGACTAAACTACTGGGTATTTTCGATTGAATTTTTGTACGCAGACTGGGAACGTCATGAGGTAAGCCGCAGTTTAATTTGTTGTCGTATTGTCGTCGCCACCCTGTATAAAAAATCCAAAACTAAAACGAGACTGAGACATGGATCTCGTAATGGCAAACGATCGCCGGAAAAAATAGACGCCGTGGAAAAGCCAGGCGATGTTAACGAGACGAACTGGACGACTGCATGAGAGAGTGGTCCACAACAGCCAGCAGCTATGTAGAATGGAAGGCGTGTGGGAAGGATACCTACTTTTGCCCATCAGTGTGATAGTGTGGTCTAATACAAACTTGCTTATAATAAAAAGAGAATTTTCAGAAATGAACCAAAATTACTAATAACGACAACCTCGACCGTTCTTTGTCTGCCTATCGCAAGCGCGGAAGAAATGCCTACTTGGAAAAAAATCAACATGATATTGATGCATGCAAAGAGTTTGAAGTACTATTTACCTTTTATCACTGACGTCCATTACATAACCACTTTTCTAGACCTCTCTGAAATTTACTTTCACTTAGGCAAAAAATAGATCATAATGGCTTGATAATGTGACGTGCCTAAACTAATAATTGTTGTTATGATACAGGTATTTTATTTATATCAATTCTTTAAGAAGCAGAAAATAATGCTAATGCATTACAAATACGAATTTCGAGGCAGCGTCAGGCTGCCGTATCTGGCAGTAATTTTAGCAGTAGGTATCTTCTCGGTTTATGATTAGTGAACGCTTTCAAAGGACAAAGGAAAACTTTCTTCTGTTTGAGTTAAAATTATGCGGGTTAGTGACTATAGACCTACCGCTTTAATGAGTTCTCCGCCTTACCCAATCAAAGGCTCATTAAGCGTCCACAAAGTCCTAACAATATCCCACAGGTTATTTGCTTTAAAATAACCATTATCTACGTAGGTATTACGATAATAATTGAACCAATACGTGATCAACCTTCAGCATATTCCATTTAAATGTATACCTGCGCGAGGACTTATTAAAGCGGTCGGTCTATACCTAGGTAGTTTGAAGTTGATGGTTGAAGCAGCAACTTATTAACCTTTGAACACCAAAGCGTAGTTGCATCGGCGGTCCCCACCCACGCTAAGCCACAAATTCAGTGCAAATACCTACAAAAAACCATTCCAACATCTTATGATAACCAAATCATTGTTTTCATCCCATATTTTTTAAATCACTCGAAACATCATTCTTTTATTTAATTTGACAGTATTTCGTATTATATTTTCATTAAACAGCAGTTACAAAGTTTAAGAATAAGAATAAGAATAATTTATTTATAAAAGTATTACAAAAATGTACATTTATGTGCAGTAGTGTTATTTCTAAAACAATGGTATAATTAATGCATAATAGTAAACTATAACTAAAAATATATTATTTAACAGTTGCAAGAAACGATAATGTGGAATTCACAAATGTTTGCTAGCGACCTGCCCGATCTAGGTTTATTTAAACCTGTGTTTCAGGCCATCACTTTACATAGCACAAAATTAAGTAGGTCAGTAAATGTTATAAAATAAAAGAAATCTATTAACAACTATAAGAATAATCTAAGTGGTACAAAAATCAATAAACATTAAAACTAAATTAAGTAAAATACCTATGTACAATTAGATACCAGGGAATAACATAATCAAACCAGGACTTCTAGCAGTTTGGTGGTGACCAGGTGCAAGGCTGGTGGCGTTTTGGGCACATTATCATTTGTCGGCTATATCCAACTGTGGCGCTCAAAAGATTAAGTAAGATCTCAGTCGCTAGATGGCGTTGAACACTTGGAATAGTTGAGAGGGTCAAGTATTGCGGTTTTTCACAGGCTTCCCTTATCGTTGATTTTTAACTATGTTAACGTACAAATTCAAGTGAAAAGTAACCTGAAGTCATCATGAGAAGGTTTTTATTTACTTGAAAAACCTTATTATCTGCTATCAATCAGCAACTTGACTGGCAATCATTTGATAAGCGTACTGCTGAGTAGGTATTCAAAATATTTTAGTTTTATCGTCCAATCTTAAAATAGCAAAGACAGGCATTCGATGTCTTACTATGTAGATAACTTTTTAATTTACTTTTTTTTTCGTTCATTTCCATAGTGTTCATTTTTTCAGTCTGCAAAATTAAAATTTAAAATTCACCTTTATGTTTAGTTATTTGAATTTCAAACATAAATCTCTTATATAATCACTGAAACCTAAAAGATAAATTGGAAAATGCAAAACGAGGCTAGTACTTGAATAACTTGTCTGAAAACAGAATATTCATTCAAGTCCAAAGAATTTTCATATTTTTGTGAAAATCCTGATTTTTTGAGACTTGTAAGCATTCTTTTGTTTGAAGATGTCAAAGGATAATAAATAACGAGGCCAAAATACCTTTGTGAAATGTCTTTGATTGTAGCAATTCTTTGAATCCATATTATTTCAATACATTTGAAGTAATTATGCGTCTGTCTGTGTTAGGTAGTCAGTGGCCCAAAAAGTCTGATAACCAGTCTTACCAAGGGGTATCGTATTACCCAGTACTAACTGGGTTGTGGAGGTCAGATAGGCAGTCGCTCCATGTAAAATACTGGTATTGAGTTGCGTCCGGTTAGACTGGAAGCCGACCCCAATAAAGTTAGGAAAAGGCTAGGCAGATGATGATGTGTGTAAGTAGGTTATTTTCACGGTGAAAACAATCTCACTAACGACTGACTTCTGGTGTAGGAATTATGACGAACGTTGGATTCAAAATTTTATTTCGATTTAAAATAAAATTATGTCACATAATTGGTACAATTTATAAAACGACAATTTTGTAATACAATATTACTAACGACCCGCTCCTGCTTCGTACTTTCAAGCTGCACATTCACAAAATTTCATTGAAATCGGTAGCGTAGTTTCTGAGATTATAACGTGTCCGAACATAGTGACACGTGATTTTTATATATTAAGAAGATTTATTTTGTACCTACTCAGAAATGAGAAATATGTCGTTGGGAAAGGGAGAGTGTTGGGTATGAATGCTAATAAAGTAAGGGAAGACCAAAGAAGAGATGGATAGACTGTGTGAAAGAATGATGCAGCTAAAAGGGAATGGAAGAAAAAGACATCCTGCGCCGACCAGGCTTACGGCAGAAGAATGAAAATTACGGCCAGTTACATTTACGTCAAATATCTCCTTCAAAAGAACCTTAATTGATTTGGTAACCAGACGAACTATCTCTTAATACATATTAATGAAGCCCCATAAACAAAAAACCAATATTTTCAGTCATGAAACCTTTTCCCGACATTGATTTTTTCAATCCAATTGGACATTAAACAAGATAACAAACCGGTAATTTGCAGCTTACTCCATGCCAATACCCACAGGGTAGGGATTCAGTATTGCAATTTAAGTACTAGTTTTATCCGGCGATCTCGCCCGCATTGAGTTGGTAAATTATTCCACGGGAACTTACTACTGGTATTAAAAGTATACTCTCAACAGTAATAGTGCAGGTTTAAGTTTAATAATTTTATTTAAATGTATTAATATAATAATATATTTTTCTTTCTTTTTTCTGTAACCTAGCCCTAGGTCATGGTCTACCTGTTTGCCAAATTTCAGCGAAAACTATTCAGCCGTTAACGCGTCTAGACCTCAGACAAACAGACTTATTTTGACATTTACAATATTAATACTATATTTTAAGATAAAGAAAGATGTTTGGTTGCTAAAACAGTAATTTTATACACTTTGTCACTTGAAAAGGTAACAGGCAGACATAAATACTTTCGCATTTATAATATTAGTATGGATACCCAGTTTACCAATACCGAGGCGGGTTGGTTTACGTTTCGATATTCGAAACATCTACTACCTACGTAGCGATACCGAATTCATTTCCGTTTCCGACCGAGCCCCGGCGGTGGAGACTTGTCCAATACAACGCTATGTTAAGGCGAAGTATGATTTGAATATTATTAAAATTCATTCTGTAGTTATTATTATTTTAATATACTTAGTACGTACAAAAAATTTAGTTTAGGCTAAAGTCGGCAATGGTTAACGATGAGTAGAGACGCATCCCAAATACCTAAAATAAATATTATCTTTATGATCAACGTAATAAGGTATCAAAGGAAATACGCCAAGCTTGCGAACAATTGCGGCAAAACATGTGACGATCCAGTCAACACCTATTTTCATTTGGTTATTAACGTACTGGAAGGTGGCTTGCTTCCGGCCGTCTTCTATAACTTACCTACGTATAACTGTTAGTTAATATGCCTATGTCTAGTAGCTATCGGTGTTTCTATGAACAAAGTTAGCAAGGAATATCCTATCCACTAAACCTACCTGTCTCTCGGAGGGTCGACCGCTTACCATAGATTAGTTGATTCATAGAAAAAACAAAGAAAGCTTTTCTGAAACGTTTTTTTTTGTTACTGTCAATAAGCTAATTGTAAAACGGTTACTGCTGATCGCTACCTTTCTATTTCGGGAGATAATCCATCCGGCCATCTTTAGTTTTCATATTCCCCTCATTTTCGTTATCAGCGACCCCGACAACCACTAAAACGACACCCATGACGGAAAAAACAAAAATTCTCGGAAATTACGAATTTACAATTCCGTAACTTGAAAATGTGAATTTTAATTAGTGCAGATATTTTAATGAAAATAGTGTCAAACCATAGGTTTATATATAAAAACAATAACTCAAAAGGATTTAGGTCTTTAAATTAATTAGTTTCGGAAATATGATGAAAATTGTAAACGAAACGTAACGTTTCGGAAAGCCGTTGGTCCCGGCAGTCATTTGTAGATCTATAGGCAGTCGTAAAAGCTAGTAAGAAATCCTGACTAATAGTCCTACCAAGGTAATCGTATAACTTACCTTCAAAAATATTGCGTTGGCGTGTGACAGTCACCACATCTAAACAAAAAACTGGAATTTAGCAGCAATCGGTTACAATGGAAGCCGACAACAACACAGTTGGGAAAAGGCAAGGCAGATGATGTCTATCAGCTCATATAAATATCCTCAACATCATCTTCCTCGAGGAGGAGCTCGTGGCTTAATAATAATAGCCGCTCGGGTCGATCTTTAGGTTAAGCCGTGCTTGCCTAGGTTGGTCTGTGGATGGGTGACCACCCATTACAAACCAAGTTTCCTCCGTGCCTCGAAAGCACGTTAAGCCGTTAGTTCCGGGTGTCATTTGTAGATCTTTGATAGTCGTTACAGGTAGTCAGTCAAAAAGTCTGACAACCTGTCTTACCAAGGGGTATCGTATTACCCAGTACTAACTGGGTTGTGGAGGTCAGACAGGCAGTCGCTCCACGTAAAATACTGGTATTCAGCTGCATCCGGTTAGACTGGAAGCCAACTCCAATATAGTTGGGAAAAGGCTAGGCAGATGATGGTCATCTTCCTGCCTTAGACCCATATTACTTGCGGTCAGCGCAACACGTTTCCTACTTTCATTCTCCCTTGTCAGCCAATAATATCACGAACTCATGAACTGCCTGCAATTTAAAAAGAACACTGGCAGGTACGAGGTTTGTTTCAACAACAACAAAAACAAAGTCCAAATTCATTTCAGCTGCATTTCCCTTAACCGTGGTGAACTAATTTCAAAGTTTTTACTTATAAGTTGAACTAGTGCTTGTACTTCTGTTGTGGCTGAACTTTTGCACTGTTTATGACTGTACTAATTAAATCTTTGTGCCGACAGTCGACAGTATTGTTTGAAAACAGTTGTAGGACTAGAGCTTGGTGGTATAGTTGTTTGTTCGAAAACTTTTATTGTTGACATAACGGGTATAAAATGCGCTTAAAGAAGCCGAAATGCACTTCTTATTCTCGCCGTCATTGCGATCATTCTGGACCATACCTGGAAACCTTCTATTACGGAGATATGGGGGATCAAAGTTCCACTTTTACCTACGTTTTTAATATTATAAGTTTACTTAAAACACCTCCATGACCCCCGTACCATTCAATGCATATTTGATAGTAAGCTTAAATTGCGCAAAGCTTAAACATCTTCCATTCATTGAAATATAGTTGCAAACGTATACGTTTATAATATATATATCTAGGTATTGCATTCACCTAAAACTACTAATACATTTCCCAACGCTACTTGCTAATGGTATGCCAAATTACATCAACTAATATCAACGTTCTCAAAGAGCAGTACCAGCATCCCAATTGCGAAACACACTTTGTATCACATGTTCTGCAGGATTTTGCTTTTTTAGTAATTTAATTAAATGAATAATAATGAAATGTCCCAGAAAATGTATTTATCATATGTCTTGACTTTTAAAGAGATTGTGACCACCGCATTTGTTTCTTCTCAGAGATGTCAAGGAGTAACCTATCGATACATACACAAATAAAGAAGATTGAAGTGTCTGTTTGTAATTTCAAAATAACAGATTTTACTCAATACATATGAAAGCATATACTGTACATATAACAAAAAAATATATATATATATCTGTCGGTCTGTTTGTTCCGGCGAATCTCCGAAACGGCTAGACCTATTTTGACGGGATTTTCACTGGCATAACTGATGTTATAAAGAGTAACTTGGCTACTTTTATTTTAGAAAAAAACATAGGGTTCCTTGCAAAAAAATTAAAACCCTTGAAATTGTTAACAAAATCCGATCAAAATAGGGAAGTAATAAGCCGTAAGTAACAGTATAAGTTTAGGGAAGTAATATTATTGTAATAATTTAATGCGGGCAAAGGTGGCGGGCAACAGGCTCTAGTTTTTTATAATGTTCTGACTTACAGACTAAACAACATTTTACATGAGGAGTGAGTGTGGTACAGAATAACCCCGCAGAACCCAGTACCAAGACTAGGTACCACTTACTAATCAAGTTTCCTCCAGAGGGATTAGCTAAATCTTCTCTAACGTAAAGCTTCAATATGTTTGCAGAGACTCAGGTCGGGAAACTGCGAAGGAGTTTTAAAGAGTCATTTTGAAAGTTCAAAAGACGATCGGGTGTGCCAGGGTAATGTCCTTTGTCGAAGGTAGATTTATAAAGGTTATTTTATAGAGGTTTATGTCATCGGGTGCATTCAATCGGTAAAGGTTGGCCTTTAATACAGAAAACAGGAAAATATTATATTAGTTATTACATTAAATTAAATTATATGTCGGATCCGGTCGTTAGTATGGACATAAAATTAATTAAAAAGCGCGGCTCTGTGCTGTGGTGACATCACGCGACCTATTTACCAGTCTACCCACAACACAGCGTGTTTCTACAGAGCCCTGTTGTTCAGCTCGAGGCGAGGGCGACAGTCAAAGTCTGATCGCGGCGGTGTTGAGAGGTCTTGGAACTGTACCCGATTCATTGTGCCCCGTGGTATTGTGCTTAGATGTAATCTCAAGTAATTCGTTAGTTTTGCTAGAAACAGTGTATCGCACCCAGTGTGTTTTCATAACATGAAACCCATCGTCTGCCCACATGATGTACGAGCCTAACAGAATAAATCCTGACATATCTGACATATATTTATTGACACACACAAGTTAGGTAGGTTTAGGTACAAACAAACATAGATAAACAAGATACTTGAGCAAAGTTAAAAGAGAGGTAGAGGAGAAGTAAGCCGTGGGCTCCAAACTAGGCCCAGTCTGAATCTTGGTGGCCCCATATCAGCAGTAAAGGCAGACTGCATTCGAATGTTCAGTGTGACACTGCACAAAATATTATTAAAAAAAAAATATCTTATATTATAAAAATAGAAATATACTCCGGAGAGAGATAAAATAGAGTGTTATGTCAGGGCCAATCGGATCGGTACAGTTGATACGTGTTTATTTTATCATCTCACAGATGTGTGCAAACTTGAAAAATCTAGGCGTTTTACCTACTTAGAATGGTTCGTGTGATCTAGAGGAGAGAGAAGCTCGAAAACTGAGCGAAAGCGTTCGCTTCGATCCTCGAAAAAGGTCGGTAAAAGTTTTCTTAGGTTTTTTCGTTTAAAAAATCTCAGTTGCTCGGAGTCCAGATTTGATTCATAGCTATTTAAAACACAATAATGGCTTTTCTGCCTTCTCCTTCGGCTAGGCGTGATAATTATTATTTAAGTTATTTCACCCACGATTTCATAACTGTCAGTAGCATCTTTCATTGTGAAGACACCCTAATCCCATCGTGTCGCTAAAACTAACCGAGAGTTCTTAGGAGTACCCTAAAGGAATGTTGATGCAAGTCACTTAAATAATGTTAGTTTTACTTAGGTAATAAACTGAGATATGCATTCATGTTGAGCTGTTAAATCGTGATATACGTATCGCTTTTCAGGATTAATTCCCTAAGAATGTTTCAATTCAGTTTGTCTGGAATTCAAATGACAATTACGCCATACCATGCAGAATTTATGGATTTTTTTGCCAGAGATAGAAAATAATAAGACAGGAACTTACTAATACTATGCACATAAATTATCAACAACACCAAAAAGTTCGCGACGCCTGATCAATAAAACAGTAGTAAATTAGTGAGGGATGGAAATGGCTGACTTCTTAACTAATTCCTCCCTTCAAGCACCATTAAAATTCAAAGGACAAATGGCAAAATGAACGTTGTGACCTAAATCGAAGAATTCAAATCAAAAGTTCAGAAGAAAATGTATTAAAAGAAAGAATTATAGGAGGAATAATAATAGATACTCGTAGACGCGGGAGAGCGTAAATTACTTTTTGATTTCAAGAAAAATGTTCGCGGTCTCTTTCGTTCGTTTTTCAAACGCTTGTCTTCGGTATTTGAATATTATTTTTTTGTGGTCATGAATGGATGCCATAAATGCCGCTGGCAGGCAATTGTTTTTGAAGAAGCCATTTTTATTAGATTTCTATTTTGTATTTGAAACCGAGAAAATTACCGAGTTCCCTCCGTGTCTCGGAAAGCACATTAAGCCGTTGGTCCCGGCTGTCAATTGTAGATCTTTGACAGTCATTACAGCTAGTCAGTGACCCGAAAATCTGTCACCAGTCTCACCCAGGGTTATCGTATTACCCACTACTAACTGGACTGTGGAGGTCGGATAGGCAGTCGCTTCATGTAAAATACTGGTATTCAGCTACATCCGGTTAAACTGGAAGCAGACCTCAATATAGTTGGGAAAAGGCTAGCCAGACGATGATGACTTGAAACCAATATTATTAATCTAACAACCTATTTCATCCAACTACAGAGCAAAGGCCTCTCTTTTTCCTATCCAATCCCCTCTATTTTGAGCTAGTGTGTACTAATCCTGCCTGTGGAAGTCATCCTCGTTCCGCTATTAAATACTGTATGGCATATTAAAGCTGAAAAAAATATGATTAATTTTGACAGTAATTTTTTATTTAACCTCTTTCAATAACTACCTATTTCATGAAAAAGTCATTCAATGGGGGGTTTTTTTTCTTCTTCGGATGCGTAATCATCAAATGACCCCTCCCGCTCTAGGCGGAGTGGAAGGGAGTGTCAGACTCGTGCTGACTAAAACCCATCCATGTTCCTTCTTTGCCCTTCGTGTTCCAGGGCCGAGGTATCTCTTTCGAACAGTCCCGTAGCCCCACCAGGCATCGGCCCTTGCCGACCCCTTCCTGGTTGCTGACATCTCTTTGAGATACGGCTTGTCGTCATAAGACGGACAGACGGCGGGCTAGCCCTTTACTCACCATCCACAGGCCCGCATTCAATGGGGTTTAATGAACTTAGAGGATTGTATTGATGATTTTAATGATTATAATTCTGTAACTACTTAGCTACTTACGTGTTACTTGCGCGAATCATATATTCATCAACAAACAACCTGACACAGACCTGCAAATTGCAAAAAAAAGGTAAGAAAATTTTAATTTGTGCGGGCTAGCCTGGATCTTCACCTTAACCACCAAAATTCAAGTTCATCATCATCTGCCTAGCTTTTTCTCAACTATATTGGGTCGGATTCCAGTCAAACCGGATGCAGCTGAATACCAGTATTTTACATGGAGCGACTGCCTACCTGACCTCCACAACCCAGTTCTGGGTAATACGATATCCCTTGGTAAGACTGGTTGTCAGACTTTTGGGCCACTGACTATCTAACGACTGTCAAAGATCTACAAATGATACCCGGGACCAACCTAGGCAAGCACAGCTTAACCTAAAGATCGACCCTAGCGGCTGTTATTATTTAGCCACGAGCACCAAAATTCAAGTTCATGCCTACTAAAATATAACTCCCTAAAATTATAAGATCCGTCCTGACAGGTGAGCTCACTCCATCATCAATCAAACGAGAATGATTACACTCCCAACGGTATTTTAATAACGAGGTTTAAGTAGTCAATTAATCATTTCAAGTGTAACAGCTATTTTTGTCCCTTGATGTGGTACTGTGAAATTATTTGTTGATAGTGTAAACGGGCTAGTCATCGTAAAATGATGAATTTTACGACAATATTAGACAGTAATGTAATGTAGGTAAGGTAGGTTTTTGGCAAGCTCATAAACGCAAAATGAAATTAACACAACTGTCGAATTTTTGTTTGATTGCTGTCAGTGTCATTGGCTGTCAGAGAAACAGCAAGGTAATTTGAAACTATTTGAAACGATTCAAAAGGTTATAAAGAACCGGAATAAGTAAAAATAACTTGGTAAGCTTACTAAAATGGCTTTTATGGCCCAAAACTTATGCTTAACATAGACGAAACTAAGAACTATGTAGCTATAAATAAAACTGTCATTGTGATAAATGAAAATAGCAACCTTAAGTTATGCACTGCGGTCTCTCCACGTGTAAGGCGACCGCCACCGGAGGCAATAACCTATTCCTAAATATAGGTTAAGCTATTCTAAGATGGACGGCACAACAAACAAAATTGCCTAGCCTTTTCCCAACTATGTTGGGGTCGGCTTCCAGTCATAACCGGATGCCGCTGAATCTATATTTTACATGGAGCGACTGCCTATCTGACTTCCATAACCCAGTTGTAGTGGGGAATACGATACCGCTTGGTAAGACTTGGTACGCATGGTCATATGTCATCGAATTTTCAGTTCTAGAACATTCCGGTTTCATCACGATGTTTTCCTCCACCATTTTGAGAGCGGTGGTGATGAAGTAAATATGACAAAGTGATGCCCTGGGTTAGATCCCGACCAAGACTCGTCAGTCGAGGCCGTTACGTTTAAACTTAATCTAATCATTACATAACAAGACGCCCGTAATACCCAAAGGGTTAAGAAGAGGTGCACCTAATAGTACACCCACATTTCACCAGTTATGTATAAGGGAGCGAGCCTATTGCCATCAACCGGTCACAAATTTTATCCAGACTCCGTAGCTGCCACTGAGAAATGCCTGATGGAAAAACCCAATAACTTTTGCCCGACTCCGGAATTGAAGTCACGCCTAAGACCTCATGCCCAGCAGTCGCACTTGCGACCACTCGACCATCGAGTCAGTCGATCTAAACAAAAATACAAAAACCCAAGTGAAAGAAAATGAACATGTTTCACTCAGTTAGTATATACTTACTAAACCACACGCTGACACAGACAATATTTTCTGACAAGGGGTGACAGCGGTAAATTGGATTTTTAGCACAACAGGGGCGAAGTTGCACCTTTCAATCTCCTAAAAAAATGTTCACTTTTCAAATTATAAAAATATTTTTGCTGTCGGTTGATTTTCTTAACTTTTTTGACGCAGAATCTCAAAGTGTTTTCACATCTGAGTACAACATGATACCTGCTTATTTATTTATTATCCATTACCAACTGAAAATGTGTGAAGTTTTACATTTTACCTCTGCAATTAGGCGGATAGTTTAATATTATTTATTTGATCGTTTTTCAAACAGTATTTTTTTGGGTTTAAAATTAAAATAAAGTTTATCAAAGTGCACGAAAAAAAAAAAAACAAAAAAAAAATCAAATAAAATCAAAAAATTCAAAATGCACGTCATGTCCCTGCGACAAATAAATACTTTTTCTTTCTTTTCTTTCTTTCAAAATCGAAATAAAATTAGGTTCGGATGGACAATCCAAAACCCTTCGTGTATAGTTTTTCAGGAAAAAGATACTATTTTTAGTATTACAAATAATTCTTTTCACATCAAACAAGACAGATAGCTCCCTATTTATCATAAACTTTAATATATTCGCCGGGAGCAATAAGCAATACATTCAATATAATAAATTGCCCTGTCTGCGTATTCTCTATACAAATAAAAGCCCTCGAAAGGGTTCCGTACCTTTATCCAGTTGTATCATGGCCGTCCTTTAGGCCTCTCAATTTTATTCCCTGTTGGACCCTTTCGGTCCCACGCGTATGTCCGGGGAACGTTTTCTTTATATCGTCCTTATTATTCCTCTACTGAACTATTTTTCAATTTATTTTATACGGCTTTTGAGTTTCAGATAAATGCGATGGATTTTCATTGAATGAGGAAAGCGGAGCTGTTGTTGAATGGAATAAATAACGGTTTTTGCTAATGGATTCCAAATCTACTTTAGCGATTTACCTCGAACATTGCAAAATTCTTGCTATCTTTGTCCCTTTTTACACCCTGCAGTTCTCCGAACGTTAATTTGTAAATTCAACAGAAAAGCAATTACATTTGATGGAGCTATGTCCCTAATTCCGAACAGATTGCAGATATTCAGAATGTTTAGGATATAGAACAATGCAATTTAGAACTGTCACATCTCATAGATAGTTGCGAAAATGGGAATTTCGCTCACGATTGTAAAGCTCATCATTATTAGGTATAGCAGTCCATCGCTGGACTTAACTAAAATCTAAAAGCACCCAGCCACCTGATTTTCTTTTAATTTACCTATTTTAAAAGCATACCAATATCAAGAAATCCCTTTCTAGATCTCCACTAGTCTTCTTAAAAGGTGATTCCAAACGTTGTAAAGAAACGCATTTATGCTAATTGTACACACTTTTTAAATGTAACACATTTTTTTATACTTACCTTTAGCCGAGGCAGTGAGGAGCTCGTGGCAGATGATGACCCTATACCTTTAGCCAAACTCTCATAGATGCATCTGCTTCATAGGTACATACAATGATATTATAAATAAAAAGAGGTAGATATCAGTAGATATGTTGCAGACAAATTCAGACAATTGTCGTAATTTGATTTAATCAGTTAATAGCAACGAGCGTAACAAAGCGTGTCAGTGGTGTGACAATATATATCTAAAATTCTAAGTTGTGTGTTAAGAAAATGTAAAAAATATGGTTCCAAGATGAATAAGAGTGAAGGAGTTTCATACCATTACCATACGTAAGTAAACTAAAAGAATGATTTGTATTTTTCTCGATTTTATTTATCAATTACAAACAAATTTCGAATATAACAAGGACAAATAGCATGCGTCATAGATTTACTACTAGCTACCTCTTTCTGTATCATACGTTCCGTATTATCTATCGCAGTTGGTGTTGAAATTACTATACACCTGCAGGTAAGTACATTTGTAATAACAACGCAACGATATTTATTTATATGTAATATATATCGTTGCTTTATGTTATCGTTCTTTATATGTAATATCATTGGGTACATACATAGTTTCCTTCGTTATAAATTTCTTCGTCTGTACTATTTTTCAAAATAAAAATCAGCTGGTATATTCGAGTGATCGCTAATAGATTCCACAAGCCCCTCCATTATTTGAATGGCGAACCATGGACGAACACAGAATGGCCGAATATTAATATTTGCATTAAAACCGACAGGGAATTAAATCTGATAGACAGTAAGTGGTTTTAGATATTGCTGTTAGATTTTCATATTAAAATGGACGCTTTAATTGTTTAATATTTCTGAAAATCGTTGTTTTGTAGGTAAATACCTAACTAACGAGGTGCCTAATAATGTAATGGTATTTCAATATGTATTAATTAATGATGGATGATGATGATATTATTAAGAACTAGCTGTTGCTCGCGACCTTTTTATAAAAATATTACTATAATTCCCATTTTGAAGCGGATTTTGTTACCAATTTTAAGGGTTTTAATTTTTTTGCACGGAACCATAATTCTTATTTTAAAATAAAAGTAGCCTAAGTTAGACCTTATAACATCAGCTATGCCAGTAAAAAATCCGTCAAAATCGGTCCAGTCGTTTCGGAGATTAGCCGAAACAAACAGACAGACAGAAAAAATTTTAAAAAAAATGTGTTTTTGTTATAAATGCCGCATAAATTTTCATATGCTGGATGCATATGAAAATTTATGCGGCGGAAAGCTGATATTATTTTGATATTACAAACAGACTCTTCAATTTTATTTATTTGTACATAGGTAAATACCTACAAATGTATGTTTAGAAAATGTATATAATATTACCAAACGTATTATTTTAATATGATGAATGAGCGGTTTTGACGTTGTGTTTAATTTTCAATGAGGAGTTGTGTGAATAATCAGCGAGGTGTGGTATTCAAATGTATTAGTTCTCACTTGAAATTATTAATGAGGCGTGACACTATTTGCTATGTTCATTGTCTACATTAATTTCTGGACCATTTAAGGTGAGGATACAGAATTTACTTGATTTTTATTATTTTGCTGTCACCTGCAAAAAAATATCTTCCTGCCCTTGTCCCATTCTATTTGGGTTCGGCGCAACACGTTTTCTTCTTCCATTCGCCCCTGTCAGACGTCACGTCATCATTTACTGCATTTTCTTTCAAAAAAATGATGCGCACTAACGCACACCAACCGGTTCTGAGTCTAATATTAATAAACGCAAGGCATACATAAAGTGAAATTCTTCCTTATCTCATTCTTCGATCTTCTTAATATTCATAACGATTTCTGAATAATTTCACGAATATTTGGCATCGTCTACCGATATTGGTGATGTAATGCGGAGAGGGCAGGTATCTTGTATTTTAATGAGAAAACGGGGTTTCTAGAACCTTTTTTATTATTGGGGTACCTATATAATACGTATTCTGACGTAGAGGAAGATTCTAATATTTTAGAGCAAACAGGTTGTGCAACACAATTTAATTAGACTCATACATAACTCCACGCTTGTAATCAAGGTTAGGCAGAAGAGTACCTGTTAGTACTCGCATGTTTTGCCAGTTATGTTTAAGTCCCATGTAATAGGGGCGAACCTATTGCCATCAATCGGGCACAAATCCAGACTCCATGTCTGCTACTGAGAAATTCCTGAAAACTCAATAACTCTTTGCCCGATCCGGGAATCGAACCGAATACCTCCTGCTCAGTATTCGCGTTGAGACCAACGAGGCATTTGATATTATACTTTTGGCTCATATTGCGATTAAACAATGGGGTAAGAGGGTCGATTTCAATGTGTTAAGACTATGGTCACCCATCCACAACAGGACCATGTTAAGCTCAGCTTAACTTCAGATCAATTGGAAACGTGACTGTTGATATAAAGCCCATCCAAAACCTCTTAGCAACACTAATACGACTATATTCTTAAGTTCCTTTTGGTGGAAAAGGGTACATTATCAACACTTTATATCTAAAAGGTCGGCGGGTAAATATTTTGGGATCAGCTTTAGGGGTGGTCAATGTGGATGCGAGGTCAAAGTCGTGCTCGACACTGTAATGTAATAGAGTGTGTTATTGTCAAATATTTGCGTTCAACGAGAAGGGCGATAGTTTCCATATTTTTATTTAGGTGTCTATGGAGACTAGGACATGTTTAAAGATCTACGGCTTAACGTGCTTGCCGAGGCACGCAGGAAACCGGGTATGTTATGATGGTAACCCATCCACAGACCGACCTAGGCAAGGGTGGCTTAACCTTGAAGATCAACCTGTGTTGCTGTTATTATTTAGCCACGAGCTCTATTTCCAGAATGTTTTTGTTGTATTTTTATAAAGAGTGTAAAAAGGCCCTTAACTCTTTTGCTCTCCCCGTCATTGCGATCATTTTTTTGTTCTAGACCATACCTGGGAACCTTCTAGTTACGGAGATATTGGGGGTCAAAGTTCCAACTTTTACACAAGTTTTTTTTTTAATGCATGTTTTGAAAGTAAGATTTTTATTTTAAACACCTTCTCGACCCCCGTACTATTCAATCCATCCACCAGCACAATGTTCTGAGTGCGTTACACTGAGTCCTACCGTAAAACGTGATTTTTCACCCCAAAAAAAAAGTCGTTTCCAAGCAAAAATTTTTGCGTAAAGTTACTTAGTTTAATGTACAGAATGCTTGGTTGACGGCTTCGTGAAGGGTCCGTTTACACCCTGTATATTTATTTATAATTAATTTTTTGGCTCTATTTTCAGAAAATACAATGTATTTATTATATTTCCGCCTTCCGTAGGCACTGGAACGATTACCTATCGTTTGTTAACTGAGCCGGTTCTACCTCGAAGCCTCATTTGTATGTACAATCGACTGCATGGTTCGTTACTCAACATTTTGTACACAACGTGTTTGTTTGTAGACTGATTTTATGAGTCAACTGACTGAGGCATTTTATTTGCGTCAATTGGATGTGTTTAGGGATGTTCATGTTTACTTTGACGACATTTGGGAGCACCGTTTTTGCAAAGTTCTGCTTTTTGAGATAATCTTGGATATCATAATTTTTGTTTTTGAAAAAAATGTTTTTTTCCTTTATTTCCTAACGTTAATTCTTACTTTTTTTTTGTTTTTCTATGGATGCTTACAAAAGTGAAAGGTGATCAGATTGTGTATTTTTTTCTTTTTTGTGTGGTTAGTGTCTAACCTGGTGTCAGAGTTTTTATGCGACCCCCGGGTCTCTGAGTTGGCTTTACAAGCTGTCGAGAAATATCTCTTAGGAATGATGGTTTCCTTCACCGAGTGATAATTGATAATTATACAATACGCACATGAATTAAAATGCGCAAAATCATCATCAGATTGTGTCAATAAGTGAAGTAGGTACATGATAATTTTAACAATTTTTTTCATTAAAAAAATCAAAAAAATTCTGTAAACCCTCATTATTTTACGAATAGAAATAACTGCCCATTGAACTTACCAGTACTAAATCACCTTCGTCCGAACGTTCTTTTATCATGTAAAAACCGTACATTACCCGTGAACGTGAAATGAATTGGACTGTAAAAATAGGGGTGGTCTCCAACCGATAGTAAAGAAAAATCGATAATGAAGAGAGTCGACCTCATTTTGCAGGTAGCGACGGGAAGGGTCCACGAGTACTTTGAAAGACGGATCATTTGCGGGCCCTACTGATGTCACATTTATAAGGATTATTGTGGCAAAGGTATTTTGAAAAGGGTTAGGTGTTAAAATGAAGAATTGTCGGGATATATTTTTTTTTTGGTGCAATATAGACTTGTTATTATTCTTATTGTTTGCTTTTACCAGGCCAAATTGAAAAAAAAAAATATAACCGTCATCACGTCCTAAATACCTTTATACTTTATTTTACGGATTACTGCCCTAATGTAACGAAACTTCAGAAATGATTAATATCATATTGAGTGACGGTAACTATTTTTGTCACTCGTTCACACTTTTTTTTAAAATAAAAAACGTTGCGCCACACTTGGAATTTTCTCCTGTAACGTGGGTGCGTTTACAAACATTTAAACTCAGACACAAACAGCCAGACCCGTAACAACCATATACTATAATACCTGTAGGCCATTCAAATATTTTTTCCGTGCGGGAATCTTGTTGTTGCAATCATTTGTAACAACGAAGAAGCAGTTTCAGTTAGGATAAATTATAAGTCGTCATCAGCAATATCAGCCTATAGCAGTTTACTACATCGGCCTCTATAATTGCACATCATTTTACACGATATTCGGATACTTGCAGGGCCACCGTACGAATATCGCGATATTCGCAAAGTGGCTCTGCAAAGATGGTCTACCAAAACTTGCTTTGAGGGAGTGTGTGAGGGAGAGCGTGTCGATTCGCTGTCTCCACTCTCTCATTCTGTATGTTAGCATCAATATTATAGATCTACTAGATTTTTCCCGCACGGAGGTCAGAAATTGTCCCATGGGATCGTACTATAGGGATAAAAGGTATCCTTTGTCCTAACCCTGGTTATGATCTACTTGTGCGCATTTCAACAAAATCCGTTCAGCCGTCAAAGCGTGAAAAAGTATCAGTCAGACGGACGGCAGAGTGGCTTTCCCATTTATAATATTAATATGGAATTAGATTGTTTCTGTGACCCGTCATATTTTCCCTACATCCTCTGTTCATAGTTACCATAGCAATGGCCATTAAAAGCCTTGGAATAGTACACGTTGTGGGATCGTTAGGGACATCCGTTCTAAGCTTGTTAGTGACATCCCACCCGCTTCCTGTAGATAATAACGTGTTTTATAGCTTTGTTTTCTAGTGTATTAATAGCGTAAGTATTAGTATATTTTCATTCTTCTTCTTCTTTTTTCATGTGGGTAGTGCCTAACCTGTGGTCATAGTTTTTAATGCTGCCCATGGGCCTCTGACTTTGCTTAACATGCCATCGAGAAATATCTCTCAGGCATGCTGGTTTCCTCACGATGTTTTCCTTCACCGAAGCAAGTAATAAAATTTTACAATACGCACATGAGTTCGAAAAGTCAGAGGTGTGTGTCTTGGGTTCGAACTTGAGACCTATGACTTGGCAGTCCGTCGGTCACACCACTAGGCAATCACTGCAATTTACGGGGTGTAAACAGACCCTTCACGAAGCCGTCAACCAAGCATTCTGTACATCAAACTAAGTAACTTTACGCAAAAATTATTGCTGGGAAACGACTTTTTTTTTTGGGGTGAAAAATTACGTTTTACGGTAAAACTCAATATAACGGATTCAAAACATTGTGCTGATGGATGGATTGAATAATACGGGGGTCGTGAAGGTGTTTAAAGTAAAAAAAATACATTAGAAACATGTATTAAAAAAAAAAAACTTGTGAAAAAGTTGGAACTTTGACCCCCAATATCTACGTAACTAGAAGGTTCCCAGGTATGGTCTAGAACAAAAAAATTATCGCAATAACGGGGAGAACAAGTACCCTTCGGCTTCGTTAAGGGTCTTTTTACACCCTTTATATTTTCATTGTTTGTTTAAGTTATATCTACTTTCGATACAAACCGAATAAGCATGTTTCTCAAGTCTATAAACTTTAAAAATAAAACCTGGTCTAATTTTCTGAGGCTTGGCATATTTTAATTTTAAACTCCCATAATAAAGGTTTTTTGTAGATACGTTAACAAGGTGTTTTGAGGCACGTTTAATCATTTCAGTATACTTAATTTAAAAAAAATATATATCGCTTTAATGCAGTAACCGCATACCTTAACAAGCATTCTTTTAACAACCACTTAAAAAGAATATAACCCAATAAACGCCAGCGGAAATTCTAGCAGTAATTTAACACTTATTCCACCTCGAAAGGTATTTCAGGAATGAGCAATAAAAGAGTAACATTGGTAAGTCGATAAGTACTTACCTAATTACTTTCAGGAACTCGACTGCTGTTGAAACCAAGTAACTAGAGTTTTTTTTTTGAAAAATTCGACTCCTGAGTAAGCCGTAGTTCTGCGCTGAAATAACGTCAAAATATCAATGACTAGCGGCCCGTCCCGGCTTTGCACGGGTGGGCATTTATTTTTAAACATTTTGGGATAAAATATAGCCTATGTTACTCAGGGATAATATAGCTTTCTAATGGTGAAAAAAAATTGAAATCGGCACAGTAGTTTTTGAGTTTATTCATTACAAACATACACACACACAAAAACACAAATCTTTCCTCTTTATAATATTAGTAAGATTATGGAGTTATTCATGATTTCTTTTTCAAGAATCTGCTTTCGATGGTAAAAATTCAGGTATATGCAAGGGTTCAAGCTCCCGAAAGAAGTATGGGAAAGGAAATATAACAACAAACATAACATATATAAACTCACGTATTTTTCCCATGGGGGTAGGCAGAAACCACAGAACAACACCTGCTACGGTCCTGAGATACTCCGTTTGGTTCGTCCACGTTCATACATATGGTCAAACAACAAACATATATAATTTCCAAACAAAACTATAAAAATGCATTAGACTGTGGAATTTGTATAGATATAAAGTAGATTTAGTTTCAGCCAAGACTTTAACGTACAATGACGTATGGTGCTGAAACATGGACGCTCACACAGGAGGCTGTGTACAGACTGAGAGTTGCACAGAGAGCCATGAAGCGTTCCATGGTCGGCATAAAGCTGGTAGATCGAGTTCCTAACGTCGAAATCCGACGAACAAAGGTTTTCGATATTGGGACTCACGTTACGGAACTCAAATGGAGTTGAGCAGGACACCTAGCAAGGCGCAGTGATGACAGGTGAACTTAAGCTGTCACCGAATGGCGTCCAAGAACGGGGAAAAAGAAATGTGGGTCGTCCGGCGGCGAGATGGGCAGGCGACATAGTTGTTATCGGGGGAAAAACCTGGATGAGACTGGCACAGGAACGAGGAGATTAGCAGAAGAAAAGAGAGGCCTAACCCCAACAATAGAAATACCTTGAACATAACTTGTGTAAACCAATTTGCATGCTTTACGCAAATAAATGAATATGAATATGAACAGTGGGTGAATTCAGGTTGTGAATGATGAAGACTTAAAAAAAACACACACACTTAAAGACGAAAATCGAGTAACATGATGATTTCCACTTTGAACAGCTGCCTGGTTAGTTGCGGTTTCGAGAGAAAGCCACAGAGAATGTTCGTAACTATTTTCTACTCCTACCTTTCTTGCATTTTCCCCGTGTTTGGGTCCCGGTTTTCAGATTAACTAGATGTAGCTGATTATATTAGGTTGGTAGTAGGATTTTACACATGTCACTTCACTTAACTGACCCAATTATTTACTTAACAGGTTAGTGAATAGTAAGAAAGTGTTGACGAGATCTACAAACCACAGGCTGTCCCGTAAAGACTAGGCATAGTAACAATGATGAGAAAAGATATGATGAACATTATAAAAAAATTACAACTCGGTTTTAAATGTGTGACAAAAGAATGGTTATTGATGTGGCATTGTGGCTATTAGATAACTAGAAAACTAAAGAAACGATGAATGGAAGGTGTTTAGGATTCTTACTACTAAATTGTTGTCTCACTCTTACGTCAGCTATCTCGCTCTTCCATTCGTGTCTCTAAGCAGCACGCGTACCTATGTTAACTTCGTTTACTCGGAAGATGTTCTAGTTAAAGAATAAAAAAAGAATAAAATTTATTAAGCCATTGTTACAAACATTTTCTTAATCTAACTTAGAGCTATGATGGACTGGTAACAAGTTAAATTTTAACTTAGTAATTAGAAAACAGAGGTCCCCAAACTGGGCTGCGCCTGTATCTTGGGGAAAACCTCCTATTCAATATAAATGCCTAAACCTACCTATTCAATATAAATGTCTAAACCTAATTTATAAGTCTATAATATTCATAAAACAGTGTAATAAACATAAGTTCTCAGTTTAATAATATGCTTTCGTGTAACAGTTCGTGGTTTCATTACAAATACCATACAGATGGTGTGAAAGCGGATAGAAAACCGAGTCTTATTATGTTGGAATAAAACTAGCTTACCCCCCCCCCTTCCCCTAAATACAGTTGAAAGTAAGCTTCCATAAACAATATTTATGGTTCAAGAATTATAATAATATTTTAGTCTGCTACTACATCACCTTTCTCAAGTGCTACCTGAAAATTAATGACGCAATATTTATCCCCGACTAATGGCGCTATTAATTCTTTTATTACCAACACCCATATTATAGCCAGCTGCTAAGTACGCGGTCGGAATAATCGCTTCAGTTAATTAAAACAGTTCTTTCGTTTTGTTACTTGCGTCACATAAATTACCTCGGATCCGAGTCCCTTTTTTAAATTCTTCTGTCAAATTAACATGAAATATACCGGGATCTAAGTTCACTTCAGTGAAATGAATTATCTTGGCAGTCCATAATGTTGATGTTCGCAAAGAAACAGGTCAAGAATATAATAATATTTAAATAGGCCTGTATAATCTCGGATTTGACCTAAGTCCTTTCAGAATTGTTTTACCACTGACAGCTGTCATCTAACATCTAGAAGCGCGTGGTTAGATAATACCAGCCGCCCGGGTCGATCTTTACTAAGATGTTACTAATTTTGACAGACTTTTTAGTGACAGCAAATTAACAGTAACTTCATAGCATTTCGATAGTGACGCAAATTCAAAGGTTAATTAATTGTGAAAGACTGTACCTAGTTGATTTTTCAAAAAAGACACTTTATATTCCGTTTTTAACATAGAGTAAATAAGCACGGAAGTCTATAACATTCCCGCTGCTGGCATATAAGCCTCCATTCTGTGGTCATTCCGTCCTTGCCGTCAAGGCCTGTCTCATCCCTGTTCACGCCCCCCCCAACACTTGCTCGAGCCAGCACGCGATGCTGATGTTTTAAATTAGCCCCTAAACAATGATATCACTCAGATCCAGCCTGTTCCTTTGCTGGCCTCCCCCAACGACGCCTAAACCGACACTTGTACCCCTCAGGAGGTGCCCTGAACGCGCTGTAACTTAGTTCATAAGTTATTTGCCCCTGGCTGGAGGCCTAACACTCACGACACCCACAGGTTGCCGGTTAAGCAGAAACCAGCCTCATAGGTAGACATGCGCGGCGCCATTAAAAAGAAACAAAAAAGAGTGAGTGCGTCAAAACTACCAGGCGGGTTATGTACGGTTAATGGATGTCACATTTTTTCGAATTTTTGATTCTAAAATGGTAAAATACCAACATACTTACTCGTAGGTTTAAGGTCAATTAATTCAGCTATGAACAAGATTTTACAAAAGATTATGAACTGCTGTTCAATTTTTTTTTGTGACGTCCCCACATTTTCTTTTATCTACTTTGAGTACATAAAATTTTTCTATTTTAGGAAAATACTTCGTAATCTCTGTCTCCCTAGGAGATCTACGAGGTACAATACTGATTTCTCAGCAAGAGATTATTGTACAATATTAATTGAAAAAGCCTTTCAAGATTTGCGGTTGATCCCGATCGAATTTGTTTCCAATTTTTTCAAAATATAATCCTTATTACGTTGGAATAGAAATCTGGTTTGAATCAAGTACTTTGTAAGATAAGGATTAAGAAGAAAAGGAACGGGTTTTGAGGTTATCGATTTTCCGAGATAATTTTGAAGTAGCCCTGAAAACAATCATAAAATCACTGTGGTAATTTTGAAGAAATACTGAACTTTAGGTTAGTTAAAGAAGATATTTCAGTCACAAACCATACAAATAAATAAAATTTAAGTGTATGTTTGTTATTTCAAAGTCGGCTCGGATCGGCTAGACCGATTTTGACGGAGCTTTTACTGACATATAGCTGATGTTATGAGGAGTAACGTAATTGACTTTTATTTAAAAAAAGAATCACGGTTACGTGCAAATAAATTAAAACCCTTTTGTTAACAAAATCCGATTCAAAGAGGGAAGTAATATTTTATAATCATTCCACATCTAATTTCTTATACACGACAGATGGATATGGAAAGTACTTAACCCCTCGAATGTCTTATGTTACACAGTTCGACATAAGAAAAAATGCTACACTTGGAGTATTTTATTTGATGATTTCCCATCGGTAAAAACAAAAAAAAACAAAAAAAAAAAGTGTAACTGTCCGACTTAAGACACTTGGAGCATTTTTTCTTATGTCGAACTGTGTAACATAAGACATTCGAGAGGTTAAATAATCCACGATAGACAAGAAAAGAAAAAAATCTACCTCCGTACGTGACTCGATATTCTTAAACGAAAATAGCAAAGATTTTCTATTCAACCAAGTATTTTAACACAAAACCACTTTGTAAACAAAAAAGTTAAAGTCGAGTGCATTTGTATTAGGGAAGATGCCAAGAAAAGCGCAGTGGCTAACCGCTGGATACCGCGGTACGTGACCAGATACACTGCAGTAAATGTAACACAGTATATTTAGCATGACCAAACGGATCTAGGTAATGTTACAGAAATGGTTTTCTTACTAGCCAGTAGCCTCCGTAAGATACGTTTAACTTATATGTGTGAGGCGGGGGCCGTCGCCACTGCTGGTCGTAACTTCAGCTCGCACTAAATTGCTCTGACTCAAGCATTCGGACCATCAATTATATTCAGGTTGAAATTGGTATATTTGCATGTCACTGGGGTGAATTCGCAAAAGTACTATTGTTTACACTATGTTACAAATAATGATCTTTACAAATAGAACTGATGTCTATGTTCCATACAATTCTATCTCGACCAAATGGCGACGATGCGAAGCCCACGGCCCACGTGTTGTGAAAAGTTCAATTGTTTAGGATACGATGGGACTGACGTACGTTATGCGTAAAAGCCCCTTAAATAGAAAAAAAATATCTGTATGATCTTGAGATATATTTGGTGCTTTCATTTCAAATTTGTGAGTGTGACTTGGCTATTGCATTAGGTTTATAAATGCAATGATAGTTTACGGCTTTTAAATTAATAAATAAACTTTGGCTTTAAATTCCCATACATTTGTGAAGTTAGCAACAATTTGATTCCAAAATATAACATCACGCCTGTAATCCCTGAAGGATTTGACAAATGTACCTACTTATAATAGTACACCAACACTTCGCTGGTTATCAATTTAATAGGGGCCGGGTCTATTGCCATTGATCGATCGATATTATTTGGTATTAGGTTGTTATACAAACTGACTCATTAGCAGTTAGGTTCGAGTAAAATAAACTTATAATCTAGAATATTTCTTCAGCTATAATGACATGAAATTCGCTTTTATATACTTTCATTTCCAAACCGACAGAAAATATAATTGCGCTGTCATAGTACAGCAGCTTTATAAGTACACCCTTCAGGTGTAGGTAGGTAATTGAAATTCGAAGGGTGGCGCATAGAAACTTTTCAGAATAGCCTCAATGGCCGGTCCCCGGTGCGGCAAGGGGTTGCCACTCGAATAACGTATTCGGATATCATTAGAAATATTCATGTTTTCACCCGAGGGCTTCCGAGGTAAGAACGTTTTTATTATCATTAGAAATTGGGTAGGATAAAATTGTATAGCATTTGTATAAATACTTATGGGTGGTTTTTGGCAGAAGGAAAAATGTTGGGCCTTTCCTAATAAATTGGGATAAGGACAGGAGAATGCTGACGGTATTTATGTTATTAAAATAAAATAAATATAAAATTTCATCTATCTGTAGGTTATATGTAGATTACAAACGAAAAGTGTCATCTACATGTCGAATATGTCAGGATTTATTCCGTTAGGCTCGTACACGTGCTATGAAAACACACTGGGTGTGATACACTGATTCTAACAAAACTAACGAAATACTTGAGATTACAACTTAACACAATAACACGAGGCACAATGAATCGCGTACAGTTCCAAGACGTCTCAACACCGCCGCGATCAGACACTGACTGTGGCCTTCCCTCGAGCTGAACATCAGGGCTCTGTAGAAGCACGTTGGGGTGACAGACTTATACTTACAAGTCTGTCACCCAGGTTTCGTGAGATCAGTTACAGCGCACTTGCGATTCATTTCATGTCTATACTAACGACCGGATCCGACATACATATTACCTCATCATTCTGCTGCTCTGATCCCTATTTATTTAGGGTCGGCGCAGCATGTCTTCTTCTTCCATACTTCTCTATAACTCGTCATCTCAGCTGTCACCTCCTTTCTAGCCATATCATCCTTCACACAGTCCATCCATCGTTTCTTCATCATCTACATATTGCCTACCTATTTCGATTGAAAGGTTAGTTAGCAGCTACCACCCAATAATGTCCCTACTGCTAAGACGTTCTCTCTATGATAAAGAGCGAGCCGTACCTAATCCTCCACGTAGATAGAGTGCAGTTTGGTGGATGTCATAATTATCTTCGAATGGTTGGTTCTAGGACATGCCGGTTTCCTCACAATGTTGTCCTTCACAGTTTTGACAGCAGTGCTGAAACAAAAAAAAAAAAATTATAATGGAGGAAGCATTATTCTGCCATGTTTAGTTGTTCAGTGCATACCTAAAGACTTAGGCATACGCCACATTTGACGGAAATTCTGTCGCGGATTTTCCGCGTCGGAACGCCAATACATGTTATTGCATATACATGACTAATAACGGGCACACAACGCGGAACGAACGAACGATCTCGTTCCGTCGCGGACCGCTCCCCTCTACGTCTGTTACCGCAACGGAAGTTCGGCGTCGGAATTTCCGTCATGTTTGGCGTAGGACTTACAGATCGGCGTACTCTGATGTGTGTTTCAGGCCACAAAAATGACAAAAGAATAAATTCATACTTACCCACATTCCAAAGTTTCATATTTCGAACCTTCAAAATATTTATTTATCAAATTCGTACTCGATACTCCAACATCGACTGTCGATTTGCTACTTCCAAATATTTCGATATTCGAATAGAATTTTATTTGAAAACTGTGAAGCGAGTGGAGAAATCAGATTGCGTACAATATGCACGTAGAGCTTCATACTTCAATATACACGCTTTCAAATACTGTGACTTCGATTTATGGTTTTATTATTTTGTCGGTATTGCATTGAAACTATGAGGGTAAGGTAATGATTTTCAGTTAAAGTCGAGTTGAAATGAACCCTTAAGTACAATAAATTGAGTATTATTATCTGAAGCATGGACCCTGCTTATTTAAAGTTCGTTTAATCCAAGCAAAGGTTGCAGTAGTACCTATAATATTAGCAATAATGTAAAATAGCAGTGTATCAATTTTGGTGTATGTACAATACAGTATATCCTATCTATCTATGTATTTATACGGATGCTTACAGAAGTATACTTAGCTATCTTTTGCAGAGTTCCTTTGTAAGATGATTATACGGGGTGTAAACAGACCCTTCACGAAGCCGTCAACCAAGCATTCTGTACATCAAACTAAGTAACTTTACGCAACTTTTTTTGCTGGGAAACGAATTTTTTTTTTGGGGTGAAAAATCCCGTGATACGGTAAAACTCAATGTTACGCACTCAGAACATTGTGCTGATGGATGGATTGAATGGTACGGGGGTGATGGAGGAGTTTAAAGTAAAAATCTTACTTTAAAAACATGTATTTAAAAAAAACTTGTTGAAAAAGTTGGAACTTTGACCCCCAATATCTCCGTAACTAGAAGGTTCCCAGGTACGGTCTAGAACAAAAAAATGACCGCAATGACGGGGAGAACAAGCACCTTTCAGCTTCGTTAAGGGTCTTTTTACACCCTTTAGATTAAGGCTAATCCGCCATAGTTTAAACTTAAAAGTTATTTTATGTTAAGCGTAACGGTTACCCTCAACATCTTTCTCCTGATCTTAAAAATAAATGTAAGAGAAATTACCAGATACATTTCATCCGAGAGCTTGAATTTCGAAATAATAATCGTAGTCATTTGGAGCGATTTGAAACGCGATTATATGCCGTGTAAATGGATTACAGGTACGTCCCCGAAACCCGCGGTGTGCGAAGTAATTTATTATTACATTTCCATGTGCGTAGTAATGAGCCAAGAGATGTTGTAGGCTAAAGATTGTTGGGCTACTAATTCAGCGTGAAAAATAAGCGGTAGCGGTGGAAAGCTTGCCAACGTGGAAAATGTAATTTTTGACGATGACGTCAACTCAAGTGAACTTAACAACACGCCTGTATTTCCTCGATAAGGTTAAGCTGAGGTGTAGATACCTATACTAGAAGCATATATCCCCGATTATATTTAAGTCCCATGTAATAGACAGCAGGCCATTTTTTTTTCATTTTTCTAGCACATATCCAGACGTCACGCTGAGAAATCCCTGATGCAAATACTCAATAATATTTTGCCCGTTCTAATACTCCGGAGAACATAAACAGAGAACCTCATACTCAGCAGTAATAGCGCTTGTGATTACTAGACCAACCAGAGAGTTAAATCGTATAAAAAATTAGAAGTCCGTTAAAAAGACCATGATGGCGTTTAGTTGAAAGATTATGTGCGTTTATGATGAGAGATTTATGAACGTGGCTGAAGCTAAAGTGTTTATAAAAAAAATGCAGTTAGCAGCGTTCTGTTACTAGAGTAAGTTTCTGACTGTGTTAGCCAAAAGAATTTTGGTTAACGCATAAATAGGACCAACAGAGAAATAACTCAACCAAGCAACTTTATTATACGTACATCTACATTTCTACCTAATACAGATACTGCATGTGTCCACTGAGACTACTAAAATGACTCCACACTTTCTGTCTGCTCAACAAATAAAACCGCTGGTTTCGCAGCCTCACAAAACAAGGCTAGCGTCGTGACGCAGTATAACGACATCTTCTGTACCTGAAACGCAAATCCCACATACATAATTCATTAGAAACCACATTGAGAACGAAATGTTGCGTTGTTTTAATTTTATTGTCTATTTAAACCTGACTTTACTTTGTTCTTCAATGAGAACAAGATGGCGTGAGATTTTCAAGGAAGAAAATCTTTAGAGATTGGGAAATGGCTGAAGTTTATATCTCTTTTAAAGCTTCCATGAGCCCTGCCGGGGCTGCGGGACTGTTCGAAAGAGATACCGCGGCCCTGGAACACAAAGGGCAAAGCAGGAACATGGATGGGTTTTAGTCAGTAAAAGTCTGACACTCCCTCCCAGTCCACCCAGTGCGGGATGGATCATTTATCATCGGCATGTTATTCCGGGGGAGGTTATTTGATGACTTCCCATCCAAAAAAAAAGCTTCCATGAGTGGCCGATCCTGAGAGTACTTTCGGCATACTTTCGGATTTTCTAACCGAAAAATAAGTTACTGTCGTCTATTTGTACCATACCACTTCGTTGTAAAAACAATAATAATGACCTATTTCTTATTGGTATTTTTACAAGCCTCCTTCATAGATTCCCTCTATCTTGTGAAGGCGGAATAATCCAGGAAATTCGATGGAACGCCCTGGTGAACTGTACTTCCTCTAGAAGTAAACTACCTACCTGTGGTATTTGACGCCAAATAGTCAATAATACTCACTGTTGATTTTATTACATTATACCAAACGTTTAGGTAGGAGACTGCTTCGTTGGTCTAGTGGTCGCAAGCGCGACTGCTGTGCATGAGGTCCTGGGTTCAATTCCCGGGTCGGGCTAAGTGTTATTGGGTTTTTCCATGAAGAATTTCTCTGTAGCAGCCACGGGAATCTGAGCCCGGTTGATGGCAATAGGCTCGCCCCCTATTACATGGGACTTAGGACATAACTGGCGAAATGTGGGTGAACTATTAGGTACACTTCTGCCTAACCCTTCGACGATTACAGTCGTGATGTTATGTTATAAAGGTAGATATCTGAAGAAGCACCTAATCTACATATCTATTGGATGAACTGGGTTAGTACAGACCCAGTTAATCCAATATTCACCAACCATATCACCGATCAGCATATGAATGCGGCGTAGAATTTTAAAATCGCATTGTTCACGTAACGACGTGGCTTCGACGTCAGAGTCGCAGATGAAGTGATTTATGCGCCGATGAATTATTCATGACGTTAACGTCACGTCAGCGTCACGTCGAACAATCGGCTCGAAGTATTCACTTTGTGGGAGGCTTTAAAGTGGAAGGATTAAACTATTGGTAAATGAATTGGAGGTGAGGGAATAATCTTGTGTGAGGAGGCAAGAAAATTCTTTGAAGCTTTCGTTACGTAAAGTTAGGTGTTTTCTTTTTAGTAATACATACATAAATGCGTTGAGGAGGAGTTTTTTGATGCCCTTTTATGGTTTGTTGTTAGTTTATTTATTTTTGTTCATCTAATAGTTTTTAATTAATAATGCATATACTTAATTTACTTTTAAAAATAAATAATATTAAATACATACTTATAGAACATCTTGCCTTTAATCCCAGAAGGGTTAGGCAGAGGTGTAACTAATAGTAACTACACCCACATTTCGCCAGTTATGTTTAAGTCCCATGTAATAGCGGGCGAGCCTATTACCATCAACAGGGCCTGATGGAAAAACCCAGTGTCAATTTTCCCGACCCAGGAATCGAACCCAGGATCTCATGTTCAGCTGTCGCGCCCACAAGACCACTGAGGTAGTTAATACTAGTTCGTGATTGATCGTAAGCATGAAAAGCGTGTATCTGATCGTTTACTTGTAGCCAGTACACCCTTCATAAATGTACTTTTTTGGCTGAAAGCCTAGGGCGAATTCTTTTACAAATAACTGGCGTGTCCACCAATATTCCATGATTTACTTCTTCATCAGGTCAGAGACATGAACATTGAGAATTGTAATAAAGCTTGAAATTTAAGTTTACCGAAGCTTCTGAATTAAGCTGAATTTTTTAAACTATTTTAGCATTAGACGATCACACATCATCTGCCTAGCCTTTTCCCAACTATATTGGGGTCGGCTTCCAGTCTAACCGGACGCAGCTGAATACCAGTATTTTACATGGAGCGACATGGAGCTGTCTATCTGACCTCCACAACCCAGTTAGTACTGGGTAATACGATACCCCTTGGTAAGACTGGTTGTTAGACTTTTTGGGCCACTGACTACCTAACAACTGTCAAAGATTTACAAATGACAGCCGGGACCAACGGCTTAACGTGCTTTCCGAGGCACGGAGGAAACTCGGTATGTAATGGGTGGCCACCCATCCACAGACCAACCTAAGCAAACACGGCTTAACCTAAAGATCGACCCGAGCGGCTGTTATTATTAAGCCACGAGCTCCTCAATCGATCATATGAATCATATGAAATTAAAAAGTAATTTGCGCTATTTCTTACTCTCATACTTAATGAGATGACGGTGAGCAATGGAGCGAACATGACGCTGCCGGCTCTCCTAATGAATACACCATTATAATTGCGAAGCTGTGATATGCCTACATATATGTATTAGTTCCATGGAATAAATGGGCTTCATTATTTAGCATTTGTTAAAAGTAATGTAAAGTTACAGCATTTCTTGCAAGGAAACTCCATTTTTAAGATCAAATATTTTTAAAAATCCACTGCCTCGTTGGCCTTGTAAGCAACTGCTGAGTATGAGCATTGGGTTTTTCCATCAAGAATTCTCAGTAACAGCCACGGAGTCTGGATTTGCGACCGGTTGATGGCAATAGGCTCGCCCCCTTTTACATGGGACCTAAGCATAACTGGTGAAATGTAGGTTTACTATTAGGTTCACCTCTGCATAACCCTTCGGGGATATGGGATATTATGTATGTTAAGTAAGATTTACTTCCAAAATCGTAGCAAGAAGTATTTGAAGGTCATGCCATGTCAGCCCTGTATATTTACTGCAAATACTTACGTGGTTTTGCTCTCAAAACAAAATTATTTCACTCCTCATACTATTATTAGAATCCCATAACAGTGATTCGATTAAAAATTTAGTTCCGCAAAATTGTATCAAAGCGTAAACGAGCTTGGGGCAGAGCGCCGTCGAAACTATAATGAAAATTGACACAATGTTTAAACTCCCGCTAAACCTTTTAGATAATCGAATTCTGTTCACCTCTTAACGCATTAAGATAAGAACATAGTGTTCACTTCAATTAAGAACCAGTTAATAGTGACTGACAAAGTATGTAGATTTAAGTTTATAGGCTTATAGGTAAGGAGTCAACCCGCGATCATGGCGCTGGCAAAAGTGTCGAAATATCGGGTGCTGAAAATAATGAACAATCACGGAAGATGGGATATCTTCCGTGATTGTTCATTATTTTAAGTAAGTGACAGTATAGGTTTAAGTTAATTCAATTACTGAACATCAGTTAAAACATTCAAGAATAGTGCAGTACAGAGCATCTTTCAGAAGGAATACTTAATTTGTCTAATAAAAAGGCGTGTTTTACACAAGTATCATTGGATAGATGTCAGTACATTCTGCAATAAGTTAGGAATCCACATGTAGGTACAAGTGGTATTCAAGTTTCTATTAGTTTATTTCAGTAAACCTGGCTCGTTGGTCTAATGATTCCAGCGATCAAATTTGCGATCTGTCGCCAGCGCGGTGGTAATTTTTTTTTAATGATCATGTATTATGAAATTTCTGTCACAGCCAGTAGTTTGGATTTGTGCCCAGTAATGCCTGGTAAAAGACTCGCTTCCTATTACATGATACTTACATCATGACCTGTAAAATAATGGTGGATACACAACCAAAACCATATCATACCCTGCCCAACCTATTGGGGAAAATAGGCGTAATATAATATTACGGTAATTCAATTAACTACAATACATGGCCGACAGTTCAGTTTCAGGAATTAATTTCAGTCCATTAATATTACTAGTTACAATTAACGGCGCGTAACTAGTTCTAGGAATCCAATTAAATCTGTGTGCGTCGTGAATGCGTCGCCTACGCAGATTTAAAGTGTCAGTTTGGATAGCTATGACGTTGGTTTGGAGATAAATCTGGGTCTATTGTTATGAGCTCTAGGTCTATTTTCGGGTGTAGTGGCGTCATTAATTGTATGCTAGATTTTCTGGATGAGAAAACATGTGGTCATGATAATATCACAGGTTCATATATTGGGTGATGCTATTTTAACTACTAATTTAAATACTAGTAGAAGAATGAGTATGTCCTAAAGATTTTCTTACGACAGAGTCTAAATAATAACAGCCGCAAGGTTAAACCGTGTTTGCTGAGGTTGGTCCGTGGATGGGTGACCATCATTGCATACCGAGTTTCCTCCGTGCCTCGGAAAGCACGTTAAACCGTTGGTCCCGGCTGTCATTTTGTAGATCTTTGACAGTCGTTACGAGTTATCAGAAGCCGAAAATCTGACATCCAGTCTTACTAAGGAGTACCGCAATGCCCAGTACTAACTGGGTTGTGGAGGTCAGATAGGCAGTCACTTCATGTAAAATAATGGTACTCAGCTGCATCCGGTTAAACTGGAAGCCGACTCCAACATAGTTTGAGAAAAGGCTAGGCAGATGATGATTTGTACATGAATATCTCATAACGCCCGGTAAATAGCCCCTCTCGAAAGCTTCCGCTCCCTATTACAAGGCATTAAAACGAAATGTAAATGAACTAAACACCGCTGTTTACCTCTTTGACCCGAAAGGCGTGATATACATATGTCATGTTAAATTTATCTAAAAATAAAACCCTTCATCAGAAAAAAAATATTCACGCTCTAAAAAACATGCAAACATAAAATTACAACGTCACATCTTCCACGCCCGAACACTGAAAAATTACAGGAAAGTGCTTTAACGTGGAGTTTTTTTTCTATATTTTTATTACGTGGGAAAGCTCTTTCAGTAATACGGGTAAGCTCACACCTTTTAGTACGACGTTATTACATTAGCTGAGCTCGGTGCAATACTGACGCAATTTTAATACTATAAAAGCACTTTACGGAAATTCTGTTTAGGCAAGGAGTAGTGAAAATGTGTAGAAGCGAAGTTCTTTTAGTGAAGACTAAAGAAAATATGTGTTACTGGCTGTTGCCCGCCACCTTCGGGGTGAAGGAAATAGTGACTGAAAATCCTCATTCTAGTTTGAGAAAGATAGCCGCTGAATTTTCTGTGTTTCACGAGTCGATCACATCAACCATCGATACGTCGTCGATCGATCGTGTCGATACCACTTTAAATAATCACTTGGGTATGAAACATGTTACCGCTCGGCTAGTCCCAAAAGACCTCCAAAAACTCAATCGCATAAAAGTCGCTGACGACATGCTAGAACGAGTCAATTCTGACCCAAAATTCATGAAACGCATTGTTACTGGTGACGAGACATGGGTTTACGAGTTTGATATGAAAACTAGTCAACTAGGCAAACTCTAGGCACCCGTTTTCATTCGGTAGAAGGCTTTAAGGAGAATTCGCGGCGTGAACTAAACTCAATTCCGGAAAAAGCGTTAAAACTGTTTTGATGATTGGATTTTCCGTTGGCGCAACTGTATCGTTTCTGAAGGAGCATACTTTGAAAGCAATAAAATAACTTTGGATGAATAACTAACATTTTGTGTATTATTGATCGTTTCCCGGTACTTTCGAGACAGAGTAGTATATTATCTACATTGCACCCTTGCGAAGCCGGGGCGGGTCGCTTGTTATGTTTATTAAAATCTCGCAGATAATTTCTCTGACGCGATAATAGTATTGACGTGATAAATCCTGACCACTTTACATTTACCGAGGTATACAGTTTCTTGTAAGAATTTAGATCGGTAGTTCCACTTCTATTCATTTTATTCTTTGCCTGAGGTTAGCTCGTGAAGTATACTCGTTCTTACTTAGAGCGATAATAAGTGCGGTGTAATGAGGTTTGCCTGGGAGTATCACGGAGAAATTGAGTTTTAGGGCTGGCATTTAATTAACATAAGCAAAACAAAGACTGCTATTTTTTTTCAATAACCACACGTTAAAATAATGTCTGAAATTAAAAACAAGAAAATCAAAGTCAAATAACATCCTGAAAAATAACATCATACCGAAGTTTTCAAAGCACCCCAAACACACCAACACGCTCTAAAAGGGATACCATACATATTTCAAATCACTTTGAAATTCTCGGCTCTATTCGTAGTACCGAAGATCTCGTAGCACGTCTACGTCGTAGCGGGTCTACGAGTGTAGCAGCTACGCAAACATTGACGTTACCTAAAAAGGCGCAGTTTTAACTCCGGTACAGCCTTCACCTGAGCGTGAATACTTTGTTCTGAATACATTATTCATGTTGTACATTTACATGCCGAGCTAGTATGACGTACGTACTATTTAGCAAATTACTTTTTGTTAAGGGGGAGCTCTCATATCGATGATTAATTACGTATTGGTGTACACCCATTCTGTTTGTTAAATTAACTGAATCATCTAATCGTAATTTTGCTTTGATTACCAACTGTGACTACTGAGGAAATGAGCATGAGGTCCTTGGTTTGATCATGAGGTTATTAAGTTTGTTCATCAGGAATCTCTCAGTGGCAGCCCAAAGTGCCACATACTGATGGTTATATAACATGTTCGCTCCATATCATTTGGGACTTATCAGTAAAACAGGCCCAATAAGTGAGGGGTTCATGGATTTTTAGATTTTCCGTGAGTATGCTATGGCCCTTCTTCCATCTTGCACCATGTCCAGCACACGTTAGAAAATCAGGACCTAATAGCTGAGTCAGTTTTGAAAACATTTTGGGCCATCAAATTATTAGGTGTTATTTTTTGGAATCGACATGGTAAGAAGAAGACTTGGGTCTTAAAATAACTGGCAAAATGTTGGTATCCCCCTCTGCCCTGCCCCATCGGTTATGATGTCGTGATGAAATGTTATGTGTCAACTGTAATTAAATTAACAACTGCCATCAAAACTACAAATTAACGTTCAACAATTAAGTCATAAAATTGGCTGATATTATCTCTGCTCCTAAATTTTAACTATTTCATGCTTCAATTTAAACGGTTTGCAGCAAAAGGTTTCGTTCGCTGCCTTATTGAACCTTAATCTCTTTATTATACGGACCATTTTAACCGGCTTGCATCGAAAGATTTCTCATGACACCGGCTGCCAAATAGATATTATGTTTCGTAGAAATTTGTATTAGAAGACTACGTAAATTCCCAGCTGTTGCCAGGATTCAATAACTGTGAGATACGATATTACAAACGGCTGTTGTTCTAATAATATTGGTGGGTGACTTACAAATGGGATTTAATCTTGGGGTCGCATCGCTGGATTTAATATTTAGTAAGTAAAGGAGATCTTTCCGAAGCCCAACCGAACCGAAGGCCAACGAAAAAAAACGTGTCACCACTATTGGGGAAGTCAGTCCGAGTGTTTTTACTACGTCTCTACAAGCATTCTTTCAGCTGATTTTTTGGATTGAAAAATCTGGTTTTCCGTACGTTCTATTTCACATTCTTTTTTATCTGCCGGCGAAAAAGTTATATGAGTTTATTGGGACGATCACCTTGAACAAGTATTATTATAACACCAACAGCAGTGAAATCTTTTTGACCTGGCTGGAGGCCTTACACTCAAGGTAGGTACCATACAGGATAGTCCGGTTAAGCATTAAGATAATTATTATTACCATTTCATTAAGATATTACGAGCATTTTAGGTGTAGGTTAGGTATGCCTAAATTGCTCATAATATCTTTCACCTCTCATAATATCCTTCATGACCAAAGGAAGTAAAACACTTAAAACTTTTAAAAGTCTCCTCATCTTAGGCACTATTACAAACCCAGGAAGTTTATATAACGTTAATTCAAAACGATTTCTGAGTCGAAAATTGATCAATTTTTTATAGGTTGGTACTTCACTATGCAGCAGGCACAATTATAAAATGACCCAAAGTTATAAATAAAATCATTTAATTAAATAAATATTGCAAAATAAGTATTTTGATTAGAAAAAAATCTTTAAGCCCAGAGATTATATCATAATTCAAAATATCGTTTGAAATATCAAATTATGAATACTGAAATTCGTATGAGTAGATTTACGAATATGTATCAAATATTGAAACGTAATTCTTGAACATATTACCAGATCATTTGCAACGAAAATCCATTTATTGATATTCTTTATTTATTTGAGTATTATTTACCAAAAAATATTGGATTACGTTTTCCGATTGAATTGATTAAGTTTCGAATCTCGCAAATGTAGGCAATTTATACAAGCCTGCTACAGAGCAAAGGATACAGAGAAAATGAGAGAAAAGCATTGATTATCACTTTTGCTCACTGTAGGTGTAACTTCGTGATATTAGCAGATTTCTTGATCTTGTTTTATCTGGAGGGACATTACAATGATATTAATTGACTTAGGGTCAAATAAAAGTCAGGTTTTTTTTTAAAGAACTTATCTAAGGTGGCGTTATGTGGTTTCTGCCTACGAAAAAAACGTGATAAAGACGTGAGTTTATGTCTGTATGTAAGTTATCTAATATTTTATTAAGTAGATTTTGCTTCCTGTATCTTGAATGCACTTACAAAACAAACAGCTTTGGTAAAAGCTAGCTTTAAGAAACGGGTTTAATAATCTTTGAACCTCCTCAAGTTTTACAATATTAATTTAGTCATTTTCTAGGATTTCCTAACCGGACTAACATCTAATAAAATATGCCTTAATTTACAAGAAGCTCAAGAATTTACAGAATATTTTCTTTGAACTGTTTTCAAGCAAAGATTTTAAGATATAAGAGAGTTCTTAGTAACCGACATGGCCCTTAAAACTATGTTATTATGTAAAAGATTATTTGCGCTTGCAAATAATCTTTGGCTTATGAGTACTCATGTACTGAAATGAAGCATGTACTTACTGAAAATAGTATTAAACTCTAATATAATATACGATATTCGTAAATAACTGACAAGGGCGAAAATCTGGCTGTCTTCTATGTTTTTACACTATTTTGGAACCTGCAATAGAAAAAAGGGTCTTTTTATTTCATCCAGAAAAAAAAAACTAATAAAATGATACGATATTTTACCGTTATAAATAAATTTTTGACCTCACGTTTTGGTGATTTCCGATAAAATATTAAAAGATACAAAATTTCATGAAAAAGAAAACTATTATAAAATCGACGCAAAGAAAACTTATAATTTATTAAGACTTGAACCTACGTCAGTACAATAAAACTCCAAGGCCTCCGTTTTATATCAATCCACAGAAATGATTAAGGCCACGCTGACGGTAACATAAAATATTTAAAAGACAATATACCGAAATTGGTTTCGTGAACTTCTAATAAAATCCCTCACATAAGACCATGAAATCAAAGCTGTGTAATGCCTAGTTCAGGACCTCAGGCGACGCAACTCGCATCAAGGAACACGTGTGAGTGCCGCCGCTCCGTAAGTCGCGTCACTGTGAGACGTGCATGCTCTAAGAAACTTATTATTACCCGACTGCGCGACGCAAACGCGGGTAATGTATTTATCAGCCTGGAAATAAAAAAGTAATTATAAAACTAACAAAACATGACTGAATAAAAAAGCAAAAAAAAAGCACATTTGGAAGCAGGTGGGACCCATTTCAATATAAAATTGATAAAAGGTCCCGCCTGTTCCAAATGTGCTGGTTTTTGCTTTTTTACAAGCTTTTATTTTAACTTGCTGTTTGTATGTATTTGTTTGTTTAGGTCAAATCTTGTAACTGAATTTAAAAGAAGTTTTCACAACCGATTGAGCTGAAATTTTTAATAAACGTTTAGTTTGGATGACAATGTATGGTTAGCTAAGTGACGTCATGTTAAATCCAATATGGCGAACTCCCAAAGATGTCAATCTAGTTATTTTTTATGCAGCCCCATGATATGGGTATCAGTTAAAAGGGATTGCTAAGAAAAATATGTCACATCTATATTTAAAAGCTTTTTTTTAATGTTTTTTTTACTATCTATGAAAAAAACTTATACATATAAGTTTGTTTCATTTGTTTTCTCCGCAATACGAGTGTCGCTTGAGCGTGTATCTCGTGGCCAAGCGGTATCGTTTGATAGGCCGCACGGCTCAAGTCTGAATTATTTATATTCAATCTCGTATCACACCGGAGGCCTGGAGGCCTGGCGCTATGCAATTTGTGAATATCTGTGTTCTCGAGAGATGAATGGCGTTTTGATTGTTTTATTGGTAAAGGATTGAGGATAAACGTTATGGTTTTGAGTCGTTCAAGTTGGCTACCTTTATATATTTATTAACAATATTTATACTCTACAAGTCTAGATTATGAAATGAAATGAGAAAACGTAGTTAAAACATGGACAATATTTCAATCTCAATCCCTGAGTTCAATTATTCATGAACCTGAATTAACTATGTGTTTCAGAACAAATAGTTGACAGGTGTTGTTCTATGTTAGTAAAGTTCACAAATACCGTGCTATGAAAACTTCAATAAAACATATTGCAATTTTCTTTTAACTTATAAAAGTGCTGCTTTATTATAAAAGCATTTATTTCTGGAACTCTGTTCCCTGATCATTATAATCCCGACCCATTCAAAGTTCGAGTGAATCGGTTTCTTCAAGGCAAGCGTGCTCCGCCCTAGGCCGCATCATCTTCATCAGGTGAGTTGCGGCCAAACGCAAGCCTATTTAGTATAAAAAACACACACGGAATGAAGTTATGCACGTTTTTGCATACAAACAAAAGCTGCATTTCACCTGTGATAAAATGCAGCTCTTGCAGTTATTATTATTTAATTAAACTACTTTTATATAAGATCCCATTAAAATAGATGGACAAACTTTTAAAAACAATTAATAAAAAAAAACCCATTAGTTACTAACAAGAAAAAAAAACAGATAACGAAAATACCTACACTAAAAATGTTATTGAACTGAAAGTTACTATGGTTAAATACAGAATGATATTAACAGAACTGACAGGGTACCTACTTACGAGAACGCGCGCAGCGGGGCGCGAGTGCAAGTATCTACCCGTAATGGATGTGTTTATTCTAGAGTGCTGGCAATTTATTATTTTAGGTCAAAATAAAATCACTTTAATTAGTGTTTTTTTTGCTTGGATACCTTTGGTTAGACGTACTAAACGCTGTGTTAAAATTTGTCCATCTATTTTAATGGGACCTTATATAAATCTCTGCATTGAGCAAACGTGGTGAATAATAGTCAATTTCTCATGCCTTTGTCTTGCAGTAGTAGAATAGTAAGCTGGTATTAATTATGAAACTACATGTTCATAAAATATGCAAGCCATTATACTAGTCTCGTCAGACCGTTGATAAAATTGTCACGGACAGCAATAAAACTTGTGGTATGAACTAATTAAAATGTCGACCCAAATAGACGCGGCGGGTCAAGTGTCTGAGGACTGGCAGTCTGTGCCCGGAGGAGTTGTGACACGTAGCGGTGTGGTGAGTATTAAGTAATGGAGTTCGATGGGTGAGTTATTTAATAGGTATATGTTTGTTAAGCTTACCAACTATATTGGGGTCGGTTTCCAGTCTAACCGGATACAGCTGAATACCAGTATTTTAAATGGAGCAACTGCCTATCTGACCTCCACAACCAGTTAGTACTAGGTAATACAATACCCCTTGGTAAGACTGGTTTTCAGACTTTTTGGGCCACTGACTACCTAACGACTGTCAAAGTTCTACAAATGACACCCGGGACCAATGGCTTAACGAGCTTTCCGAGGCACGGAGGAAACTCGGTATGTAATGGGTCACCCATCCACAGACAAACCTAGGCAAGCACGACTTAACAAACATATACCTATTAAATTACTCACCCATCGAACTCCATTACTTAATACTCACGGCTGTTATTATTTAGCCACGAGCTCCTCATGTTTGTTAAGCTTATGTATTTTAATATAGACGTACATTTAGGGAAATGAATTGTTTAGAAAAATGTGGTGAAAAGTATATTTCCTTGAGATTATCTTTATACGAGCATGTCGTACGACCGTGTTGTTCTTTTAAATTGGGAATCAGATTTTGATATGGTTGTCATCAGCATTTAGAGAATTTATTCTAGAAGGTTTATTTGTACAAAAATGATTATTAAACTTGCATTTAATTAAAATGTCGACCCAAGTAGACTTAGGAGATAATTTAATAGGATTCTGTTGTTAAACTTATATGTAATATCAACGTTCAAGTATTTTTTAAAGCAAGTTATCGAGGTGAAAAATACATTTCCCTAAATGTATATTAATTCTTTAATCATAACAATATTATGCGAGCGAACTTATTACGTTACCTTATTAAAGACTCAATAGATATCGATGAAACTTAGCACACATGGAGCATCCAGCCAGGGTTAGGACATATACTTAAACAAGACAAATAAGAGGGAAGTAGGTACTTCGGGGCTACTGAATCGTGAAAATATTTATGGGTAGTATATCATTATTTTAGTGCACGAGTTCGTGTTGTTATGATCCATTTATAGTGCTCGTAAATGCAGGCGAGTAAGCTGTAAAACTAGGAGATAGGCAAGGGGTAAGTTTTGCCATAAGCACGAATTTAATGAAAGTGCTGTTTTGGACGATTACTAAACTTAAGTTGGCTGCCTTGTCTGTCGAGTGGTCGTAAGCACGACTGCTGAGCATGAGTATCTGAGTTCGATTTCCGGGTCAGGAAAATTGTTATACGGTTTTCCTTTAGGAATATCCCAGAAGCAGCCACGGAGTCTGGGTTTGTGCCCGGTTGATGGCAATAGGGCCTCCGCCTATTACATAGGACTTAAAACATAACTGGCAAAATGTAGGTGTACTGTGGGTGACTGTGGTGTGATGTGGGTGTGTAGGTACACCACTGTCTAACCCTTCGGGACAACCAGACATTCATGAATCCTCACAAACTTTTGCATTTATAATATTAGTAGGATGTCTCGCCCCAACGTGAATTTTAATTCCTTTGTGGCGTAGGTGCCGACAAAAAAATGTACGACGGATTTTAGCCAAAAGGTGTAGAGTTCCGGCGATTCTGAAGCCGGATGTTGGATACCGCGTGACACACGACGCTTCGTGCGAGCTAATGTTGGGTGATAACTTTTATTTTGTGTGCACTTTGTTGTGGGTTTTTGTGCCTGCATCTTTATATTTACTTTTCGCGTTTGTCTGCATGATCACGTCTGGACTAGAGAACACTTCACTGTATGTGGTGGGCGCTTGGCCGATTTTTTTACTTATTACCTGTCTGTAATTTGTTTGTCGATAACCGTATAATTCTTGTCTCCTGTAAAATAATCATGCAACTTTTTACTACTTAGATATAATTTTAAGGATACTTTGTAGTTTTCAGTCCATTAATAAGCACTAGTCACTTTCCATATACATTCTTAGATTTTACCGATCTATTCATCCTTGATAACTACTTGTTATAAATTGATTAATTTTTAAAGGATTCTTTTCTCAAAAGCTGCTGTATCTTGTGATTTCGTTGAGAAAAAAAACATTTCTTTTTGTACATATTCCTACTATTTAACAGCTGGGTCAAGACAGGCCATCCTTCATCAAAAAATCACACTAAAAAGTGTGATTTTTTAAACTTATTAAAAAAGATTGTACACCTTTTTGATAGAGAGGATGAACAGTAACATTACCAACCAATCTACCAAACCAGAGGGCTTATACGAGTGGAAATAGTGTTCACAAAATTTAAATTTATATGCCTTCCTAGCAACGACAAAATCAGCATTTATTAATTTTAATTCGAGAAATCCCTATGTTTAATTAGTAACCAACGAAGCTCATAACAACCGAAAACAGAAATAAAATCCTTTTTAATTGACAGTCGAATATCAGCTACACGGTCAATTAACAAATAAATGCAGCTAAAGCCTTTATTTTTAAGTGGCACCCATATGATTCCCTTTGCGTTCCAATTTAACTTAATTTTACGCTACACTGATACTCGCAACTCATTAACTTTCAATCAATTTTATTTCGGATAATTTTATTCGATGAAAAGCTATTTCTGTTTTTTGGAAAACTCTCTTTGATCTTTAGTTAAAAAAAATAATATAATCAGTTTGCTATTATACCTCTAAAAAACTAAGGTCTTCATTGATAGCGATAAGTCAATGTTTTTTTTCTTTTCGTGTTAGAAAAGGCCTTAAAATTCTAATTTACTTTGATGTACCTATTAATGAATTTTTTACTCCACCAAATCAGTAAAGTCACAAGAGCCTAAATTTTAGTACAAACAAAGAGTGATGGCCAAAGAACCATCTCCATCTACTGGTGGAGATGGTTTTTTCTTTATCTTATGGTTAGTGCCTAACTTGGTGTCAGAGTTTTGATGCCGCCCATGGGTCACTGACTTGACTGTACATGCCGTCAAGAAATATCTCTCAGGCATGCTGGTTTACTCACGATGTTTTCCTTCACCGAAGCAAGTGATAATTATACAATACGCGCACGAATCCGAAAAATCAGAGGTGTGTGATTTGAGTTCGAACTCGAGACCTATGACTTGGCAGTCCGACAATCACACCACTAGGCTATCACTGTTGGTGGAGATGGTGATGAACTACTTGAACTGATTACTAACCACTATCTTTATTTATATTATATTTTTTGGGATAAGCTCGCCACACTATTCCCAAACCAATGCAATGCCTTAAAGCCGGAATCAACAGTGGCGACAATCAGAAAAGCGTCGAGACAATGAAGCTTGACGAAGTCCCAGAGAAACAATTTAACTGTGTTGGAAGAGGTGGAAAAAGCAGGTCTTAAGATGTAGTTCCGTAAAGATAGTAAATTCTCAAACACCCATAGACATGTACCTTACATTAGTCTGTTGTTTCCTGATTCCCGATTAACCACTATCTTATTACACCTGCCCACCCACCCCACATAACAGGCCAAATGTAGGTTTACTATTACAAGCGGGCATTACAAGCGTGATGTTATGTTATTCTTAACTTATCTAGCAAAATATTACGTATTGTGTGTTCTCTGCTCACCGTGCTTACGTTATGAAAGTTTCTATTTATATAAATATGCACTCCATACTCGTAGCTCGTCTGGGTGCATCCGAGTGTACTCGGCTGTACCTCGGCAGATGCTCAGCCGCGTCTGCATCCGTTCGGAGTAGCTCCTTGTACGATGGCTCGTGTGATATCATGCAAAACATGAAGTTGTGTAGTGGGTATTAACATAATTGGTGGCTTGGGTTTTTTGATGTCAATAGTATATGTAAAATTGATAAGAAAGTCCCGAAAGTTACCAAAGGCGTTCAGCTGTTGACAAGAATAATGGCTGAAATTATAATTTTGAATTGCGCATTATGCCAGCCCTGGTACGGTAGGCCTGGGTGGGTTAAACCCTACACACACACACATGACCTCTTCAAAAACAGGACATGTGTAAATTAAATAAACATAAAAAATTGCAATTTTGGGATTATTGGTGGTCTTTTCAAATACGATACGATCACATTTTCAACAAAATTCAAAAATGTAAAAGCAATTGAAATGCTATGCTTCAGAATCCAGCGTATAACCGACACAGAATAACAGCAACTACAACGCAATTCAGACCAAACCCGTATAATTTATGGCAACATTCGAATAGTTACACAAAAATGCAATATATCGAAACTTTCTAAAAATGATGGAACGACGCGACATTTTAATATTACAGTCCCTGTGTAGCAGTTGTTTTGTTTGACAAACAACTATTGAAAACCTTATTTATTACAATCGTAGAGTTTGCAGTAAAATCATATTAAATTTTCATACGAATTTATGTTGTTAGTGTTTCAATATTTTATACAGAAAAGTTTTATTAGATATCCCTAAATGAAGTAGAGATGAAATTTTTTATCATTTTTGATGACATTTAAAGACTTTTCTTAGTATATAAATATGCATTTATGTTACATGTGTTATTAAAAAGTGTTCTTTTAAGGAAATATACACAATTTTCTGGATGCAAGCAGTAATTGCCGTTTTTCTTTTTTAAGGCTTTGAGCTCCAGGTGTAAAATTGAAAATTAACCTTTACGTTCTAAATGTTTTAAGGTAGCCATACACGCCATACACGTTATACATGACAGTTTTAAATGCACATGCAAAACCTTCATGCAAAACCGAGTTCGATTCCAAGAATAACTATTCATTTTTCTCCTACACGCGTTCATGCATGCTTGTACAGTTTGTCTGTAAAGGCAAAACTGTGCTTACCTGTCGTCTATGGCGGGCTTTAGCAAGTAAGCAAGCTGGTGTGCTGGTCAAACTATTTTAAAAAGCTACTCATACTCAGTCAATATAGGTTTTCAAGAAATTATTGTCGTGCGCCCTTTATAGACCTCAGCGCTGTGCTGTGGGCCCCCCATAGCACAGCATCATGCTGAGTGGTAACCTGCTCGTCGCAATCACGACGTGCAAGCTGTTTACATTTCTTTTCTTTTTTTGTTCGGTCCTGTTGAATTTATAAATATGTGTTATGCGTTTTATGTTTATTGTATTTTTTTGTCATTTTGATTGATGCACGTCATGTCCCTGTTACAAATAAATATTTTTTCTTTCTTTCTTTTCTTTCTTTACACATTGCTAATATAAACACTACAAAATATGCAAAGTAGAACATCAACTAGCACAAGCTCTTGTAAAAATTGCGCAAGAAAATGAAAATACTAAGTCCTTCTAAGTACCACCTGCCGTGCTATTAACAAAGTGAATTTAATAAGTACGACAGCAGTAGACAGGTTCTCTTCAATTTTAAACAACAGAAACCACTCAAGGGAGAGCTATTCAATTAATATAATTAAAACAGTGAAAGCCTTTTGGGGCATTATAGTTTGAATTGTAAATGAGACAATCACACGCCTCCCCTTGTACACGAATTCGGAGAATCCTCATTGAAATTCTGATAAGACGGAAGACTTTCTAAGGAATTAGGCACTTGTAGATTTTAAGCCGGCGTTGCAACCTGAGGGGCTGCTTACTTACTTAAAACCTTTTATTCATGAATCCACGGGTATCCTAAGGGCTTATTTACGGAGACACGGCGCGTCGCGCGGCGCGTCGTGCGGCTCGTTTTGCGGCGCGGCCCGCTTTGAATTCAAACATATGGCGATATCTGAGAGCGTTTACGGAAGCAATTTTAGGCGCGTTTGCTTGAAATGCAGTTTTGCCCGCAGATGACACCGCCGCGTCACACGCGCAAATAATAAGAATATTCGAATTAGAGATCGATTGTTAAAATAAAACGACAAGCCTATCGCGTGGGTTGCGCCGAACGTATACCTTCCTTCCTCATGCAACGTTCCGTGCGACGCAGTGTTGCCCGCTGCGGGCAAGGCTTATATGCTACGGGTTCCGCCACGGGCATCGCGGCGGGCACCGCTGCTCCTCACGCACCGCACCACGCGCCGCGTCACGCCCCGCGTCTTCGTAAACAACATCCTACATTGCCATATGTTTGCGTTTGGGCGTGTGATAACGCGGACCGCTGCACGCGCCGCCTCTCCGTAAATGATCACTAAAAAGTTTTTCAGTGACTTCCATATGAAAAATATAGCATGTGACTAGAGTACTATCGAAAAGGTTAACAAAAGCATATAAGAACACAATAGAGGCTAACTACTTGGCTACGATGGCTGGCTTAGTTTATTTTTAGCAAAATAGAACACCCCACTTTATCCACAAGACAACAATACCTAGTAAACTTACATAATCCTAACCCACTTTCAAACAAAAAACCACAATCAGCATTCAAATAAAAAAGTCTTCAATTATTCAGGCCCTACTTTTTCCGAGTTTCTCACTCCATTTTCTGTTTTCTTTTATTTTCTATACAAATAAAACTGGGAGTATTGTGGAGAGCGGTACTATGTTCCCCGCATCTAGAATATTCTATTGAGTTCGCCGTGTAATGAGTCGCCGCGCACGAATTAAGTATCACATGGGATGCTTTCACCGTTTTATAACTGGAGTTGAAAACTGAAAATGTTATGTAGAAGAAAATATTTATTTTTTAACATTTGTGGAGAAGTGACAGTTCATTAGCGAAATGGAGTGCTTGGTGGAAAATTAATGCTAGAAATGAGACGGTTTTTCAGTAGGTAATGGCAACTGACAACGGTAGGTATACAGAGTGTAAACGGACCCTTCACGAAGCCGTCAACCAAGCATTGTGAACATCACACTAAGTAACATTACGCAAAAATTATTGCTGGGAAACGACTTTTATTTTGGAGTGAAAAATCACGTTTTACGGTAGGACTCAATATAACGAACTCAAAATATTGTGCTGATGGATGGATTGAATGGTATGGGGGTAGAGGAGGTGTTTAAAGTAAAAATCTTACATTAAAAACATGGATTGTAAAAAAAACATGTGAAAAAGTTGGAACTTTGACCCCCAATATCTCCGTAACTAGAAGATTCCCAAGTATGGTCTAGACTTAAAAAATATCGCAATGACGGGGAGAACAAGTGCCTTTCGGTTTCGTTAAGGGTCTGTTTACACCCTTTATGTTGACGTCGTTTCAGTTAATGTCAGAATTTGTTATTTCTACGCTCAAGGCGGCGAAAAATGAGGCATTGTCTGTATTCAAAAACTTTACAAAATAAAATATTCTCATAATAGATGCTGTTCATTGTTGATCGCAAATAGAAAAACTTTAATTGAAACCAAAATCAAATTCAATTTAAAAACACTTGGCGTTAATCTTAGCGCTGCCAAACTTTATTTTATTTTGAAAAAATTGCTAAAACTTTAATGGAACGACTAGACACTATAAATAACTTGATGTTATTTTCCAAGAATACGGGATCGCTTTATTCTTGTCCGCCATATTGCAACTTTAGGTGGTGTTATAAATTTTAATGTGCACTGCTTAGCACATAAATTGCAGACGACAGACATTCTGTTTCGATTGGGAAGTGTGTCGTATTGGGTAGTAAAATATCCAGTCGATATATAGAGAATTATCGCTTTACTATATATACTATATACTATTAAGTAGAGTAAACTATCTATATACATTATTAATTAAAAACTATTAAATAAACTAACAATAAACTATAAAAACTACTATTATAAATGCTAAAGTTTGATAAGATGGGTGGGTGAAAAAAGAAAGAAAAAATTTTTACTTGTCGCAAGGACATGACGTGGATGTTTGTTACTCTTTCACGCAAAAAATACAGAACAGATTTGAATGAAATTCTGCACACAGATAGTTTTTAACGTGAATTAACTCATAAGGTAGTTTTTATCCCGATAGTACGATTCCGTGGGACAAGTATCGAACTCCACGTGGATGAAGCCGAATATATTTTTCGAGTGAGAGGGATTTATTTATTTATTCCGTAAAATTAAACAATTAATTGATTCGATTAATTAAGTTAAAATTAAATGTTTCATAGCAAGCAACTGTAATTTAAATATGCTGGGAAATCATAAAAGGCAGGTTTTACAAAACGGATTTGTTTTAATTAATCCTAGAAAATATCAGTCACCAACTGTGAAAATATAAAATTGTGTGCAGGTAACACATGACTGCGTCCTAATTTTCAGCTAAATATGATGGGGTATAAGCAAAGTTTGTTTTCGCAAGAAACAACAATGAGACTGTTTCGAGATTTGGGTGGAAATGCGTTTAAGATTACTATTTGCAAACTGCACAATTTTTTCCATGCGACCAAAACCGTAATTGAGAAAACTAGATCACTTCACCCATACATTTAGGTCGAGTAGTATTGAAATTTGACTGGGACAGATGATTATTTATTCGCTATTACGATGTTGGTTCTTGGAGAAAGTTAATCAGTTTGATGGTTTCAACCACATCTTTACAAATAAATAAGGGTCTGTTTGTAATTTCAAAATAAAGGTTTTTACTGAATGCATTATTATCAAAGTATGTACGGAAGTTATAATAGAAAATACATTTTTTTTGGCGTTCTGTTTGTCCGTTTGTTCCGGCTAATCTCCAAAACGGCTGGACCGATTTTGACGGGACTTATACTGACAGATAGCTGACGTTATACCTAAGGAGTGACTTAAGCTTAACTTTTATTTTAGAAAAATAAATAAGGGTTCCGTGCAAATAATTAAAACTCTTGAAATTGATAACAAAATCCAAATCAAATAGGGAAGCAATATTTTTATAATAATTATTTCACGTGGAGGAAGGTCGCGGGGCACAGCTAGTCTTTAATATGACCACACATTTCTGAAACATGCTATATCGAAGACATTCTAATGCTTCTATGTTCTGTCATAGTGTTCGTTGCCAAGAGAGCTGCCAGCATATCCAGAGGTACACGTAAATGGATAGGTGTTATCCCATGCAGAATTCCTGGCTGAGAGCTAAGTGCTTGTTGAATATTGTACATGTGGGAGTGAGCACTTAGACGGCAAGCTACGGCTTCGCTTCGAATCGAACGGAGATTGTAATTTGTCTTGTGGTACTACTCGAAATATTGGAAGTTCAGTTGGTACCTAATATTTGTCTGCTGAATTTTATAAATCACTAGCATTTCGCCCGTGACTTCGTCGGCACAAATTGTGATAGCTTGGCTAATATCCATGATATAAATATAATTCAGTACCCACGAATAATGTAGCTTTCTGCCAGTGAAAGAATGTTTAGAATTGGATTATTAGTTCCGGAGATTACCTCCTACATACAAACTTACAAACAAATTGTATCTCTTTATAATCTAAGTATAGATTTTAAGTTTTGCTCTTGCTTAGTACGGGCGCAAAGGAAGAAAGAAATGCTCTTAAAGAAAATAACACCAAATCCATTGTGAAGTTTAAGGGAACTAAGCGGTCATACAAGTAGACACGAAAAGCTGTTTTGTTTTGTCATAAAAGGCATAATTAAGATTAGTACTGCATAAATAAATAATAAATAAATAAAAATGCAAAATAAATTACAGCGTTCATGTTTGGCCGGGTAAAATAATTGAAAGGAACTGAAAGGAGGAAATAATTTTCCGAAATAATAAAAGTACGTAAAATGCTTTCAAAATATATGATCTAGACAAATATGAAATTCGTGTTATAATACCAATAAATCATGTTGCCACGCTAATACCTACTGTATTATTAAATATAGTTCGTAATTAACGCGATCCATCAATTACCAGTAAATAATTGTTTCGGCCATTTATTACAAATGTTCCTTATTATTTTATTTAGTAACAAGAGGTTTATTTTCGTCAAAGTAAAAACATTACTTTTATAAAGGGTGTAAAAAGACCCTTAACGAAGCGGAAAGGCACTTATTCTTCCCATCAATGCGATCATTTTTTTGTTCTAGACCATACCTGGGAACCTTCTAGTTACGGAGATATTGGGGGTCAAAGTTCCAACTTTTTCACAAGTTTTTTTTTAAATACATGTTTTTAAAGTGAGATTTTTACTTTAAACACTTCCACGACCACCGTACTTATCAATCCATTCATCAGCACAATGTTCTGAGTGCGTTAAATTGAGTCCCACCGTAAAACGTGATTTTTCACCCCAAAAAAAAAAGTCGTTTCCTAGCAAAATTTTTTGCGTAAAGTAACTTAGTTTGATGTACGGAATGCTTGGTTGACGGCTTCGTGAAGGGTCTGTTTACACCCCGTATGTTACTAGCACTTTGCCAGCGACATTTTTCACCCGAGTATTTGCTATTCCGTGGGAATTGCAGTTTTTTCTTTGTCTTGCTCTATTTCTTCTGTTGGGGTCGGTTTTCCGTCTAACTGGGTGCAGCTGAAAAGGTACCAGCATTTACAGAGTTTTGACTTTTATTTTATAAATCTTCTTCTTTATCGTGTGGTTAGTTCGTAACCTGGTGTCAGAGTTTTTAGGCCACCCATGGGCCTCTGACTTGGCTTTACATGCTGTCAAGAAATATCTCTCATGCATGCTGGTTTCCTCACGATGTTTTCCTTCACCGAAAAGCAAAAAAAAGCGAAAGTATTTTATAAATAAAAACGGGATAGTTTTTGATTTCGAGGCATTAGGGAGCAGTTAACCACACTACCAACATACTGACTGGAAAATCATTTTTACAATTCACGTAAAAATCGTAAATATATGGGAGAAGAAGACGATATCTGAAGCTGTAGGATAAATAAATAAATACATTGATTATTTTACTTACAATTCATCATCATTCTCTTGCCTTTATCCCATTCATTTGGGGTCGGCGCAGCGTGTCTTCTTCTTCCATACTTCTCTATTACTTGTCATCTCATCAGACACGTCCTTTCTTACCATATACTTACAAATACAGACCAGTGATTGCTTATTACTTTCTTACATGAAAAAGGAAGAAATTATTTAATGCTCTTGGTAAAAAAAAAAACACATTGTTAGTAACTGCCTCGTTGGTCTAGTAGTCGCAAGCGCGACTGCTGAGCATGAGGCCCTGGTTTCGATTCCCGGGTCGACCATAGTGTTAATGAGTTTTTCCATCAGGAATTTCTCAGTAGCAGCCACCGAGTCTGGATTTGCGCCTGGACGATGGCAATAGGCTCGCCCTCTATTACATGGAACTTAAACATAACTGGCGAAATGTGTGTGTACTATTAGGTACACCTCTGCTTAACCTTTCAGGGATTTCAGGTGTGATGTTATCAAATACGGACATATTTCTATCTATTACTTACCAAGCGTGTTAACAACAGACATTACCGGAGGACGCTTGCGGTCATGATCACCAGTGTACGGAACCACGTTGATTACAGTCATTTGTCTGTCCTGACCACCAGCTGACGACGTTTACATATAATTGGCCGATTAATACCAGCTGCTCGTGTTACATATGAATATGTTGAATTTTGTAGGATGTAGAGAAACGATACGTGGACCTAAAATCTGTTAACCAGTCTTACCCATGGTTTATCTGAAAGGAGGAGGAGGAGCTCGTGGCTAAATAATAACAGCCGCTCGGGTCGATCTTAAGGTTAAGCCGCGCTTGCCTAGGTTGTTCCGCGGATGGGCCGCCCATTACACACCGAGTTTCCTCCGTGCCTCAGAAAACACGTTAAGCCGTTGGTCCCGGCTGTGATTTGTAGATCTTTGACAGTCGTTACAGGTAGTCAGTGGCCCGAAAGTCTGACAACCAGTCTTACTAAGGGGTATCGTATTACCCAGTACTAACTGGGCTGTGGAGGTCAGATAGGCAGTCGCTCCACGTAAAATACTGGTATTCAGCTGCATCCGGTTAGATTGGAAACCGACCCCAACATAGTTGAGAAAAGGCTAGGCAGATGATGATGTAGAAAAACGGTACATGTTATGTCGCTATGGAACCAAGTGGTAGGTCGAAGTAACAGCAAAGCGATTATGAAGTTGTCCACCAAGAGGAGAGAAAATGAGTTGACAAACTGTGTGATTGTTGAAATTTTATTATATACTAGCTTCTGTCCTCGGCTACGCCTGCGTTGCCTAATGAAACAAATGTTTTTTTTTTTAAATTCAGAAACAAACATTATAAGCGCTCTCACTCCCTCTTTGACTCTGTTGTCGAGCCTCATAATTTCAATTGAAGAGTGTGTACACCAATTTTCGAGTCAATCGGCCTAGAGAATATAAAGTTACACAGAAAATTCACCCCTCATTTCACCCCCTTAGGGGTGGAGTTTCGAAAAACTCTTTCTTAGTGGATACCTACCCTTTACAAAGAATACACCCTCCAAATTTCATGTCTCTAGAACCATCGGTTTGGGCAGTGCGTTGAAATGTCAGTCAGTCAGTCAGTACTTTGAATTTTATATGTATAGATTTGAACTTTGATTTATGTCTTCGCATAATGTCACTGAAGTTTGGTTTAATTAAGCATAGGTATGTGTGATTTATGTGTGGTAATATTTTATAACCTTCGTTTATATTGTCGCTTCGAAGGCTGTAACCTAACTGATTATTATGGTCTCACCAAATGATATTTCATACTTACAAATAATGTAACCGGTGACTGAAAAGTTGTGTGGAATCGGTTATCGTCGTGTGGACATGTGCTGCAGAGGAATGAGGAAAATGTAGTGATTAAAATATTAAGCATGAATGTAGATGGCTTAGGAGTAGAGGAAGTCCAAAGAAACGATGGATGGACTGTGTGGAGGGTGATATGGCTAGAAAGGAGGTGACTGCTGCGATGATGAGTAGTAGAGAAGTATGAAAGAAGAAGACATGCTGCGCCTACCCTAAATAAATTGGGATAAAGGCCAGAGAATGATGATAAAATATATTGTAACTTATATTTAATCGTCTTGCTGAATATTTTCCTAAAGCTATGGCTTTTTTTTCCGTATGGGAAATCATCAAATGACCCCCCCTCCCGCTCTGGGCGGAGTGGAAGGAAGAATCAGACTCGTACTGACTAAAACCCATGTACCTTCTTGGCCCGTTGTGTTCCAGGCCCACGGCAACTCTTTCGAACAGTCCCACAGCCCTAAAGCTAAGGCTAAGGTTTCAAAACTACAGATTCCTTAAAAAAATACAGTAGGTCCTAAAATATACCTAACCTCATTACACAGTTTACGACTAAACATTTCATTGCTTTTAATAAACAAAGATAAACCGAGAACAAATAACTATAGCTCGTCCATTGTTAGACTAATGAACCCACAGCGCCGCTGTATTAAAAATAAAAACTATTTGTATTTCAGCAAACAGTTTTAATAACAGAAAAGTTGTATCATAAATACTCACTTACAAAAAAACATCCTAACAGCAAACAAATCTCCAATCCATTTAGAGCCTTGTAACTCTCTTGATGAGGTATATAATCCTGTGTGTGATAAAAGCATTCTGTTGCACCGGAGGCTTGGCCATAAATTATTAAAAACATTCCAGCCTTATTTGAACGTTAATGTCTGCGCTGTACATTATTAAAGGTTAATAAATCATGTATACCAGCACACGCAGTTTCCAAACTCATCTCATACAATGCTGCTGAACACGTTTAGGCATCTGTCGTATAGGCGAGGAAACGAGGAGCTATTGACTATTTTCTCGCTCAAAAAACATAAAATAGAAATAGGTCCATATAATATAACATAACACATCACCAGTGATCGGAGTAGGTAGATTGATTTTTGGTACTTGTATCATAAATGCACACAGAAAGAATAACATGGATAAGCCATTTTTCCGGAAAGTAATTCCGGTATTTCCGGATTCAATTAAATATTGTTAATGTTGGTAGTGATAATTATTACTACTCAATTCAAAATTTAAAGGAAGGTATCAAAACTAAATTAATTCATTATTTATCTGTTGAATAATAAAAACAAACACACCAATAATCCACCAATTCCGGAGGAATGTCCATAGTAATATATACGTTTCGGATCAATGACCCCAGTTCAATCTACCTACTCCGATCACTGCACATCACACACCATCATACATTTCTGCAGTTTTGTCTAACTCCCATGTAATAGGGGGCGAGCCTATTGCCATCAACCCGGCCCAAATCCAGTCTCATTGGCCGCTACAGATAAAAAACAAGATAACACTGTGCCCGACCTGAGAATCGGACCCTGGACCTCATGCTCAGCAGTTACACTTGACCAACGAGGAAAACAGCTAGATGTATGAATAGTTGATTTCCAGCTGTTTCCATTGCCGGTGGAAACTCTTGTAGTTTTTATTGCTACACATTATATCATTATCTATTTAAAAAAAAAAAAAAATTGTCATCATTAATTTAGTATGCTTATAAAAGGATAATAATTAGTAACAAACAGTTCAAAATCAACATTTAATTAGACTTTCTTCTTCTTCTTTATTGTGTGGTTAGTTGCCTAACCCGGTGTCAGAGTTTTTAATGCCGTTCATGGGCCTCTGACTTGGCTTTACATACCGTCGAGAAATATCTCTCAGGCATGCTGGTTTCCTAACTTAAATTACGACTCTCATTCCAGTTCGCTTATCTGTAGAGAGGCCAAATGCTGAAAATATAAGAAAGGACTGTAGTGTCATAAAAGGCCAATTAATATAAACACAGAAAGAGTACTATTTTCAGTCAGTCACAGACAAACAAGCACTTAATCCAGACAATGCCGTTAAAATTAATAATGTCAGTTGAAGTAAGTATAGTCTGTTGAAGGAATCACAGTAAGTTTCGTAAAATAGCTGCTATTTCCACCTGTACCCTGAAGGAACATGGAGTATTTAATCGAATGGAGGGATAATGTGTAGCTGATTGCTACGATCAATATTTCTGTAATTCTTCGAAATGACAGCAAATACGATTTCGACAAAATCACTGCAGTCTAATGATAGCTGAAGTTTCTTTTACCGCCTCTTATCTCCCGAATACCTTTTAGGGGAGAAGTACACAGAAACGGTGTAAGGCGTAAGGTGCGTAGCAGGCGTGGAATTTATAAAGAAACGAAAGAACGGCGTGCCTGCGCCGCGCCGCCCTTTGAGAGTAATTCACGACACGTCGCCTACGTACATTTTGTATGAAAACGTTTTGTAGTGGCACAATGCCTGCGTCGCGCCTTCACCGTACGCCTTTTCTGTGTAATCCGCGCCTTATATGAGCTCAAAAACGCTGAGTAAGTGTTGTTTACTACCAACTATGAATAACGACATGATTAATTGAAAATTGTATCCAGGACGTTCTTAATAAGTAAAAGAAGAACGAAAATCCTTTTTAAAGAAGAGAATAATATTTTAACTCCAATCTTTCTTATTCGGCGAAGACGCTGACATGAACAAGTTCGAACACTCTTTCGGAAAAAGTGTTAGTACTCCATTACTTTCTACTCCGTGATTCTAAACTACAATTTATAATTCATGTAAAAGACAAAGGAAAGTCGCTGTCACAGTACCTGCTTATAGTTTCCTTCAAATCATACTTTGTGAAAACCCTTCTTTGGTATTTTATTCATGAATAAGCGGGGTGGTCTTGTCGTTGAATAGTTATTTTTAGGGTTTCTTAGCCAAATGGTAAACACGGAACCCGTATAATTTCGTCATGTCCATCTATTCGTCGTCCAAACACATGTTTTGCTCGGTAAAATCAATACTCTTCAAGTTTGCAAGCTTGTTTACAAATACCTACGTTTTGTATTACGTATGTAAACAAGCACATTGCATAGTATTAATACCGTTATATTCGTAGGTGTAAGTAAGTGTATAATAAAGTTTTTTTGAAGGCAGATTTAGTTGGTTAAGTATATTCCGTTTTTATTTTGACTTTATTCTTCACCAGAAAGTTGTTCTATTTTTATAAATATTCCTTATACTCTTTCAAACTATACAAAATGACTGTGATAAGTAGTGTCGCACGAAATCTTGGAAAAACAATCAACCCATTCATTCATTCATTAAATGTACTTAGCTGTTTATTGAAATTTCCAGAAAAAAAGCTGAAATTCTAACAAAACAAAGCAGTTTCCTTGTACTTAATAACCCTCTCAACAAGATAATGTACGGTGAAATTGCAAATTTCTCCGAAATATTCCTCCCGAGACAAGTTAAGTTCTCTTACTGGACTGCATTTCCAGTGAAACTTACAATAGCGTTCACTCAAGACTATTTTCCTACGAGATTGGAGTGGCTAAGAATTTTATATTCCTTGAAAGTGTGTATTAATCTTTTTGTCGCAAGAGAATTGTGTTATTACTCATTTCTCTTTTACTTTTAAATTGAAAACTGACTGCCTCGTTGGTCCAGTGGTCGCACGCGCGACTGCTGAGCATGGGGTCCCGGGTTCGGTTCCCAGGTCGGGTTATAGTGTTATTGGGTTTTTCCATCAGGAATTTCTCAGTAGCAGCCACGGAGTCTGGATCTGTGCCCGGTTGATGGCAAGAGGCTAGCCCTTATTACATGGGACTTCAAAAACTTAACTGGCCAAATTTGGGTTAGCCTATCCCTTCGGAATTACACGCGTGACGATGTGTTAAGTATTTTGAAAACAATGAAGAGAACTTAATTTCATTTGAATAGTTTCCAAAGACTGAAAAGCAGATTTGTATGTCATGCGGGATAATGGTTTGAGATTGGTAAAGTAAAATTCACTTCACCACACCACATCATAAGGACCACCAACCAAAAACCGCGCCGGAAAACCCTGGTTTGCTTGAGATAATGCTCTTTTTATCAGTTTCAATCTTAATCTTACTAATGTGTGTGTGTGTGTATGTTTGTAATGAATAAATTCAAAAACTACTATGCCGATTTCAAAATTTTTTTCACCATTAGAAAGCTACATTATCCCTGAGTAACATAGGCTATATTTTATCGAAAAATGTTTAAAAAATAAATGTCCACCCGTGCAAAGCCGGGACGGGCCGCTAGTAAATTATAAAGAGGTAACGTTTGTATGTTTGAATATTTGGTGGTTTATTTACTTATTTTATGAAAACTAGCTTCACAGCTAGCAGTAGATAAACAAAAAAATATTTAAACATTACGCCAATTAAGAAATCCCGACACAGAAAAAAAAAAAAAAGTTAGCAGAATGACGGCGCGGTTGGTGCAGTGGCTGAGCGATTGACTGCTGCGCTGCGTGTCGCGGGTTCGATTCCCACACGGAATAAATATTTGTATGGCCTACAGGTAGTTGTTCCGGGTCTGACTGTTTGTGTATGTGAGTTTAAATGTTTGAATGTTTGTAAACGCACCCACGATACAGCAGAAATTCCTAGTGTGGGCAAAGGTGTGGAAAAAAAAAATGGCATTAAAATTTGTAGTGCGTGTCTGTGTGCGTGTCTGTACGGTGTGGGTGTCTGGCAATATGTGTGATGTGTGTATGTCTATATACTTATTATTACTTATAATTTTATTGGGGATAAATCTAACGAATCCGCATGCAGCAGATAGTAAGACATAAATGATGCTAACCTCCTTTCTTGACCTAACCTTCTGAATTTTACGATGAACAGAGCAAGGGATCGCTGACATTACACAGACAGACGGTCGATTATACTCAATTATTCTTTGCATTTAATGACCCAAAAACAAAGGACATTAAGCAAAAACAAATATAAATTAAAACTGTCCCTAAATAGCTCATTTATAATACTGGAAAGAAAGAAAATGCAATCAAGTATAAATGGCCTGACTGGTAAGATGCTGGAGCAACGATTTGTCACTGTTTTATACCAGACGAGTCCGTATCTTGTATATTTTTTTTATTTTTCCGAACTTAATGGCCTCTGTCGACCTTGCTATCATTTATCAGAATTTATAAGGGTAGGGTAGGTTTCTAGGTTGAGGGCCTTTTTAGGCACGATTTTGTTTTATTAAAAAAAAAATCTTCTTGCCTAAGTGTTTTTGTGAACACGCTATACTACACGTTATTTTAAATCTCTTAGCGTGTCGACGACAATTTAAATTGAGTTAGCGCCGATTTTGGCGACGAGTTTGGCACTTGCAGTAGCGTCCATCAGCTCCTATGAAGTATCGACAACAGGGCACGATATTAAATGTTCTATCGTTTGTGTGGCAACACCACATTTACACTCCAGGGCAGAGTCATCTATGAATCTCCACCAGACCAGGTTTTCCTTGCTTCGGCCAACCTGTGTCTGGTGTCTATTTAAATACTACCAGGTCAGCCATGGCAACTCGTGTCCAGAGATGGAGAGAGATTTCCAGCAAGTGACACAAATGTGGAAAGGAATGGTGGGACAATTTTAAACTGTATAAGTACGTTTTCCAGCCAGCTGTAGTGTATCTTTCTACTTAATTATTTATTTGTATTGATTACAATATCCTTTGTACCTCGTAGTAAAATTGTTTTTTAGAAACTTTTATCTTTCGATCATAAGGTTTTACTGTGTTATACAAAGAAAAGTATTTTTATGTTTAACTAACTGAACCGACAGACTTATCTTGTTTCATAGAAAAATTCAAAAGAATAAAAAAGGTTTTCCAATTATCTGGGCAAGTTTTCTAATTTTCACTTCCGAAAAACCTAAGTCATCATTCTCTTGCCTTTATCCGAATTCATTTGGAGTCAGCGCAGCATGTCTTATTCTTCCATACTTCTCTATTACTCGTCATCTCATCAGACACCTCCTTTCTTGCCATATCATTCTTTACACAGTCCATCCATCTTCTTTGGTCTTCCTCTACTCATACACCCATCCACATACTCAAAACTTTCCTCACGACATTTTCCTCATTCTTCTGCATCACATGCCCTTAAAACGATAACCGAATACCACCCAACTTTTCAGTCATTTTCAGACTTCCTCTTATATACTCATTTCTTATTTTATCCATTCGCGTAACACCACACACTCCTGAGTCGAAAAACCTAAGTCTTTAAAAAAAACAATTGTCCAGACCAGACCGACTTGGTCTAATAAATAGTTTTCAAATAAATATTATTTTCAAGTCATTGTTATTTATAGCAGTTTAAAATTTTATATCTGTAACAATTTAGATATCATTGCCGCCAATCATTATTATGTTCGGTTTGCCTTTCGTAACTATATAGTTAATCGTGTTCAAAATAGTTCCTTGATCGAAGTTTGATGGATCACTTTATCCTTATCAATCGTTCAGATCAAATTGCTAAAGCGGGTATACTATACCTGTTACATCGTCAAAAGGTAATTTTTAGACCGTATCGTGTTCGTGGAGCTTGGCACAAGCAAAGAGAGGCCTATACCCAGCAGTGCAATATTGCTGTATGCTGCAATATTTTTTGCGAACAATTTTTAGTTTTATGTATAGAATGTTTAGTTGACGGCATCGCGAAGGGTCCATTTACACATTGTATGTCAACCCAATACATTTGTGACTTTTCCATTGCCATCGTGTTAAGGCCCTCTTGTCTTTTAAAGAATCTCAGTTCAGATAAACTCAGCTTTCACTCAAAAGAACTATTTCCTTTGTCAGCCAAGAAGCGATCAATATAAGACGAAACGACTTGAGACCGAGTGTTTAGTTGCGCTGTAACCTGATTATTTCTTTGATTCTCTAGGTTTGTTCAAATTTGAGCAGACTGCATGAATCATTTGGTATTACTACGAGCTGGATATGGGATAAATTGAAACACTACAAATTAAATACCAAGTATTATTAATGGCGTAAAAGTATTGCTAAAATAATGCTTCCCTGTTTGAATCGGATTTTGTTAACAATTTCAAGGGTTTTAATTTTTTTGCAGGGAACCCTAATCCTTTTTCTAAATAAAAGTAGCCTTAGTTTATCCTTATAACATCAGCTAACTGCCAGTAGAAGTCTCGTCAAAATCGGTTTAACCGTATCGGAGATTAGCTGGAACAAACTGGCAGACTGACAGAGAAAAATATTGTGTACGGCATAATTTCATAATTATGCATTGCAAAGCTGTTATTTCGAAATTACAAACAAACTTCAATTCTATTTATTTGTATTGATATAGATTTTAACTGTTTTCGTGCAAAAAGTTAATGGATTTATAGAACGAAAATACATGTTAGTTCTATTATTGATTTCAATTGGGCTCTGACTGGCCACAATGCAAGTTGGACCTTACTTTAACCATAATTTACACTCTGAATTCTATCTTAATTTTTCTTTCTAGTCTTTACTGAAGCTGTATTAATCTTATTCGTGAACTTGACAGCTACAAGTAAATATTTCAAGTAGTCCTAAGATAAAAATATATTTTTTGTGAATGTTTCGCTTGAAGAAAAAACACCAGATAATATAGAAATAGAATTGGCACTTTCGACAAAAGCTCCCTGCAAAACTAGAGTTGAAACACTGTCACATTGGTATTAAACTAATGCATTAATAGACGTTGACGTTTTATAACGTGAAAGTGACCTTCATCTTAGAGTGGTAAAGCTAATACGAGGTTGAATGGCCTAACATTGGTCGCAATACATTGTCAGGGATATCGCGTGCAGGGCCATCATTTAGCTAGTTCCTATTACAATTAGGACCGCTTTTAGGGAAATAGAACAAGAACTTTCTTAATTGTTTCGTTATTGTTAGGTTTATTGTAATTGGCTTGGTAAAATGTGATACGAATACCGCTTTCTTGTTGAAGAACAAATATTTGAGTACCTGCCGAAATACTCTTTTCTACTTACAGTATCAGTACTGATGCTGTTACCCTGTGTCATCCCACTGCTGGGATTTGATTTGGCCTTTACCCAGCATTAGCCTCTTCCCATGACTTCCAGTTATTTCGATTCAGGGCTAATATGGACCACGGTCTTTGGTTTTGTCCAGCTCGTCCCGCCATCTACAGCATCTGTTCTAGTTAATTAAAAAAAATCTGATTTAAAAGCTTGAAATGCACAAAAAATATCCAAGACGAAGGTGGATAGTAAAGTTTTCTTTTAATTCATTCCTTAAAGCGGTTACCTAGAGTCTGGGCATAAAACTTTTTACGGAAAATCGTTTCTTCCGACGGTAAATCCCATCGAGCGTAAGCCTTGTAAAAAATAATTTAGCTTGAAGTAATATCAGTAACCGAGAAAGACTTTATTAAAAAGACACACGGTTAAAATCCCGATTTTATCGCTCAATTTTACGTGACCAATTTTATTAAATTCTTCAAGCTTTGCCGAAATTGTTACCAGCTGTCACACTTCAAAGTTGACAAAGCTAATAAATATTGGACAGTTAAAAAGATAAGTCATTTGATCTCAAGATAATCTCAGAAAGTTCAAGTGTGTAGCACTCGTAACCGGCGCACGTCCGTGTGTGATCAGAGGGCAAGGTGTAAACGTAACGTAAGTACGTCGATTTTTTATTGAAAATACAATTGAGGAGGTTCTTTTCAAAACTTGACTATTCCACTTCCGACAGAACTGTTTTTTTTTTGTTTGGTACACTGAAATTAAAACTCACCGAAAATAAAATTGGGCCAAAACTCGATAATTACACGAGAAAAAAAACAAAAAAGTGGAATAGTCACGTTTTGAAAACAAAAAAAAAAGAAGAAGAAAAAAACAAAAAAAAAAAGACCAAGTCTGTGCACCATATGTCAGAATGAGGACAATACACATGTCCATTAGCTTGCGTTTTAAGGGAATGAATAATAGCTCTTTTATGGACCAGTAAGTAGTTCTTACAAGCATTTTCCGTAAGTCTTGCCACTTCTTTATCTTGTCTCGCCTGAAAGAAGAAGCACACCATCGTGAGTGGAAGCAATGGGGGCACGACTTTGCCCAGGCGTAGGACAATATGGGCAAACTATAAAAAAAATAACGGATGTATGAACGTTGACGAGGTAAAAGGAGTCCTTACGTAAGGATCGTAGCAGGTGGCGTTGGAAAAAAACAAGTGAGTGTATATATGAGTATGTTACGGCTGAAAGCCGAAGTAAGGTTACACCTAGTTCTAGCTGGCTAAGCTAGGTGCGGCTGGTAACTATCCTTTTTATTGCTAGGACACACCGATCAAATGGATTAGGTTAGGTTAGATTAGCACTGTGAACGGTGTGAACTGTGGCAGCGGCCGGCGAGCGCTAGATCCAAATTGATTGCATTTTAAGAAACTGTTACCGGCCGCACCTAGGTATAACCTTACTTCGGATTTTAGCCGTAACGTATATTCTTAATAAAACTTTTTTTTTTTTAAACGATAGGACTCGAAGGTGGGACGGATTAGAAAAAACCAACGACCAGTGGTTGACATTAGCCCTGTATTGAAACAACTGGAAGTTATGGGGGAGGCCTTTGCCCAGTAGTGGGATAACGCAGGCTAACAGTATCAGTATCAAGCCTGAAGAAAATATTAGGGAGGTCTAATCTTTATTCAAAATCCGCTCCAAAGTCAAATACTAAACGAGTTATTTCAATACTAATATTCCTATACTGACAGCCCTACTTATACAGAATGCCGTGAAAAATGATGATTTATTATAAAGTTCGCTGAACGCCCGATGGCCTAATGGTGTTGCGCAAATTATTAATGGTAGTTCACAACACTGAGGAGCCGCTTATAACAAGGCCGCGCCATCAATTTCCAATAGCAGTAATTTGTATAATTGTCAGGTTGATATCATTTACTTAGGAATTATAGTCAGGTAAAATTGACGTGTATTAGTTTGATGTAAATGTTTAATCGTAAAATTCAGGTGGTTGGTATCTTTTGTGTCATTAGAGGTTTCTACTTTAGGTTCAAGGACGTGATGTGTCATGGGTAATCGATTGTTTTATGAGTACCACGTACATATGGCAGATGTCTTACATATTTAGCTATCTAGCAGTATCTATGTAGCAGTGATAGCCTAGTGGTGTGACCCTCGGACTGCCAAGTCATAGGTCTCGAGTTTGAACCTAAGACACGCATCTCTGATTTTTCGGATTCATGTGCGTATTGTATAATTATTACTTGCTTCGGTGAAGGAAAACATCGTATGGAAACCAAACCACTATGCCTGTGAGATATTTCTCGAAGGCATACTGTGTTTTGTCAAAGAAGAAAAAGCTGTCTTTACATTGATTGGTGATTATAGATCTTTTTTCGTAAAATAAGTATATTATTGTGAACATTTAATTACTGAAAAAGAGGGCTTAACAAGTACCAATAGCTTTCAAACCTTTTGTTATGTCTTCAACGAGTTCAATTAACATATAGCATAACGGTAGCTTCATCGTCATCAGCCTAACCATTTCCGAATTATGTTAGAGTCGGCTTCCAGTCTAACCGGATGCGGCTGGATACCAGTATTTTATGGAGCGACTTCCTATCTGACCTCTACAACCCAGTTAGTACTGAGTAATACGATACCCTTTTTTTTTTTTTTTACGGGTGCGAAATCCCCACCGACAAATCCCCCCTAGTGGGGATTGTTATTTTTTATTCCACAAATTCCCACTAGTTAAATAAACTCAGCCTAGTGGAAATTTTTGGAAAAATAAGTAACAATCTCCACCAGGTGTTGTTGTTTTTAAATCATTAAACAAACTATTATTTTCTGATTATTTTCGTTGCGGGATCCAAGACAGTTAAATTGTTTCTCTGGGACTTCGTCGAGCTTCATTATCTCGGCGCTTTTGTGTATTGGTGACTGTTTTCCAATATTGATTCTGGCTTTCAGGAGTTATAGTGGTTTGGTAATAGTGTGGCGGGCTTGTCCCAATAAAAAAATGGTCACCGTCAGGTCCATTGTCTTTTGGAAACTATGTCTCTTGAGGCAAGATCTCCCGTGAATTTGATAAAAAAAACAATATTGTGTAGTCAATAAATCTCTACGACCACCGTTACTTAAGCTAATTTCCTTATATACAGATGATGGATGGAACGTAATCCGGGACAGGTAAATAGACAGTTATATCCTCGAGTTTGTTAATTCCGCACAAAACAGACAACATTAACGAAACTGTGACGTAACGAAATCATTAATATTCATGGAGCGATCTGGGAATATTTTTTAATGAAAAGATTTTCTTGTTGGGAAACAACCTGTAGGTATGATTTATTATTTCCACGACACAGGGAACCCTATTGTGGATACCAGAGACCTATTTTTCATGTTATGTACCTCTGAAATAATAAAGTTATTTGTATTTATTTGTATTATTTGACGGCACGGTTGGCGCAGTGGCTGAGCGATTGGCTGCTGTGCTGCGTGTCGCGGGTTCGATTACCGCACGGAATAAATATGGCTTACAGGCAGTTGTTCCGGGTCTGGCTGATAGTGTATGTAAGTTTAAATGTTTGTAAACGCACCCACAATACAGGAGAAATTAGTGCGAGGCAAAAATATTTGAAAAAAAGAACCTGAACTTCTGCATAAGACTTCTTCATACATCTAAATCATCATAAGACTATTGACGACTAAAAAGGGCAAGAAAAGCATACAAAAAAAAACATCCCCACACTATTTATTTTTCCATTTCGCCCGCCACATTGACGGAAATAAAGTAACAACAATGCAAATCCCTTAGGCTGCGTTTTTTCCGACCAAATCCTTTATATTCTGGGTAGGCCGACCCGCGATACGTAATACTGTCATAAGAAAATAGTCAACTTACATCCGACTATTTCGGAGCAAAAATAGAAGGAGGAATTTGATGTTGAAACAACAACATTATTAGTAGTACGAATTAGTTCAAATAATTAATATATTTTTATAACTTGAAAACAGTCCTTCTACATCTACTTAGATCAATGGGTGCTATTTTAATTTAGGTGCTTTTTGCAGATAACACTTCTGGCACCTTTTTGCATTTTCCAGTTAGAAATAGTTAAAATGAAAGGTAACATGCCCAAATATGCACGATATGTTAATATATATTTTACCTTAAATATGCATTATTTAAAAAAAAACAGCCGTAAGATGCAAAGACCCTTCACGAAGCCGTCAACCAAGCATTCTGTACATCAAACTAAGCAACTCTACGCAAAAAATATTGCTGGGAAACGTCTTTTTTTTGAGTGAAAAATCACGTTTTACGATAAAACTCAATGTAACGCACTCAAAACTTAGTGCTGATGAATGCATTGAATAGTAAACAAGTCATGGAGTTAATTAAAGTAAAGTTAAAACCTTTAAAAGTGGTACCTATTTAAAAAAAAACTTGTGAAAAAGTTGAAACTTTGACCTCCAATATCTCCGTAACTGGAAGGTTCCCAGGTATGGTTCAGAACAATAAAATGATCGCAAATGACGGGGAGAACAAGCCTTTCGGCTTCGTTAAGGGTCTTTTTACACCCTTTATACTGAATACACCCCATCAGTTTGTGGAGGGCTGTCCCTTACACCCCACTTATATTTGTGTATAATCCAGACTCTAGTTATATCGATTGGGCAGGTTTGTAGCTGCGGTTTTGCGGTCGCAGTTGACTTTAGAATTGTACCTACATTTACCGAAGCTTGTTTGTATAGAAGATCTTATTACACTTTGTATTGGAAAATAATTTTTGAAATCACGTTTATAAGGGCAAACTTAATGGGCCCAAATTAATGTCTAATTTATATGAAATTGGAGATACATAAAGTACTACTTAAATAAGGATTACCTACAAAAACAAACTTGAGTCGGCCTTATATCCAATTGATCGTTGTTTGCAAATAAGTTCAGACTTTTTAGACTTCCACAAGTATCGGTTTCAAGTAGCTAATTTATTTAGAAATCAATATTACCATTATTTACAAATTTTACGCCCTGGAAACCCAGGGCTTATATTTAATAATGTATAACATCAGAAGTGGGCCAAAATTTATTAAATGTTTTGTCATACACATTGCAAGTAATAAACATTTTAAAACATTTGACCAACTTCCGATGTCTCGATTTTTTTATTCCCTTATTATGAAATAATCTTTACATGAAACAAAGTCGAACGGCATGGAAAAAATATTTGGTCGCTTTCACAATGTTTTTTAAGGACTCACACTTGACCAAAAAATTAAGTACTATGTCAAAATTGTTTTCACAAAAAAAAGCTAAAGTTTAGATCTCATATGGATTCGGATTTCCCCTTGTCCAACTTACGCGTTGTAATAACTTGCATAATGCTCTTTTAAGTAGATTACTCCTACGCGCGTAAACTGTGCCGCAGGGGTGGACATCAATGCCCCTCATTACCGCCGTTCTGTCCCTCGCAATAATAACATACATATTATGCAGGCCTATTACAAAGGCCTATTATTTAACTACGTACAAAGGTATCTTTTTATAGTAAAATCTTGGATATAGAAGTGGTATATATTTTCGGTATGTACCTATTCCTGCCCTTGTCCCATTCAACTTGGGTCAAATCCGCAAATCGGTCGGAAAACGTAGTTACCTGTGTCATAATCATCGTCCTGTCCCATGCTACTTGGGGTCGCAATATATACGTTTTTTCTTTAATTCTCCCCTGTCAACCGTCACGCAATCATTTATACTTTTTTCTATCATATTGTTTCTCACACAATCCATCCATCGTTTTCTTGATCTTCCTCTCCCTCGCCATCCATAAACTTATATTCATCACTCTTTTAGTCACATGCGATTCGTCCCTACTTATCACATGCCTAATGTAAGACAAGGAAGTCGATTCCCTTTCAACTTTTCCGTAACTGGCGCAACTTCCAAAACGTAGTTACCTGTGTATAGCAACAGTACCAGTATCCATAATACCCTCGCCTGCAGCTCGGGTGTCAATTCCGCCTCGAATGCAATAACAAAGTTTCCCCACTTATATCAAAATGTACTATTTAGTGACACATACAAATTGAGTAACTTTAAATAACTTAAACCCCAAATCAGCTAGAAAGGCATAAAACATCTACTTCCTCTCGAGCTATAAGCGTAATGATCCTTCACACAACATTTTGGCCCAAAAAGGCTTCCCCTATTCCAATTTGCTCTCAAAGAGAAGAGTTTGTTCTGTAAATAAAGGAGATAAAAAATCATACGTCCTCTCAATCACTGTGTGTTTTGCATTGAGCTTCTATGTTTGCTTTCGAGAATCAAAGCGCTAATGGTGAACTGGCGGAAATATTCGTAATTTTGAGATAGAATTTCTGAGCAGAATGTATTTGTATTTTTCTATGATTTTCTTTTAAAGAAGATATGGTTTAAGACTCGGTCAACTCGGTACGGAATAAGCCGCGTGCATTTTTCCATAACGATGTTCTACTTCTTATTCGAGCTCGTGGCTTAATAATAACAACCGCTGGGGTCGATCTTTAGGTTAAGCCGTGCTTGCCTAGGTTGGTCAGTGGATGGGCGACCACCCATTACATACCGAGTGTCCTCGGTGCCTCGGAAAGCACGTTAAACCGTTGGTCCCGGGTGTCATTTGTAGATATTTGACAATCGTTAGGTAGTCATTGGCCCAAAAAGTCTGCCAACCAGTCTTACCAAGGGGTATCGTATTACCCAGTACTAACTGGGTTGTGGAGATCAAATAGGCAGTCGCTCCATGTAAAATACTGGTATTCACCTGCATCCGATTAGACTGGAAGCCGACCCCAATATAGTTGGGAAAAGGCTAGGCAGATGATGATATTCTACTTTTTATTCTTTTTTTTTATGGTTAATGTTTAGCCTGGTGTCAGAGATTTTATGCCGCCCATGGGTCAGCTTTATATGCCGTCGAGAAATATTTCAGGCGTGCTGGTTTAGTTTCCCCACGATATTTTATCGAAAAAACAGAGGTCTAGGCTATCACTTTTACTAATATTAGATATTCTATTAATATACTGGAATATCTATAAGTGTCCGGTGGTCAATTGTGTTAATTGGTCCGAACTGGTTTAACCAAACCTTTATACCTTAATAGACATATTGCACCCTATAGAGTTCATTTCGAATTCGCGCCTCACTCAAATAACCCCATTCGATTTGAAAGCGAACTCATTTTTTTAAAGGAAAAAAGAACTGTGTTCTCAACTCGCCATCATTCTTATTCCGGAATGGTGTTAAGAGAAACGTTATGGGCTTACTAATTACAAGTTCAAGGTGAGCCTCCGCCATTACTGTATACAAAACATAACATCACGCCTGTAATCCCCGAAGGGTTTCGCAGAGACGTACCTAATAGTACACCCACATTTCACCGCTAATGTTTAAGACCCATGTACTAGGGGGCGAGCATATTGCCATCAACCGGATGGAAATTCAGATTCAGTGGCTGCTACTGAGAAATTCCTGATGGAAAAACTCAAAGACACTTTGCCCGACCCGGGAATAGAACCCAGGACCTCATGCTCAACAGTCGTTCAACAGTCAATCAACGAGGCAGTACTACATATCTACTATATAAAGATAGTCAAAGCCGTTACTGTAGCCCATTATCTCTTCAAAAACAAAGTGATTCTTAAAACAATATTTCACAAAATACTTAGTCATTAACGTCTTTAAAACATTTATTTGAAAACAGCTAATTAGTTACAAAATACGAAGACTAAGTAGCAAAGTTCAGAGGCATTAAAATTCAATTTTAAAATACTTTTCTCAGCAAAAATACTTAAGAGTACCTAAGCTACTTAATTGATGTTTGAAAGTCAACTTAAGTCAGTCTATGAAAAGTTTAAATGGCATATTCTTGTAGCAGGTAGGTACAGTGTCATATTTCAATGAGAAAGTGTTTGGGCGCGTCTCGTTTTCCCGGGACACGGGAAATGGGACACTATGTTTTACCGGGACGGTTTCATTTATGTGACGTTGGGGACTTTAATATCACAATGTTTTAAATGAGCGCGGAATATTATTACTGCGTCTGTTTTTTTTTATCTAAATGTGATTTTCTTTATTATGCTGAGTAACATGTGGGGATATGTAGCGAGGGATGTGTGTGAAACTACCAACCGGGCTCAAATCTAGATTCCGTGGCTGCTACTGAGAAATTCCTGATGGAAGAACTCATAAAACTTTGCCCGCCCTAAGAATCGAACCCGGGACCGCATGCTCGAAGTCGTGAAGTTTTATATAATACTAGCTGTTGCCCGCGACTTCGTACGCGTGGTATTATGCGCGCGTTTGATGAGTATGAGTGAGGAAAAAAAAGATAGCCTATGTCTTTCCCCAGGATATAATCTATCTCCTCGCCAAACATTACGATCGGATCAGCTGTTTAGTCGTGAAAAGATAGCAAACAAACACACAATCAGAGTTACTTTCGCATTTCTAATTTTAATTAGTATGGATTATTTTTAGCTTAGGGACACTAGTGCCAGTATAAGTCAAGATCATTAACACTCTGACACATCGAGTTGTATACACTGCTTGCTCTTATCAGATAAGAGTTTTAACGCACATCCTTCGCTGCGCAACCTCGCTCTCTGGTGGAAACGCAAAAAACCGATTTGTGAGGATTTTTATTTTTATGTTTCTTTAAGTACTGCTTCCACTTTACTTGCACAGAAATGTTTTGTTTTATCTTGCGTGCAAGCCGCATATCAATATAACGTAATGGCAACTGGCATGCAAGCAACGTTTCCATTACGCGAACTACTTATGACCTGCACTTTGCGTGTTCGAAATTTGAATAATTTAAATGTTACTGTAGCTGTGTTAGCAAAGATAATATCACGCCTGTAGTTCCCAAAGGGTAAGGCAGAGATATAAGTTAAAGTCCCATGTAATAGGGGCGAACCAATTGACTTCAAGAAATAACAACGACAAAAATAATGGCACAAAGCTAGGCTCCGTACTGATGCTGATAAGTTCCTGATGCAAAAACCCAATAACTCTTTGCTGGACCTGGTAAGCGAACACCAGATCTCATGCTCAACAGTAGTGCTTGCGACAACTCGACCAACGAGGCAGTGAGGTAGTGTGCGACATAACTTTGTAAAATGAATAAATTAATAATAGCGCGCTTCAAAAATTTTTATGTCTATAAAGCCGTAACGTAATTAAAATGATATGGTTCTCGCTCGACTGAACAAAAGGGAATTCTGTGCTCATAAAGTTTAATTTAAAAAGATTTTTTTATCTCGTTCACACCACTATTGCAACATGCAATATTTACCGCCGACCACCAACGCTATTGAAGCTACAGTTTCAATCTCGACTCTCCCGACTTTTTAATCTTAATCCCGGCTTTTACATCGGAATAAACAACACTAGTCCCGCACTTAGTGCACTTGTGGGCACAACCATCGAAGGTCAGTAATCATGAGTCTTTTGTGACCTAAGAATGCTTTTAAAGTAACACAACGCTCGAGGCGTAATATTGGATTTCTTTATTGTGGAAATTGTGGCTTTGAAATAGAAAAATGTTACGACTAGCTTATGACCCGCGGCTTCGCCCGCGTGAATTGTCCCACGGGATTGTACTACCGGGATTAATTGTATCCTATGTGTTGTAAACTATCTGTGTGCCGAATTTCATCCAATTCCGGTCAGTAGTTTTTGCGTCCATCCATGCTCACAAACTTTCGCATTTATAATATTAGTAGGAAGTAGGATGTCCGTTAAAAAAAGGGGGTCCTATACCCAGCAGTGAGTGATTCCAGGCTGATATAATGATGATGAGGATGTTCGTGACTATTTACTAAAAATATAGTATCAACAGTGTGATAAATTGTTTGGTGGTTGACTAATCTTGAACATAAATGGGACGTGGTCCTGTAATAATAATTTAAAGACATTTATCTACAATAAAGTTGAATTTGGACGTGCTATGTAATTTTTTGGGGCAAACCACAGATTGTGCAGAATTTGTGAAACAAAAAAGTCAACCCGAAGTAACTACATTGTATTCAATATTACCACCTGACTGTGCCGATTAAAACCAAACAAGGCGTGATTTAGATCGCCTTAGCCAATCTTAAAAGAGTTGTAACGCATATGACAATATATATACACTTAAAACAAAAAAAAAACATTGTTTTCAATTTTTGTCTGTTTGGTTTGTTCCGTATCGGTTGGACCGATTTTAACGGGACCTTTACTCGCAAATAGCTGATATTATAAGGTCTAACTTAAGCTACTGTTATTTTTGAAAAATAAGGGTTCCGTGCAAAAAAATTAAAACCCTTCAAATCGTAAACAAAATCCGATTTAAGGAAGTAATATTTTTATATAAGATTTTCACGCGAACGAAGGTAGCGGGCAACAGCTTGTATTGTATAAACTGTGGCCATTGATGTGACGAAACACACTTCAGGATATTCAAAGGATCTACAGTATTTTATGATAATGACCAATACATAGGCGCATACATAAAAATATATTTCACCAACAAAAGCAGTCAGTTCTTGGCTAGTTGCCATGTAGAAAACCTACTCGAAGTCGTAATAGAAAAGTTACGTGAACAAAGTTTTCGGCCAAGAGTAATTTAATTATCTTATTTTGAATGCGAGTTTCTTCTCAATATTGTAGCAAAGTTTTACCGTATCATATTTGTATCTATTTCTTCAGGAATAACTCAGTAGCAGCCTCGTCTACCCTGTCTATTCCTTGGGGTATTTATTATAGGCGTTCTGTTTTGTATTTTCTCCAATGATCAAATTACATTCTTAAATCTCAAATCTTTATTGGAACGAAAACACATTTCACAAAGTAATTGTGTACGTAAATACCTGTATTAGTTTAAAATTCTGTCGCAGTTATTAACGCCCACCTCCAAGAGGGAGACGACAGTGTTCCAGATACAAAAATTTAAATTGCTAATTATTTATATAGGATGTGTTCTTGTAGTCTCTTTTTTGCTTCAAGAAATTATTTAAAACAAAAAACCCTATTCGCAGAAACATAACGTTGGCAGAGATATTTTCCTTGAATAACCTGAGTTTTGAAGGTAATTTGGTGTAGCAAATACTTTCAGTGTTTTTGCTTCAACAAATAGCTATCGCTTATTCAAAATGTTTAAACGAGTATAAGATGTTTCTACAGTAACTTAAATATTTTTTTAGATTATAGCTCAAAAAATACATTGCCTACTTTGCTAAAAAACCTATAAAGATAAGTACCTACTTAGTTTTCACGAAAAAGCTATATTTTAAAACAAGCTATTTCAAGTCACGATTTGGCCGCAGGCTAACAAATTGTTTTCCAAATGAAATTCTGTCAGACTTATAAATAAGAATAGACATTTATGAATTTCAAAGTCTATACCAAATTCCAATTTAAAAAAATAATGTTGCCATAGATAATAAATAACAGACTCTCAATCACATAACTTACTATTGCAAAAAAAAATGTTGGAGTAAAATGATTGACGAAGGTGCTTGATCCTCGTCATATTTGAGCGCCAGAAAACTTAGACAAATATATATTGTTTCAGATCCCTCTATGACAAAGTATACAGTGATTCAGGTGAAATTAAAAACGTGATCTGAATTCAATATTCCTTAAGAACAACCTATTCTAGTATAGTTCCTGTCGAGACTGAAAATGAATAGCTTTATGTGGGAAATAAAAGTTTACCACGTTTACTGTATTTCAATGACGGACTGACAGCTCTTAAACGCGGTTTAGATATGCTGAACCTTCGTTCAGTTTCATTGGTGTAGAGTGCAGCCTCTAATTATCACAGAAATGTTAACAAGTACAAGCCACGTGTGTGCGAAACTGGTGGTCAGCGATAATAGCTGGTCGCGCCTTTGTGCCGCTAATCGCGAAGTCAAAGTGGACCCAGCGAGCTGTGAGGAAATCGATGAGGCATAGCGTTTAGTGCGGGTAATGTGGAGCTAGTGCGGTGCTCTGGATGGTCATGTAGTATAGGGGGCATCCATTAATTACGTGAGCTGTTTTTCTTTTTAATTTGGACTCCTCCCTCTCCCTTGGTCAGATTTGGTGGGACCCCCCTCCCCTCTTACGTGAGATTTACACTCTAATTGTTAAAAGATTAAATTATGACACATGCTCGGCACTTGCTCCAATTCTGGGAGTCCCGGGTACAGAAAATAATAGATATTGTTTATGCCATTTTTTCTTTCTTTTAATAATCCTGAACATTTTTTTTTACTTTTTATAATGTTTTTAACAGCCATGAGATTTTTTTAACGCACAAAATGGTATATTCTAAGAAAAGTGAAAGCAATTTTTTAAATGCGTATGATAATTTATGTTTTTCAAAAGTTGACGTTAGATTTTCAATGATGGTCATCATTGAAAATCTAACGTCAACTTTGAGTTGACTGAGATTTGATGAGATTTTACTGGACCCCTCCCTCCCTATTTTGAGCTCACGTAATAAATGGAGGTCGCCTTAGTAGGAGTGTTGAGGACAGAGGACTAATCTAGGAGCAATGAAACTTCGCTTCCAGACACGAAAGAGCGCACTAGTCTCGTAAGTTTTAACCGCGTTTAAATAGAATTGTTAAACTGTAGCCATCTTTGCCCGAAATCAGTGAATGTAATAGTTTTAAAACCTGTGGATACTGACAACAAATCTTGTAGTAGTGTTCGTGTGCCTTCCATTGCTGATAGATTAGTCCTCTGTCCTCAACAAGGAGTCTGTCCCATCGCTGCAGATAAGCTAGCAAAAAAAAGTAATTTGTTTGACAAAGTTGTAGAGGCACTATAGCAACATAGTACAAAAACGACTATGCCACAAATGAAGAACTAAGATCAAATTCCTGAATGGCGATATTAAAGTTCTCCGTGATTTAAGAACATATGGAGAAACCCGACAAGCAGTAGCCCACCAGATAACACCCGTCTGGTTGGAGGATCTTCCCTTTTCTATGGGGAATGAATGAGGAACCTTAATTACACCCTCTTTTTCATACCCCTATAGAGATTTCAACGATTAGTATAGGTATGCCTTTTACTGACACGGACAGCAATCATCATCTGCCTAGCTTTTCCCAAGTTTATTGAGGTCGGCTTCCAGTCTTACCGTAGTCTTACCACCAGTCTTACAGCTTATGCAGCTGAATACCAGTATTTTACAGGGAGCGACTGTCTATCTGACCTTCACCCAGTTAGACCTGGGTAATACGGTACCCCTTGCTAAGACAGGTTATCAGACTTTCAAGCCACTGACTATCTATAACGACTGTCAAAGATCTACAAATGACAGCTGGGACCAACGGCTTAACGTGCTTTACGGAGCACGGAGGAAACTCGGTATGTAATGGTGGTCACCCATCCACAGATCAACCTTGGCAAGCGCGGCTCAACCTTGAAGATTGACCCCTGTGGCTGTTGATGGCTAGTCGCTTCCCCGCCGGTGGTCAGGTCAGTGCCTTAATACTAGAGAATATTTTATAGCAGTGATTTACTAAAACAAACAAATATAATAATTACACTGATTTCCGAAATATTTGTAACAATGACAATGACTTCTGAAACAGTTATAATAATTACAATTGCTGTAAAAATGAAACTTTATACTTTTTCCAGTTGAGCCGAGTTTCTAGGAGAAAAAAACCCGCTTGCACCACAATTCACTAAATGTGTAAATATAAGTGTTAAACGTATTTAAAACATCGTTCTGTTTCGGTCATAGTTTACGAAAATAAACAAAAACTTTTTGCGAAACAAAGCATATAAGTATGGTTTTCTGCTCCGGCCTCGTAGCTGGCGTAGCACATTGACTGCTACGCCGTAGCAATTTTTTTCTCATAAATCTTTGAATTCTTAGAAACGTACCACATATGAAAAAACAAAGCTCTGTTGTTCACAAAGCGATTTCTTAGAATTCGAAGCGCTTGTCTTTTTTAAAATCTTATTTTTATTAAAGAAACCAAAACAAAATTTCAGCGCCTTTGAATACGAACATAAGAGGATTAAAAAAATATTTGGAAAGAACTTCTAGCTGTTACGATACTTATGAAGTTAACAAGCAGACTTCAGACGGAGTGTGGTTTTTACAAGTGGCGACGCTCTCATAACAAATAACTAGGGCTTAGAGGCTTTTGAAGAAGTTTAAAAAACATTCCTTTTTCAAATAATACATTAAATATGTGGCCTGTATTTTTTCAAAGGTCCATGAACTTAGTACGTGAAAGTGAACAGTCTTGTTTAATTTCATTCATTTTGTTTACAACTTTGATTAGGTTTTTTTTATTCCTACGGTCATTTAACAAATAACATCATATCTCTAATTCCCAACCGGTTGACCAGAAGTGTACCGACATCAGTAGGGCTTAGCACCAGAGACTAATAAACTTCCAGTACTAACAGACTAACAGTACCTCTTTTAAGGACCAAATCCTTCTCCGCAAATATTCTAAAATGAATGTTCGTACTATTTCTGTAGAGTACGATAAGGGTGGGGTCGTTTGCGACGCGTACTAATGAGTCCTCTACTGTGGAACTGGCCACGGGGCAAAGATCATTGAAGAGACGTTCTCGATACTCTTGTACAAGACGGCCTTTCAAGTTTCATGTCGATGGTCGAACTAATTAAGCTATTTATATTTAAGTGGGTGTGAAACCAGAACTTCTTATGCTAATATTTGTAATCTTGCGCAGTTTTGCCTAATTTTAACTATTGTATATATATCAAACTTCTTAAGGAGTCTGCCCACCACACCGTACCATACCATGACCGTGCTATGAACGTATCAGGCTCGTAAAGAAACATGACACGGACTACTATGCTCACTTTGCCGTATCAACAGCGTATCATACTCGTCTGTAACGGGTTTAAAACGGTCTTCATACGCGGTTGTAATGGGTTTAAAACAGTCATCATACGCGGTTAAACTCTATATTCTTTGTATTGAGACTTATGTCCACTATACCGTTTCGACACCATCGCGTGCCACGGAGCGTAAACAATTGCCGGCGAGAATAATTATTTTGTCCGTGCCGATATGCTACGTGCATGACACGCGGCGCTGGTGGTCTGTGACGGTAGTATTCTCATACTTTTCAATATGATGTTTGATTATTTTTTGTCTGATACGTTCATAGCACGGTTATGGTATGGTACGGTGTAGTGGGCAGAATTATTTAACGTTATAGATACACTTAGTTAAACGAAATAAAAACAACACAATACTGTAGATTTTTCCTTGTGTAATACACTAAATCACTAAATAGTTCGATGTGTGCCGTTCGGTGTATATTTCACAACTTAAACCAGTCCATTTCCAGACTTTTAAAACTAGGTTTAAACATTTAGGAAGTTGTTTAAAAAAACTTGGCCAGCATCTACCATCCATTTCTAACCAACAAACCGTTTCCATTCAAAGTGTCAAGTTTCAAAATACGTCCCGGACAAACACACTCGTTCCACTTTAAAACTGAGCAAATAATTGCTGTAAACTAACCCGGGACGTTTTGCTGAGGGAATTTCTTGAACAAACTGTCTTGGCACCATTGCAGTGTACATTAGATACGCCCGTGCTATGTACTCCTGGTATTTCTACTTACTTCTGTTGGTTTTATAGGTAGGTAGGTCAGGTTTGTTTGCGTTGAAAATATTTACGAAGAAATCCTGTTAAGTTTGATTAAGAATAAACTAGAGGCAATTTCTTTAATGAATTAGAGGACGCTGCTTCATTGGTCGAGTGGTCGAGAGCACGACTGCTGAGAATGTGGTCCTGGGTTCGGTTCCCGGATCGGGCAATGGTCATTGGGTTTTTACATCAGGTTTTTCTCAGTAGCAGTCACGGAGTCCGGATTTGTGGCCAGTTTATAGCAAAAGGCTCGCACCCTATTACATGGGACTTAAAATATAACTGGCGTGATATGCACATGACGAAGAATTCAAAAATTATACCAAGGTTAGTAAACCAATTTTATAACTGGTGTCGTATTTCGTTACCTAACAGTTCTATGCTATTTTCGTAGTTTGTTTGAATTTTTTTTCGATGTTAGGATTTATTTGATAATTTAAAAATATTCCTATGAACTAGTATTACCAGTATTTTCATTTATTGTCCTATTGTCGGCGCCACCCTGTATATGTGAATACCTCATTTTCATCAGTCTCCTGCCCTCATTCCAATCAATTTAGGGTCGGCGCAGCATGTCTTCTTCTTCCATCATCATTTGCCTAGCCTTTTCCCAACTATTTTGGGGTCGACTTCCAGTCTAACCGGACGCAGCTGAATACTAGAATTTTATATGGAGCGACTGCCTATCTGACCTCCACAACCCAGGTAGTACTGGGTAATACGATACCCCTTGATAATACTGGTTATCAGACTTTTTGGGCCACTGACTACCTGTAACGACTGTCGAAGATCTACAAATGACAGGCGGGACCAACGGCTTAACGTGCTTTCCGAGGCGCGGCGGAAACTCGGTATGTAATGGGTGGTCACCCATCCACAGACCAACCAAGGCAAGCACAGCTTAACCTAAAGATCGACTCGAGCGGCTGTTACTGCATGTCTTTTTCTTCCAAGCTTGCCTATTAGTCTTCACCTCAGCAGTCAAGACCTTTCTAGACTTATCTTCTTTCACACAGTTCATCCTATTGATGTACAGTCACGGACTTTAATTGTTAAGCCACTTTCAAAACTTTTCAATTTTGCAGTTTTATAAATTCACGAGATTACACGATTAAACACGAACTCAAACCACTCGGAAACAAGATGACAAATTACTATTTAATCGGAAATAGTCTTATCCATAGAGGTTGCATTATGACTAATAAGTTGTCAATAATAAATCCATACAATTTTGCATACGACCTGACCTCTTTTGAATTAGAGCTCATTAAATACTCGTTATTTATGAAAACCTATCCGAAGACAGTGACAGTTGAAATGTCGATGTCAGTGACGATAATTTTCGAATTTTGGTGAATCGTAGGCGTAGTTATTTACGTGATAATGCCGGCTGCAGTTTCTGAACAAATTTGCCACAGAATTGTAACAATGCATCAGCAGGGTCTGAGCATTAGTGCGCGTGTGCGGCGATGAGCTCCGAAGGTGTAGGAGAACTGGTTCAACTACCGCCTCTTACAAATGCCGTGAACTATATCAACATTTTGGAAGATAATACGCTTCCCCATGTAAGGATTGCGTATCCACAGCACGAAATGGCAAATATTAATTTTATTCTGTATAATTGTGCCATACATTGAACAAGGATTGTGTTGATATAAGTACATCCAAACATATCGGTAATTCCCCGGACCTGAATCCCACAGAAAACCGCTAGGGTTTAATGGTGCATCACCGTAATGAACGAAGAAAAGAAGACTGGCTCAATATTGCCAAAAAGTATGGGAAAACATGCGAGGGACATGCAATTACGATTGCTAGATGTAATGGGACAGCCAAAGAGCACATATTATACTCGATACGTCAGTCCAACAATATTGATTGATAAACTAAATAAAACTATTTTTCAAAGGTTGACTATTTTTTTAGCTTAGCACATTTTATTTACTCTTCGGGGATTACAAGCATGATATTATGTTATGTTACAAACATGTAATCTATTTTATTTTCTAAATTTTACTGTATCGTTTAGATACCTTGTTGGCAACATACCATATTATTTGAACGTTAAAATCCCTATTAAAGTTTTGTCAAACGTGCGTTTCTATTCACCCCGTTTTACGGCTATATTATACATATATGTAAGGAACAGTAATCATAATTGTAATGAACGTCATCTTGGTCGCTACGGATAAAATCATGGGTTCAAGTTTTTCCGATGTCGAAATTATCAATCATAATTTCTCCGTACGTCAACGTTACTATGGCTACGCTATAACAATTGTCGCTAGGTTACGGTTGCTACACCTGTAATTGGTGGACTTTGAGTAGTCACTCTGTACTATGTACGAATATAGCCGACTAAACCCGATTTGCATTACACGGCTAAAATACGAATAATGGCAGGTGGCTTAACAATTAAAGTCCGTGACTGTACATGTAGGGTGACTGGTAAATTAGTGACCGATACTTAAACCCGTGATTGTACTCATGATAACAAACAACTTTCCCAAACAACAGCCGTATTAAATTCAAGCGTCTTTGACGTATTAGTTGTTAGCCGCGTGTCTCTGCCTACCCGTGTCGTGTTGCACGGTACGATAGTAATGAGACAGAACGGCGTCACGCATCTAACAGCTGATCGGTCATAGGCGCGCGCGAATTTCATACGGCTGTTGTGTTATTGAGATAAAAGTGAATGACCATATAAAAAAATGTTTCTTTGGGAAAGTTGTTTGTTATCACGAGCACAATCACGTGTATAAGTATCGGTCACTAATTACCAGTCATCCTATATAGATCTTCTACATTCATGAAGCGTTCATACGTCGAGCAAATATAAATGGACCTCTGCTTGGATCGTTACTTTACTCGTTAGTGATCGTAAAGCTCGCCAGCCAGCAAAGGTGAATAAACATTCATCTAAATTATTATTTATTAAGATTAATATCATAAGGGTACGTGTGCACCTGGCACGTTACTCGTAATAAAATAAATGTAGTACAACATTCATTTATTTCCAGGCAACCTTGGCCCATAGATATATACTTTACAGACTAACATAAATATGATAAAATACAAATTGTGTTATTACTCATTCGTTTTGAATTTCAAAAGGTCACCTACCAATAGTCCATTTCAGTTATCAATTCAATTCATTTATTTAGTCAGACAAATAAAAATATTCGACAAAACATAAAAATATTAAATAACATAATATTCAAACTAAAAACGTAAATGATTAAAAAATAATCATAATAATATATAGAAAAATTAAATAATTAATTTTAAAATAATTGTTAAATAAATGATTTGATTTTACCATCGACAGACTTGCCTCGTGGCTAGTAACAGTACCCATGCCTAATTGCTGAAAAAAAAAATAAGACAACAGTATTAGACAGGCCTTTGTATATTCGTCATATGGACCACACGATACATATTCGATTCACTTGCTGACACCAAGCTTACTACAATAGACTTTGTTTTAAAAGCAAACTTAGTTATCAGAATAAAGTGAATATATCCCGAAAGCCTGAGATTGTGTCCCGAATGTGCAGAAAATCCAAACAACATAATACAGCTTAAAATTAGATCGAAGGACATGATATTTTCCGAAGCCTTTCTCCGCCATTCCAGAAATATTCTATTAAACAAAGGTCTAACCTGTGTGTACAGCACCTTATAATATATTTTCACGTCTGACTGATTTTCCGCAGGATCGTGCGCTTATTGAAAAGGTCAGAAGAAAGATTAGAAATTTATTGGAAAAGGTCTCTAAGCCGCTGATGAGATCGGAAATCTAATAAGGTACAGAGATAGATATACTTAGATAACGAAAGAGCACCTTATTCGCGTGTCGCAGCAAGCTAATTTGTTTAAAACAACAACATTACAAACCTAAAGGTCACAGCACACATATCAACTCGGAAAGAGAACGGCATCGTATCGCCTCTCGCTTCGCCGTCAAACAGGCGTCAACCTAACGTAAGCAAGTGGATCAGCAGCTCCGATATGTCGACTCGGCTACGGCTAGACGACGCCGCGATTACGGCTTGCCGATGCCGCGCTTACTAGTTAGTATTTTGATACTTATACATATTTCTACAATCTAACCTACAAATTCAATAAAACACGCGGGCATCACGACTGGAAGTTGCCCTGCGAATGACAGCACGTGTGGCAACAGTAGTGTGCGTAAGGGTGGACGCAGAGACGTAAGCTCGGGTACGGAGAGACGTAAGCGCCGGGACGACGAGCCGTAAGCGAGTTGACCACGCACCGCACCGCGGTTCGTGAGCTTGTCCCGAGGCGAGGCGATTACGTTACGATTCCGATTAGTGTGCGTTGCAATAGGGAGTTTAATACAAAGAATACTGAACGGCTCGAGTTGATACTGTGCTTATTATTGACTATGCAAAAGTCCCTGTCACGGGTCTATTTGAAATAAATGCTTTGAGTTGAGTTGAGTTGAGTTGTGCCGATCCTTTTCCGAGTTGATATGTGTGCTGTGACCTAAAAACGGAATTCTAGACATTTAAAGAAATTTATTATTTGCAATTATCATTCACCTGCCCTTATCATCCTAAATTAGCATGCATTAAACATTATTACCACCGCACCACAACCTTATAACACCACAGCATAGGTAGGGACGAAGGTATCGGTGTAACTCATAGTGACATATTGTAGCACGGATCCAGTATTTGATGACCCAATTGGCAGCAGTGGAATGACCACCCTCTATGGGACCGAAAATGGGGCAAACATTTTTGCCAAAATGGTATTTTGTGGCTTTTATTTTTTATTGTATACAGCCATAAAATCACGCTTTTTTCCCGTGGGGGTAGGCAGAAACCACAGAACGCTACCTGCTACGATCCTTACATACTCCTTTTGCCTCGTCCACTTTCATACATCTGGTCATACACTCACGCCGGTTGCGAGTACTACACACCTGACCTTTCTGAAGAACCTCACCAATAAGGTCAGTGTATGTCCTTCTAGGGCGTCCCCTCCCGGCATCGCCACTCACATCTGCCTTGTACCTTTACATACCTTTTGTTAGTCGCCTTTCACTCATCCTCTCCTCATGACCAAACCATCTTAGCGTACTCTTTTCAATTTTTGTCACTACATCTTCTTTTTTTTTGTATGTTCGTTATTAAGAACTGTTTTAATTGGTTTTTTGTAATTTAAGTTAATAGTGTGCGGATTTTCTGACTTAGAAAGTTCCCTATCTATTGCTTTATAGGTTGAATAAATCGTCTGCTCGTCGTCGATAATGTTGTTAACTATCAAATTTAAGGCCTTGCCATTGAAAGTGTGGTACGCAATTACCCAGATGCAATGCTTTTGCGTGACATAATTAATTACGAGTCACCTTATGTACACAATTTTAGGCTTAATTACCTAACTTATAATTCTCCTCTCATTGTGAAGCCTCAATTCTGTAACGATTACTTCCATTTTGACGAGTTTTTTTAAAGTCTGACATAACACAGGGCAATAAAAGCATTTTATCTAAAGGGCACGCTTTTTATCTCCGTACCGTGGACGTTGCCGGTTAAGCACCGTTCCGGTTCTAAGTCCGGCGAAGTATAATTGGATTTTTCAGTGAAGAATTTTACAATTACAGACTAGAGAATGGAATTATACTCGATAAGTCATCTATTGCATTGTTTTGTGCAATCTTCTTTCTTTATCGTGTGGTTAGTTCTTAACCTGGTGTCAGAGTTTTTAGGCCGCCCATGGGCCTCTGACTTGGCTTTACATGCCGTCAAGAAATATCTCTCAGGCATGCTGGTTTCCTCACGATGTTTTCCTTCACCGAAAAGCAAGTGATAATTATACTATACGCACATGAATCCGAAAAATCAGAGGTCAGAAATAGAAATCGAATCAGAGGCCTTGGGTTCGAACTCTAGACCTATGACTTGGCAGTCCGACGGTCACACCACTAGGCTATCACTGCTTTTTTGCAATGGAATTGTGATTCAAATAAAGTAGGAATTTCACACCTACTCTTTTGTTAGTTAGTAAGTAAGTATATTTATTGTAACATAACATTTTGTTAAAACAAAGTTTGAAAGTTGCGTCAGTATCAGAAAAGTTGAAAGGGAATCGACTGTCTTGGTATGGACATGTGATCAGGAGGGACGAATCACTTTCTTTCTTTCTTTCTTCTTTCTTTCTTCTTTCTATATGACTAAAAGAGTGATGAATATAAATGTTGATGGATGGAGAGGGAGAGGAAGACCAAGGAAATGATGGATGGAATTTGTGAGAAATGATATGAAAGAAAATGGTGTTAGCCGTGTTCCAAATGTTTTCTCGGCGTTTAATAAGCCCCCATGTAGGCCTATGTGAAATAAAATATTTTGATTTGATCTGTTGGTGTCGAGATCCAGTCTATCCAGATGCAGCTGAATACTAGTACCTACTAACTAAAATATCATTGAATTTATTGGTACAACAATGCCTACCAGTAACCACCACTACAAGCAGTAACAATAACACACATGCCTTAACTACCCTACAAAAATGGACGCCAATCCTTTTTTTTCTTCATCCCCAAGGACTACTGCAAAGCTTTTATAAATCGCACAATCAAAACGAAAGTTACCGAACGCAAAATTACGGCGAATTGAGTAAAATACCTAAAACCACTTCTAATAACATGGTCCATCATCTAGTGAATCAAAAAGTGACGATATCGTGCTAGAAAAGGACAAACAAAAACATTTCGTCTCTTTCATTTCCGCGAACACGAACGAAAACACAATTTTGTAACATCCCACAAAACGCAAATTTCGTGTTATGTCACTTTTGTTCTCAGGGTGTGAAATGTAAAATCGAATAAAAACAGGCAGGACCGCTTGGTATCACTAAAACGGAAATTAAATTGTATACCGTAAAAAGGATGTAACATTTTTGATGCGTCAGAAGATACCGCGAGAGTAATTCTTTACGTTTTTGTTACTCAATTTCATTTTTGACGGCACCTTTTTTGTATGGACTTTTAATGGGCCTTATTTATTTCGCAATAAGCGGCTTTGTTGTTGGAAGTCATAAAGAATGCGGAAAATAATGAGGGAGGATAAGTACCTATCGGATTGTAATGGTTCCATGAAAATGAAACAGGAAGAATATTAAATTATCATAAACGTTTTAAAGCAAATTTGGTCTATTCTGCTAGTGGAAATAACTGATAGGTGGGAGCTTGTATATCCTTCTTTACCTTAAAACTATTATGCTAAAGTACCAATAAAGTACCAAAAAAATATCTTGAGCAATGATAAATTAATGTGGGAATTGTTTATTAAAAGAAATTTAGAAAGCTAAATTATTATATTTCACTAGACTAAAGGACTTTTAGCCGTTGGTCCCGGTTGTCATCTGTAGATCTTTGACGGTCGTTACAGGTAGTCAGTGATCCAAAAATCTGACAACTAGTCTTACCAAGGGGTATCGTATTACTCAGTACTAACTGGGTTGAGCAGGTCAGATAGGTTTATTGTTTCGCAACTAGCGCACTAGTGCAAGACAAATATTTTCACTTTTCACCGCACATTTGTGCTGGAGCACCCAGAGCACAGATAGAACTTGAGCAAAAACTGGTTCTTATTGTTGCTATTGGCAGTTTATGGCTTCCAGTCTAACCGGATGCAGCTGAATACCAGTATTTTACATGGAGCGACTGCCTATCTGACCTCAACAACCCAGTTAGTACTGGGTAATAGGATACCCCTTGGCGAGACTGGTTGTTAGATCTTCGGGCCCCTGACTACCTAACGACTGTCAAAGATCTACAAATGACACCCGGGACCAACGGCTTAACGTGCTTTCCGAGGCACGGAGGAAACTTGGTATGTAATGGGTGGTCCACAGACCAACCTAGGAAAGCACGGCTTAACCTAAAGATCGACCCGAGCGGCCGTTATTATTTAGCCACGAGCTCCTCAGTTCGTTCGGCAGTTGCTATTATTAGTTTATTTTAATGCTTTCCAAAACTAAAAATACATATGGAAAGTTCCAACGAACCCCGTAAACCCTCCCGATAAGCCGAGCAACAGCATTTTCTAGTGGAAATTAAAATAAAAACACCGTGTCAGCCATTTATTATGGCGCGCTGTAAAAGCCAACTAAAGGAAATGAGTTACGCTGCGTCGTTTGCGAAGCGCGGCGTAAATGCAAGTAGCGTTATGTATGCAGCTGTGTACAGTACACGAGAATTATATGTTATACACTTAGCAAAATTCATACATAACAACGGGGGTTTAGCAGATTCGTACCTAATTCTAGTAAGCCCACATTTCGTCAGTTTTGTTTAAGTCTGGGGGCGAGCCTATTGCCATCAACCGGGCACTAATCCAGACTCCGTGGCTGCAACTGAGAAAATTCCTGATGTAAAAACCCAATAACACTTTGCCCGACCCGAGAATCGAACCCAGGACCTCATGGTCAGCCACTCGACCAACGAGGCAGTTCGCAAAATTCACTAGTGATTTTCTTGTGACAACAGTTTCTCCTTTGAGGTAAGACCATGTCAATAAAAATATATAACAAATAACCAGAAGATATTAGAAACCAAAATAAAACCAGTATATTTTTAAATAAATTAAAGCAACACTTTATTAAAAAAAAGCTATGACACAGTCCACGAATATCTAACGGATAAATTCAACAATAATACATAGTTATGAATAACAGATATTTAATAAGTAAAATACTAAAAATAAAATATACTGTAACACTTATGTATACACGCTTAAATTTTGATCGTTTTAATCCCTTGGACCGGTGGTTTAACTTACAAAATACTATTCATCAAAAGCGTGCACAGCACTGTATCCCTTAAAAAAAAAAAAAATTAAGTGATAACGTAATACTCGCAAAATGAATGAATTCAGTAGTAGCCCCACGAGCTAGTTGCCTACGCGTGCGTCTGGTCGTCGTACTGCGTACCTACCTACAAGTTAGGTTATTGACTCGCTCAGCTGATGTTCGCGTTAACAAATTAAATGATTCCAAATTTTCCTTCATACTTTTACGGGCTTAAGACCGTCATAATCGTAATCGTGCCGTTATGGCGAATTTAAAAATGTGGAATCAAAATTATTTATAATGATTTAAAATAAGTTCTGTTACATACCTAAATCACCTTTGATTTATTTAATACTAAGGGACACTTCGCGGTACGTAATAATTGTTCGCGCACTTGATGACTACACCCACTAATCACGTGTGTCAAAAATGTTCATTTCGTTGATTAAATAGTCCTACACGCGTAAAAGTCGATTCGTCCGTCCACAGAATATTAACTTCGCGATTGTTTAATATCCACTGGCATGATTGCAAGTGGTTTGGTTCGCTGTAGAGACGACGAGCCGCTTGCGCATCAAAACCCGCGTAAAATTGCACCATGGCAACGAACTACAGGTTGGAGTACACGTAATTACGAGACGCCAACACTTTCGCGCGACAAGGATTATCGTAACAACAACACACCGATGACGCCTTAGAGAAACTGAATTGTTTACATGACGTAGTCCTGTGATGCCCTTGGTCGCGGGGCGCGCGGCTTTTGCATTGCCAATCAAATGTGGTTTGGGGGCGGGGCTTGGTCTAGGATTGGCAAATTTTTGTGAGTCCACGTTGACTGCGTTTACGCATAATAGCTGTTAGTACCGAATGCTGCCTACTTACGTTTCGCATCGTTTTTTCACTCATGCGAGAATTAATTCGAGTTTAAAAAAAAAAGTATTTTATTTTTTAATTTTATCTTCACAAATCGATAGTGTTTCATGGACCGGATCGATTCTCCGCGGGATTAAAACGATCAAAATTTAACAGTGTATACCCACAATAAATTATACTATAACACTTATACAGGAATATTTTTTATTCAGTGCGTAAACTTCGACAAATTAAACCTAAACCGGCGCGCGTGGCGAAGCGCTCGCAGGCGTAGGTAGGTATTTACGTGAGTGTGCCCGTGCGTGGCTCCACTCTGCCACCCGGGAGGGGATTTCACCCCCGCTGCAACACCGCCGCGTACGCCGCACGGCGCGCGCGCCTATTGATATTATTACGAATAGATAGTGTCCATATTTTGCTGATTTAAAGTCGGATAAAAAAATAAAAAAAGTTTTGAACTAATGATGGAAATGTGTTCTATTACTGATACTGAACGACCAAAAATTATTTGCGCATTGCTTAAAAAATATTCCTGTATATAACTACAGGGTGTAAACAGACCCTTCACGAAGCCGTCAACCAAGCATTCTGTACATCAAACTAAGTAACTTTACGCAAAAATTATTGCTGGGAAACGACTTTTTTTTTGGAGTGAAAAATCACATTTTACGGTAAAACTCAATGTAACGCACTCAAAACATTGTGCTGGTGGATGGATTGAATAGTACGGGGGTCGTGAAGGTGTTTAAAGTAAAAATCTTACATTAGAAACATGTATTTAAAAAAAAACTTGTGAAAAAGTTCGAACTTTGACCCCCAATATCTCCGTAACTAGAAGGTTCCCAGGTATGGTCTAGAATAAAAAAATGATCGCAATGACGGGGAGAACAAGTACCTTTCGGCTTCGTTAAGGGTCTTTTTACACCCTTTATACTGCACTAATAATAATGAACAATTTTTAAAGCGACTAAACAATTAAGCCATTTTTAAATATAATTAAATAAATAAGAAATGAATAGATAGACTTGCATAAAATATTAATATAATAAGTAAATGAATGGAAAGATAAAATACTTAATAGGAAATTAAATAATTCAAACTTAGCAACAAAGAAAATAATAAAATAATAAAGCGCTATTCCTCTCTCTACTTATTTTAAATTATGTGCTGTGCCCGACAGGATCCATAATTGTTTCTATTTTTTTTACCATCTGTAAGTGTATGGATAATGCAATAAACGATTTGAGATTTATTTCAAAATAGTTTGGCTTCCAAAATATTATGCTCGTGAAAATGTTAAACAGTACAGTAGCAGAAAATCGTTTTTTGAAGTTGCTTCATGTGTACATGACTGTACCTGCATGTTTTTTTTAATCGACGAAAAATTTCTATGTTGGTCAAAATTATGTTCTGAATACGTGGTAACCGTTTTAGCGTCGCCTTCCACTCTGTATACATTTTTTTTTCCAAACACAATTAATCCTAACCACGGTAATAATATCTACAGTAGTGTATCTTCATACAAACGGTCGGAACCCGAGTCATATCTGCACGCCTCTAGTTTGGTATACACTCTGTACTCAAGAAGTCGCGAATGCGCCGCACTGACGAACGAACGTTGTGATGGTTTTGTAAGCAGTAAGCGTTCGATTTGTGAATATTTGATTGAAATAAGAACAAATATTTACTAAATATGGCAAAGAGTTATAATAGACAATATTGTGCTGTCTTTGGTTGCTTGAATTCTTCAATAACACATCCAGATATAACACTTTTAAATTACCTAGAAACTCCGAAAGGTATGACTATAAAATAATTTACATATACCTGTTAGGCTAGTTGATACGTAAGTAATTTGTTTATTTTTTAATAGGTAGGTATTTCAGCCACCGAGTAAAACACCTAGATTCATTAATAAATAAGTGGATAGGGTGAAAAAAGGGACACACGAGTGATTTAGATACCTACGCTCGCGTTAAAAAAAGTCTCGAATTTATAATATTTATTACCCGACTGCGGCGAAGCTCAAAAGGAGGCTAATCAAAAGACACAACTTGTATTTTTTATTGAACACTTCATATTTCATTCACAATTAATTTGTAGATATGTGTAGTGTAAGTGAATCAATAATAGTAACAATGTTGTGCTATTTATATAACACATGAACAAAGTGTTTTATCAATTTTACCAGACTCTAAGGAAGTGTTACGAACGTGTGTAAAAGTGCATACCTAATTATGGACACTATTCTTAGCATTAACATAATTTATAACGTAGCATAATAAGTTAGATTTAAATTGTTTATTAGTCTTCTTAGGCTAGATTGCAATTAACTAGTAAGAACTTGGTTCTTACTAATAAGGAAAAAAAAAAAAAATTCACAATTAATTTCATTTTTTTATTAAAATACAGTAGGGTCGACATCCCTATCGCTTGCAAACGTACCGCCCGGCTGTAGGTTAATTTCAAGGACAGGGCCGAGTCACAATACTGTATATATTTATACTGTGACCTAACCGAGTTGTATACAAACACAAATATCCATAACTTGTTTGTAGTACTATAAATCTCACTACAATGGTTGTTTGTCGGGCGTAAATAGGAAAATTTATCGCTTCACATGTCGGATTGAAAAATAAAGAGGTAACTTTTCCAGGGTAATGCTCAATATTCACAAGGGAAATGAATTAAAGTGACTGAATCGAAGTGGTATGCGTAAGGACAGGTTCACGATCTCTGGCGAAGCAACTTGCTTCAAACGACAAGCGCGTGTTTTGCCTGAGTACCGTCGTGGCATTAGGTCCCTTAGACCCAAGACAGGTGAAACAGACGTTCTATGATTTTCGCAACTTGCCACACTGCGTCTCTCTAGTCTGCCAGCGTGTATCGAAGCAGCGCGCATTGCGGCTGAATGCAAAGATTCTAGAACTTTCGTGTCACTTCGCTACTCACTAGGCGACTCGCTAGCCTCTACGCGCTAAGCAAGCCATCTGGCGTATACTGCAAGTGAGGACGTTAACACCTTCAAGAAACTAATTGACGCATATGGGCCAATAGTTAAGTTAGACAAAATCCTTGGGAAACCTCCTATGCTTTTCTTAAGTGATCCTGAAAGTGCAGCACTTGTAAGTAAATAAGAGCATTTTGTTTTTTTATTTAACCGACTTCCAAAAGGAGGAGGTTATCAATTCGTCTGAATTTCATCGTTTGTTTTTTCCACAGTCGGTGTAACCACTCGCTTGTCACTTTGAGTGAGTAGCTCGTGGCAACATAAAACCTACATATATATTGTTTTGTGTCAGAGATTTCGTTCCTCACACTCACGTTATGGGGTTTTGGAGTAAGATATTTTTCTTTGAAAAATATACCTCTATCTACTTTATTTTTAATCGAATTTCGTATGTATTTGGGCTCCAGCCGAAGAGGCTACATTTTTCCGATAATTGTTTTTGTTTCATCTTTTTCTTGATGACTTCGGAAAAAATAAATTGTTGCGAACGTGAAGTTGTCAGCCCTTTGTTATTTTTCACGTTTTTATAGGTAAAATAGAGTAAGAAAATTTTATCCTTGGGGTAGCATAATTCAATACTAAAATGGAAGAGGTTACTAATTTTCAACGTACTTTATAAATTTATTTTTACAAAAAAAAAACTTGTTGAATGTCCCTCTTCTGAGCAAAGCTCGCCCGCAAAAAAAAACTCTAGTATTTCAAAAAAAATCGATCACTCAACACTCGCACAACAATTATTTCAACTAAAAGCAAATCATACCACTACTAAACGATAGTCATTTGAAATTCAAATGTGGAAGACTGAAAGTCTATTATGAAAGTGAAGTCGCGGCTTTGACTTCGGGGTAAAAGGGTCACTTTTGTCTTGCCCAGCAGCATTAGGGTCACAAAGCGTTCGTCCGAAAGCCGTTACATGACTTGCGGATTTAAGAATAGGAAAATGTTTTTTTTTTCTGGGTTTTAGTTTAGCTGTGAAGTTTGAATGGAAAGGATTTTAGTGGTCAGCAAAGAGTTTTTGTTGAAAAAAGGATTTGTTATTAAGTGTAACGTAACGATGTAATACTGTTGTTTTATGCTAGCGAAGTAAGGTTACTCTTGATGTGACTCCTTGTGACAGAAATTAGGATTTAGTTTCTTGTGTAAATAATTCGCCGATCTGTTTCATCTTATCTTCAACTAGCTATTGCCCGCGATCTTAATCCGCGTGAAATTATAATAAAAATAAAATAAAATATGAAATCAAATCTTTATTAACAAGTGATTGTTCAAACGTCATTGTAGCTCTGGCTCTTGTACTAGGATTTCCTGTATCACAAGAGCCATTATAAAAATATTATTTTCGTTTTTGCAACATTTTTATCGATGCTCCGCTCATTTTGTTTATAGCGTACTGAACCTACAGCCTTCCTCGATAAATGGGCTATTCAAAACAGAAATATTTTTTCAATTCGTACTAGTAGTTCTTGAGATTAGCGCGTTCAACCAAACAAACTCTTCAGTTTAGTATAGAATTTTTAGTATAGATGAATATATATGAAGGTTACAGAATGGATTCGGTTCCTATTCCTTCATCATCATCCACTGATTAGAATTCAGGGTTTTTTTTTTTTAATGGGGAAACCTTCAAAAGACGACTGGTCTATGGGGATAAGACCGGGGAGTGTGGGATTTCTACCTCACTAAAACCACCCCGGTGGTCACCATCTGCACATAGGCGGAGACACCGTTTCCTCTTAAAAGACCTGTCCGGAGCCCCCTCTGTGCAACACCTGTTAAGGCACAACCCTGGGAAGACTGTAAAGAGGTCTCCTCTGAGCCTCGCTGTGCAAGTGTGCACGGCAGCACGTGACCACTGTGCTAGAATTCAGGCCTGTCTTTTATCTTGTCTTCGCGTCCGTTCTTCTCCTCCTTCTGTAACAAACAAAACAAACATGTTGTTCAACTAATGAGACCATAACAATCCTTATTTATATATGAGACCATAACAATCCTTATGGTATCATTCTATGGGGAAATAGCACGGACGCTTCTTCCGTATTTATCCTACAAAAGCGTCTTATAAGAATAATTACGAACATAGAACAAACCGACAGTTGCAAACCATACTTCAAAGAACACAAAATCCTCACCTTGACTGGTATATATATTTTGGAATTGTGTAAATTGGTGCGTAAATATCCTGATACATACAAAACACGAGGAGATACACAAACAAGCCATTCGTTCCGTCATAAGAACAGATTAAATTTACCTCAGTCCCATCTTAAAATGCATTCTTCTAGTCCTTATTCTATGTCAATTAAAATATACAATAAATTACCAGAGAACTTAAAACAAATAGAAAAATCAAATATATTTTTAAGCAAAGTAAAACAATTTTTAATTAATAAAAGCTATTACTCATTAGACGAATTTTTAAATGATAAAATTTAACCATTTTTAGACTAATAATTTTACTGTAGGAATACCAAACTATTACTAGTCTTTTCACTATTATTGTATATTAAATAAACAATAAATGATATAATAAATATATGACATTTTAAAAATAACAAATATGCACCCAATAAAACAGAAATACAATAATATTACAAATTATAAATACATAAAATAAAAAAATGAATGTTAAAACCAAAAATAATAATAATAAATAATTAATTTTAATAAAAAGCAATGATATAAATATAATAAAATAATCTACTTATTTTCCAATTTCCTTTAGTCTTACGGAATATGGAAAAAACCGTTTAGGTTTAAATAATAATAATAAAAATGCACCCATTAAATAAAATTTAACTGGAATATCATAATATTACAAATTATAAATAGATAGAATAAAGAAACGAATGATATAATCAAATAAAATAATTACTTTCTAAATAAATAAATGATTTAATTACAATAAAAAATAAATGTTTTAGTGTTATGGTAAGTTGATAAAAGCGCTCTTCCTCTCTCCTACCTATTTTATCTAATTTTGCTGTGCCCTACTGGGTCCATAATTGTTTCTTCTTAATTGTATTTTACCACCTGTATATGTACATTATGGATTGCAATAAATAATTTGAATTTGAATTTGAATTATTTCTCCGTTAAATATTCGCCTAATACTGAAACCCCACAGGTTTTGTTATCTCTAATAAATTGCCTTCATTTCCTCCTGACTACTTTCCATTACACCATTGCTGAACTCACGAACCGAATAACAAAGCCTCCCTTTACATCAAGATTTCGCCTCAAAGTGACAAGAAGTGTCATTATTGATTCATCAATTTTACCACAAAGAAAATGGGAACAGAAGGACTATTCATGTGAATCATTGTGATAAATAAATATAAATAAACTCACGGCTTTTTGCCTTGGGGGTAGGTAGAAACCACAGAACGCCACCTGCTTCGATTCTTACATACTCCTTTTGCACACGCCGGTTGGGAGTACTACGCATCTGACCTTTCTGAAGAACCAAATAAATAAATGTAATGTGGATGAAAATCAAAACATTGAAAGTAACGGTTGCGGGGACCCGCTGGATGCGAGTCGGTCGGGATCGGTCAATGAGGCGACACTTGGGGAAAGCCTATGTCCAGCAGTGGACGTATTTCTGCTGAAATGATGATGATGATGAAACCAGCATGTCCCAGTACCAGAAATTAGAAGACGTGGTTAATTACGACCCGCTTCCTTTCACGGAGAATACCTGTTTCCAAAAAGTGGGGAAATTATAGGCTGGTTATGATGATTAGGCTCATTATGCCGTGATAGAAGAGTCCTCTTTTGAAAGAAGCACCGTTCGTAGGTACTCTGTGTAGTTAGCCGCGCTGTCAACCTGTTTACTGGGTAATTTTTTTGTGGTTGAGGATAAAGCAGAGCGCATCCTAACGTGTTAAAAAACATCATTTTAAATGCCTACCTGCAAACCTGCCTAAGAGTTTTTTGGGTCGTGCCCGTCTGGTATCGCTCCCGTTTGGCAACGCTACATAAACTTACTTACATAAAGTGGTGCATCGCATGCACCAGGTACAGTCCCGATTTAAAAAAAAAAAAGTCATTTAGACAGGTTACTTAACTTGTATTCTATGCACTACTTAATATTATAATGGTAGTTTTAAAATGTAGAAAATAAAATGAACATTAAATAAATTCGGCACACCAGAACTTTTTACTCTGACTGTACTTTAAGGTGTCCTCAGTTACTTAATATCTACAAATATAACTAATGTATAATAAGTAGCGTTGCCAAACGGGAGCGACCCGTTATTTTTTGCCCCTTGTTAAAACTACGCTTTTTTGTTCTTCCCTTTCTTACGACACGACAGTACATTAAATTTTGTTGACCCATATCTTCGCCACTATAGAGTAAGCCTTCTGCCTCACATTATTTACCCTCTGATCATCTATTGTGGTAGCACCCTATTGTTCCTAAGCCGTAGCCCCGTTCAATGCAACCGAGCTATTCGGCCTATTGTGGGTACGTCGGTGGGTTCTGCATATCGAATGCAGGTGGATATAATTGGGTTCGAGAGCTGTTGTATTGGTAATTAAGTATGGATTTAGGAGGTTACTATCTAAAAATTATAAAGAGCAGTGGTGGCGCTGTGGTGGCGGCCCCGACTTACGAACAGTTAGTCGTGGGTTCGAACCCAGACAGGCGCATTACTTTGTGTAATTATTTCATCACCACTGCTCTCAAAACGGTGAAGGAAAACATCGTGAGGAAACCGGCATGTCCTAGAACCAAAAATTCGAAAACATTTGACATCTACCAACCCGCACTGGGCCCGCGTGGTGGATTATAGCCCATTCCCTCTCATAGAGAGGAGGCCGTGTGTCCCAGCAGTGGGAACATTATAGGCTGATTAAGCTATCTAAATATTTTGGGTGAATATTATTAATTGTGGTAAGTTTGTAACCAGATGGTGTCTACAATTTGTCTTCGGACAATGTTCCTCAAAGGTTACGAGAGATAAACGTGGAAACGGATGAACCCTGGTGTATTTATACTTCGTGTTTGAACCTTAACAATGGTTGTCAAAAGTACATAAGTGCCAAATTACCAGATTATTATTGTGCCAGCGCAGCACAAAAAAGCCCTTTCTCATAGTGTGAAAACATAATCATTTTTTTTTCTTTTTAAAACGTGACCCCACACAACGAATTTCTCCTGTATCGTGGGTGCGTTTACAAACAATTAAAGTCACATACACAAACAGCCAGTCCCGAATTAACCTGTAGGTCATACAAATGTTTGATCCATGCGAGGACCGAACCCGCGACACGCAGCGTAACAGCCAATCGCTCAGCCACTGCGCCAACCGTGTCGTCAAAATGAAATGAAAAAGTCATATTATTATCGATACTTGCCCAGATATGAACAACCTCGTGCTTATAAGGACAATCAATGGGCCATCTTGACGCTAAATTATGAAGTCTAATAAACAGTTGCCTCTAATATTGAAAACTCACACCAATAGCAACTACTTACCTCAAGCTCTGAAAAGTACAAACATGCGTGATGATAACACCAATAATTTACACTCCAAGTTTTCATTATTGTCTCATTATAACTCCGGCACTTAGTCTTGCCAACACAAGAGAATCATAAACACAAATATGCACACGAAAATTAATCTTTCCAAAGTTCGGTACGCTACCCCGTAGCTCGCAGGTCGGCGGAGTTCCATCAAAGCTGAAACGAAATCCAGGTCCAATTAATCATACAGTTCCGTACTTTCCCTGTACCCGATGTAAAGTTGGGTAATTACTCAAGTGAAGTGGAAAACGGACCCCGGGGTGACGGCTGAAATATGGCAGATGTGTGGCGTCATGCCTTGTATGGAATGATTGGTTGGTTTTGGGTTTGAGCTCGGTAATTAATTTCACGCCGAAAATTGACTAACAAAAGTATTTTTTGGGGTGAAAGAATTGTTGTGTGTGTGTTTTTTTGTGGGTATTTTAGCGATCAACAGTCAATAAACATCTCTCCCAAGTCAATTTTAATACATCAGCAAATCAACCACAAAGCAATTTGTTCAAAGAGAGGCTAATTTAGGATTCATTAGGATAATTTAAGTTTCATTTCTCCTTTTGCAGGTCTGCTGGCAGAAATTTCTTAAGAAATAAGCAGTACCTATGTACTCATACATTATAATGTTATTTTCCTGTGTTGTCTACTTTGTGTACATAAATAGAAAAATAAATAAACAAATAATATTATTGAATAATCAAAAAAAGTGGAATTGAAACATCCTCCTGTTTGAAGTTGATAGTTTGGACTACGCCGTGAGCTATCTCCAAGAAAAAATAATCAAATTTCTTACCAACGGCTTCTTGCATAATGCCCCACTTCATCTTCCCAAAAGCCACCAGCCCTTATCAATCTTAACCTTAATCCACATCACTCCTAATCCAGCTCAAAATAAAGCCACGGACACGTCAACACATCAAACCAGGGCAATGAATTCTAAAAGCCATCGCTTGTGACGTCACACTTCATGGTTATGAGACCTCGGGGAAATTCGGACGTAAGGATCAGCCGTATGGACGGGGGACCAACCGCTCTGGACAGGCCGTTACATGTTGAAATGGTATGGAAGATGATGTATTGGTAAGGTGGGTGCGCGACCTGGGTGACCTTCATTTGTCATTGGAATGAGGTATGGGTTTTTTGTGTTAGACTAGCACTTCGCCCGCGACTTCGTTTGCAAAAGTTGTGATAACTCGACTAATATGCATGATATAAATATAATTTATAGCCTGTAGCACCCACGAATAATGTAGGTTTCCGACAGTGAAATAATTTTTTTTGTTGGATTATTATGAGTTCCGGAGATTATCCCGTACACTTACAAACAAATACTTCTTTATAATATTAGGATAGAAATACATTTACCACGAATCACTACATCAAAGAATTACGTAACTAACTGAACTAATCCATCGCTATGCAGGTTTGATGTATCAAAGTGGGGCTGAGGCGTGTGCCCAGGGACATTCCATCATCATTTTGTTTGCCCATCCATCGTTTATAGATGTCAAAAGTTGAGGGCGCGCCGCATCGACCCGGCTTTTGTTTGTGCAGAAAACGATTATTTTTTAAATGGATTTTAGCGTGGGCTGGTGTTTGTGACCCGGATTGGTCCTCGTGCTGGTTTGATTTTGTTATTGAACAGTTTTAGAATTGGAAAGAAATTGAAGTCATAAATCATCACGGGTTTCACCTCAATGAAACAGCAGCGGGGTGTGGTTGAGGAGATGTGTCGCAAACTATGCTGCACCTCCTATCCTGCCCTCTTAGCCCAAAAACATTCAGCCGAAGTGACCTTTGCCCTGCCACCGACGACGCGATGGAAGTGGCAATGTTTTGGGCTAACAAAATATAAAATTTGTCGTGCCAGCGATGCGAAGAAGAAGAATAAGGGGACTGCTAAAACTACGAATCTTTAGTTATACGTCAAATTGAATGTGCATTGAAGATACGTAGATCTTTTTTCGTAGATCTACATAAATATTGGATTACGTTGAAATATCGGGATAGTCGGAGCGGTAATCCGATTTCCACATTCATTTTTACAGCGGAAGTGGAATTAACTGCACACGCTTCAACTTTTTCTCGTCTTTCGGTTTACATTTCAAATACAACCGCATTACGGTTTTAAAATGGTCTTTTATTTTTCCATGGATTGTTTGGTTTTACTTCGTTATATGAATGAATTATTTAAATGTTGAACTTTCTGGGAATTAGTTAATGTTTCATGTTCTATAAACTGTTATTCTGTTATGCAATACATTCTGCTAATTGGCGACTCTATTCATCTGTGAATTTTCCTTTTATTTTTGCTCGTCCTCAACAATCTCAAATCGCAGGCGTGGTAGGGTAAAAAGTCCTTATCCTTTTACTAATATTATAAATGTAAAAGTAAGTTTGTTTGTTACCTTTTCACGCCTAAACCACTGAAACAATCATCCTGAAATTTTGCACTGTGATTGAATTATATTATTACAAGCAGAGTACAACCAGAATTGATTTTCAAATTATAAAAGCTAGTACACTTATATTTGAACCCTAGTACAACAAAGCTAAAAGATGGGCTATAATTTCAACCCTCTTAAACAAAGTAATTCTCGCTCATCAAAAAACTTTTTTTACTCAAAGTCTGCAGTGTTATTTATAGTCGCGTGGTTCCAGAAAGACGAATAATACGAGTAGAGCGAATATTGCACGAATTGCCATGCCGCTCACCCCCCCTAACATTGGCCGGATTCCTGCCTTATGTGTGTACCTTCCAGTACCAATATTTTTTGGTACTGGAAGGTACCAGTACCAGGAACCCCCGGGAACCTTCTAATTAAGGAGATAATTATCAAAGGAGAGAGGTCCAACTTTTAGACATCTTAAAATACAAGTTTTAAATGGTTTACCTTTACTTTAAATACCTCCATTACCCCTGATGTATTATTCAACGTGACATCAGCATAATGTTCTAGATGCGTTACATTGACGCCATGATTTTTGGACAAAAAAAAAGTCGTCGCCCAGCATAAAATTAAACAACAAAAAAATATCTTAAATTAAACAAAATTAAATAAATAAACAAATCTATTAATGGCCTCAGCTCAGCATAATGTCAGATACAAGAAATACCACCTGACGTTGATTTTCAGCCGCAACACACTGAACTTATCATAGATGTTACACTTGCTATGAAGGGTGACTGGTTATTAGTGACCGATACTTAAACACGTGATTGTACCCATGATAACAACATTTTTTTTTTTACTCATTCACTTTTATCGCAATAACACAACAGCCGTATGAAACTCGCGCGCTCCTTTGACCTATCAGCTGTTAGCTGCGTGGCGTCGTTCTGTCTCATTACTATCGTACCGTGCAACAGTGGGTAGGCAGAGCACCCGCGTCGCTCGCAAACCCGCTTCGTAAGTTTCAATTGTGATAAAAGTGAATGAGTATAAAAAAAAATGTTTCTTTGGGAAAGTTGTGATTATGAGCACAATCACGTGTGTAAGTATCGGTCACTAATTATAAGTCCCGTCACGTAAAAAGAACGCTGAGCGACAGTGGATTTGCACACGTTATACAGTCGCGTCTTAAAGGACTAAGCTACTGTTTTATAATCTATATATATATATATATTATATATATATATATAAAAGGAGAACTGACTGACTGACATATCAACGTACAGCCGAAACTACTGGGGCTAGGAATGTGAAATTTTATACACGGCTTCCTATTATAATGTAGGGGAGCACTAAGAAGGGGTTTTTGGAAATTTAACCTTTAAGGGGGTGAAAAGGGGGATTTTTGTTTGTATGGAAAATCTTATTACTTGTGTTAATAAACATGAAACTTGGCACGAACATCTATCTAAGTAAATTATGAAGTTTGGCATTTTTTGTTTTTCCAAATTACCTCCTGAGAGGGTTTGAGGGGGTGTGAAAATTTGTATAGAAGAATTTAGATACATGCAACGACATCTATTGGGCCAGAATGGTACTAACGAATACATATCTACATAAAATAACCCACGCGGACGAAGTCGCGGGCAAAGTGCTAGTATAAGTATAATTGTTTCATTGTAGAATCTTAATAGGTACTTTACTAGCGGCTTAGTACTTTGGAAAAGGCTGGAATAAAAAAAAATGAGAAACTTTATTTGAGCGGTCAGCGTTCTTTTTATGTGACGGGACCTATACCAGTCACCCTATATGATAAGGCTGATCAGGAAGTCAGAAACTGCTTCCCATATACATGGTGTAAACGGACCCTTCACTAAGCCGTCAACCAAGCCTTCTGTACATCAAACTAAGTAACTTTACGCAAAAATTTTTGCTGGGAAACAATTTTTTTTTTTGGGGTCGAAAATCACTTTATACAGCAGAACTCAATCTAACGCACTCAGAACATTGTGCTGATGGATGGATTGAATAGCACGAGGGTCGTCGAGGTATTTAAAGTAAAAATCTTACTTTAAAAACATGTATTTTTAAAAAAACTTGTGAAAAAGTTGGAACTTTGACCCCCAATATCTTCGTAAGTAGAAGGTTCCCAGGTATGGTCTAGAACAAAAAAATGATCGGATTGACGGGGAGAACAAGTACCTTTCGGCTTCGTTAAGGGTCTTTTTACACCCTTTATTGTGTTAATTAACTGAATACAAATAGGATTATCCACGTCTCTGTGCCTATGACGTACCTACTATGTATTCAATGTGTGTAGGTCCTGAGAACGTTAGCATTGACCACAATTCAACGACTATTGACGGCTCAGTAATTACTTTATTGGACGCCTTGCATACGTATGAGGCAATGGACAATGAAACATGGTTCCTATGGTTAGGTGTTAACGTTGGAGGACTGAATTGAGATTAGCTACGTGTCAGTACAGCCAACCGCAAATCAGTAGAAATAGTTTGACATTAAAAGCGTCTTTAAGTCGTAGATGTAAAGGTGGTTTTCGTAGTGCAAGTGTTGCCTCTGTGAAGTTCACTGTAATTATTTTTTTATTAATTTACTAGCTGTTCCCCGCGACCTTCGTCCGCGTAAAGTTATTAAAAATACAATTTTCCCCATTTTTGCAACATTTTTCATTGCTGCTACGCTCCTATTGGTCGTAGCGTGATGATATATAGCCTATAGCCTTCCTCGATAAATGGACTACCCAACACTGAAAGAATCATTCAAATCGGACCAGTAGTTCCAGAGATTAGCGCGTTCAAACAAACAAACAAACAAACAAACAAGCAAACAAACACTGCAGCTTTATAATATTATATTATATAATAGTATAGATTTCACACAAAGTAAACAACTTACAAACAAAGCCCCACAAATCCGTAGTAATGTTTTGACGGTGGGGCCGGTTAGTCTCCTTACAGTCATTCATAAATTTCGTACATAAAACTAATTATCATTTATAGGCAGCACCCTTTAAATGATAATTAGTAGTCCTACATTGAGTGAGAAAGAAAGAAAGAGATTGAGCTAGAAAGACTAGTGTTTGCTCATAATTGCGTATACAGTCGGTAATAAGTAGGTAACAGATGCCAAAGAATATACATCTTCACGAGCGACTCCTTGAGTAAAGGATTTCCAACGTGTATTTTTTTCAAAGACCGATTTTTGCATTTATCTCAGGCTCGCGGTGGTCGCGAGTGTGACTGCTGAGTTTGAAGTCCTGAAGTCGATTCCCAGAAAGCAAAGTGTTATTGGATTGTTCCATCAGGAATTTCTCAGTAGCAGCCACGGATTTTGGATGCGTGCCCGGTTGATGGCAATACGCTCGCCCCCTATTACATGGGACTTACACATAACTGGTGAAACGTAATTGGCGTGAATTAATTTTTGACTAATTTTATGTAGTTTTACTTGATTTTTATGTTCAACCCATAACTTGTATGTGTGGTGTAAACTGTAAGTATAAGTTGGTTATAAATAAATATATGTAGGTATATTTCTACCACGCCTGGGCTCACTTGGTATGTTAGGGCCCACGTCTTCTCCCAGATTGTAGACCTATTTCCCAGCAGTGAGCACGTAATGGGCTGTTTATATAAAGACGTACGCACGGCTACCAATCAAATTATATTGGAAATCTCATTGTATTGGAAATCTATACATAGCGAGGCCATGTTATTCTGGAAATGTATAGGTTGATGTGTCGCTGTGTGTCCCACCTACTTACTTTACTACCCATTTCAAATTGTATTAAAGTTAATATCATGTAACATAAGCCAACAAGATTCTGTTACTACAGAGCTAGAAAAGTAAAGTCTCTTAAAAGTTTATCTTTGATGTTTCAAAGTTTTTAAACGAAGAGAATTTCAGGTAAAATTCAACATGAACTGAAGTCTACTCTTATACTCAGCGTCGTCGTTGTGGAATTTTTAGAAAGGGAAAAGTAAGTGTCGTTTACTCAAACAGGGTGTGTTTGACTTTTTTGTAATACTACGAGTAGTTGTTCATCATCTGCCTAACCTTATCCCAACTATGTGGGGGTCGGCTTCCAGTCTAACCGGTTGCAACTGAATACCAGTATTTTATATAGAGCGAATGCCTATCTGACGTCTACAACCCAGTTTGTACTGGGTAATACGATACCCCTTTTTTTTTCGGATGGGAAATCATCAAAAGGCCCCCCCCCCGCTCTGGGCGGAGTGGAAGGGAGTGTCAGACTCGTACTGACTAAAACCCACCCATGTTCCTTCTTTGCCCTTTATGTTCCAGGGCCGCGGTATTTCTTTCGAACAGTTCCGCAGCCCCGGCAAGCATCGGCCCTTGCGGACCCCTTCCTGTTTGCTGACATTTCTTTGAGGCGCGCGTGGACCACGAACGCGTCGTCAACACGTCCTGTCGTCATAAGACGAACGGACGGCAAGCTAGCCCATTACTCACCGTCCACAGGCCTGCGATACGATACCCCTTGGTTATACTGGTTGTCAGAATTTCGGTCCACTGACTATCTGTAACGACTTTCAAAGATCTACAATTGACTGCCGGGACCAACTGCTTATCGTGTCAGAAGTATGGAGGAAACTCGGTATGTAATGGATGGTCACCAATCCACGGACCAATTCAGGAAAGCGCGGCTTAACCTGAAGATCGACCCTTTTTGTTGACCTTTAAGCGCATGGGACGCGGGATGCGACTTAGCGCCTGTTTGAACACCTCCATATAAGTTACTAGCGTCCCGCCCCGGCTTCGCACAGCTGCAATATACATATAAACCTTCCTCTTGAATCACTCTATCTATTAAAAAAAAACGCATCAAAATCCGTTCCGTAGTTTTAAAGATCTAAGCATACATAGGGACAGACAGCGGGAAGCGACTTTGCTTTATACTATGTAGTGATTTAGAACGCATAATACCATTGATACTACAATTGTAAATTCTAAATTTTGTGAGGTTGTATACAGGGTAGAACTTGGAAGAGATACCGACGCTAAAACGGTTACCACGTTTTCAGTACGTCATTCTGAACAATCTGAACCCCCCACATATAAATATTTCGTCGGTTATTAAATTTCTTTGTGTGTTCTATGGGTTCAGAATGATGTACTGAATACGCGGTAACCGATTTAGCGTCGGTGTCCCTTACACCTTGTTGAGTATGTTTGTTAATATTTCACGCAAAAACTACCGAGCAGATTTGGTAGTTTATAGCCTGGATTAACACATAGCATAATTTTTATCCCGGTAGTACGATCCCGTGGGACAATGACCGAGCTCCACTCGGGCCAAGCCGCAGGCATAAGGTAGTTACATAAAAACTATTTATGGTAAAACCCGCGCAGATTTGTGTAATTTGAACAGAGTTTTAAAACGTATTATATCTCTATTGTCATCTGTAGCCATTTCATAGGTAGGTTTTTTTTTTCCTTTTCATGACATCTCTTCTATATTTAGAGAAGATGGTCTCTGACAACTTGTGCTAGTCCTTAAAACGAAACGTCTTACATCTATTTGTATGGATGGATACTTCGTGTCGGTAACTTTGTCGGATCACAGTCACTTTTCAACGAGTCTACGTTCAGCTTCGTGTTGCAGCTTTTTTGCCGTCACTCACACACATTTTTAAAACAAAAAAATATGCTATAGTATAGCGGGCAAATGTCTGCAAATTCACGTGCAAACCGCGTATTTTGCGTCAACATCAGCATCATATCAGCCCGGAATCACACACTGCTGGATATAGGCCTCCCTTTTCATCTGCCACACTTCCCGATTCTGTGCGTCCCTTATCCAGATGTTGCCCTTATCCGTTTTTCGGATGTCTTTCGCGTACGGAATCAAAAATACGTCTCGTAAAGGATGATTTCCATTAAACGGCTCGCATCGTTTCGGATCAAAAAGAAAACGAACGGATGCAGCGACAGCCGATCGCGTCCAGCAGGAAGTCGACGCATACGATCGGCACCGTACCGTCGCTTGCGAACCTATCCGTTTCTGCATCTAGTCCAATAGTTTTATTCCTACTTTGTTGACGTGTTCTCATTTTCGATCGGATACGACGACAGTTGCTGCATACTTTCGCCTACACGATTGTCGTGGAAGACGCCTGCGGTCAAGCTGCTGTGCACGGCTTGGTAATATAGACTTTAAATACTGTGTACACGATTTAATATCGATTAAAATCCGTTCCGATCCGATGCGATGGGAACCGTTTGGTGGAAATCATCCTTAAAAACACACACTGGAATATCACAGCTCACTTTTTACGTTATTTCCATTCAATTACAGTTACACGCACCTGTCATATCGGAGCGTTTATGAAAATGTTGTCAAAACACGCCGGAAAAAAAGTATCGCGTCAAAGTACGGGTTAAAAAAAGCCATTGTATTTTTAGTTCTGTTATCGTGTTCCGCACAAACTGTCATGTTGTAGCTGCCGTGAAAGTATGAATAAAACAAGCTATTTTACTTATGACACTTTATGTTATTAAGGGTGTAAAAAGCCCCTTAACGAAGCCGAAAAGTAATTGTTCTCTCCGTCATTGCGATAATTTTTTTGTTCTAGACCATACCTGGGAACCATATATAGATACCATAGACCAGATATAGATTTTTACTTTAAATACCTCCACGACCCCCGTAATATTCAATCCATTCATCAGCACAATGTTTTGTGTGCGTTACATTGAGTCCTACCATAAAACGCGATTGACCCCAAAAAAAAATTTACCAGCAATAATTTTTGCGTAAAGTTACTTAGTTTGATGTACAGAATGCTTGGTTGACGGCTTCGTGAAGGGTCTGTACACCTTGTATGTAAGCTGATAAGAATCTTCTAACCTGCAGTTCATGCAAATGTTATAATACTCAGTAGCGAATTTTCATTCATCATCATCATTCACAGCTCGACTTCACCCACTGCACCCAGCAGTGGGCATAGGCCTCTCTTTGCTTGTGCCAAGCTCCACGATCCTGAATTCATAACATGTAGGTTTCCAACTATGAGGTTTATTTATGGTTGTTAAAATATGATCTTCCTCGTAGGTCGTATCTATTATATTGTTTGAGGAAAATAATAAGAAAATGTGTAATCAACTGTACATTTAACGACGACTTGAAAATCTATCGAGTTGCAAATCTGACGAGTTGAAAATCTGTCAAGTTGGAAATGAGGATCAGGATATACTCACGATGGCAACAATGTCTTCTGCTCATCTCGCTGCTGGACGACAAACGCTTCTCTTTCCAGTCCTTGGACTCGGTCACAGCTTTATTCCACTGCCATCACCCTTGCTAGGTTTCCTGCCCAACTCTATTCAATATCAGTCCAAACACACATCTACGTAATTTTCATTACTGCAATCATTTTCTAAATGTCCCTTTATTTAAATTTAACTTGGTATACTCAAGCCATTTCACAATGTCGTCTTTTCATGTTTTCATATACTTAGTACTAAAACTTAAAAAATCTGATGATGTGTCTACAGTCAGAAAATCCATGTAGCAGTTTAATTCCTCATTTCATACATTTTTTTGTAAAACTTTGTCTTATTCATACTCAAAGACCTCTCACTAAATATTGCGTGTATTTTTTCAAAGAGTTCAGTACATACAAGTACGTATATAACGCGCGTGAGTTGAGGTTGTCGTCAGGTCGGGCATTTTACGGAAACGCTCACCACAAAGGCTCTCAGAGCATTAACAGAGCTACAAAAGGAACAGCGGTTAACTCGACACTATGGTGACTACGATTTTTTTAAACCGAAGATTTTTTGGTAAAACTATATATTTATGCTGTTAGAAGGAATATTATGTTACAAAAGAAGCTTTATATTATGTAGATTTTGAAGTAACTAAAACACAGAAAGGCGAAGTTTTTTTCATAATGTTAAAAACTAGATCGATTTTTCAAGCAGCTTTATTTTATAACCAGATAAGTTAATATTATAAATATCAAAGTAATAGATCAGAATGATATGAGCTTACTTCAGTGCTAAAAATATGACTGTTCAGTGAGTGCATCACTTGACCCATCTTACAAAGACGAGAGCAGGAAGCGTCAGGTAAGACACTAACTGTACCTTCCTACTAATTACTACTTTCTTGACAACACCGTCCGCGTCATGCAGATCGTAAAAGAAATTATTGCTTATATAGGGTGACTGGTAATCAGTGATTGATACTTAAACACGTGGTGGAACTCATGATAACAAACAACTTTCCCAAAGATTTTTTTATACTCTTTCACTTTTTGTGATATAACACAATAGCCATATGACACTCGCGCGCCCGCGCCTTTGACCTATCAGCTGTTAGCCGAGTGACGTCGTTCTGTCTCAATACTATCGTACTGTGCAACGGTGGGTAGATAGACCAACCACACGGCTGATCAAGCCCGCTCCGTAAGTTCTATGATAAAAGAGAATGGTATAAAATATTTTTCTTTGGGAAAATTGTTTGTTATTATAAGTACAATCACGTGTTTAAGTATCGGTCACTATAATTACCAGTCACCCTATATTTTTCTAATATTAGAACTCAAATAGACAGAAATAAAATATGCATGTACATAAATAAACTCAAATTTCATGTAACAGAAAATTAATTCATAACTTGCACAAAGTATGATAATGAAACACGTCTCGAGATTTTCATCTCATTACTTTTTCTGTTCAAAACTTTTCTGACGACAGATTTTCTACGTCACACTTGTAAATGACTTCTTCTGAGTACTAGAAGTTGAGCGTATAATAACTTTTGGTCGAGTACTTAAACGAAACGAACGAAGTCTCATGCTGTCCTTGTCTTTTGAAGGTGTACAGTCACGAGCACCAATATGTAAACACGTAACAACTTTTAAAAGGGCTTTTTCCTACTGTTCTGATTAAAATTTCATGTTGTTACAGTATTCTGGAACTCATATTTTTATGAACAGCGAGAAGAAGCGCTGCAGTGGTGGTACTACAGGACCTGTGTATATGATACGCGTGCGATATAATATTTAGCGACAGTTTGTATGGGTAGCGATAGCTATCGTACGAATTTTTTCGTACAAGTGCACATTCACCTTTTTGGCCTAGTTACAGCGATTTGATAAAGGTACGCCGCAGTGGCTCCACTGCAGTGTTTCTTCACGCCTCTAATTTGAAGGCGCCCTTAGTCTAGTTATAAATCGCGAAAGCTGAAAACAGTGTAAAATAGAAAGCTTGAAATGTTTTAGAGGGTATTTAGTTTAAACGGCCCAAATTGAATGGCCCACGGGCCGTTCGACCGTAACGAAAAATTGTCAAAATGTGAACAAAATAGTTAACAATACATCATGTTTAAAACAACGTCAGTACATGTTTGACACACATGACGTTTTGACGACGAGTACCACAAACGGTATATTTGTGTAAACGCTGGGAAAGTAACGATGATGGATCTTTTATTTATTTTTTCTTAACCTTACTAGGAGATGCGTCTCCCAAATGCAGCGAAAAGAGTAGTCACCCTAGTAATCGGTAGGACAATGGGTTTAAATTTCATGCTACAGAAAGAGGGAATGTAAGAAAAAAGTAACAGAGTGGTGAACTCAGTGTTTTTCGTGGTGTAACTAAAACCGACTTGAACATTTTAGTGTGTTGTTTTATTGCATGATGCAACATTGTATTTTATCGAATTCAGGGAGTTTTCAGTGGAGCTTTCTTATAAGAAAACAATATAGAGTTACAGTTTCAAGAAAAAGCAAAAGTGAATTGAACATATTTTAATAATTTTGTTTAGTAACACGTTTAATAAAGTATTGTTTTACTTTTGAGCGTGACGTGTTCTTATCCTTCCAAAAAAAAATTGGAAATATTACCTTTTCTAAAACCCATAAATTTTTAGTGTACGATTTAAAACCCTAAATATTAAATACGAATCTGTCCCAATAATAAGCCCTTTATGTAAAATACCTAACCCTATATACGTTCCCTAAACACAGTAGCAGTTTCTAAATTAGAACATCCAAAGCCTGATGACGGTCCCTACCCACAACGTTCCGTGATTTGAGCCCCAAAATTCACACGAAGTACGGCGTCGGCAAGTCAATTTCGGTCGGAATACATTCACAAGACAAGAATAACAATGTCTGTAAAAGTGAGAAGTTCCTGACAAGACCGAGAATTAACGAGACCACTTCACGAACAGGGACGGATTCAGGAGGCACTTAAGAATATTTTGGTGTCATCTGTCATTTTGTAGGTCTTTGACGGACGTTACGAGTAGCCAGTCTTACCAAGCGGTATCGTGTTAACCAGCAACTGAATTGTGGTGCTCAGATAATCAGTAAATATCTCCATTTAAATAATGGGATTTAGTTGCATATGGTTAGACTGTTAGACGAACCCAACATTGTTGAGACAGGCGAGTCATCAGCCATCTTCTAAATTACTTTTTTTTTTTAAAGAAAGCATAAAAGTTTCAGGAAAATAATTGCATCGTTAAGACAGGCCAAAATTAGCTGAAAATATAATATGTCGTGTGATAACATTGACTAAAAGGTATCTAATACAATCCTACGGGCTCAATTAAGTTATGTGATTTTTTAAACAATCTGACAGCACGGTTAGCGCAGCAGTCATTAAAATGTAGATCTTGGACAGTAGTTACAGGTAGTTTTTACCAATGGGTATCGTATTATCCAGTACTAACTGGGTTTTGTTTTGTAAGTTAGATTGGAAGCAGACCCCAACATAGTTGGACAAAGAATATGACTGTAGTATGATTAGCCTATAAAGTTCCCACTGCTGGGATTCAGATCTATTCTCTGAGGCTATAAACATATATAACAGATTGGTGGACATCACAATAACATGTCTTGTGTATGACCCGGTTGATGGTAATAGGCTCGCCCTCTATTACACGGGACTTAAAAAGAGGGTGTACTATTAAGTACACCTCTGCCTTATCCTTCCGGGATTATAGGCGTGATGCTATGCTAAGTCTTTGGATTTTGTAGTCTTAGGAAATGAAGATTTCCTCACAATGTTTTCTTTCACGGGTGAATCCAACATTAAAAAAAAATCGACAAACACCAAACACAATCTAAGGTGCGGCCCTGTCACCCAGAAAGTCGGCCCAAACTTTAATGAGGGTGTGCCTCCAGTCGATTGCCAAGCCTTATGAGCTGGCAAAATTGAAATGCTTCCCTCACTTGGTTCATAATAACATGCAAATTACATTGTTCCAAGTGTTCGCGCCCGCAGCGAGTTTGTTTCTCTGTTATGGAGGAATTTATAAAAATAAATTCATGTATCGTGCCCATAAAAGATTTAGGGAATAAGTGATTTTCTTTTTTTGTGATTGTTTCCGCTTGTAACTAAGGCGTATTTTCTGGGGCGTGCTATGTATAGTTAATTGTTTTATTATGCATTTCATTTGCATAAAATAAAAGTAGGTTTGGTAATTAATTAATTACTCTTCTTTCTACATCGACGTCGTTATGTTACAGATTATTATCTCAAAGTCTAGTGCTTCGATCATCTCGCAGCATCTTATTTTTTCCCTACTCTTACTTCTCTGTTCTCAGGACAAGATAAGAGTAGACCTATTTAATATTATAAAAAAAAAGTTTTTTGACTCTTGCTTTAGCCTGTGGTTTCGCCCGCTTGGATGTACGACATTATGCCTCAGAAACATACAACCGGGATAAAAAGTACAGCTTGGCTGTACAGTCAACACTGCACATACATACCCACCCTGACACTCCCTTCCACTCCACCCAGAGCGGGAGGGGTCATTTGATGATTTCCCATCCATTTTTTTTTTAAATACCCACCCTATCGTCTATGGCCGGCTTTAGGCGTGAAAAGGTAATAGGCAGAGATACAGTTCGATTTGACTCTGCGTTATGTCATTATAATCGTTATATGCGCATTAAACTACAACAAATATTTTCCAGCAACATGTCATTGCCTTTAACGTCATTTCTACATCCCGTATGCACGAATCAGCACATCTCTAACAGGACTAAATAGAGGCTCTGTGGAGAGCAGAACACTGATTGGAGCTGATTCGCTACCCAACACGAGCCCTTGTTAATCTTAACGAACGTCGCTCTGGGAAAGTGCTCGATAACTTTGTTTAGTCACACTCTGCTATGTAGTATAGTGAGACCACTGTAAAGAGGGCGCTTAAACCAAAAGTAAATTGTTATGCAATAGGATTAAGTTTTAATTCTGTAATCCTTACTAATATTATAAATGGGAAAGTAAGTTTGTTTGTTACCTTTTCACGCCTCAACCATTGAACCGATCATCCTGAAAGTTTGCATATCGTGTCAGGTGTACAGAAACGAACATAGGGTACCTTTCATCCCGAAAAAAAATACTGTTCCCAAAGAAAACAACAATAACGTTCTTATGATAATAGATGGCGCCACGTGTCTTTCGAATCATGGTTGAATTACTTTATTACAAACCGAATTGATTATCAAATTCTAAATTAACGTGAGCGAAGCCGCGGGCAAAAGCTAGTAACTAGGTAAGGGTTTGGTTGCAGAAGATAGCACCGCTTTTACAAGTATGACCATCAGTGAACATTTCCTGAGGATGCTGCGTGCAGGTTCGAAACTATACAGGGTGGAAGGGACACCGACGCGAAAACGGTTACCTATATGCGGTTATATATTTGCGAGCGAAAGCGTGGAGCTGCATTCTTTATCTTAGCCCTCAAACCTTTCAACTTCGAACACATCAGCCCGAAACTATATAGTGACTGTTGTTGTCATTGCAATACCCTCATTATGAACGGTTGGAGAACCACGCCAGTCGTCTCTCCTATCGACACGAACTACAATTTTCTTATAAGAATAGCTTGTTCTATATTATTAGCTAGGTAGCGTGGCTTTGTGACTAACATCCGGCGCTCAAGGCGCGCTAGACGTATATTATTATATATCTACGTACTACACCTACCTACACCAATAGAATATAGCTCTAAAGGTGAAGACAGTATTTATTTATAACTGGGAGCATACAGTGAGATGCTTTCCCCTCATACATTTAGCATAGTCTTCTAGTCGCGTCGATTTACGATACTGTCATAATTTGGTGAAGATTGATTCTAAACCAATTTTATGTTTTTATTAGCTTATGCCCGCGGCTTCACCCACGTGTAGTTCGGTAATAGTCCCACAGGATCGTACTACCGGGATGAAAAGTATTATATGTGTTAATCCAGGTTATAAATTACCTGTGTGCCAAATTTCATCCAAATCCGGTCAGTAGTTTTAGCGTGAAAGAGTAACAAACATCATACACCCAGACATCATCACAAACTTTCGCATTTATAATATTAATATAATGAGTAGGATTAAGAAAACGGACACATTAATCACTTGGCAACGTTTCTGGATCTACTATAGCCACATCATAAAATATTCAGCAAAAAACCTTCGCACCTTCGTTGCCCCAGAAAACTGTCTCCAAAAAGAAAGCAATCAAGCCCATTGAAAGAAAGGCCAAATTTGCAGTCGTCGTGCTATAGATGCTTAGGTAGGTATCTTTTTAGTAGAAGTTTTTTCATCAAATCTTTTGGGATGCTAATTATTGGAATTCTAAATACTTTTTAGATTGGAATGAAGAAATGGAAATTAAAATAGCAAATTGAAATTTGAAGAGGTAGAAAGTAATCATCGATTGCTTTTCAAGTAGTAATCAAAAAAACTGAATCAAATGAATAAGTATCTTTTCATAATTCTTGGAATGTTTACATACTTATTTTTAGACAGAAATGTCTCGGTCAGTCTATCCGTCTTGTTTTAAACTCAAAATCAATGCATTCATTTGAATTAGACCATTACCTACAGGCACTCTTGAATGTCAAACAAGAATTTGTGTGGTATACTACTACTAAAAAATACGACTACTGAATAAAATGTAGCCTATGTTACCCGGACCATAATAACCTACCTTAATCATCAAAATAACCTTATTCATCAAAATCGGATGAATAGTTTAGACGCTACTGAGGAACATACGTAAATAAAAACATACATACATAGACTGCTAAAATCATAACACAAACTAGTCTATGACACACATACACTATGTTTTACAGTTGCAGTAAAGTGCAGATAACTTAGTTGTGTTTGCTTCAGTAGAAAAACGCAAGAATAACGAACTTAAAAGCTATTCTGAATATTGTATTATATTATTTAATTTTTAATTTTCTTGTAGGAGCTCGTGGCTAAATAATAACAGCCGCTAGGGTCCATCTTTAGGTTAAGCCGTGCTTGTCTACGTTCCGGCTGTCATTTGTAGATCTTTGAGAGTCGTTACAGGTAGGTCAGTGGCCCAAAAAGTCTGGCAACCAGCCTTATCAAGGGGTATCGTACTACCCAGTACTAACTGGGTTGTGAAGGTCAGATAGGCAGTCGCTCCATGTAAAATACTGGTATTCAGCTGCATACGGTTAGACTGGAAGCCGACCCCAACATAGTTGGGAAAAGGCTAAGCAGATGATGATGAAGCTATTCTGGACCCCAAGCTACATGTGATTGTGTTGAGGGAGTTACCACGAACGACGCTGACCCGAATGACGAACCTAAATTGCTCAGACCTGCCAACAGGCGGATGTAATTCTGGAAAACCAATTATACAACATCAGACTCTCGCGTAGCTTCCGTGAAACTACCGGCCTGTTTCAGGCACTGAAATCTGATATTCAAATTGCCTACAATACCTTGAATTACAGGTTTACATTCAGAACTCATCAGGAGGTAGTCATTCAGAGAATCCAGCCTCGCTATGTCGATTCTCTTTACGCTGACAGTCACATTAAAATCGAAATACGACTGTACTATTATCTACACTAATATTATAAAGAGGAAAGATTTGTATTTTTGTGTGTGTGTATGTTTGCAATGAATAAACACAAAAACTACTGAACCGATTTCAATCATTCTTTCACCATTAGAATGCTACATAATTTTTGAGTAACATAGGTTATATTTATTATTGAAAAAAATAGGGGAGGGGGGGGCGAATTAGGGGAAAATCAATATCCACCCGTGCGAAGCCGGGACGGGCGGGCAGCTAGTTAATTAATAAAATAATTTCGTTCATCCGGTGAATCCGTATTTTGAACTATAACATTGATAACCCACCAAAAAGTACTAGGCTACCAGAAATTCAAGGTGTTGTGTATTTTCATATTCCAGGTTCTTACTGTTTAATATTTATCACTTAATAAACTTTTGATTGAAATACCATCTTCAGCATGCTATCCTAGTAATTTTCTAGGGTAGCAGTACATAACTTAAGCACAATTGGTATATACTTTCTTTTTAATGAGTTCCGGAAAATGAACATTTTGTACAATTTATTGAATTAATGAGAAGGACTTCTCTAGAAAAAATTGTCGAGCCTACAAGCGTTGATATATTTTCCAAAGCAAATAAAAATATTCCAAACTTAGAGAATTTAAATATTCAAGTATTTATATTCTTCCCTCAACCAATAAATTTAAGAGTTTTACTAAATAAATAATTCACGAGGTGTCGGCGAGAAAGTCAAACTTTTTATCCTCAATGGCACTTTTATTATGCTAAAGGGAATATGGATTAGCAGCCAGCAAATACTGAACCCTATCGGCTTAGATATCAAAGTGATTATTAATAAAATTGATACTTCTAATGTACCAAGTTATAGTGGTCAACTATAAAATCCAAGAAAGATTTTCGTCGCAAAAAAATCTCTTGCGGCATTGTATTTTCAAGATCGACGACGTTTTGTGGGTCAAAACGCCTTTTTAAGATTCGTGACAAAATGATTGCTTTTGAAATCAAAAGACTTCCGATTGGGGCTCAACCCTTGACTATTTTTTTCAGCCCCTTCCCTATTGGAAAGCTGTTTTGAATTTCTCTTTTAAGATTACGATGCTACTTCTGAGAAAGTCGAATTTTGAGGTTATAATTACGGGCATTTTGAAAGTTGTCTATTAGATCATAATTCTATTTTACACAAAATCAAAGAGATTTGTTTGATAGACTATGAGGACTGATTCGTAGCAAAATTGAATAGAAAGAAGATCAATACCGCCGTAGAATAATATTAAAATGTTTTAGACCTGATTTTTCAATAGTCAGATAACTTTTATCTGAGGAATAATAGTGCGGATTAACAGCTTTTAGACAAAACTGTCAAAATTATATGCATCTATATAAGACAATAAAAAAAGATTTTTTTGTCTGCCTGTCTGTCTGTATGTTCCGTCTAATCTCTGAAACGGCTGGACCGATTTTCACGGGACTTTTCCTAGCAGAAAGCTGATGTTATAAGGAGTAACTTAGGATATTTTATTTTAGAAAAAAGATTAGGGTTCCGCGCAAAAAAATTAAAACCCGTGAAATTGTTAACAAAATTAGATTCAAATATCCCAGTTATAGTTTATAATAAATTCACCCGGATGGAGTTCACAAACAACAGCTAGTAAAGAAATAATTCTGAATACTAATTTTGAAATATCAGCGTTTGACTAATTTTACATCCTTCAAAACATATACCCCATTTCAATATTCCATCTGAGAGCACATTAGACACAACAGCGTCTAAAAGTCAAGAGAGCATTTCAAAACCGCCATACAGAATTTCCACCAAAATAAAGCAGTAATGCTCAATCAATCATGACGTACTAAGCCTTCCACGGAGAATCGTCGTCATCAACTCTTTGTATATGTTACCGGCAATCTGTATAATCCGGTATTCTATAAAATACCTAGGCAATGTATAGAATACCTAAAACGTGTAGGTAATGTATGAAATATTATTTATTTTATATATAATACTTTGCCTAGGTATTCTATACAATACCGAATGCGCAGCCGGTAATGTGTTTAAAAGACGAGAGCAGGGAAAGAGATGACGCATGACGTGCGGGCAGGCAGATAGGACCTAGTAACTTAATATTAAATAAATCTTTTTGAGTGCAGTGATTCTTAATTCTTCTGCAGAAAAATGCCTACCTTTTATTAATATTATTTTTAAGGAGCATCCGAATTGTTCATTTTAATAAAGTTGATTTTAAGTAATAGAACTTGTTTCATTTTCATTTTCAGTTTTCTTGGATGCGTGGGCCCAACTAGCTCAGCTAATTTCAACGCGTCCACAGCGAGATGCAATCTCTGGCGGGAGTGGTTTAAACCCCCGGGCAACTTCAACGACCCTTCAGAAAACCTTCCACCTGGGCACGCGTTGCCGTGGCCGACTTGGAAATCCTTAAACAGACTTCGAACCCAAGTCGGCCGGACCAAAGACAATCTCTGCAGATGGGGGTTCATGGACAGCTCAGACCTCAAGTGCATATGCGGCGTCTCCCCACAGACAATGGCCCACCTTCCATCTTGCACCGCATACCCTATCACCTGCGCACTCGAAGATCTGCTTACTGCATCAGTGAGTGGGGTCCGCGTGGCTGAGTTTTGGGCTAAACATAACATCTGAACTTTTTGCCATCGACACGCTAAGAAGAAGATTTGCCCGTCATTTTATAATATAAACCAAAATCTGTTTACTTTACATATTGCCGGTGGACCAGCAGGTACTCTATACAATCAAGGAATTGTATTCATTACCTAGGTAAAGTATGTAATGGCAGTAATATTCATTATATTTCATACATTGCCTGGACGCCCCAGGTATTTTATACATTGCCTAGGTATTGTATAGAATATCTGAATTATACAGATTGCCGGTAACATATACATACTTCAGAACAAAAAACTTTAACTGTACATAAAAGATGAGAGAACTCTCAAATGAGTTTTATAATAGAAAAACTTTTCATAGAAATAATTACTGAAATATAAAGCGTTTAAAGGTGTTATAAGTTGAAATGGATGGGGAGGTCGTTAATGTTCCGGCGTTGACTTTTGAAAAGTGCTCGGTGATGTAATTATGAGGGATCTGAAGAGTAACAGGTTTTGAAAGTCCGGTCGCCATCAGTTAGCTTTTAGTCTAACCAAAATCGAGAGATTACTATCAGCGTCAGCTGTCACCCAAAGATCACCCTATTGTTAGTGTTTCGACAACTTTGTAATTATAGATAGTCCTTTACATAGATATTGATTGGAAACTAAGGATTAACGTACCTCACTCACAGCCAAAGCACTCTTGTAGAACAACTAACAATTTGTCTAACTATGTACGGAAACCACACGACGACTGAAAATTCTGCTTAGCCATATTGATCCTTCAGCGCATGTTTATTTTGCTTCAAGTCCCTCTTTTCGATAGCAGGGTCAATGTCGTAAGTAACGATTTTACGAATAGAACTCGGCCTACTACGGTCCATAACTAGAACTAGGCCTAACTTTAGTTGGGCAGTTAGGCTACATACTCCCGAGCTATCGTCCCTCACACTGGGTGTTACAAGCTACCCTTTTCAGCAGCTTGTTATTTTTTATCACAACAATAATCTAGAAAATACAGACATGATTTTCAATCTGAAATGTTTTACAGTGTTTTTTCGTTTAAGTATGCCTGAAGAGATTGTAAAACCTAGAATTATCTTTTTCTGTGGCTTTAATTCTTTATACAATCAGCCTGAAGCAAAATTTTAATAAACGAACAACCCTAAATCTTAATTTAGTACCTCAATCAACAATACAATCACGAGAACAATCGGCGCAATCTATTCCAATTCATATTTAAATTTTACAAGGCGTCATAAAATCTGAATATACGAAGGAAGGAAATTAGCGGAGTAAGAGGTATCGTATCCGCGCGAGTCCGGAGGGCGGGCAGACTCCGGTCTCGGGGCCTCGGGGACTCGGGGACACGGGGAATCGGGGACTTAGGGACTTGGGAGCCGAGAGTCTGGCGGAGCCGCGCCTTCCGCCCGCGCCGCAGTCTCCGATGAACCGCCGCGCGTGACGCCCGTCGATCGTCCGTCGCAATTTCCCGCACTGCCGCGGAACCAATAATCCGCAATTCGTGAATTAAAACTCAAATATCTGTACCTGAATTGAAACTAAATACTGTCCCCAACGTGTGTTTCAAGTGTCTGTGTTTCAGTTTTTCAATTTCATCTTTCTGTGAATTTTTTATCTTTCTGTGATCGCTGTAGGACTAAGCGGCGGTTTTTTAATTGAGCTTTGTTGAATTAAGGTAAGCGGTTTTTTACGGAATAATGGAAGATATTTTTACGTCGTTCTTTTTATATTTACAGGTTTAATTTATAAGAGCGTTTTGTTCTCGACGGCTATGATAATACGTTTTAGATTGTTATTAAAATTAGCATACTGATGGAAAGAAAGTAATTATTATTTCTGTAATTTCTTATAAATTATGGCAGTTATTAGTACTGGGAATTTAAATATTGTTTTCTTTTACTTTTTTTAAACTGATTTCTTTATTAAAGTCATTTAATAGACTAAGATTTACCCACGTTATCAGTAATATGATATTAAGTACTGCTTCATACTTCATAGCGTAACAGTAGAATTCATTGTTACAATACATCTCTACAAATAGTAAATACAACATTTATGTACTTACATGTACAATGCTCATAGTAAAGTTTAATCTATTGTGGTTAGGAGATAAGCCGTGATAAGATAACACCACTACTAACCGGGAATAGCTCTAGTCATTATTTACTCAATAACACAGAACTTTGTACTTTTACTTACATTTAGCAGAATCATCTGCAATTTACATTAATAGTCTGATTATTTTGTCTAGATGGGAATCGCCGTTATTCTTTAAGATAAAACTATGTTCACCAATTCGACTCATCAAGATTTTAGGCAATATTTTTGTACCCATTCTAACAGCGTTTCATTTAATCCAGGGTAGCCTTTTGGCTTCTTAACTTAGGAAAGTATGTGGTGAGGAGAAATAATACTAATGGCTTGCCAAGAGGTAAAAAATATGGCAATCCTATAAGGAGAACAGACTGTCGAAAAACCCTAATATCATGAAGAGACAAGCCAAGCTTTTAGGCTTGGATGAAAGTACCGCCACTAAGCAATATGTTTCATAGGCCTCGGTAGAAAGTTTACTTTATGCAATTTACATATGTCATCACCACTGCTCTGAAAACGGTGAACAAAAACATCGTGAGGAAACCGGTATGTCCTAGAGCCGAAAAATTCGAAGACGTGAGACATCCGTGGTCACGGGATTATGGTCTCTTCTCACAAAATGGAGACTTGTGTCCATCAGTAGCAATGTTATAGGTTGATTATAATGGACTATGTGTATTATTTACCTAGCAACAAATGGTACTGAATATTATGTAGGGCCGTACATTTGTAACAAATGTAGGTGTGCCATCAATCATCTATTAATGTATCTGTGCCAATATTGACACTAACATCATTATGTTTGAGAGTATCGTGTTCACCTACTATTGTATTATATTTCAATGGAAAACATATCTCGATAATATGTTGATACGTAAATATAATAGAAGATTTTTATGAATTTGTACATGTTTTTTTAAAGTGGATGTCTGATAAAATGGTACACATGAATGGGAATAATAGACTTCGACAGTGTTTGACCGATCACATTGAAAGATGGCATATATTTATGCATTTTTTCATGAAGATGATTTTTTCTATCGACCTCCAAGCGTCTTCTTCATCATGTGGTTAATGCCTGACCTGGTGTCAGAGTTTTAATGCAACCCATGGGCCTTTGACTTGGCTTTACATGCCGTCGACAAATATCTCTCGGGCATGCTGGTTTCCTCAAGCGGTGCAAGCCGCGGGCTAAAGCCAAATAAAAAGCCTGTTTTGTCCTTCTACAGGGTGAAGTCTTGCCTCTTCCTTTTCAATTTATGTCATTTGACAATGCTGTCAGTAGGTGTTAAGCTGCTTATGCCATCTTCATCCTTGGCCTGCCGTGATGTCGCCTAGTGTGTAATGGGATCTACTCGGTGATTATTGTAGTCCATTTCGCATTTGACATAAGAGGAGCTGGTGGCTAAATAATTACAGCCGCTCGGGATCGATCTTTAGGTTAAGCAGTGCTTGCCTAGGCTGGTCTGTGGATGGGTGACCACCCATTACATACCGAGTTTCCTCCGTGCCTCGGAAAGCACGTAAAGCCGTTGCTCCCAGCTATCATTTGTAGATCTTTGACAGTCGTTACAGGTAATCAGTGGCCCAAAAAGTCTGATAATCAGTCTTACCAAGGGGTATCGTATCACCCAATACTAACTGGGTTGTGGAGGTCAGACAGGCAGTCGCTCCATGTTAAATACTGGTATTCAGCTCCATCCGGTTAGACTGGAAGCCGACCCCAACATATTTGGGAAAAGGCTAAGCAGATGATGATTTCTTGTTTGACATGACATTCGAATTACAACCGAAGCCTCGATTCGTAGCAGCGTCTTGCTACAGGTATCCTCTACGAGTGCTACGCGCTACGTGCTACAAGCCCATAATAGGTAATATGGCGTAATTTGATTTGCAACTTCTTTTTATTTTGCAGCATCGCTTGCCAAAAATCCATTTGAAAACGGAGCCTGGTTTCGACAAAAATCCGAAAAACGTGAATAGAACGTATCCGTCAAAAAGATCGTTCGGCAAAAGTACTTTCTATACCACAGACGTGTATGTCAGTCATCGAGAGGGATTTTTGCGTACCGGTTTAAAAGGTATTGGCGAAATTGTATGCACATGCATGAGCGTGTTTTTGGACTGACTTTGGGGATTGGCAATTTCCTAGTTCCAGGTGTGCCAGTGCATAGGAGACAGTAATTCATTGCGATAATCGCTCATATCTGCAATAAAATATCTTTAAAACTAGACCACCTATATGTATCACTTACAACGTTGTCAATAGTGTTAGCGGTGTGTTCGAAGTGTTTCGACCAAAGTTATCCAACTTTATATTTCAACGTTACGCTTGTAACTTAAGAGGGATTTGACGCATTTGGTGCACATCTCAACTTGTACACCATGCTCAAATGGTGAACTTAGCTACTGGTGCACTTCTCATATACACTATAACAGCCCATTAACTACCCTAGAAAGCCATCGAATGCAGTCGCTGTGGTTTATACTATCAATCAATTATATATCATCATAATTAATAAAAAGTCGTGATATTATCAGCCCAAAATTAAATGGAGCAATAGAAATAACAACGACATACCTTCGTTTCTTACATTACGTAAAATGTAAAAAAAAACGTTAAATGAAAATCTAAAGTTTAGCACACACCGGCCATCCTGGGATTTCAATCCCAAATCGGTTAAAAAGGGTAATTGGGTTCTTCTCACAGGAAAAAATTCAATCATAACCCGGGATTGGTATTGCTCGCAATAACTGAGATAGAATCGCGCTCTCTCCCCTATCGTATTAAGAACTAATATCGCCATTTATAAGGGTGAAATTTTTCGTTTTTTGTAGAGAAAGATATGTTTGATAAGACGTCAGTTGACGCACAGGTACAGTCGCCAGCGCAGGTTACTACAAACTGTCAAACTTTCTCATTCGATTTTGAAGTTGACAATCAACATTTTATGGTTTAAAATCGTTTGGAGACATTTGACAGTTTGTGGTAACTTGATGTGCTGCTACTGTACAATGGCACATATAATTTGAGGTATTCAGTTTCTATGAGCAATAATTTGAAGAGCACCCATGTGAATATCACACATAGTATTCTCCATTTCGCACTTGCGGTTTTAGTCATAGTAAGTGATTACACATTAACCACTGAAAAGCTTCGATAGAGTTCTATGCTTCGAAATATTTAGGTAATTTTGCCTCAGCAATAGGAACGCATAAGGTAATGCTCTGGTATTTGAGATGCCTTTACACGGCAGTTATAACTTACCATACGGTAGACCGTCTATCGCCTGTCAGTTTTGCTATCTGTTTTTTTTTAATAGGTTTATATGTCCCACTGCTGGGCAAAGGCCTAACACATATACTTCCAGGTAGTATTCTCCTGCGCCACTTCGAACCAGCCTTCGTGATGCACGTCTAGATCATCTCGCCACATCTTTTTATCATGAAAAAAAAAAATGCAATCAAGAACGAAATATTTAAACACTTATTAAGCACTCGCTCCATATGAAATACTGGTATTCAGCTGCAACCCGTTAGACTGGAAATGACTCCAACGTATGTTCGAGCAGGCTAGGGAAGAGCCTAGGTAGATGATGATGGTCATCATGAGATAATTATTTATTTATTAATTTTTCTATTTATGTACACACAGTAGACAACACAGGAAAATAACATTATAATATATGAGTACATACTACTGCTTGCTTCTTAAGAAATTTTTGCCAGCAGACCTGCAAAAGGAGAAATGAAAAAGAAATGTAGTAATGTGTGTATGTGTAATTTTCACAAAATTAATAATGAAATTCATCAAATATTCATTACAAAGGGCGTGAAACTATTATTTCAATAATAGACGGCAGTGTAACACTAATAGGTTAAAGACCTCTATTATAAGCGGGTACGCACAGCGACAAATCAAGCTATAAAAACCAATTTATGCGGATACCTCTTTGTACAGGAAATCTATACAGAGCGAGGCCATGTTATACTGGAAATTTATAGCTTGAAGTGTCGCCGTGTGTACATGTGAATGATTTATATTAATACAGTTTTGGCAACTACAATATCCCGTCGTGGCTAGTGAATATTTAGGAATGTTTGGATATTTGTAATACCAATTGATAACAATTGATCATGCGTACTTAAAGCATGGAGAGATAATTACCTATAGGATATATTTGACTTTGTGTTACGTATAAATTAGATAATAGATTAGTACTTGACTTTTTTGGGTTTTCCTGAACGAATGTTGTGTTATAACAGGACCAATAACTAAAAAAATAAAGCCGAGGATATTTGTATGTATATGAGACAGCAATAAGATTTTATATAAGCAATGGGTTGCATTATGAAATTCTTTTATTGTTAGTATTGGTATAAGAAACTAACAATAAAGCTATAAGTATTTTAATATTTAGAAATAATATTACGTACTTTAGTTTTTTTTTTTATAATAAAATCTAATGATAAACTGAACAACTGCAATAGACAATTTAAGTACTACACCTACAAATGACACCCGAGGAAACTGCAAAATAATAATGGACTTTTCCAGTTCGGGTGTATATTTGGAATCTACAGAATTTATCATCGATCATGCTGCAATTGATCCTGTTAATCAGATTTCGGTACAATTTCACCGTTTGCCGATAGAGTTGAAGTAAAGTTCCTTTCAGAGATGTGCCGACTGTGACTTTTGCCGACTAGCCGACCAAGCCGATCATACAGGGGTATCTGAAAGTCCTTGGCGTTTCATGTACAGCTGTCTCACTCGCATAATTGTAGGTTCATTTCACTAGCAATGAGTAGTCAGTACATCCTTAGTTGTCATTTTATGAATAATGCAATAAAAAAGCAAACTCAAATGTAATGTCAGTCCACGCCCGCCTCAAAGAGATGTCAGCAAAAAGGAAGGGGCCCACAAGGGCCGATGCCTGCCGGGGCTGCGGGACTGTTCGAAAGAGATACCGCGGCCCTGGGCCACAAAGGGCAAAGAAGGAACATGGATGGGTTTTAGTCAGTAAAAGTCTGACACTCCCTTCCACTCCACCCAGAGCGGGGAGGGGGGGTCATTAGATGAAACTGAAAAATAAGATAAGTTTCCTTAGTCGCGGAAAAATAAAAAAAATATTCTAGGAAATAACTAATAAATAACAAAACCATCAATAATTCAACGCTATTATTATTTTAATCAAATGTTATGACAGATGACATAATTGGAAATGTTCCCAACGTTATCATAATCATGCGCAAACAAAGAAAAGTAAACTACTAAGATGACGTCATTAGGACCAGATGCTCACGCGCATAAACAGTTCTATCACTAAGCAGATAGTAGCAAAAGGTCCAAAAACTATGTTTTACTTTAACAAGATAACGTATTCATATAATAAAACGGTTATGAACAAACTTTATACTCAAACTCAAAGCATTTATTTCAATTATACTAATTACGAGACGTTGGTTGAATTGTCAAGAATTCTGTCATTCAAATATGTTATACAGTCCTAAGTTAGGAGTAGGCACAACATGATTTTCACAAGCTACTGTGTTCATTCCGTTGAGAGTCTATCGATGTCTGTGTACAGGCAAGCACGAACTTTTACATGACAAAGATTCTACTAATTGGTCCTTGCTGGCACAAATGCATTTAGCTACTTGTACCCAATCATTTCGATACGGCGTGATAAAGCCTTTGATAAATTTGCGTAAGTACTAATTACCTTTGCAGTAGTTCTATTGAGACTTAATCAATACCAAAGTGACTGTTAGGTCTAAAGAATGGGTTTAAAAGTACCCTTAAAGAAGCCGAAAGTCACGTGTTGTTCTCCCCGTCACTGTGATATTTTTTGGGTTCTGTACCATACCTGGGAATCTTCTAGTTACGGAGATATTGGAGGTCAAGATTCCAACTTTTTCACAAATTGTTTTATAAATGCAAGTTTTAATATTATTATTTTATTTATTTTACTTTAAATGCCCCTATGACCCCTGTACCTACTATTGAATGCATCCATCAGCATAATGTTTTGAGTGCGTTACATTGAGTCCTACTAAAACGTAAAACGTGAGTCTACACCCAAAAAAAAAGTCGATTCCCAGCAATATTTTTTTGCATAAATTACATCACAATGTACAGAATGCTTGGTTGACGGCTTCGCGAAGGGTCCGTTTACACGTGCCATCTTCAAAAGACTTACAGGAACAGAAAGATGTTTTGATTACACTTAGCAAGCTAAACTCATTTCATGAATTGCCGTACAAATGGGCCATACTGACTTCAAGATTGTTTTTGAAAGATCTTCTGTAGTTCTTTTTTTTATCGCAGATACCTCACGATGTCCAATCTTATTTATAGGCTGTTTAGAATCAAAACCCGGATTTAGTTATGAAAGAAAGCTTATGAACGAACAACTCGGATAGAATTTAAATGGAGTGATTTATTATCGAGTCTTTGAATGTTTTTTATTCAACTTTTTGCTGCAGATCAATCAGGAATAAATATTTTATCCAAACGTTTTTTTTTTATGTATCCGGCTTGTTTTTTTTATTTAGCTCATCTACATAATCTAATGTGGATTGTAACTAGTACAGCCATTTATAAATATTATTAGATCATTGATTTGGTTCGGCCATTTATTTATGTATGTATACTAATATTATATACAGCAGGGGATGAAATCATAACTTTTCCTTTGGGTTAGTTGTAGTCTGGTAATTATTGGAAGATTTTTCTAACAACGATTATAATAAATACGAAACAAATATTAGTAAGACCTACAGCTAGTTGTTCCGGGTCTGGCTGTTAGTTAACGCATATGTGAGTTTAAATGTTTGTAAACGCACCCACGATACAGGAGAAATTCCTAGTGTGGGGCAACGTTTTTAAAAAAAAAAAAAAAGTATTATGATGCCAACAGAAATCCACAATATCCAAACTCAAACTCAAACTCAAAGCATTTATTTCAATTAGACCATTACAGGCACTTTTGAAAGTCACAGAAAAAACAAAGAGCGAAGCTACAGTCACAGACACAAGGCATAATAACTTGTGAAAGTACTGTAGTTGCCCATTCTAAGGCGTAGATCTCTATGGAGAAGAATCCAACACGAATGCCTACTTTATTTGCTATACCTGGGCGTTATTGCTTTAATGGTTACATGGAAAGTCAGGCTTTTTTTAATCGCAAATGTGAGGAACCATCTTATCTATTTGTACCAGTAGATGTATAATTATGCTGTTTAAAATTCAAGGTTAGCAATTCCTTTTTAGTATTCAATATTCACATATAACTAAGAGCTCCTCACTTGTACCAAATCTGATGACGCATACGCATTATTACGCATCCTCTCAAAATCAATCTCATTTTATATTGCCGTACATTTTATGGACCAGTTGGAGTAGTCTCAGTACTATGTTCTACTTCATGTGTTTCCTTCTAAAATTACCGAACATGATTCACATTATGTTATCTAGGCCAGTCGGCAAGAAGTAGTTCAAATTCAAGTCTATTTATATCCCACTTCTGATTGATGGCCGAAGATTAGATCCTACTTACTTAAAAAGTAAGTACTCTTGACGACGACTACATATTATATTAAGTAGAACTTAGTTTTTATGATAACAGATGGCGCGACGTGTCTTTCGAATCATGATTGAATATTACAAGCAAAGTACAACCCGAATTGATTGTCAAATTCTAAATTAACGCGAGCGAAGCCGTAGGCAAAATAAAGTTTAACTAGTCCCCTATTCAAATACTCAAAGCCCAAACTGGGTCTTAATAACTCTGTCTTTATATAAGGACTTATAGACACTAGATGTACAATAAGGTTTAGTTTAACTATCCAAATTTCTGTTTCAATATTTCAGAGAACCAATTTCCACATTAACCGCTCTATTATGAAACCATTATGCAGTACAAAGCCAGATGTGAGGACGATTAAATATTTATTCAACGTGGTCACTGGTACAGCGCCAAAACTCAAATCTGCTCTGCGCTTAGGCTACTTCTCTGCTCGTTTGTATAATCTTGTTTTTTCAGAGTTCAAAGAACCGTTTTTGTATATTTTTCCAGTTAAGTACCAAGTACGTTACCGAACATCAAAATCATTTTACCAGTTTTAGTAAATATAATCAACATTTTTTTGTTACTACTGAAAAATTACTTACGTACAAAGAGATTTAAAAGACTTATAGAGCGGACATTGGGAATATTTTCACACGAAAAATTTGATCCCGAACATTTTTGATTTTGACACACGAATGCCACCTGAAAAGCGGGCGTGTGACACTAAACAGACCGACTTGTTACTAAGTAGTAACAAGTACTGGATTACAATTTTCTTCGTCTTGTCCCGTCTATCGCTCGTAATTATTTGAATGTCTTTGCTTACGTACGACACAGAACTACCTTATACAAATTCCACACCTTCCGTTTTGACTCAAAGAATTGTAGCGTGACAACACTGACAACACATTGTCGTCACATAGCCTAGAATGTTCCCACTTCTGGGACACATAGGCCTCCTCTCTGAGAGGGACGGGAGATGATCGACCACGCGAGCCCAGTGCAAGTTGGTGAAGGCCATATTTCTTCGATTTTTTTTGTTCTAGGAGGAGCAAGAGCGTGATAGTGATGAAATAATTTACACGAAATTAACTTCCTGCCTGGGTCCGAAACAATGACCTACACTTGTAAGTCGCGACCATTTTGCACTGATCATCATCTGCCTAGCCTTTTCCCAACTGTCGGGATAGGCTTCCAGTTTAACCGGATGCAGCTGAATATCAGTATTTTAACATAGAGCGACTGCCTATCTGACCTCCAAAACCCAGTTAGAACCGTGTTATACGATACCCCTGGGTAAGACTGGTTGTCAGACTTTCAGTCCACCTACCTATAACGACTATAAAAGATCTGCCGGGACCAACGGCTTAACGTGCTTTCCTAGGCACGGAGCAAACTCCATGCACAGAACAACGGTGTAACCTAAAGATCGACCCGACCGGCTGTTATTATTTAGCCACGAGCTCCTCAAAATCTATAATAGTTTAGCCAGTCGGCTACCACTACTGTTACTACGATTTAAACCATCCCAACATCGTATGTAAAATGGAGTATATCTTCACAGCTATCTCACGGTACACAACTACATCTGAAATAGACAGTATTTATTTACCGCGGCGACTGGTAGCGCGCCAAAACGCATTATTTATTATTATCACACATAACTCGCGGCTTCGCGTTTATCAGTAACTGTATTCATTTCCGATGCATTCTGGATGCTGGTGAATATTATGTCATACATTTTGTGTTAAAACGGGATAGGGTTTTGTGTTGCAGTAGCAAAAGTAGAGTTATGACAGTCTGGAGCTGCGATGCAGTGCAGTGGCTGCAAGCGCGACTGTTTAGCAAGAGTTCCTGGGTCCGATTCCCTGGTCGGGCAAAGTGTTATTAGATTTTACGATCAAGTTTTTTGATCAGAATCTGGATTTGTGCCCGCTTGATGGCAATAGGCTCGCCCTCTATTACAAGGGGCTTAAATATAACAGGCGGAATGTGGGCGTTCTATTAGATATACCACTGCCTAATCCTTCAGGGATTAAAGGTATGTTATGAAGCTGAACAACTTATTAAACATTAATTGCATTATTGCACATATGCATATTCAAGGAGATCGTCGTTTCGTTGCAGGATCCAAGATAGATGAATTGTTTCACCGGGACTTGTCAAGCTTAGTAATGGCTTGCTTTTCTGGTGGCCACCACTACTGACTCTGATTTTCAGGAGTCAGTACTCGGCCCAGGTGGAAGCGAGTGAAGTCATTAGGAATAGTGTAGTGGGCTTGTCCAAAAAATCATCATTTTCGCACTACTACGTTATAGATGTCCTCTCTATGAGAGGGAATTCACCACGCAGACCCAATGCGGGCAGAGCTTCACGTTTGTCAGTATTAGTAACTATGTTAATGTCCGATGCATGCTGGCGAATTGTAACATACAAGATATGTACCTACCTGCGGATGTATCCCACATACTTCAATTTAGGATAATATAGTTTGTGATACTCGATAAAACTGTCCTCGTATGTTCCATCAACGAGGTTCTTTATACACTTGTGTTTTTTTATACTAAATAGTCTTGCGCTTGGTAGTAACTAGCCTGATGTGAAGCGATGATGCGGCCTAGGGTGGAGCACGGTTGCCTAGAAGAAACCGAATGATGATGTGATCGTGATATCGTGAATGAGTATTTAAAGCACCCACAGACCGTGTCGACGACGCGTTCGTGTTCCACGCGCGCCTCAAAGAGATGTCTGCAAAGGAAGGGGCCCGCAAGGGCCGATGCCTGCCGGGGCTGCGGGACTGTTCGAAAGAGATACCGCGGCCCTGGAACACAAAGGGCAAAGAAAGGAAAATGGATGGGTTTTAGTCAGTAAAAGTCTGACACTCCCTACCACTCCACCCAGAGCGGAAGGGGGCCGGTTATTTGATGATTGCCCATCCAAAAAAAAAAGCACCCGAGTTTTACCAAGTAGGTACCGTTTGAAAAAAAAAAGGCTAAAAACATACAAAAAACCTGGAATTAATTCACCTAACGATGTTCTCGATACATCTTGTCAGTCCATTTATTCATTTACTCAGTTTCCACCATATCGTTCAATACTGGCCCTCTCCAAACACTTGAATCCTTTTGAACGAAGCAGTTAATCAGCATCTTGGTTCTTCTAACAAAGGATGATGGACGAAAATGTTATATGCCTAGATTATTATGCAAAATAAGTTTTTTATACGAATCTTATGATGTTTCAAAAATATTAGTAGATACGCGAAGGAATGCCCAAAAGTCGGCTCAACTTATAAAATTATTGAGTTTAGTGTTATATTTCAAAAGTTTGGGCATATGTATAAATGTACTCTCATATTTACTGGGCCTCAAATTCACTTAAATTAAAAATTTTTGACCAGTCTCCTGTTTTTTGACAGGTTTTCCATTAAAAAATATAAAAAAAACCGGCAGCAACAAACTGTACAATTTGCAAATTACTGGAGTTAGCCCTTTTGTTTTTCTTCTTTTTTTTTCGGATGGGAAATCATCAAATGATTCTCCCCCGCTCTGGGCGGAGTGGAAGTCTGTGGAAGGGAGTGTCAGACTTCTACTGACTAAAACCCATCCATGTTCCTTCATTGCCCTTTGTGTTCCAGGGCCACGGTATCTCTTTCGAACAGTCCCGCAGCCCCGAAAAATCAAAAAATCCTGACTAACTATTTGGTCATATTTGAACTTTTGATTTTTATCGAAGGGGTAGACGTATGCTTTTGATGTGAAAGTGTAACAACGAATTTTGCTAAAATAATTTCACCACAACTTTATTGACCATTTCAATGAATAGGTAAGTAATCACCGGTGCATAGCAATGCTGTTAAACTAATGACATGCTGAAACTGATTATTAATTTCGAGGCAATATCATCGCATGGGTAATTAAATACCCAACTGCAAACGATATTGGTATCTGTGGATCGTCGGATCCACAGATACCAGTGCAATTATTGCCATTATCATAAATTATCGTTATATTTTCCAGATCGACGTGTATTGGTTAAATGTATGGTGCTTTCAAAATGTTGGCATTGTGTTACCCATTACTTGAAAGTCCAAAAAAGTATTCATAGTGCGAAAGTAGGCATCGTGCTACGAAATCGTTTCCACGTGCGAAAATTATAATAGATTGGACATAATTAAATTAAATTAAACATATTTATAATACTTCCTATGAGGGCATTTTTCTATGTAAAGTGCTTCATGTATATACTAATGGTTCTAAATTTAAATAGTTATCTTGCCCGTTCTTCTCCTTAGAGATCTACTAGTCTTTTCACAGTTATTATGCTTTGTAACTGGTACTATAGTTCATCTTTCTGTTTTTGACAATACAAAAGTGTCGAGAATTTGAAATATGTAAATGCTTTGATTTTGAATATGTTAGTGTTTATAGTAAAAATCTTACGTTAAAAACGTGTAGTTAAAAAACTTGTGAAAAAGTTGAAACTTTGACCCCCAATATCTCAGTAACTAGAAGGTTCCCAGGTATGGTCTAGAACAAAAAAATGATTGCAATGACGGGGAGAACAAGTGCTTTTCGGCTTCGTTAAGGGTCTTGTTACCCTTTATATTCACTGTAGAGGAAAATTTCCCCTTTGTAATACTTGTTACTGAGGGCCCTTTCCAGTTTCGAAGCCTCTTAGAATATTAATAATTCTTTGGTTCGCTGATTTATAAGTTTGTATTATTTAGCTCTTATCTGCTTTTGGTAAAATGTATTTTGTAGATATCTTGGTCCAGATACTTATTGTTTGGTATTAACAAGAATATTGGAGAATATTTGAGCTGGAGATAGGTACCGATATTATAATAGGTAATTAGTACCTATTATTTAGATACTAATATTAGTTACCTGCATTTATGGGCAAGTAAAAAAAGGAAATTCAAAGAATATGATGAGTTCCAAATCAAATACGCCAACGGATATTGTAATAGGTATTAATTAAGGAAACCTAAAAATACTGGATTCGAACTCCTCGTAAATACATGAGTCTATCATTAAATTGTTAAACATTTTTGCTTCAAAGAGAGTTTATCCGTTTTAATGAAAACAATGTTTGAAAATATTTCGAGTTTTGAGCAAATTCGGGCTGATTTTGGTTTACATTCCCAAAAACTTTCGCGGTTTAATTAAAATTAAAAGATTGTTTACAAAGGCACAACTCACTCAAAACTTAATTTATATAATATACTAGCTTCTGTGCGTGGCTTCACTCGCATCGAATTCCTTAAGATACCTTACGCGTGTATGGTTAAAAAAAATTAAAAGTAACCTTTAGTACTGTTTAACAATGTTTACATTACACATATTATTTATTTAAGTTAGATGATCGGTTTCAATCAACAGTTTGTCTTTTGACAAAGACCTTCTCTAAAGTTTTCCATTTCTGTCTGTCTCTCGCTGTTCTCGTGCACGTGTGTGATTTAACTGTTTTTCAACATTTTTTTTTGGTGAGCACTTTGGCGTAAGTAAGAGCTACATGCAAAATCCTCAGGAAGTCCATCCATATAAAGGTGGATCATGGTACGGTCAGGAGAACTGACCGGCTGCAAAATACCGTGGTGAGGTTCTGGCACCTATATTCCAATCACACCGGTTGCAAATGGGTCAACTTTTATGCGTATGCATTATGATGTCTGGCCAACTAAGGCGCGAGTCTCAGCGTCTACAGCATAGACATCACGTGGCAGCCCTGGACTGGCCCACGGCCCACGCAGTCGCCAGATTTAAACCCTATTAACCACGCCTGGAATATGCTGCAGCGAAGGTATGAAAAGGAAGGTATATAATATGGGCTCGCTGGCTAGTTTGTCAAACTGCCGGTATATGAGTATGACGATCGTCGGCGATGCGATGGCTCGAATCCAAGTCGAAACAATGAACTCTTTTTGAAGTATTCTTTAGATTATTCGTAACGAATTCAATGTTGTAGCAGTGTAACATTTTAAAACTTAAGGGGTTAGCACATACTGACGCTGTGTGTAACTTATACCACTAGGCGATATTGTTAACCTTGTTTTGAGCATGAATAATCGTCGCAGATGTGCGTTATAAACATTCGAGGTGCTCTGACAGTTTATTCACTATTATTTCGTGCAAAATTTCAAGAATCTGTCTATATTGAATCTACTATATCTACGAAAACACCATTTACCTCTCAACAATAAACAAATCTCACAAAATTACAGAGATTGCCAACATCATTAAGTTAAACCATCCGTATCAGATTCTGTATCAGTAAGAACGATAAAAAATATCTTAGAAAGCGTCTGGATTACATTAACCGGCACATTTTTTCATTGACCCGTCGTTTCGAGGCCAGGGAGTCGAGATTGGCTGATCCTAAACAAACGTTGGTAACAAATACAAAGCGTAGATGTAACATTCTTTGTGAAATGTTTTTGTAACAAATCTGCGAGCTTGAAACACTGGGAATACGTGACTGGCTCCTTTGAAAACTATAAATCTTTGGGGACTGGTACTTTCTTTTAAATTACGTGAAAATTGTTTTTAAGAAATGTTGCAATGCGGGTTTCGTGTAATTGAAAATAGTGAAATAATGAAAATTGTAAGACTTTGAAAAACATTTCTTCTTCTTTCTCTGTTGACGGTACGACTTGTTTGAAAAAAAAATACAAAAAGCTTTTTTTAAACCATATCTCAACTTGTACAGTTGGGTCCAGAAATTCCCGTCTTCTTTCTTGGGCCGAGTATGTGGCCACGTTAATCGCGTCGTCCGTGGCATCTTTTAGGTCCACTAAAGTACAGATGTTGGGACACTTCGGACCATCCAGCAAGCGGGACATCGTCTGGTCGGGAGCACCGCATTCCCACTGTGTGTCGGAATCTTTAATTCCCCTTTTTACCATATTGTGTTTATAGCGGCTGACTTGGGTGCGCAATCGGTTAAGTGCTTTCCATACAGGTCATTGCAGATCATGTCCCGGAGGCAAATGTACCTGGGGTTTAACAAAATCGGGAGGTGATGGGTGCTCCTCTGCCCACAGTTTGCTTCACACCTTTGAATTTTGGAAATTAAAATTGAAAAACACTCAAGCGACTTGATCTTCTTCTTGATGACTTCTCATTACATTAGACAGTAGATACTTAAATAATGTGGGGATAGTCGAGTTGTCAAAACCTTGGTCAGTTTTCAAATCAACTGAATGTCATTCTGTGACATTAACATTATGACAATACTGATACGGTAAAGCCGATTCTACCGTGCAAGCAAAACACACAAACAAACGTTAAAGGTAATGTTCCTATTTTAATCCGACTACGGCGATGCCAAAAGGAAAGGTTATGATTTTAGCAGTCTATGTACGTTTGTTTTTACGTATGTTCCTCCGTATCGCCTAAACTATTCATCCAATTTTCATGAATCGATTCGTTACTTTGGCCCGGGTAACACAGGCTACATTTTAACCGACTTCAACAATAAAAGTCGATTTTACCTTGTAAACCCCGAATTTCATTGAAGCGTGATTTTTCAGTAGTCGGGATTTTTAGTAGAAGTATACCACACAAATTCTTGTTATTATGTAAGTTTACTAAATAAGTACCATAGTGTCGATATGAAAATCAGTAGGTCAATGGAAACTATAAATCAAAATTGGACAGCTATTACTATTAAACTAGGTACGTGAAAATTGTATTCAGAACGACCCCAATTGCATCGGCGATTTATTACATTTCTTAGAAGATTGAAATTAAAAACTCGAGTATAATTAGATTTTTCAATTTATTCAAAATCCAGTTTACCCTATAGAAAACAAGTTTTATGCAACAACACGAAGCTGGATTTATGCATTACTGAGATTGCAAACTTGTTTTCTTAAATCATAGAAATCAAATTGACATCTCGTTTTGACATCCTTACAAGTTCATAAATATACAGGATGGAAGGAAAAAACAGCTGTTTCCTACAAATGTGCAATACCTACACGTCAATATGTAGGGAACAGCTCATTTATTTTGTTAATTACCGATGAAAAATTTCTATATGGCTCAGAATCATGTACTGAATACGTGGTAACCGTTTGAGCGTCAGTGTCCCTTACACCCTGTATAAAGGGTGTAAAAAGACCCTTAACGAAGCCGAAAGGTACTTGTTTTCCCCGTCATTGCGATAATTTTTTTGTCCTAGATCATACCTGGGAACCTTCTAGTTTCGGAGATATTGGGGGTCAAAGTTCCAACTTTTTAACAAGATTTTTTTTAAATACATGTTTCTAATGTAAGATTTTTACTTTAAACACCTTCACGACCCTCGTACTATTCAATCCATCCATCAGCACAATGTTTTGAGTACGTTACATTGAGTTTTACCGTAAAACGTGATTTTTCACCCTAAAAAAAAAGTCGTTTCCCAGCAATAATTTTTGCGTAAAGTTACTTAGTTTGATGTACAGAATGCCTGGTTGACGGCTTGGTGAAGGGTCTGTTTACACCCCGTATGTAAAAAACGACATATGTACTATTTACTTTACCATTCTGTTTTCGTTCTGTTAGTTAATTATAGAAATAATTATACAGGAAATATTTTAGTACATAAATTCTATTTCTTACTTATAATCACTTTTTTAGTCGAATAATAAATTAAATTACAAACGAACATTATTGGATAAAAGACAAACAAATGAACGAAAGTCGTATACGAGCAAACGATTGGACTTTCACTCAATGCGATTAAAAATTATCGATTACCTCATTACCGAAACACATATATTTACAACTGCCTCGTTGGTCTAGTGGTCGCAAGCTCGACTGCTGAACATGAGGTCCTGGGTTCAATTCCCAAGTCGAGCAAAGTGATATTGGGTTTTTCAATCAGGAATTTCTCAGTAGCAGCCGGATTTGTGCCCGGTTGATGGCAATAGGTTCGCTTAGACTTACATATGACTTACACATAATTGGCGAAATGTGGGACTATTATAAATTAGGTACACCTCTGCCTAACCCTTCGGGGATTACAAGCGTGATGTTATGTATGTGTCATATATCTACAATTCACAAATTACCTTCTTCCTTCCTACTAAGCCGAAACATGAACTTCATTCAAGATCGATTGAAATAAGACTCGGTGATTCGCCAAATTCGCCATTACTGACATCAAAGACGAACGGTTCGTTTGACGTAAAGTATCGAGTTTCAGGAAAACTGGCTTTCTTCTAAAACACGTCAAGATTTACGACGAAGAATGGTCAAAGTTCAAAGTTCCAACAATACATTTTATCATTTTAATTTAAATACCTCCATGACCTTTTTACTGTTCAATGCATCCATCAGCACAATGTTTAGAGTGTTTAGTTTAGTTATCGTAAAACGTGATATTTCACTCCAAAAAAAAAATGTCGCTTCCTAGCAACATTTTTTGAAAGTGTTCCTTAGTTTTATATACAGAAAACTTGGTTGACGGCTCCGTGAAGGGTCCGTTCACACCTTTTATTTTGAACCTTTTGACCGTTCTTCTTTAGCGGGATATGCTCTATTTCGCCACATTTTTATCATCATCTATTTATGAAACATCGTGCACGATTTAATGCATGACGGTGTACCAGCGAGTTATTTATTAATACTCATAGTAATAACAAATAAACGCTACTTAAAGATCAGCTTCATACTGGCATTCCTAGTATCGTGGGTGTCGTTTTGCGTGTTTCTACAGCGTGTATCATAAATGCGTTCATGGGCGTTGTACAGACCATCTGAATGCGCCATATTCAAGGTTTCAAACTCAAAGCATAATTTCAAATAGACTACCTACAGTCCAGCCACAAGCATAATAACAGTGAATGGACTGTAGTTGCCTATTCCAAACTCGTAGATCTCATGGAGAAGAATGGGCATGAAATACCATGTACACACTAATTTATTCTGAAAAAAATAACAAGCTGTCTCATTCAGAACTTCAGCATCTCATAATCTACAAAGCCTTTTCCCAACTATGTTGGGGTCGGTTTCCAGTCTAACTGGATGCAGCTGAATACCAGTAATTTACATGGAGTTAGGTACTGCTTATCAGACCTCCACAACCCAGTTATTACTGGGAAATACGATTACGATATTGGTTTCATAAATAATGCAGTTCAGTTTTTAGCCTTTATCGCACGCTTATAAAGGGTGTAAAAAGACCCTTAACGAAGCCGAAAGGCACTTATTCTCCCGCATTGTGATCTTTTTTTTGTTCTGGACAATACCTGGGAACCTTCTAGTTACGGAGATATTGGGGGTCAAAGTTCCAATTTTTTCACAAGTTTTTTTTTAAATACTACATTTTAAGGTTCTAACTTTACTCCAATTTCCTCCATGGTCCGTTTACTATTCAAAGCATCCATCAGCAATAAGTTTTGAGCGCTTTATATTGAGTTTTACCGTAAAATGTGATTTTTGACCCCAAAAAAAAATTCGTTTCCCAGCAAAAATTTTTGCGTAAAGTTACTTAGTTTGATGTACAGAATGCTTCGTTGACGGCTTGGTGAAGGGTCTGTTTACACCCCGTATAAAGGGTGTAACAAGACCCTTAACGAAGCCGAAAGGCACTTGTTCTCCCCGTCATTGCGATATTTTTTTTTTTAATGTAAGATTTTTACTTTTATGCATCCATCAGCACAATGTTTTGAGTGCGTTACATTGAGTCCTACCGAAAAACGTGATTTCCCCCCCCCCCCAAAAAAAAGTCGTTTCTCAGCAATACGAGTATTTTTTGCGTTACTTCGATTGATGTACATGCTTGGTTGACAGCTTCGTGAAGGCTCTGTTTGCACCTTGTATTACCAAATATTTCTGATATACATACTAGATATAGTGTTCATGAAAATTTGAAGATTTCAGATGAAAAGCGAAGTAAACCATGCTAACACGGCGTGGGAGTTTAAAACGCTCCTAAAATCAAAGCAAATACTTCCGCTGATCATAAATGGATTACAAGGAAAATATCTCTTTGTCGTCATTCGTTCCATGAATTTTGATGCCTCTTTTAATGTTAGTAACATAATATCACGCCTGTTTTAGCTGAAGGGTTAGGCAGTATCCATTAAAATCGATAAACCCACGTTTCGCCAAGCTGGTGAGCCTATTGCCATCAACCGGGCACTAATCCGACTTCGGGTTGCATAGAAATTCCAAATATAAAAAACCCAATAGCCCTGACTAACCTGGAAATCGAACGCTCCTCAAGCTCAGCATTAGCACATGCCACTAGACCACCAAGTCAGTTAGTAAGTATGCTAGTTTTAGCTTACAATATAGGTATTTACGAACATAATTTTTTATTGAGTAGGCGAATTTGCTGTAAAGCAATTACTCAAAATTCAACCAGCTTTACATCCTTATTCAAATATCAATGTTCCTTGGTTTCACTATCCTCGCAGCGAGAAATAACTAATTTCACTAGCTCAGATCTCGAGCTAAGCCAGTGATAGACTTCCGTTCCACTAGCTTTAAAGGCTTTGCGTTTGAACGAAGCATCTGTTTCACTACTCGTTCCTGTTACTTTTGCGCTGTCGCTTTGCACTTGGTTCATGAAGTAATTAATATAAAATGCCTTGTGGTTTCATAACGTTGTTGATGTGGCATAGCTCTAGTCGAAAGACAAAAGGAATCATCTACACGACGAAGAGAATAGGAAGGACAAATCGCACATTGTCATTAAGTTGTTTAGTTATATAAAAACTAGAGAAGAATAAAATAAATACAATAAATGATGCACATAGTTATTAAGTTGGTAAGTAATTCAGTAAAACCAATTCCCATTATAAAAGTGAATGAATTCACAATGAATTTTGAATCGCTGAATTTTTTTTTTTCCAACTGTGTTGTGGAGGTCAGCAGCGGCAGTCGCTCCATGTAAAATACTGGTGTTCAGCTGCATCCGGTTAGACTGGAAGCCGACCCCAACATAGTTGGGAAAAGGCTTGGTAGATGTTGATGATGCTTTTATTTTTAATATATATTTTTTTTTGTTTTTTTTTTTCATGTTTTTTTTTATTCGATGAATTCATGATGATTCATTCATGAATTTCGAAATTCAGATTCCCAAGCCGCTAGCAATATGAATGTGAAATAAAATATATGTTGTAACTAGATTTGTTTGCTTATAGTGTGTTTGAAATCAAAGAGTTTCTGGGAATTTTTCACATAAAAAACTAGGTTTTTTTTTTGTTGTGCAAACCCAGTTTCACACTCTGAGTTTGTTAAAAATAAAAGCACAGTGATCGATTTTGGCAAACACAAATATTTTTTGAAAAAATAAAATAGTTTACCAAAATGGGAAAGATTGAAAGTATTTATGTTTATACGTATAATAAACCTTAAAATACTATTGATGAAAATAAACATTGTAAACCAATTAAGGTAAACCTACATAATACATAAGCCGTTCAAATTACTTAGTTTGTGCAAATGAACTCGCTTTCAAAAGCAAATTCCAAACATATATTCCGTATTATGGAACTGAAGTTATTAATACATCTACGACTGTTCCCCGTATCTTATCTGGAGATTTCGAGTTCATCAGGTAAAGTTCACACTCTGAATGGGTTTAAATCATACAACTTGAAATTTGCATACGAATGTATGAAGATTCCACTTTGTGATACCGAGACTTAGATAATTGAGTTCAGAATAGGTACTCTGAGATTGTTGGTAAAATTGTCGAGCTAAATAGGGAATTGGGAAACTTATTCCCGTTTCATTCGTAAAGGTATCTAAATGAATACGTAACTTTATATTATATATTATCGCGCTGATGGAATTTCAACTCTCTGTATTGAGGCTTACGTTGTAAATGATATAGTATTTAGGCATTTATTCAGATGTTTCTTAGTATAAGTTTAAATGGGCATTAAACAGTTATTTGTCGATAATGAAATAAAGTTTCTGTGGTAACTAAATGTTTGTATGACGTATCCTTTTATCTTCTTCTTAGCGTGTCGATGGCAATCTAAATAGTGTCAGCCCAGAACTGAGCAACGTGTTTAGCGCTTTCGGTAGCGTCCATCAGTTCCTATAGTGAACAAACAACAGGACACGCAGGACACGATATAAAGTGCCCCATCGTTTGTAGAACAGCACCACATTTACACTCCAGGGCAGAGTCCAGTCTTAGTTTATTTAAAGACCACCAGGTCAGCCATGGCTACTCAACCTTTTTATCGAGACTTCGAGAGACAATTTTTAGTAAGTTTACAGAATTTTCTCAACGCTATAAGGTTTGAACAAGACTTAAAAGTTGCAAGAATATTGATGCTGATTCTTCATACGCATTAGAACTATAAAGCCTTAAAAGAAAATTCCAATATTATTGATTCCTGATAGAGCTTTATGTCCCAGCTTTTCCTTTAATCACATGCCATTTTGCATAGCATAAAATATGCCTTATCACGCTAGAACATCAAAACAAGGCCAGCTGAATTATTGTTTGAAAGGAAGGGAGATTGACCGCACCCGAGCTTGGCCGGGCTCTCTGAATTATAAAAGGTCAACTCGTGTTGAGAAATGCTCGCTTTGTTCAACCGAACGCCTTTCATTGCTTTGAAAAATGATGACTGGCTGCGTAGTAAGTATAGAGGGGTACGTGCGTAGAAGATTTGCTTTTATGCTTGTCTAGCAAACCGCCGCTGCTTTGCAAGGTTTTTACTGCTTAGCAAACATTGAGATATTTTTTCCTTTATTTATTTTTAAACTTATTTAATACATTTTCAAATATTCTGATATAAAAAAACACCAGCACTGGGAACAGGGTCCGAGCTGCCGGTGGTCAGGGCTCCTGAGAGAGGAACCTCCTAGCAATACGCGCCGTGTCCAGGAGTACCGCTTTCTGAATCAAGCCCTTGATCCAGCTGCCAAGCGCGAGCCTCCTCAGATGTTGGTCGAGGCTCTTGGCAATTAAGCCATTGGCTGACACGACTATCGGCACAATGACTGCTGTACTCACGTCCCACATGTCGACAACCTCGCGAGCCAGATCTAGATATTTGAATTGTTAGATATTTTTTATTATTAAACATGCAAGTTCATTACAAACCGAGGAAAGCACGTTAAACTGTTGGTCTCAGCTGTGATTTGTAGATCTTTGACAGTAGTATGAAGTTGTGGAGTTCAGGTAGGTATTATCTTGATGTGAAACTCAGTTTAGAATGGAAGCCAACCCCACCATAGTAGGGAAAGACTATATAGATATATCTAGGTCTTAAAGTACTGGATCTTTGGATACCAGTCCTATGGAATTTTGCAGGTAGTATTTTTTTCAACTTGTTAATGTAAATATCATGATCTGTTAATGGTCTAGATCTACGCGAGTATTTGCTAAAACATAATGCAAACGAAAATAACATTTGAAAATCACAAATAAGGATGTTTGCACAGTATTGAAATTCAATTCACGATGAACTGTTACCATGGTTTTGAGAACAGTGGAGATGAAATGAATTAGACAAAGTAAAGTGAAGACCTGCCGGGGCTGCGGGACTGTTCGAAAGAGTTACCGTGGCCCTGGAACACAAAGGGCAAAGAAGGAACATGGATGGGTTTTAGTCAGTAAGAGTCTGACACTCCTTGCCACTCCACCCAAAGCGGGAAAAGTCATTTGATGATTTCCCATCCGTAAAAAAAAAAAAGACCTGCGTTCGAAATTTCGACACGTTAGTTTGGAGCCATTACCAGTGTGCTATTTAACAAGCCATTTACAAAACAGATTTATTTACAAACTCTATTCATAGACTTTACGCAACAAGATAATTATGTACATGTCGGATCCGGTCATTGGTATGGACATAAAATGAATCGCAAGCGCGCCAATGGTGACATCACGCGACCTACTTCCCAGTCTACCCACACCACAGCGCGCTTCTACAGTCGTGATGTTTTAAGCTCGCAGCGAGGAGGATATTCAGTGTCTGATTGCAGTGGAGTTGAGACGTCCCGGAACTTTTTTTTCATCGTACCCCGTGTTATTGTGTTAAATTGTAATTTCAAGTAATTTGCTAGTTTAATAAAAACAGTGTATCGCACCGAATGTGTTTTCATTGCACGAAACCCATGGTGTACGTGCCTTTTTTTTCGGATGGGAAATCATCAAATGACCCCCCTCCCCGCACTGGGCGGAGTGGAAGGGAGTGTCAGCCTTTTACTGACTAAAACCCTTCCATTTTCCTTCTTTGCCTTTGTGTTCCAGGGCCGCGGTATCTCTTTCGAACAGTCCCGCAACAAGGTGTACGAGCCTAACGAAATAAATTCTGACAATCCGACATACATATATTTCCACGTAGCCTAGTTGGTAATTATGTAAATAATCCGGTCGGGAGAACATTGTGGAGGTACAAGTGGGAACTTAAACTACTCCGACAGTGCTCGACCTCAGTTACATCCAATTATTTTCTTCTACTTAGCGTTTTCCGACTTTTGCATCGGATTTTGTTGTGTTGTTATTTTTATGGTAGATTATTCTGCTAGCATTAATTGGGACTTGAATCTTGAAAATTATTGTTGTGTTCCGAAATTATTACTGTAAAACCAATTTGGAAGACTCGTACCGTCCTTGTGTTATCTACTGTTTTAGTGGTAGGTACCTACATAAGTAGTAGAAGAGTAACTATAGACGGTATAACAAAATAAACGCAAGACCTCTCGTGTGGTCTCTCAGACTGTGAAACTACACAACCTTTGTTCTATGACTTTTGCAAATTCATAACTTTTTTTTTAGTTTTACCATACAATCATGTTGATCAGCTAACCCCGTCAGTTCCAGTTCAATTTTGTTGTGCAAATTTCCAGAACTAGTAGGTAGAACAAAAATTGTTCAGTTTTTGGTCCGAGAGACCACACGAGAGGTGTTACGTTTATTATGTTATACCTTAAATAATGTGTTGTATTATTTTGATGGGTTTTCTTGGGTAGATAAGTGTTCGTTAATGAAAGCATTAATTCCATATATGTAGCTAGACGTCATTAAAGGTAATCGCAAAATGATGGTGACACTTATCCCTTTTTTTTCGATCAGCCCGTGGTCATCATCATTCTCCTGCGCTTATCCCAATTCATTTGGGGTCGGCGCAGCATGTTTTTTTCTTCCATATTTCTCTATTACTCATATCATCAGTCACCTCCTTTCTACCCATATCATCCTCACACAGTCAATCCATCGTCTCGGTCGTCTATTCTCAGAGCCATCCACATTCATACTCAAAACCTCGATCAGCCCGTGGTGTAGTTGAAAAACCTAAATTAACGGGCTACGTTGAACTACATACGGGGTGTAAACAGACCCTTCACCAAGCCGTCAACCAAGCATTCTGTACATCAAACTAAGTAACTTTACGCAAAAATTTTTGCTGGGAAACGAAATTTTTTTTTGGGGTCTAAAATCACATTTTACGGTAAAACTCAATATAATGCGCTCAAAACTTATTGCTGATTGATGCTTTGAATAGTAAACGGACCATGGAGGTAATTGGAGTAAAGTTAGAACCTTAAAAAGTAGTATTTAAAAAAAAACTTGTGAAAAAATTGGAACTTTGACCCCCAATATCTCCGTAACTAGAAGGTTCCCAGGTATGGTCCAGAACAAAAAAATGATCACAATGACGAGGAGAACAAGTGCCTTTCGGCTTCGTTAAGGGTCTTTTTACACCCTTTATAGGTTGACTGGTAATAAGTGACCGATACTTATCGATAGTTGTTTGTAATCGAAAATTTCCCAAAAAAACTTTTTTTTAAATGGCTAACAGCTGATAGGTCAATGGCGCGCGCGTGCGAATTTCGTACGGCTGTTGTGTTATTGTGATAAAAGTCTGTGTTTAAAAAAAATGTTTCTTTGGGAAATTTGTTTGTTATCATGACTACAATCAAGGGTTTATGTATCGGCCACTAATTACCAGTCACCCTATCCCTTCACAATATCTTTTTATATTACCTATTTTCATATACCTTTATAAAACTACATAGAAACTATACAGAACTAATTCAATTTGTAAAGCGTCGCCACTAAAGCAATCCTGTTATTTTTGTTAATAGAATTTCGACGTGAAACAACACTGAAACTTTAACGAAATAGGGTCGCTTTTAAATAAATAATTTGGATAGGCTGCCACCACAGCCGAATGCTGGATTAATTATTAATGGCTTCACTGGAATGCCGGATGTATTGCCTCTACTATTTTTGAGGCTAACCTGGGCTTTAGTTTATTTTGTTGCCTCACTTGAAATGGGTGGCTACTAAAATGTTTTAGGTGAATTTGGGAAAGCTCTGAAATTAGATTAATTTTAAGTTTAGTTCTATTATTATTTCCTTTATTCATTTCTATACATAAGTTTTACATTTAAAAATATTCCTTTACAAAATAATATACAAAACATTTAAAAATATAAAAAATAGCAGCCCACCGGCATCGAGAACAGGGTTCAAGCTACCGGCAGTCAGGGCTCCAGAGAGAGGAACCTCCTAACAATACGAGCCGTGTCCAGGATTACCGCTTTCTGAATCAAGCCCTTGATCCTAGCAAGCCTCCTAGCCTAAGCCTAACAAGAGCCTCCTCAGGTATTGATCGAGGCTCTTGGCAATTAAGACATGGGCTGATACGACGACTATCGGCACAATGATAATCTATTATTATTATTAAGTTTAATTCTGTTGGAGAGCGAAAATATTTAACCTCCTGTCTTCGTGGGGATTTTCACTATTTTTGGGGTGGTATAGAATGGCACGTATCTTTTAATAAAGCTTTTGTAAATAAAAAAGAATTGAAAATTCGAGATCAAAATTAATTATTTCAGGCACGCGTTCACTGTGAGGCAATCCTAAATAAATACAGAGTTAATCAAATCCCCGCTTACTTTGATTTTGTGAACAAATAAAAAACTTATTAAATATTCAATTGAAAACTGTACTCATTTATTCATGAGAGGCTGAATTTAGAAAATCGATCATTCATCATCGTAGATTTATTAATTAGCCCGAATTCTTAAATGGTCGACTGGTCGACCTGGTGAAGGTTGTGGAGATCCTGGGACACTTGGGGGAGGCCTAGGTCCAGCAGTAGACGTTACGATGATACGAAATAATGATGATTCATAACTCCAAAAACCCTTCTTTGAAACCCTCGTTTAGGAAACGGTAGAGGGGATTATTGCTTGGAAGATGATATTTAGTGGACAAGAGGAAAACTCTACTTCACTTTAAAACAATAAAGTACTCCAATCCAATATATTGACGAAACAAACAGTATGGGTACGGAAAATATAGTTATTTTCTACCTCCAAGTAAACCGGATTAACCAAGGACAGGAAAAAGGCCGAGATGAGAAATTAATATTAAATAAAACTGTATACTGCTTTATCTTACTGCTCCTTGGAAAAGTTTAATCAGAGTAAAAATGGTAGAAAAAAAGACAAATAAAAAGTAGATACAAATTTGCAATATTGCAACTCTGACAGCTGCAGTACAACACCAACCTAATTGCCAAGAAATTAAAGAGCACTATAATTTTGACAGACTTTTCAATGATAACAACCTAACCACAACCTTATTCCTATGGGAATTAAGATCATTTAGTCTTGATCATTTTGTAAGTTATGCAAGGGGGGGGGGTTAAAATAATGGTAAAAAAAGGACTGTAAACCACTTACAATAAAGACTATTCGACTTTCACGGATTAAACAGTAGATTTTTTTTTCAGGAGACAGCACTCAACAATACTGTTTTGTGCGGATGAGGAAAAGAGCCTTCGGGATTTGAAATTTAAATAAATATTTTTAAACCTGTGGTTTTTAAATTTTGTATTGTTTTGTGATGATAAAAAAAAATCGCCAACCCGTCTTGAGCAAGCGTGGTGATCAATGCTCGTGCCTTCTCTGTATGAGAAGAGGCCTTTGCCCAGCAGTGGGACAGTAATAGGCTGGTATTATTAGGTATATTATTTTTGTGATGATAATGAAAATTGAACCATAATTGAATAGAATTGAATAATTTTCTGAATGAAATACGTATGTACTAAAAAAAATTGCTAAATCCTAAACTAACTTAAAATGTGTCTTCAATTGTTGTTCGGTCCAGTATGGAGTAGTTTTGGCAACGATTATGTTGCTACTTACGTGCTTATTTTTCTACCAAATTAAATTTTTCAGAATCGTCAGATTAAGTGAAAGGCCAAAATATTTTTCCTGTCTAAAACGTTTTAGTTTAGGCCCCGTAAGATGAGATGAAAATTAACGTTGCAACGGGGCCCGCTGTTAGTTTAAGGTCCATGTTGAAAACTGGGCCCCGGCCCGAAGGGCTCCTGTTAGAAACTTGTTATAGTATAGTTTTAGTGTTCTTTCATCACGCCCTACCTACTCAGCTATCAAGTTTTATATGATGAAACACCATCATCGACCTAGCCTTTTACCAACTATGTTGGGGTCGGTTTCCAGTCTAACCGGATGCAGCTGAATACCATTATTTTACATAGAGCGACTGCCTATCTGACCCAGTTAGTACTGGGTAATACGATACCCCTTGGTTAAGACTGGTTGTCAGACTTTCGGGCCACTGACTACCTGTAACGACTGTCAAAGATCTACAAATGACAGCCAGGACCAACGGATTTTATTGCTTTCCGAGGCCCGGAGGGTACATGGTATGTAATGGATCACCACCACCATGAACCATCCACGAACCAACCTAGGCAAGCGCGCCTTAATCTAAAGATCGACCAGACCGGCTGTTATTATTTAGCCACGAGCTCCTCAGTTTTCATGCTGAATATGCTTATTGAAAACCACCCTGGGATCTCCTAGATCCCCCTGGATCTTAACTTCGGTAAGTAGTGTTTTTTTTTCTTACTGAAATTTCAATAATAGGGACAAAAATATTTATTTATAGCTAAATGTTTCATCAAGTCTTTTTAAAACAAGTGGTCCTTCAACACATTAATTAATCACCATTTAAAATTTAATTACAACGGTATTAAAAAAGAAAAACACTCTCTTATCTCATACGCTTAGTATTCCTCCATTAATCAAAGTCATTACAGCTACGAGTTGGAGGAAAACGTTTTCTTTTTTGGAACAACGAACCACTTAGTTTTAAAGACCCATTCCTACTCGGAACATTACCGTTAATTCCGCTTTAAAATATGACCCCTGGGAGGCTTCCATCTTGTTCTCTATTACATTTTGTAAAAGGAATTGCTACCTTTATAGGCTGTAGCTACTGATAACCTTTTCTTGGTTACGTTTTAAAGGGAAGCAAAAGAGCATGTAACATTTTTCCATACAGTTTTAAGTTTAAGAAAAAAAATCGTTTTTTTTAATAATTTTTGTATACTTTTTTTTGCAAATTATTAAAAATCTTTTTTGAGTCCCAAAATCACCATTATTATCAACTCTTATAGGCGAAAAATGACAGTCAGCTTTAACTGCAGGTCATCAACTGCCTAGCTTTTTCTTTTGGGGTCAGGTTCCAGTCTAACCGGATACAGCTGAAGACCAGTATTTTACATGGAGCTCTATCTGACGTCTACAACCCAGTTGGTACTGAGCAATACGATACCGTTTGGTAAGACTGGTTGTCAGACTTTCAGGCCATTGACTACCTGTAACGACTGCCAAATATCTATATATTATGGCAGCTGGGACCAACGGTTTAAGGTGCTTTCCGGGGCACGGAGGAAACTCGGTATGAAATTGGTGGTCACTCTTCCACGGACCAACCTAGGCAAGCACGACTTAATCTAAAGATCGACCCGAGCGGCTGTTATTATAAAGCCACGAGCTCCTCCAAGCTCAGCTTCTAGTTTTAAGCTTAAAGTTTTTTAGTAGGTATAAAACATAGCAGTCGATGTGTTATATTTTCGAATAAATGACAATAATCAATATTTATAGTGTCAAATGTCAATAGCCTACTATTATGATATTAACCCCATAAGTTCACGCATATCTACAAAATATGAAAATTCCTCTAAGTAACCTAAAATAAAAACATTCATTTAGGACTCCTAACATAAAATCAATCATAAACAACGCCCTAACTAAAATACCTCAAGAACCGTAATTAAAGCTGGAACGTTTAGATGATATCAAAGGAGCCGCCTTAGGACTATAACACTGAAACAATTTTACCGGATTTCTTCCGAAACAATGATTTTCAAGCCGCTTTGAGAGAACAACACTTTTGATAAGCCTTACTTCGGTGTTTATTCGCTGTTGAGATAGAATGCCTTGTCTAAATAAAATTAGTTTGTGGAATTATTTGGAGAAACAACACTAAAATTGTATTCATTGAAGAGGCTGATAAAGGTGTTTTTATTATCTGGATCCTAATTTCGAAAATTATATTTGTTTATTAAAACTTTAAGTACAGAGTTCATTTTCTACCAGTCAACCTTTGGGTGATGCAGACACAAACAGTGATAGGTGTAAATCTGAAAAATAAATGATGAATGAATTTGAAAATATTTTTTTTATTTAGGTAGGTAATCCCATATCGAGCCTCTTGTCATCATATCGTCCATTTTACGTTTGTGAAATCTTCTTCTTAGGGGGTCTAAATTATGTCGGGCCAGACCTGACCCATGAGTTTTGCATCCTCAGTAAAATTATTATCATTCTCGTTATCTGCCTACCAGCTAATGTTCTGAAAGCGTAACGGAACGTACCAGTAATTGTAATAGGCAAAATCATATTGACTTTCTTTTACATTGGAATTAATACGTACGTCATCAGAAGGACTTTTAAAAGTAGATGAAACTGAATAATTACAACGTAACGTACTGATAAAAAAATCAAAGCATTTATTTCAAGTAGGCCAGTTACAGGCACTTTTAAATTGTCGAAACGAAGACAACAATGAAATATAGATACAGGCCCATTCACAAGGCATAATAACTGTGAAAGTACTGTCTAGTAGAGACTAGAGCCTTAACCTAATTCTGAAAACCCATTCACTTACAAAAACTTTAATAACTCTAGAGCAAGGTGTTATAAACGATAAAATACCATGAAAAGATATAACGGAAATTAACGTCAAAAATTATAAATGTATCTTTATGTATATTTTTCATGAGTTAGTAATAAATTACCTTGTTGACGTGTGCGACCTAGTTAAGTTAATAATAAACCTGTTTATTAATAAACTGTTAAACTCAAGAGAATGTAGAACAAAGAAAGTAACAAGTGGTTCTTTTAACTTTTTTAATAGGTTTAGTCGTTTATTTTATAATCTTTTAATAACCACCTTTGCTGCGCACGACTTTACAGCATATTAAGTTATTTTTTTAAATCATGGTTATGTATAGAGAAATTAGAAATAGAAAATGGTTTATTATGCAGGTAATACATAAGTAGGTACAATTATACATAAGAGCTATATTACAAGTGGCTTAAAATACAAAATAGATAAATTAATTAATCTGATAAAAAAAATAGTTTTTGATTTCCAGAGTGAATGTGGCGGAGCCGAAATGGTTAAGTGTAAATTAATGTGATATACATATGAGCCTTCAAAACCGTACCAAAATCGAATGAGCAGTTTTATAGATCTAAGCGATCACAAAAGCAGCGCCATGTGTTCTGAACGATGTTGAATATAAACAAACATGTTTTTAAAGGTTCAGTAGTTTCTACCTACTACCTACCTGCCAAATTTCAAGTTTGTACCTCAAAAAATGAAAGACTTCATACAAATTTGCAAGAGCCCTTAGACCTCTTTAATCCGGCCCTGTCGCAAAATCCGTTCTTAGCGGAAGTTTTCTGTCTATAAACTACCACCCTGCCAAATTTCATCTGTCTAGGTCAAGCGGTTTTCGTTATTTCGTGATGAGTGAGTGAGTGAGTGACCTTTCACTTTTATATATTTAGATAGATGAGTACTCTACTCTATTTCATACCAAATAAACATAGAAATTAATTCCCGGGTCTCCAGAGAAAATTCCTCCCCCACTAGGTCAAACCGAAAACTTCTTGTAATTAGTGGGTCCAATCAATTTGTGAGTGGTTTTCTATCGCCGAGTTCTTGAACAAACCTTTGTACCCACGGACCAGTTTTACGCCCTATTGGTTTTAATTGAAAAATCTTTTGAGACATAGTAAAAAGTTCGAGGTTTTTGTGGTACGTTTTAGGATTCTCTGGTATTTGGGTTAAAGGGCGCCCGTCGAGATTGCTGACTGCAGGATGGGTTTGATTCTCAAATAGACTAGTTCACCGGCATCCAAAAAGTTGACAGTCAATTTTCAAGCTGCGTAGCGTCTGAATTGGTACCCAATTCATGGAAATATGCTTGCTTCTATTAGGCCTATAGAACTGGGGCTGCGGGACTGTTCGAAAGAGATACCGCGGCCCTGGAACACAAAGTGCAAAGAAGGAACATGGATGGGTTTTAGCCAGTACGATTCTGACACTACTTTCCATTCCGCCCAGAGCGGAGGGTTCATTTGATGATGATGATTTCCAAACAGAAAAAAAACAAAAAACAAAAAGGCCTATATAACTTCTGATATACAAGATGTAAACAGACCCTTCACGAAGCCATCAACCAAGCATTCTGTACATCCAACTAAGTAACCAGACGCAAAAAATTGTGCTGATGGATGCATTGAATGGTAAACGGGTCACGGAGGTATTTAAAGTACTTACATTTATAACCTTAAAAACGAGTATTTTAAAAAAAAAGAGAAAAAATTGACTTCCAATATTACCGTAAATAAGGTTCCCAGGTATGGTCCAGAACAAAAAAAATATCGCAATGACGGGGAGCACAAGTGCCTTTCAGCTTCGTTAAGGGTCTTTTTACACACTTTCTCTGTTAAAATGTAAGTGTAGATACTTACAATCGACCTTACACGAGGATAAGAAACCTGATCAGCTATATATTACCAACATAACATTCATTTCAGGAAAATACTTACCTTGTTATGTGAGAACTTTCCTTTATCCCTAATCCTCCTAATTCTATGTAATGGCCTTTAATTGTAGCTAGAATCCTCTTACCAAAGGTGAACGAAAGTAAACATAAATAAAACTAAAGTAGATTTACGGATTGCTCCAAAGAGTAACTAGATAGTGGATAGGTAGATAAGTAACCTACTTGTTTTGGTACATAATTTCACGAGCAAGAGATTAAATGTTATTGGTCTAAGATAAGTCCTGGACCTGTTAATGTATCTTTTACTTACACGGATAACCTTCGTTAGCTCATTTCTGGATTATACAGCATTCTGCTTGTAGCAAACAGAAAGATAAATAAGCCGAAAATAATAAACTAGCCTTGCTAGGCTGAAAGTCAAGTACTACAATATTATTTATGTTGTAAAGTATTTAATAAATCAATAATTTAAAAAAATGTCCCACCGGCAAAGTCCTAACGAGATAGAAAGTATCCTAAGTGTACTATCCTCATCATCTGCCTAGCCTTTTCCCAACTATATTGGGGTCGGCTTCCAGTCTTAACCGGATGCAGCAGAATACCAGTATTTTACATGGAGCGACTGCCTATCAGACCTCCACAACCCAGTTAGTACTGGATAATACGATACCCCTTGGAAAGACTGGTTGTCAGACTTTTTTGGGCCACTGACTACCTAACGACTGTCAAAGATCTACAAATGACACCCGGGACCAACGGCTAAACGTGCTTTCCGAGGCACGGAGGAAACTCGGTATGTAATGGATGGTCACCCATCAACAGACCAACCTAGGCAAGCACGGCTTAACCTAAAGATCGACCCGAGCGGCTGTTTTTATTTAGCCACGAGCCTAAGTGTACTATCCTAATGTGACAAAATGTGTGTGTGTGTTACCATTTGTGACAAAATCAAGTCTAAATACGGTAAACAGTAACGTTAAGAGGTGATTGATTAATTTTCTTGACAAACATCCAAATGCATAAAAAAAAAAACTTTCAGACGAAATTGCTACTGACACAGCCATCTTTTTTTCCCCAATATATCACACAAAAAAAAAATCAAAACATGTTTACCGACAGCGCTCCCTTGTAAATGTCATTCAAGTGCCAATAGGTCCCGCAGCACAATACATGATTACCTTTACCTTGGTGATTGTACTGGATAAACCAGATAATAACTGGATCGCTGCAAACGTTGAAGCGGGTCTGTATTTCAAAGGAAACTAGATTACCTACATCACATGGAACTAGATAGGTATTCCCCTTTAGAGCTTACACTTGCTTTCTGAGAGCACCACTTCGTTCTCGACTGGGAGCATTTGATTATGGATAGCTAATGTAGGACGCGTCTGTGGCTGAAATGTCGTGTCTTAGAAATTATCCTAGATACTGATGTGTTTTGTTCATTGTACAGATCGGTAGATAGATATATTTTTTTCCATAATTATTACCAACCAGGGGGCTTACCATGAGTTTGAAATGTATTATTCGTTATCGAATACTATCGCCCTGTCTCTTTCATATTCATCGACTGCTTTACGACACGAGAAGTATATCCGATAGTTTTCGATATCGAGGACAGTTTTTTACAAACTCATGGTAAGGGCTGAACTAATTGTCTTTACTTGAAGTAACGTTACCTCATTACGCCTATAATCCTTTGGGGTTGAGACCATGGGACCTCCTAATAGTACACCCACACTTCACCAGTTATGTTTAAGTCCCATGTAATAGGAGGCGAGACAATTGCCATGGACCGGGCACTAATCCAAGCTCCTCTCCTCCTCTGATGAATTCCTGAAAAAACTGAAGGAAAAACCCAATAGCACTTTGCCCACCTTGGGAATCAAACTCAGGACCGCCAGACCAACGTGGCAGTCCTTGAAATTATTATACAGTAATTACAATAGTACCTGTTACCACTTTCATCCTAAACTGACGCATATCCAAACAGCTTTGACTGACTATTCACTAAATACTTGTAGTAACCTAATATTCAAAGCGTCTGTGCTTTTGTAACGTCAATGAAAAACAAGAATTGATTGTTAATACAATTCAGCGGGCCGTACGGGATCCTTCACACAGTTTATTTGACTGATAGACAAGACAAACACCCTGAAATCTTCAATGTAAGAATAGAACTTGCTAAGAGATAAAAACATTTTATTTACTAAAAAAACACTCTACTTTTAAGTTAGTTATATGTACAGGCAAATATAGAAGTCTATTTACAGCTCAAAAGATCATGAACATGACCTAATCAAAATAAATGCGGCTTCAACATTTTTCCTTCCAGCCAATATCCGGCCTTTCTTCAACGCCCCGTTGCAATCTCCGCTGCGAGCATGACATCAACTATTTTTATGTAAAATACTGCAGATGTTTTTAAAACTTCTGTTACACACGATGAGTCATTTACCTCGAATGTAAGAGTTTCATCAGTCTCCTGCCTTTATCACAATTCATTTGGGGTCGGCGCAGCATGTCTTCTTTTTCCATACTTCTCTATTACTCGTCATCTCATCAGACACCCGCTTTCGTGCCATATCATCCTTCACACAGTCCATCCGTCGTTTCTTTGACCTTCCTCTACTCTATATAATGTTTATTTATTTATTCTTAAACTTACACGCATAGTGCGTGTAAGTATTTCAGGATGACCCCAATACAATAGTGGTAAAATTGTTAATATTATATGCTCTTAGTTTTTGAATATTGTAATGTCTTTTTTTATGGCTTTTGGTGAAATAAAGAATTTATTTATTTATTTTATTTATTTAATGTCAGTGAGTAAGTATTTTTTTTTTGGGTTGAAAAATCATGTTTTACAGTAGGACTCAATATAAAGCAGCTCAAAACATTGGGCTGATGGATGTATTGCACATTACAGGTGTCATAGAGATATTAAAAGTAAAATTCTAACATATTTTTCAAAAATTTGGAAAAAAAATTGGAACTTTTACCTCCAATATCTTCGTAACTAGTATGGAAGGTTCCCAGGTATGGGCCAGAATAATGACGGAGAGAACAGTAGCTTTCGGTATCGTTAAGGATATTTTTACACCCATTATTTTAAATGTTATAATTGCAGCCAGATCGTCACATAATTACGTAAGCTTATTCATTATTTGATTACAGTTTCGCAACAGTATATTTGTATTGACATTCAGACCATGACAACATTTAACAGTGTAACCAAATACTTAAGTAACTATATACATTGTGTACATATCAGGTCTGTTTCGGACACCATATTGGTTAATTGTATTGTATTGTATCTGTTTTTGACATCAACGTGTTCGAATTACGTGCATCTTGTGTGCATCTGTATCAATTTACAATGGGTAAGTACTATTGTGTACTGTCCTTACAATTATTATTTTACCTCTGGCAGGTACAATGTAAAAGCAACCTTTACATAAAAAAGAATAAAGATCACTATTGTTTTGTACAGACTTGTCCAGTTGCAGCAAACTATCAACAACCTTATAACTGTGAAAATAAAGATCACTGTACACTGAAATGATTTATCACCACTGAAAAAGAAACCTACTATGCAAAAAAACTTTGGAACAAACTCTCCAACTTCAAACTTTTTTCCAGAACCACTTTTCTTAGAACATATCTCATGTTCAATGTTGTGTAGCTATATCGCCATACTTGTGAAACTTAACTCGACCGTGAATAACATCTATGTACTAGTTTACAAGTACTGACAGCTAGTAGGCTCGTTGCTTTATACTATTTATTGAGCAATATTTTAGACGATTTGTTACTTCTTTACGAAATAAAACGAAAGAATTGATTTAAGGTAATGAAGAGTCTATTTTTTTTAGAATTTGTTTAGTTAATATTTAATCCTAATCGATCACATAACATCGAATAGATATATATCTAAACTAATCAATTTACGAATCTTATGTGCTCGCCCCCTATTACATGGGACAAACATAAATGGCAAAATATGGGAATACTCTACTATAAGGCACGCCTCTGCCTAACCATTCGGGGTTTACAGGCGTGATGTTATGTTACTTTTTTTTATGTATGTATCTAACGTGGTTTTTCTTTTTGTTTCAGGTTAGTATCAACTCGGGCTCGTAATTAAATTAAAGGTATCATTACTTTTAAAGTGAAGGTCTACATTGCTCAACACGCAGGATCTGAAAATATTATAGACCGACCGCTTTAATGAGTCCTCGCGAAGGTATCAATTTAAATGGAATATTCTGAAGGTTGATTACGTATTTTTTAATTAGTGTCGTAAAACCTACGTGGATTATGGTTATTTTAAAGCAAATAACCTGTGGGATATTGTTAGGACTTTGTGGACGCTTAATGTGCCTTTGATGGGGCAAGGCGGAGGGCTCATTAAAGCGGGCGATCTATAGAAGCATCTGGAACCCAAAAAATGTTGCCTTAGGAAGTGTTGACAAAAAAAGTGTAACATTTCATGCACCAATGGTGTATGGTATGTTACCTACCACTGAGGTGTAGTATGACATTGTTATCGTTATCAGAATCACATTTTATATTATATTCTAAATAAGTTTAATTCTGCATATACAATTTATTATGAATATTTACATTATTTACAAACTACAAATCTATAATAGAAAAAAAATATGTACAAGTGTCAAAACGGTTACAGAGGGTCAAAAAATTCGTCCACATCCCTGCTCGACTAATTCTGGATCGAATTAGTTGGCTGTAAATTTTAATACAAATAATTGTCTTTTTATAGAATATCTACATTCACGATTAGAGTAAAGTTGAACCACAATTTCAGACAATCAATTTTTCAATTTCAATCTAGTACAAATCCATTCTTCTAGCACATTGGCCAGACGATAAGTAAACATTGAAATGTACATCATCGCTTGCTCAAAACAGAATCAAATATCTGCTAATTATTTTACACATCAGAGAATCGTGTTGAACACATTTTGAGCAGCGATTTATTCTAATAGATTTATTTACTTAACTAAGTAGGTGAGAGTTCATTGTATTGAATTTAGTATTTTGCATTTATCTGTTATTTTTTTCCAAGGTGCAAAAGCACCCATCATATAACAGTCCTTATTGAAACGATTGCCTTGTTGGTCTAATGGTCGCAAGCGCGACTGCTGAGGATGAGGTCCTGGGTTCGATTCCTGGGTCGAGCAAAATGTTATTGTGTTTTTCCATGAGGAATTTCTCACACAGGTAGACAGCCTCGGAGTTTGGATTTCTGCCCGGTTGATGGCAACAGGCTCGTCCCCTATTACATGGGACTGAAACATAACTGTCAAAATGTTGGTGTACTATTAGTCTCACCTCTGCCTAACCCTTCGGGGATTATAGGCGGAGTGTTATGTTATGTAAAACGACTTTTATGTTATAGTGTAGATTAGAGTAGGCTAAATGATGTTGTTTTGTAATTTAAATATTGTGTTTAGTGTATTTAGGGAACTTAGTATAGAACTTAGGATTGTTAGATGTTATTTTAATTACTTACTACTAGTTTTTTTTTTGCTTTTACGTTTTGTATAGTTTAATTGTAAATAAGTTTAAATTTAAAGACCGCACTATCGCATTAGGTATACACCTGTAATGATAGTTGTAAGGGAGATTTCAATAAATAAATAAATAAATATAATTTTTGGTGTAAAAAATCACTTTTGGAAAACATTTTGAATGTTTAAAGTTAAGTTTCGTAAAAAACACATGAAAAAATGTTAGGACTTCGCCCGTATGGTACAGATAGGAAGTCAAAATGATCACAACGACTACTGAAAGAACAACTGACAGTTGGTTTTGGTAAGCATATGTTTGTACCCGTTATAACACTCAAAAAGTACGTCAATATGGCTTTATTTTTTCAACGACTATATAGCAAATTGTGTAATATAATTTTGTAGTTACATGCAACTTAGCAATTTTTAAAATTACATAATAGGACTTCTGTAAAAGTGCTTAATCGTGTTAAGATAAGACAGCCCATTGTGTCACCCTATGTAAAATATCTTCTTTTAGTACATGTTGTTTGTATGATGTAGGTACCTGTACATACATAATTAAGAATATATTTTATTCTGTTCTCAAGTTACTTTTCTAAGTGTAATTAATATTCATTCACAAGAACAAAGTAGTTATCTGAAAATTGTACAGCAATAATTTCCATTGGGCTTTCCTCCATTATGCTAAAAAACTACATTTTTCATTTTTATCAAGAACTTTGGAACCTTTCCAATTTGTTCAACGAATTTGCAAACTCATATACCTGTAGGATCTTTTTAATATTAGCATTTCTATTCTTATTTTGTATTAGATTTCTATACGCCTCGTACCTAACGTTTATTTTGACGAAGGCCCAGTACATAATGCTCCACATTTTCGGCCTTATTTCGGTAAAATACCTTTGTACCTACTTTGAATACAAGGTACATATTTTTATTATAGATACCTGAATTATTTAGATTTAGTAATACCTATTCTAGACCTTCATCAATTTGTAGACAGGTGTCTATTACGAAAACCTTTTTGAATCTGAAACTCTTTGGCAAAACAAACACCTATTCTTAAAGTCTTCGAGACAGATATCGAAAAGTCGAAAGTTCCGAATCGAGAACATTCTGGAGCATAGAAAAGCCAATACAGTAAACGCCTTACGCCTTTTTGGTTGTGCTCAATCGAGTTACTAACGCTTGTTTAGACGGGAGACGCCTTTGCCGATCCACTCAGCTGAACATGAGTATCTTAGGGAGATCACACACGGAGTGAGAGAGAGAGTGCGACTTTGTTTGCTGATTTAATACGAAGCTGTAGTGTTTTAAAGTAAAGGTTGTGAAACAAGAAACTTAGTTGTCGATATCGAGTCTAACGTTGAGAAAAGACGATTTCCGTTAGGGCCTAGTCACCGCTATCTCGATATTTTTAAGGAAACAACTCTGTTTGCATAATGGGTACCTTAAAGCAAGCCCTTGGAGTGAAATGTAAAATTGTCGGACCAAAAAATATGAAGGTCCTATTTGAATGTATATTGTGTACTGGACCCTTTGTATCTGGTCACCAGATGAAGTTGTTTTAATATTGGTATTAGTATTTAATATATTAAAAGAAAATTCAATCACTAATGCACCGAAATGCATAAGGCAGATGAAAACCTGCGAATCACCTTTATCTTACCAATTCAATTATTTATATCGAATGATACGATGGATGGACTGTGTGAAAAGTGAAATGGCTAGAAAACGAATAAATACTGAGGCGATGAATTATAGAGAAGTATGGAAGGACTATCATCATAAATACACTACTTATACTAAAAGATAAGACGATAATACATCGTGTGTAGCCCCCCTACATCAGCCGTCACACGTCGACCCACGCGTGGCGCTTTAAGTGTAGGACAATATTTACTTATAATTTATCTTTGTTAGATATCACCTGCCTTATTTTATGTTATATTATTATGTTTTACTTATATTGGCAGCAGGTTTGGGGGTAGAGTTTTGTAATAAATAAATGTTGCTGGTTGCTTGCGCTAACAAAGACATTATTTGAGAAATACAGTCGATTTTCTAAAGAAAAAAAATCATTTTTATAATCCAGCAAGCGTACGCGTTCACGCCACGTATACGCTGCGTCACCGTTTGGCCACATACAACCCGCGACAGCACCTGCGAAGAAAACAGATGAGATAAGTTGCTTGGAGCAAGCCATGAGTCACCGCGCCGGGACAAGGACAGTGGGCCTAAAATGGGCGCTTTAGCAGAATAATAATAAGAATCACGTTAAAATCCTTAAAATGGTCACAAACGTATTTAATATTATGAATTGTCGCTTTGTGACCATTTTACGAATTGTAACGTATTTCATATAATTATTATCCTATTATGAGTCTGCTAAAGCGGCTATTTTAGACCCCCTGGTATGAGGAACGAGTGACAAACGCGGTAGTCGCTTGACACAAGTCGTAACTCACATCAGCAACGTTTGCGAAATAATAATATAGTGTATTGTTTTTAAGAAACTATAGAACCCTAAGTGGTCATTTACGGAGACGCGGCGCGTCGGGCGGCGCGTTGTGCGGCGCGGCCCGCTTTCAATTCAAACATATGGCGATGTATGAGAGCGTTTACGGAGAAGCGTTTTTACGCGCGTTCGCTTGAAGTTGCGGCGTTGCCCGCCGCGGCGAACGCGGCGTTGCACGCGCAAACGCGCAAATACAACATATGGCAGATGATACCGCCGCATCGCCCGCCGCGTCGCCCGCTGCGTCGCCCGCGGCGTTCGCCGCGGCGGCGCACGCCCCGCGTCTCCGTAAACAACATCGTACATTGCCATATGTTTGTGTTTGGGCGTGTGATAACGCGGGCCGCTGCACGCGCCGCCTCTCCGTAAACGGAAAAAACGCACACCGCGCCGCGCGACGCCCCGCGCAACGCGCCGCCCGACGCGCCGCGTCTCCGTAAATGGGCACTAACAAGCCAAAGTATACGCGTCTTCACAGTGAGTTTTAGTGCGATCACGCCGCGTATACGCGTGATGAGTCTGGAATATCGAAGTTTAAGAAAAACCCTTCTTGCATTTTACACCATGAACTACCGCTCGTTCTAAAATTGCAATGAATTAAATTCTAAATCATATAGTTTGTTTGACATTCGTAGCCGTCCAACTGAACCGACAAATAAATATGAATATGAAAGCTGTTCATTTGAACGAATCCTGTGTGTAACAGCGTGTTTATATTGTCACTGCAAATATTGGCGGTACCTACACGCGAGTTTGTTCTATTTGGTGCTTAGTTTTAGTCAAACATAGTTAGTAACTGCAATCTGTTGCATTGATTGGACTATTTTAACTTGAATATTCTACTTTACTATATAGGGTGACGGGTAATTAGTGACCGATACTTAAACACGTGATTGTACTCATGATAACAAACAACTTTCCCAAAGACACATTTTTTTGAATACTCATTCACACAGCGCACGGTGGTTCCGCCTTAGGTCATAAATACAAAAGTTTCATCATCAATTACCCCCAATTTAATTATCTATAATGATTTACCGATAAACAAGCTACCCTAAAGTATAAATATGTCACCCATTTTACTTAATTATCTCTTATTTTTCTACCTCCGAAGTGAACACATCATTACGTTGCGCTAGCCTTATCAGTAACTCATTAGCACTACTGTTTGTGTAACTGTGAATTCTCAGAATTGCATTGTTTTTGAGTGGCGTTTGAAACATGGATTTTCAAGATCAAGGTATGTTTTTACTAATTAGTTATATTTTTAAGTTTTATTTTACTTATTATGACGTATTTTTACGTGCTACGCCACACAGTATTTGTACCAAATATGTATCTTATAGTTGACTTCACATAGACCTACAAAAAATTGCAACCATAATCAAATACTCTCACATATCTTATATCAAAGATTGAACTGTCTATTTTGAAAATACAAAAGGTTTTTTTGCGCCCTTTTGCTCATTTAGTTGCTATATAGCCTCTACGACTGCGTAGGCTCTGGCGTAGCACGGTCTACGAAACATACGTAAATTATTATTTATTTATTTTTCAGTTACTCTGATTAAATGTTCTTTCTCAAGGATGCATTTCTTTGAGATTTGGTCTGCCATAAATGGAACTGATCCTCAGAAACATCAACACGTGTTGGAAACTATTCTAGATTCACTGGATGAAGTCGAAAATGTAGACATTAGGAACTTAGATAGTAAGATACTCAATTTATATAAAAGTCTTGATAGATTTTGGAAAATTGTCTCTAGAAGTAAATCAAATTTTTTTCATAAGTACTCAGATTGGTTAAATGAAATTGAATGTGTCGAATTAGTAAGGGGTTATGAGAAGTGCATTCAAGAAAACGCGAACCAGCCCAGGCCATCTTGCGAACGCGGAGCGTTATGTCGAGGCAAGTTTTAGATTTATTAAGAATTTAGTTTAAATTGAAATTAGATTGGTTGTTGTAGTTATTTAACTTATTTGTGGTTACGATGACATTTGTAAATAAATTTTAGTTTTAGTTTTCTTGCCTTTTGTTGTACATAATATGTATAATATATAAAATAATACATATTTAATGATAACCCCTTCATGAACAGCGTTAATATCATATTCAGATGTATTTTCGAACGAGTGAGAATAAATTTCAAATATTGACCGTTTAAATTTATATTAAACAGTACATATTGTACAGTTTATTGTATATAATGTATTAAATTATGTAAATAAAGCATTAATGTACATTAGTGAAGTATTTTTTATTATTTACCCTTCACAAAAAATCCCATTTAACAAATTAAATAAAGTAAGGTATTTATGACCGCGCTTGTAGGGCGCTTGAACCACCGTGCAGCGGGCATTGTGAGCCGCGCGGGTTCTTTGCCTTCCCACTGTTGCACGGTACGATTTTTCGGTTGCGGCTAACAGCTGATAGGTCACAGGCGTGCGTGCGCAAATTTCATACGGCCCGCTGTTGTGTTATTGTGATAAAAGTAAATGAGTATTAAAAACAAATGTGTCTTTGGGAAAGTTGTTTGTTATCATGAGTACAATCACGTGTTTAAGTATCGGTCACTAATTAGCAGTCACTATATAAACACGGTCACGGTCATTTACTACTAGATAGACCCGTGGATCGGCGACCATTCATTGTGAGTTTGTAGTTTCCAGCAATTGTGCTAATCGATTTCTAAAGATTTATTCGTTTATAAATGCAAGAATGGCGTGTCTAAGATTTTTATAGTTATCTTATCTACCTATTAGAGATAGTCACTTCTGTATGGGTTTTCTTGCGAGACTAAAGTGTTGTTATAAATGAAGATTTATTACCGCCAAAGATTGATGGCCTTAGTTAATATTAAAAAGTGTCGGTTTTGTAATCAAATATCGCACGGCATTTTTATTTTAGACTAGCTTGTCCGCGTCCTTGTTTTGCGTGAAATTATTATAAAAATATTACTTCCTCATTTGAATCGGATTTTGTTGACAATTTCAAGGGTTTTAATAGTTTGCACGGAACTCTAATCCTTTTTCTAAAATAAAAGTAGCCTAACTAAGTTACTCCTTATAACATCAGCTATCTGCCAATAAAAGTCCCGTCAAAATCGGTCCTGCCATTTCGGAGATTGGCCGGAACAAACATATAGACAGACAGACAAAATTAAAAAAAAAAAAACTCGGAACTCATTTTACCTATCTGCATAATGCGTTTTTTTATACATGCAATGGAACAGAATTCCAGGCAGGAAACACACCAAATAATCGTTACTTTTTAATTGATTAAGAACATACGATTACACGAAATAGTTCTGAAATGAACATCAATGACGGAGTTTGTTTCAGCGAGCAATGTTTATACTGGCAAACAGTTCCTGAAATTACGTTTATTTTAACACAGAGTTCATGAAAGTTCTTTTTACAGCACGAAGATTTATTTCTTTTTACTTCTGTGTTTTTAGTTAATGACCTTGTCATGACACTTTGCGTATTATATTTAGTTAAAAATGAAGTAGGAAGACGGGAAAAATAAACAGGAATATTATTTTAAAGATTAGTCGCTATTTTTCTTTGATGTCGTGTAAATGACTGAATGGTTTCCGCGTTCAGGATATTATTACAAAAAGAACCGTATGTTTACCTTGATTAAAAACAAACGCTATTCGTTTTATTTTGGCAATGTCTGTAGATGCATCAGGACCGGTGGGCCAGAGTCGTCACGCAGTGGGTCCTAGAAGACGGGCGTCGTCGCCGAGGGAGGCCTAGAAAACACTGGTGTGACGACTTAGAAGCGTTTGTGATAGATTGGCCGGAGAAAACCGTATAGAGAGAAGAATGGAGGGCTATGGGGGAAGCCTTTGCCCAGCAGTGGGACAATACAGGCTAAAAAAAAATGGTTTTATTAAACTTAGGGAAATCGCCGTCGAGGTAGACCGCGACGAAGGTGGTGTGACGATCTGATCTCGTTTGCGGGGCGAACATGGCCAGATATCGCACATAACAGAGAGGTTTGGAAGGAGAAAGGGGTGGCCTTTGCCCAGCAGTGGGACACTCAAACAGGCTAACAAAAAAAAAAAAAACATAGGGAAGTCATTATCATTATATCTCATTTCTATTATTTTCAAGTATAAAAATGGAAAGGTTCTGAAAGAGAAATCTTCTTTGTCCTATATAAATAGCTTTAGGGATTGTTTTTACAAACTTACTTCACAGAATATTTGTCTTCGTTCCTTTCCTCTTGCAGACACTTGAAGACAGAACTAAACAATCTTGCGAAGTGTATTTGATTGAAACTAGAGTGTTTGTTGTTTACGTCTTATTTCTCTGAACCCCACACTGTAAACGCACCTTGAATTCACGAGATTCCAGCGCAGATGATGCACACGGTTCAATAACAATTCCAATGTATGAGGATAGTTTGTTAGTCATCTTTCAAAAAAATCTATGATTTATTATTAAACTAGCCGTTGCCTGTGACCTTCGTTCGCGTGAAATTAACATTAAAAAAAATTTACTTCCCTTTTTGTATCGGATTTTGTTACCAAATTCAAGCGTTTGAATTTTTTTCACGGAACCCTTATTATTTTTCAAAAATAAAAGTACCCTAAGTTACTCCTTATAACATCAACTATCTGCCAGTAAAAGTTCGGTCATAATCGGTCTAGCCGTTTTGGAGATTAGCTGGAACAAACAGACAAACAAAAAATTTCAAAAATGTGTTTTTGTTATTTAAAGTGCCGTACCTGTCATATGCATTCACAAAAAGCTGTTACTTTGGTATCACAAACAGACTCTTCAATTTTATTTATTTGTATATATCTTACATTTATTCATGAAATAGCTTCCACCAATGAAAAATCTTTAACAAACCACTTTCAATACGGTGTAATTGAAAGCTCATTTTTCAGCATATCAAGGCCGAAAAACGGCAAAAAACATTCCTGTATCCGCAGGTTATTTTTAAAAACATCTATTTCTGTTTTAAATAAACAAGAATCCGTCTCTTGTGGCTAACTACCGACTTCAAATTACAAAGGTCTTTGATAAACAAACGGTCCAGTAGAAAATAAAAGTCGGATACGCCCAGTTCAACTTTTGACATGAAAAAGTAATGTATTTGTTTTTCCGACCTTATTTTTTTTGTGGGGGCTTTGACAACGTTCTGCAATATTACCTTTAGGGTATTTTGTTATTAAAATTGGATTTTGTAGGTTATTTTTAGACGGAGTTGGCTTTATTTTCTTTGGCAAGATAGGTAAAGGTAAAGACAAGAGACATGGGTAGAAGAAAAATAAGATTTTTGAAAAGTATCGTAATAAAACGTTTTTTTTTTTTTACGGATGGGAAATCATCAAATAACTCCTCCCGCTCTGGATGGAATGGGAGTGTCAGACTTTTACAGACTAAAACCCATCCATGTTCCTTCTTTGCCCTTTGTGTTCCAGGGCTGCGGTATCTCTTTCGAACAGTCCCGCAGCATCGTAATAAAACCTGCACTTTAAAAGTTTAAACCTTTAACCTTCTTCTGATCTGAACTCTTCCGTCTTTAGGAACTGACGACATTTATTCACGAGGAATCGACTTTCTGCCGGTCACAAATAGCTTTATGCCTCTAAAGGAGGATAAATTGTTATTTTTAAGTATCTTATTTATAAATATATTTTTTATCATTTTTTATTGTAAATATGATTCTTTTAACTGTGCAATAGATTGGATTTTTTTGTAATACTTTACAACATTTGTGTTCTCAAATAAATGAATAAATCTTTTGGCGACGGGCTCAAGCCTGTTCCACGTCGAAAACGACATAACGATTATTAAAAAAAAAACTTATTTTTCTTCCACCTTTCTTTCGTATAGTTACAGCGAAAGGTTGAAGAAAAAGAAGATTTTTTCCGCCATTATTTTCTTGTCAAAAGAAAATAAAGCCGGCTCCATCTTATAAACGTCTATTAGTAATTACATAATACATGCTTTTCCGATACAGCATGTAATATCAGTAATTGGCTAATCTATCGATATTTAATTGAGTTACACTACACCCACCAATTAGCTATAATTCATGATTCTGACATGGAATACAAATTAGATCACGCCCTCTGGGAAATCTATTTGATATAAAAATGAGATAAGCGTTCACATTAGTATTGGAATTTAATTTAAATAATACCTTTGTGTTGTGCCATTTGTACCGTAGTAGAATGCATTTTTTTTGTGTGTTATACAGCATCTTCTTTTTGCGTAGTCTAAGTCTAATTTATTAGGGAATTTTATTTTTTTCCATTTGTAACACAAATCGATATTATTAAGAAAAGCAAACCTGTTGCCGTGTCGACGGCGCGTTCGTGTTCCACGCGCGCCTCAAAGAGATGTCAGCAACCAGGAAGGGGCTCGCAAGGGCCGATGCCTGCCGGGGCCGCGGGACTGTTCGAAAGAGATACCGCGGCCCTGGAACACAAAGGGCAAAGAAGGAACATGGATGGGTTTTAGTCAGTAAAAGTCTGACACTCTCTCCCACTCCACCCAAAGTGGGGGGAGTTATTTGATGATTTCACATACCAAAAAAAAAAAGCATACCTGTTCTGGAGATTCATAGATGACTCTGCCCTAGAGTGTTAATGTGGTGTAGTCCAATAAATGATGGGACACTTGATATGGTGTCCTGCCTGTTAATTTAATTACAGAATCTGATGGACGCGACTGAAAGTGCCAAACTCGTCTCCAAATTTCGGGAAATTTAGATTGTCAACGATACGCTAAGATTGATAACTCTAAGTCCGAGATAAAGTACCTGTTTATGTAAAGTTTATTAATTAAACCACGCTGGTACAGTATCACATTTATTTTAAAGTTTTCTTACGATCAATATAATAATATTATAGTCTTGCTGTCCTGGCTAGCTGTGCGTGTCTGCCATCTTCGCGAAGTGCGCGTTCCCGCGTTCCCCTCATAACATCTTAAGCTTATGCTAAGTGCGTTCCATTACTGATGTGATGCCATATGTTACAGTTTATTCTTTACGAGTATAACCTCGGGCGGTAACTAGTTTACGTACCTATAATTTCGGGAGGCGTCACGTTCCTAATCGATGATAATGTACACGCGTGTTAGTAAGTGGCACATGATTGATAGCTCAAACGTTTTTTACACTTTATATTATGAATCACTTTGAGTCAATGTTCTTTGAACGATGATCGAAGGCCAATTAGATTATAATCTCGTGTTGAGACGAGAAGTTTTTGCAGAAGATATTTTTTTGTGAACGATTTTTATTTTGTTCTCTATTTCAACTTGTGTTGTGTATTTTTGGGCATTATGAGAATACCAAAAAGTTCTGGAGTGGCGACCGCGAACCGGGAGACCTTGCGTTGGAAGGTCTTCAACTAAGTGGACCGATGACCTGGTGAAGATTGCGGGGATCCGCTGGATGCGAGTCGCACGGGACCGGTCAATGGGGGAGGCATATGTCCAACAGTGGACGTCTTTCGGCTGAAATGATGGTGATGATGATGATGATAAGAATACCTTGATACTGTGCGTTTTGCAAAAGTGTGCAATGATAGATATTATGCAGTCAATGATTGAACTAAAACAAGAAAAATATAATTTAACAGACAAAAATAGGCGATGATAGTCAGTTAAAGTCTGACACTCCCTTCCACTCCGCCCAGAGCGGGGGGATTTGATGATTTCCCGCCTGAAAAAAAAAAAGCAATGATCGGCTTGGCCTACTTGTCCAATTCCAATCTATTATCTCTAATTGTGATTTTTCATTGGAATTAGGGTATTTTTTTTGTATGACAAAAGCTCACGCTTTTTTCCCATGTCGTAGGTTAACCGGTAACACGTACATATTTCCTTTCCTTTATCAATTTAACTCCGCAATGTTCACACATCTGGTCACACCATAGAGCAAGACGCAGACGGTTGCATACTTTGGCCTGACCTTTTTAAAAGATCAAAATCAAAATGTTTTATTTCACATAGGCCCAGATGGGCACTTATAAAACGTCGACAAAAAGGTGCACAGAAAAAAAAGATAAAGATTATCACTTGCCATTTTTCTTTATTTTCGAACGCAATTTAATAAAATAGCTAGTCATCTGCAAACAAGATGAATAGGTACTTCTCGAAAGTTATTGATTTTTAACGCTTTCAAAGTTTTCTTTACCGAAACCAATTTGAGCGTGAACAGAAATTATCCAACAATATCGTTAATCTTTTCTGAATCAAAAAGGGAAAATTTTCAGACAAAGGTTTCTTACAAAAGCAACAAGTACGTAAGTACCTACTTTAAGAACTAATTTCACTTTACGAAGCCGAGATACATCATTACTTATAAGCTTATAACCTCTCAAACGAAAGTTTAAAGTTGACTTTGGAAATTGAACTCAAACTTTACCTAAGTTTTGCGTCCAATTTCCAAAGTCGGTTACGATAACTTGGAACTGGAGTTATGATAGTTTTCACTTGTTACAACACATTTGTAATTAGCGTTACATCCTGAGGCTATAACTTGATGTATTGTACTCTTAACTTAAATACAAAGTTTTAAAGCGGTTTACAAAGTTTTTGTTTAGTGTGGTTTGTTATAAATTGTCTAACACATCTTGTTCTATGTAAATTTTTGTTATGTATGATAATAAAGGGTGTAAAAAGACCCTTAACGAAGCCGATCATTTTTTTGTTCTAGACCATACCTGGGAACCTTCTAGTTACGGAGATATTTGGGGTAAAAGTTCCGACTTTTTCACAAGTTTTTTTTTTTAAATTCATGTTTTTAAAATAAGATTTTTACTTTATACACCTCTACGACCCCCGTACTATTCAATCCATCGATCAGCACAATGTTCTAAGTGCGTTACATTGAGTCCTACCGTAAAACGTGATTTTATACCCCGAAAAAAAAGTCGTTTCCGAGCAAAAATTTTTGCGTGAAGTTACTTAGTTTGATGTATAGAATGCTTGGTTAACGGCTTCGTGAAGGGTCCGTTTACATCCTGTATGTACTACTTACATTTGTGCACATGTTCACTTACCTATCAACAGCTATTTATAGAGTGACGACCACGTACCAGTAGGCGCAGCGTTGAAAAGCCTCCCGTAAGATGAACACAGGACGTGAAGACTGCGAGAATCTGCTGGATACGAGATGTGCAGGACCGTTCGACGTTGTGACGCTTAGTTCTCCAAGCATCGCAACGAGGAATGGCCTTGCGCTTCTCTCGCTCTACCTATGCCCAGCGGTCTCTTGGCTGATCGGTGGAAGAAGATGATGAGGTGGTTACAATCTCCTATTCCAGAAGAAAATAATGTTTTTTACTTAAGTTATATGGAAGAAAGAAGGAAGGAATAGGTTTATTTGGTACATGCCACAAGTGCACACAACATCAAAATGAAAAAATAAAAAATCCAAACACAAAAAAAAAAAATTGTGTGTCTCACGGTTGCGCCAAATAGGCCCAGTTCAGCAAAAATGCCGGGCAAATAGTGCCCGACACTGGTTTTCAACATTTATAACCTGGCGACATTTTTTCAAATGATAATTGAAAAAGGTGTGCAACTGTAAACTTGGTCTTGTTTAATTATTAATATTTTTAATGGGTGTGATTTTACTTTTTTATATTGTTATATTTTATGTCTTATAGCATAGTATTGGACTTGGTCTGTAATGTTGCTATAATTAGATTTTTTTTTTGTTATCAGCCTGAATTGTCCCACTCCTGGGCAAAGGCCTCCCCCCATACCTTGCACTTTTCTCGATGTCAATTAATTTAATTAATTTCTCTAATTAGTTGTAAATAAATAAATAATAAATAATGTATCTTGATTGAATAATAATGTTCCTAGATGGTGACCTTGATTACATCAATAATCACCATCTGAAACGAAACTCGCGAGTCGCTATCCACAATTTCAGCTATTCAAAGTTAAATAACGCTAAACAATACTAATCTTGAACCAGATGTAACGTAAACGCGCGCGTTCTATTTCTGTTTTATAGACTGTTAGTTGATTTCGTCTGCTATGATTCATTGCAGTCGACGTGGAGATTAAAAATAATGTTTTTTTATGTGATGTGTTATGGAGTTACTTTTGATTTATGTTTTAAGGCGTCAGGTGTAATAAATTATAAACAGATTGTTATATTAATGTATGTCTTTTGTCTGTATAGTCTCATAGTTGTATAAGTTTTCAGGTTATAGAAAGAAACCTCATGGATTCTGATGGTTCTGAATTTACATGACGTCTCCTTATTTAAGATGGTGATTATTAATTGATTTTCTGCAGTAAAAGCTTCCTTTTTTTAGTTATGACTGTAAAAAAGTATATAAATGAGTTAATTGATGAATTTGCACATACGAATGAATAAAATTGAAGTGTCTGTTTGTAATTTCAAAATAACAGCTAAAGTAACAGTAAAAGTATACACATACGGTAGGTCCGTATGTGTATATAGTGTACCTACGTATATCTGTAATCGTTTGCATTTCGTCGATCACCTTTCATTAATTTTCTCAACATAATAATTTTACATACCTAATCATATACCTACGAGGGTATCTATAAATATAGCCTGACGCATTGTCACGGTGACTTACACAATGAACACGCGGTACTGATACCGTATTGACAAGGGTGCGTGCTGACGTAAGTGAGTTATATAAACGTCATCCTATATAATGGAATGCATGAAGATATGGAGCAACTTTTTAACGATTTTCAGTTGTGACGTCACTGTAATTTCGTCATTTTGACACTGAGGTCGGTACCAATGGGCTGTGGGATTGTTCGAAAGAGATACCGCGGCCCTGGAATACAAAGGGCAAAGAAGGAACATGCATGGGTTTTAGTCAGTAAAAGTCTGTCACTCCCTCCCACTCCGCCCAGAGCGGAGGGGGCTATTTGATGATTTCCCATCCAAAAAAAAAAAAAAGTCGGTACCAATGGCAGCCATCTGGAATTTGATATGCCACTGGCAAGTTGCTGTTGAATAATCTTTTCTTTTGCTTCTTTTTCTTTGGCTGCCCAAGCGCACCGCCTCTTTGGTGCGCAGAATACGTGCCAGCTCCAAAACCGTGCTAGCGATGATTGGGGGTAGGCTTGACTGTCCTTTCATTCGGCATTGTTCCAGTGATCTTTATGATCACTGTGATTTTGACAGCGTTTGTTCCCAACGAGTCACACTGACACGTTACGATACGTTACACCGATACGTTACAGTGTGACTCGTAGGGAACAAATGATAAGAAGTTGTCCTATCTAGTAACAGTGTGACTGGTTGGGATTTTTATTCTCAATTTTTCCTAACGAGTCACACTGTGACATGTTACAGTGTGACTCGTTGGGAACAAACGTTTTGACAGTAAATGCTAGCACAAACCGTAGACAGCACGGCAGAGCGTTTTATCTTTACCCAACGTAAATTCACACGTGACTAGTAGTAACAAGATACACATTCCAATGTTCAATGCCCGAAGGGAAATCCGCTTTGATACCTTGGGGTCCATCTCTAAACATTGGAATGTTTATCTTGTTACCACTAGCTACGTATGAATTTACTTTGGGTAAAGATAATGCTTTGACCTGCGTCCCTGATGTACGAAATCAGGGAAATTGTTTCCGAATCGATCGAAAAAAAAAACGAAAAAGGAACCGAAATCGAAAAATGTGGGTCTACAATCAGGCAATATGCAGGCATTTACTTTAAATAAGTATTACATATGAGTACATAGAATTCAGTATATGTACATAAGGCGCGAATTACACAGAAACGGCGTAAGGTGAAGGCGTGGCGCAGGCATGATGCCGCTTCAAAACGTTTTCGTAAAGAAGTAAGTAAGCGACGTCTCTGAATTACACTCAAGTGGCGCGGCGCAGGTACGCTGTTCTTTCGTTTCCGTATAAATTTCACGCCTGCGCCCACGCCGTTTCTGTGTAATTCGCGCCTAAGTTAGGTTTCTCGTAAGTACCTATGTACTAGAAGATCAAACAAGCTATACAAACGCAAAGGTCTTTGCTTAAGTATTTAACTTTGTGTACAAAACTAAGTTTGCTCAATTTATCTTATCTCTCTTCATTAGACGCCGTAACCAGAGCTATTTGCATTTACTATATGCACCTATGTATCTATGTATTTACCTGCAATAATGAATGTGTTACCTGCATACATACCTTCTACATATAAGAGTACATAGTTCATCCGAAATCTCTATGATTCCTGAAATAATATGGAGGAAATAGGTGAAGTTTTTTTTTTTAAATCGTATTAGACATCTCTTAAAATGATCGCCAAAAGAAGTTCTTAATCCCAAAAAAAAAACATTTAAGTGAAAAATCAAATTGAAACAGTCAGTTTCTTTCTTTCTCAAACTACAATAATACATTAAGCCCGGTTACAAAAAGGCCTTCGCTCTCCTTTCTAGATAGGGGAATATTATGATATGGAAGCAGTGATAGCCTAGTGATGTGACCTTCGGACTGCCAAGTCATGAGTCTCGACTTCGAACCCTAGGCACGCACCTCTGATTTTTCGGATTCATGTGCGCATTGTATAATTATCACTTGCTTCTGTTAAGGAAAACATCGTGAGGAAACCATACCAGCATGCCCGAGCGATATTTCCCGACGGCATGTAAAGCCAAGTCAGAAGTTCATGGTCGCCATTAAAAACTCTGACACCAGATTAGGCACGATAAAGAAGAAAGAAAGAAGGGCAACATCTACACCTAGTTCCAATTTAGATCACCCTGAATCTATATAACATCACGCCTGTAATCCCAGAAGGGTAAGGCAGAGGTGTACCTAATAGTACACCCACATTTCGCAAGTTATGTTCAAGGCCCATGTAATTATACCCCGAATGTATTTATCACAAACCATTTATTATTGCCGTACGAACCTTCACTGGTAAATAACAATAATATGTACCTACCTATATATATAATAACCAGCAGCAGGTTTAATTAATATAACAGGCAGGAGATCTAATCGAGAGCGGACGTGCTTCACCGCGTTTCCGATATTAATAATAAAGATCTTAATATAGCCAGCATACCGAACTGAATTAACTGATAGTTGTGTACCTGTTTAATTAGTTTATTTGCTATGACCACATGATATGGCGCATTATAAAGAGTAACTGGGCGATCGAGCTCTGGTCTGGTGAAAATAGAAAAAACTATTTTTTCCAGATATGTGACCTAGCTAGATCGATTTTTCGCGCTCATAAACCCCTATATTGCAACTTAAGCGTTAGAGCCGTTTTCGAGAACATGATAACAAATGTACAAATGGTGCTCATTAAGTAGTATAGTGTAAGGATGAAAATACGAAGAAATACGTTAATGAAGTTTGAGTTTCTGGTGAATTTTCCTGCTGCTATTTATCTACCCTTGTTAAGGCGCGGACTGACTTCGATTTTAATCGCTGTAAGACCGCTTAAACTATTGTCACCACAATACAGCGTTAATAAGGTTGCAAGTTGAAAATAATATGTATTGGTGTGACGTGACTAAGCTGTTCGGTTAAAATTAAAAAAAACTTTTTTTTAATTTTCTCAGCGTTGCCACTCACATCTGCTTTGACATCATACCGAGACTGTCCATCACAAAACATATATTACTGCAATGCAAACCATCATCATCTGCCTAGCCTTTTCCCAACTATTTTTGGATCGGTTTCCAGTCTAACCGGATGCAGCTGGATACCAGTATTTTACATGGGGCGACTGCCTATCTGACCTCCACAACCCAGTTAGTACTGGGTAATACGATACCCCATGGTTAGACTGGTTGTCAAACTTTTTGGGCCACTGACTTCCTATAACGACTGTCAAAGATCTACAAATGACAGCCGGGTCCAACGACTTAACGTGCTTTCCGAGGTACGGAGGAAACTCGGTATCTAATGGATGGTCACCCATCCACAGATCAACGTAGGCAAGTATGGCCTAACCTAAAATCGATCCGAGCGGCTGTTATTATTTACTCACAGGTAAATAACAATATCGATACGATAACGGTAGCCGGTTTCATTAATATAAGAGGCAGGATTTTAATCGACAGCCGGCGTGGTTAACCGAATTTCCGATATTAATAAAAATCATAACAGACAGCATACCGACCTAAATCAACTGTTATTTAATTTTGTGTATCTGTTCAAGTGGTTTATTTGGTTAGTGATTACTGTTTAATGCAATTTGGTATTGGTTGATTACGGTTGTTAATTATGTGGTTTTGGTTATTTTAATTAGCAGTGATGTAATAAAACGGTTTCAATGAAAGCTTACGCAAGAATGATGGAATTAGTAATTTACATGACTGAATAACGAAACTACTGAACATTTAATTGACGCCTACCGTGCCGCGGCACACCCCTCCTGCACCGTGCAGCTAGCTCAGGCGCAGGGTGCAGCTCACGGTGCAGGACTCAGGAGCGGTGTTGACGAAAATCATAAGCGAATGAAAGAGCACTCGGGGCACGTGACCACCCTTTTTTTTTTTTTTTTTTTTCGGTGGGAAATCATCAAGTGACTTCTCCCGCTCTGGGTGGAGTGGGAGGGAGTGTCAGACTCTTACTGACTAAAACCCATCCATGTTCCTTCATTCACGTACCGCGCAAGAGCTCAGGCACTGTCCCAACTAAATGACAAGATGACAAGAAACAAAAGGCATGGCAAGTGTCACATCTAGAGCTCATAAAGCATCGCATTTACTGAATGAATACGTAACTAATATCAAGATACAATCCAACATCTTGTTATTATCCGAAAATAACAATGGAATATGTTGTTATATAAGCAACACATGTTGTGATCGCGGCTAAGGCAGTGTACATGCTAGCGTCTCGAGAGACACGGCAAGTACTGTAAAATTTAAACATCACGCCTGCAATCCCCGAAGGGTTAGGCAGCGGTGCTAAAATTACCGTGAGCCGTGATAAAATTGAATGAGTATAAAAAAAATGTTTGTTTGGGAAAGTTGTTTGTTATCATGAGTACAATCACGTGTTTAAGTATCGGTCACTAATTACCAGTTACCCATATAGGCTGCAATTTTCTCATCTTCTTTGTCGTGTCGATAATTCTCATAATTTTTCTAGTGACATTAGCTTCAACCAGTATTCTGCCACATCGATGGCGCTTATATTGGCTACGGTCCTTTAATAAAACCAAGCTAAGCTAGCAAGTCTAGAAGCATGACATTTTGTACTAAATTTCTTATATAACTATGGTAGTTTAGAAAGGATGGATTTTCGGAAATTCATCCCATAAAGCCTCCTAAATATGGTATGAAAGTTTTTATATAACTTCCTTTCTTTGACTCACAGCGCTGCCACATGTAAACCAAAGAAACACTCGTATTTTCAATAAATGAATCAAAACTAGAACGGTCATATTGTAAATTCAATATTTCAGTGGGTAGATAAGGATATCAAAAAGCGACAGATATTCAGCTCTAAATGGAATATCAACAAATGTAACCTTACAATACCTGCGTACAGTCGAGGGCACAAATACCTTTTAAACATCAAGAACGATTTTCTCTTAAAATTATGATTGTGACCACTTTGTGATTGGACAGAATTAAATTCATAACACCGTATGATATTATGCTTGAAACACTATCTATACTGCCCAACTTAAATAGGACTAGGCAAACCATGTCTGTCGTATGCCGAACGAGCTGTGGGCCCATAAAACACAGCATTGGTGCCCTGAAACAGCGGCTGACCACGAACAAGCTGGCGGGACCACTTGGATGTCTTCCTTGAAAATTGGAAAGAAGTAACACAAAATCCTGACCGTTGGAAGGAATGGAGGGAAGTCTGCCCAGCAGTGGGACACTACGGGCTAGTAATAATAGCACCATAAAAGTTTTAATAATTTAATCATCATTTCATTTTATAATCCTACAAATATGTATAAATGTTGTCGAAAGTTTGTGAGATTGGATGGATGAATGGATGTTTGTTAAAATTTTACGTAAAAACTACTGACCGGATTTGAATGAAATTTAGTACACAGATAGTTTATTACCTGGATTAACATATAGAATACTTTTTATCCCTGTAGTACGATCCCGTGGGACATTACCGAACTCCACGCGGGCAAAGCATGCACGAGCTAGTGATTTATAAATTTAATCTTGAGTAAATGTAAAGTATTTATGCTCGGGACTGTACCTTTAATGGACCGTCCAACCGAGCCCGAACAAAGCTCAACTCCATTCAGTTTCCCCAAAACGTTGGCAGTGATCAGTTAGTCAGGTAATCTCCGTTCTTTACTTTGGAAGCGACAGTACCAAGCCAGTAAAATATTCCAGCGTTATGCAGTTTCACAATGAAATGACATCGCCGCTATTTTGGCTCGAAATAAAATGATTAATATTCTTTTAATGGACTCTGTCTGTTCGTTGTACATTTATGTAACAGAACAGACGGTGCTTAATGGCTTGGCAACTTGTAGTACCCACTGAGCATAGTTCTATAGGTCAATGCATTTATGTAAACGAGAAACACTGTTAATTTTAGTTTTTCAGAAAGCAAGCTGTTCAGTTTATCACAAATATCTTATCGAATCGAACAATGAATAATAGTCCAGCTAACTTTTTTAGTAAACTCAGAGATGGCAAGCACATGGACTATGCAGTCCAATGAGATGGAATTCAACAGCACTGGAGGACGTGCTTTCCGAGACACGAGGTTATCAAGCCACCAAATTCAAAAACCCAATAAAATTTTACCCGACACTGAAGTCGAACCCATGACCCCACGATCTGCAGTCTCCAGTGCAGTTTTAGTCGTCTTACAACGGCAACCCACTTCATGTATCCAATGACTATTAAATATTCATTTAAAAAAAATGGTACTTATAAGATAATTTAAAAATAAAAATATTATTCAGAATTATGACGGATGACGTAGTTAAAACACCCTGTTGCGAGCGATGATCTACTCTACTCGAGCGCTAGCTAGCTAGCTATGTTCTACCGTTTGATACGTAAACATCATTAACAGGATGTTTCATAATTTTATTCTAAAGTATTATTTATTTTTCTTGGAAACTATTATTGAAAGTAAAAAAAAAAATCGCGCCTAGAGCTATTTCATGTCGGGTATATTGAGTGAACCAACTTTGTAAGACGACTAAAAAGACATGGGGTATACCTCTGCACCCTAAGCCTTCGCAAATTATGACCACGTGGAAATCCGGTCGCCCCTAGCTCAATGTGTATCCAGCCTAACCCATAGCGCCTGCTATCTACCACATGTGTATTGCTCGTCACGCTCGCTTGTGGCGTAATTATTTCAGAATTAGGTCATGTGGATTATCGCCTAATGCGTGAATTACCGCACAAATACGTCAGATAAGGGAATTAGTATCTCTATGTTATCAGCATCCGTCAAATCTCTTGATTATTGAGTGAGAAGTCTTGGTGTGTCGGAGAGAGAAAGTTAAGAAAGTATCATTATCTGCCTAGCCTTTTCCCAACTATGTTGGGGTCGGCTTCCAGTCTGACCGGATGCAGCTGAATACCAGTATTTTACATGGAGCGACTGCCTATCTGAACTCCACAGCCCAGTTAGTTCTAGGTAATACGATACCCCAGGGTAAGACTGGTTGTCAGACTTTTTGGGCCACTGACTACCGATAACGACTGTCAAAGATCTACAAATGAGAGCCGGGACCAACGGCTTAACCTGCTTTTCGAGGCACGGAGGAAGCTCGGTATTTAATGGGTGGTCACTCATCTACAGACCAACCTAGGCAAGCACGGCTTAACCTAAAGATCGATCGTTAAGAGTCGACCGTTAAGAAAATAGATCTTATCTGTATTTTTTACTGACAAAGATTTTGGAAGGGTATTGTGCTTTGTATGACAGTATGATTGATGAGGTTCAGCAAAACATACTGAAATAGTCGCTATGTCCTAACAATTTTAATAATTTTAACATACGAATAATATTTCTTAATTAGGATTTTTTGGATTGATTAGTTGGCGTAGTGGCTAAGCGATTGCTTGCTAGCAGCATATCGGGTTCGATTCCCGCACGGAATAAAATATTTGTATGGCCTACAGGTATAGTTGTTCCGGGTCTGGCTATTTGTGTCATCATCATCTGCCTAGACTTTTCCCATTTTTCTGCCCCAATTCCTAATTGTAATTTAATGTTCAGTTTTGGCACATCGTTATCGTATCTGTTGTTACAAAAGTTTTGTACAACCTACGGATTACGAACTTTTTAATGAATTCAGTGAACGAACAAAATCTAATAAGTCTGCCTAAAGAAAGACTTTGGTAATCTACTTACGTAATCCAATTCTGTGTTCAAGTTGAAATTGTTTCCTTTTATTTCTTTCACTGTTTGGAGTTCTACAAATAATGTTGCAGCGACTTAAATATGTATTCAATTCACTAAATGCGTTCAACGTTAAATATTCAAAAGATCATCCTGTCTCATATTCATTTCATTGACGGAAACAAGACAATGTTTTAAATTCATTTTAACGCAAGGCATATTGTAGCAACGCGTGTAGTCATTTGTAGTGTAAGCGGGCCTTATCATCATCTGCCTAGCCTTTCCCTAAGTATGTTGGGGTCGGCTTCCAGTCTAACCGGATGCAGTTGAATAATAGTAATTTAGCGACTACTTATCTGACCTCCACAACCTAGTTAGTACAGGGTAATACGGTACCCATTGGTAAGACTGATTGTCAGACTTTTAGGCTAGGGACTACCTGTAACGACTGTCAAAGATCTACAAATGGCAGCCGGGCCTAACAGCTTAAGGTGTTTCCGAGGCACGGAGGAAACTCGGTATGTGATGGGACCCATCCACGGACAAACCTAGGCAAGTGCGACTTAACCTGAACATCTACCCGGCTGCTATTATTCACGAGCTACGGCGGGCCTTAGAGTTCAGAAATGTTACTTGTGAATGTTATTACATATCATTGATACAATGTGATCATCCTCAGGAAAAAAAAATACTTCAATCATTGGCACTGATTTTCTTCGACTCTATAATTGTAAGACTCTCTCTCTTCTGTGCTTTAAACTTTGGCCACCCAATGCTGCTTTGGCAGCCCAGAACTGAACCATGAGTTTGGCGTCTTCAGTAGCATTTATCAGTTCATTTAATGAACAAACAACAAGACAAGAGGACACTCAGGACATGATATGAAGTGCCCAATCGGTTGTGGAAGAGCACCACCCAATACTGAGCGTATGACTCTTCCAGATTCAAAATTTTTGGCGATTGTGTGTCATGGCCATGCAGTTTCTTCCAGCCACTTTAATAAGATCGTCTTTCCACATAGTCGGTTATATTCTCACATTTCTTCGTTCATTTAATTACTATATTTCAATTTCAATCTTTAAAATAATTCGCCTGGGGCCGAAGTATCACAATACGCAATTTATGATTAAAATAGAGGCAAAATTCTCTGAAATATTCAATCATAATTTAAACTGAAAGCTTGAAATATATCATAACACTCAGTCATTCCATTATCAAGTAATTTGTGAAATGTGTTGCAGTTGAGTGCACGCAATCAGACTTATCAACAAAATTAATTTCAGTACGTGCCGTATCTGCATCAAGAATGTACCTATAGCTACTGTATACGAGATTGATTAAATTAATGTCTAATTTTAGAATTTTGATGAGTTTTGCGATCTAGATTTTGACATAACACTGATTGATATGAAATGCAGTCGATGATGGTGTTGCTTTCGTAGAAGTTTTTTAGGCTAAAACCATTTTAAAAGCCTGAAATTAGTTTGAATTGTGCTTAATTAGCATTTGTCCAGTAAAATTCTCCAAAAAAGTTCAATCACTAAAATATTCCAAATCACTAAAATATGCCTTTTACATTATCTTCGTCTTATATGTTTTCAAATTTATACGGCTTGCGCCAAAAATCAAATTGGGTTTTAGTAGTAGACTCTTCTAGAATTCAAAATAACTTGCTTGAAAACCACAACTTTATGAATTTACGCATTTAAATATAAATATAGTTATCTCCATATGTCCAAAAAAAACTTTTTTTGTGACTTTTGTTTGTTTTTAATGCCACCGACTTCTGAAGCTAATGTTATATATCATTTTTTTGTGTTTTTGAAGTCGGTTTTTACGGAATCATCAAAATCGGTTCACAATTGGCGAAGATATCGCTGAACATACACAAATAAAAACAGACGATTTGATAAACTCCTCCTTTTGGAAGTCTTTTAAAAAACTATTTTAAGAAACCCAAGTTACCTAATTAAATACTAAATGTGACATTAGGTTATCGAACGGTACCTTGAGTTGCCAAAAAGTGTTTTAAATAAATCATCAAAAATCGTTTTGAAAGGAAACTTCAAGCTCTTACGTGTTCATTTAAGCCTAACTAATGCGATCCGTTTAATATAAATAGGTAACCCTTTCATGTTATTTCTGATATTCTTGGTCTATGCCTGCACTTTAAAGAGTCATTCATGAAAATAAAGGTTATATTTTGGAGTCTAAGAATATGAGGAATAAAAGAACGTAGGTGGAAAATCCGGCTACATTAATCCATCCGAGATTGAATTTTAACATTAAATTAACCGTCAAAAACAATGTGAATCGCACATATGTAATGGCTTGAATAATTGGTAATCCGTTGGCTTGGTAGGAGCATGAGGAGGAATGAGGAAAATGTCGCGAGTAAAGTTTTGAGTATGTATGTGGATGGGTATATAAGAGTAGGAAGACCAAAACAAACAATGGATGGACTGTCTGAAGGATGGTATGGCAAGAAAGGAGGTGTCTGATGAGATGACGAGTAATAGAGAAGTAGGTATATCGAAGAAGAAGACATGCTGCGCCGACCCCGAATAAATTGGGATAAGGGCAGGAGGATGATGAATTATGATTTACCTAATAGCTTAAACGCAGTTTGATCATCCCGCTTGCAACAGCGTCGAAATATCGGGAGCTCACAATAATTGACAATCATGGAAGATATCCCGCAAGTGACAGTGTAAGTTTAATTAGAAGATTTCTTTCTAACAAAGCGGAAACAATACAGACGGATATATCCTAACAAGGGACGAAGATTTTCCACACACATAAAGATATATGAGGACCTATTAAAATAGATGGACAAACTTTTAGAAATCATTCAGACCCCCAAAATAAGGACAATGGTAAAAAGAAAATAAGACAATCGCATTACATACTTACAAGAAAAAAAAATCAGCTAACCAAAATACACTAAAAATGTTGGTTACCCAATGATTTTAGGTCAAAATAAAATACTATTTTTTACTAAACTATTTTTGCTTGGATATCTTTGGTTCGACGTTTTGAACGTTGTGTTTACAATTTGTCAATCTATTTTATTGGGACCTTATTTATTACTTGCACAGCATAATGCCATTCAGAAGCACTTTACTTGGTAAGAGTTATTATGTAAAGTGCTTTTCGTTGGCCGTAGGTACCTTCTACGTGCATTTTAAACTAAAAAGTATACTTACTTTCAACCGTAACCCAACAATAGGATTTTCTGTGCCACCTACATATCGCTAGGTATTACCCAGTTTTACCGACTCTCAAACTCAGTCATTTTCATGTTTGTCTCGGTGTCTGAGGTATAACACATGCAATAATATAATAGTTTACAAATATAAATAAGGAGTTCTGTTGAATAATTGCGTAACTCACTTACGACCGCAGAGTTTTTAATTTTGACAATTCAACTTACGAATATAATTACGTAATTTCCTTCAAAGTAAAATTCCCTTCAAAGTCCTCTGGATTGAGATTAAAAGTGTATTTAGCTTATTATTATTTAGTGCTGAATTATCTAAGCCAACAAAGAAGCAAAGAACCTACAAATTATAAATCACCATACAAAACACCGGCACAAAATAGATAAAGAAAAGAAGCAACTACGCTGATGTGAAATAATTAACATCGTCCTTAAACTCAGTGAGCGTCCCCTTAATATTTATGGACCGTCAGATGTCCGCGCCCCAAAGCAATAAATATCAGACGCTGATACTGTTTCTTAAATAAATCATTCTGAAAAATGTATATTAGGTAGAGGTACAGCTACGCCCTGCAGCCCCATCCGCATATTTTGTCATTTATCATGTTTTTTTTTTACCTTTACGTAAAGAAAAATGTAAGAAAACGTGCAGAACGTAGTCCATAATCATCATCTCCGTAGCCTTTCCCCAAGTATGTTGGGGTCGGCTTCCAGTTTAACCGGATGCAGCTGAATACCAGTATTTTGAATGGAGCGACTGTCTATCTGATCTCTACAACCCAAATAGTACTGAGAAATACGACACCCATTGGTAAGACTGGTTGTCAGATTTTCGGGCCACTACCTACTACCTGTCACAACTGTCAAAGATCTACAAATAACAGCCGGGACCACTTTCCGAGGCACGGAGGAAACTCGGTATGTAATGAGTGGTCACCCATCCACGGACCAACCTAGGCTAGCGCGGCTTAAACTAAAGATCGACCCTAGCGGCTGTTATTATTTAGCCACGAGCTCTTCAAGACGTAATCCATAATATTGAAAGTAGATCTGTCTGTCGTTCTGTCTAAGTATATGTAACAATGTCACGCCTTAGAGCCTAAACGGATATCTATCATATTTGCAACGAAGGTGGACCATTAACTTCGCTGGCTCATAGGATAGGTGTTTTTTTAATCAAATAGAATGTCACCGTTCCCAAGAGGCAAAGACCTCTTTCAGAGAAAAAGAGACTTCTCTCTGAAAAAAATGACTTGTTACATAACAAAAAGAAACATTACAAAAAGAGAGACTTTTTTCACATTAATTATATTGAAGTAAATAACGAAAAAGATCTGGCCTTTAAATAAAACGTCCAAAAATAAATGAAGCATTAAAACTCTGGATATTAATATCGAACTCGATTTATTTTCAGCCCGGATCCGTAATTACATACAAGGAAAAATAACGACATGATGTGATCTTTATTTACAGTTCATTCATAGTTATTTTGCCTATGGCATGAGCCTTATGTCAATCAAAATAAAGGTCACATGACTCCAAAATCGGGACATTATCACCCTTAGTGTTCCCAGAACTTCGGACACAGACCTCCTTTTATGGGAGGGAGTGTACCACGCTGGCCCAATGCGGATTTGTAAATGTCACTTGTCTTCCAAATGGGACTGGGCAGGACATGTCTGCCGCATGCAGCATGACCAACTGTGGGCCAAAATACATAGTAGGCCCTGATGCAATGAGGCTGGGTTGCGGCAGGCCACGAAGGAGAATGCAGGACGAACTAGACAAGTTCCGTCAGAACTGGAAGGAGGACGCGTGAGTTCAGGAGAAATGGAAAGAGTGGGACAGAGCAGAACAGGGTCGACTGTCTTGGTATGGGTATGTGATGAGGAGGGACGAATCGTAATCGACTAAAAGAGTGATAAATAGAGAGGGAGAGAGAGAATGAGGGAGAAGAAGACCAAGGAAACGACGGATGGATTGTGTGAGGAATGATATGAAAGAAAAAAGAGTAATTCATAGCGTGACGGTTGACAGAGGAGATTGGAAGAAAAAGACGTGTTGTGCCGACTCAAAGTAACATGGGACTTGTCCCATCTTCTGATGATGACATTTTGACCGTGTAGGTATTGCACTTTTGTAGGAAAAAGCTGTTTTAAAAGAGAGAGATAAAATAACAAAGAGATAATAGTACATTTATCCGCAGTACGATTCTATTTCAGTATTTCAATTGTAATAGTTCTATCTGTCGAAATCGGAAAGCAATTACTGTGGCTTTGGCGTTGCATGTGACACATGTTGGTGCATGGCATAGGCATTACACTGGCGATGGAGATCAATCATCATCAAACATGACTCTTGCAAGACTAGCACGTTGATTGGTTTAAAGTTAGGTAGGTGCCACCAAGTGTACTTACGGTCGATCACTTTTCAACCTTAATACTAAGGGCTTAAGGGTGAAAAGTGATAGACCGTCAGTGAACTCGATATAGTACGCACGACGGCCAATCAAGGTATACAAAACCAGTTTATGCGGATCTCTCATTGTATGGAAAATCTATACAAAAGCGAGGCCAAGTTATACTGGAAATGTACAGCTTCATGAGCCGCCGTGTGTACCTATTGTTATGCCATTTAAATCTATGCATGATAGCGTAAGCGACGTTTTGTTTTTTGTATATGGGAATCTGCACAAAGTATTTAATATTCCCAAAATACCATTTTTCATCAATTGAGTGACTGAACTGCCTCGATGGTCTAGTGGTCGTAATCGCGACTGCTGAGCATGAGGTCTTGTATTTGATTCCCGGCTCGGGCAAATTGTTATTGGGTTTTTCTATCAGAAATTTCTAAGTAGCAGCCACGGATTCTGGATTTGTGCCTGGTTGTAATAGGCTCGACCCCTATTACACGGAACTTAGACATAACTGGCGAAATGTGGGCGCACTATAATTAGGTACTACTCTACAAAACTCCGTTCTTATGTATGAATTTTACTAAGTGTATAACACACCATATAGTTCTCGTGTACTGTACACAGCTGCATACATAAAGCTACTTACATTTACCGCGCGCTTCGTAAACGACTGGCAACAGGGTCGCCCCCTATTACATGGGACTTAGACATAACCGGCGAAATGTGGATGTACTAATAGGTACACCTCTGTCTATCTCTTTGGGTATTACAGGCATGATGTTATGTTAATTATAGGAATAGCACTTACCTGAAGTTTGTTCTTTCCAGTTCTTACCAACCTTCCTTCTTGTTGTGACTAAATGGTTAGTTTTATAAGTATGTCATTTTCGTACACTATCACAGCTCATACATGAGGAACTTCTCTCTTAATATTATCAGCCGCTCGGGTCGATCTATAGATTAAGCCGCTCTTACTTAGCTTGGTCCGTAGGTAGGTGACCACCCGTTACTTACCGAGTTTCCTCTGTGCCTCGGAAAGCACGTTAAGCTGTTGATCCTGGATGTCAATTGAAGATCTTTGACAGTCGTTACAGGTAGTCAGTGGCCCGAAAGTCTGACAATCAGTCTTACCAAGGGTAGCGTATTACCCGGTACTAACTGGGTTGTGGAGGTCAGATAGGCAGTCGCTCCATATAAAATACTGATATTCGACTGCATCCGGTTAGACTGGAAGCCGATCCTAACATAGGAAAAGGCTAGGCAGATAATGATCACTGCTCATACATCATTCTAGATAAAGGCTTGGTTTTCTAAAGTATGATGTCTTTTCTGTCTTATCCAAGACGGGTTCGATCTTCAATTAATTCTTCTGTTGCTCTTACGATAAGCTTTGGAATTAGGCGGTACCTTGTGACAGTAAAATCTTAGGCAAAAAAATGTTTTGACTCCGTAAAAACGAGATCCAGTCCAGGCGTGGAAGCAGAATCCAGGTCTTGGGCATTGTATTATTTTTGCGGGCAAGAGGATGCTGTACTCTGCATCCAGCCCACCTCTATTTTTTACGGAATCAAAACAAAATATATTTGCATAAAATTTTAATACGACAAAAATTTAACTACACTATATAATTTTCACTTTTACGATATTTTTCAAGGTGCCAATCGGTCCGCAAATAAGCATCAAAATGACCTTTGGATAAATCATCAGTAAAGCGTAGTCTCACAGGGGGATTGCCTTCAATTCCAAACTTCGCATACAATTCACCATGCCGATATACTTCAAACATATACGGATAGATTTGGCCTGCAGCGGCTAATTCACACGCACTGCCATAGGTTTTGCTTTGAATCATTTCTGTATAGTAATCTTCAACACAGCTATAATTATCTCCGTATCTGTCGTGCGTCTGTATTGCGAATTCATCCCAGTTTTGAACGACATGTTCTACAATTTCTTCTCGTATATCTTGGTCTAAGTATTGATTGCCGAACAACAGATAAGCGATTGCCCTGAACAAGCACGCTCCATCACCAACTATTGGCACGACGGTGTGTTGTGTTTCCACGCCATTTACGTTCAATACTTCTGTTTCATTGTCCATGACATAGGAAGAAAACAAACAACTATATAAATAAAACAACAATTTAATCATCGACAATCCTATCAAAAACGACCATTTTAGCAATTAATGGCTACTTTTTAATTTTGTAAAACCACACGGATTACCAAAATTCTAAGTTTTGAATTGTTGTACTAACGGGGGGTCATTATTGCGCGGAAAATCTTAACACCGCGATTCAGAAATGTACAAAAATTGTACAACGCCATCTAGTGACATGTCAGGTAAAGTTTGACGCAATCAAAACACGTAATCTCGAATGTCTTATGTTACACAGTTCGACATAAGAAAAAATGCTCCAAGTGTCTTAAGTCGGACAGTTACACATTTTTTTTATTTTTTTGTGTTTTTTTTTTTTTTTTACTGATGGGAAATCATCAAATAAAATGCTCCAAGTGTAGCATTTTTTCTTATGTCGAACTGTGTAACATAAGACATTCGAGGGGTTAAGGAACTTCTAGTGACAATGCTATTACTAAAGATTATTTAAAACTTTGTTTGGATGTCTCCGATATGACGATGATTACTATTTTTGAGGTTTTGCTGTTTTCTTACCTTATTTAAAGGAGGCAGATTTCATTATGATATTCGGTACATACAGGCTGTAAACGGACCCTTCATGAAGCTGTCAACCAAGCATTCTGTACATCAAACTTAGTAAATTTACGCAAAAATGTTTGCTGGGAATCGACTTTTTTTTTGGGGTGAAAAATCACGTTTGGCGGTAGGACTCAGTGTAACGCATTCAGAACATTATGCTGATGGATGGATTGAATAGTACGGTGGTCGTGGAGGTGTTTAAAGTAAAAATCTTACTTTAAAAATAAGCATTTAAAAAAAAAATTGTGCAAAAGTTGGAACTTTGACCCCCAATATCTCCGTAACTAGAAGGTTCCGAGGTATGGTCTAGAACAAAAAAATGATCGCAATGAGGGGGAGAACAAGTGCCTTTCGGCTTCGTTAAGGGTCTTTTTACACCCTTTCTGTACCGCCATCTCATTTCTAAGATTCAGTAGTTACGGGACAGGCATCTCTGTATCTAAGAAGGTAGTCTCATAGTGCTTATTTCTTCTGTTAATATACAAAAAAACGCCCAAGAGCAAGTTTACTTCGAAGTCTTGGAATTTGAAATAACGAATTGTGGGTGGAATTGATACAGGCGTATCTAAGTATTTCTGCTTAACTTTTTTCCCAGCTGTGTTGTAGGTCGGCTTCCAGTCTAACCTAATGCAGCTGAATACCAACATTTTACATGGAGTGACTGCCTATCTACCTCCACAACACAGTTAGTACTGGGTAATACGACACCCCTTGGTAAGACTGGTTGTCAGACTTTCGGGCCACTCACTACTTGTAAGAACTGTGAAAGATCTACAAATTATGGCCGGGACCGGAGAGTCCGGGAGGTCCGGAGGAAACTCGGAATATAATGGCTTCACCCATCCACGGACCAACCTAGGCAAGCGCGGCTTAACCTGAAGATCGACTGTTATAATTTAGCCACGAGGTCCTCCAGGTTCTCCAGGCTCTTTCAGGTGTATCTAAGTATACCATTGGCTGTTTCATCAGCATAGCTATTCGATTCGGAAAATCGATATGTCTATCTCGCTCATTTTCGTAGTGCCAAAAAAATATAGACATACGACTTGTCGAATCGAAATCGAATCGAAGCGTGAATAGCTATGCAGGTAATGAAAGGGTAGGCACTGTTAAGGTTCACTCATTAAAATGTCATGCAGTTCCACCGTCAAAAGCGAACATTTATAATTGTTTCACAGTTTCATGTCCAACAATCATTTATTCTGTTTCCAAAATACAATCTGGAACACTGAATATTCACACACTGTTGTCCATTTTGAGTACAGCTTTCGGTTCATGAATAAGAGAACGTAACTGTGATATTCGTTGCTTTAGTAACGTGAATTTCAGTGGACATGACGAGGCTCTAGTAATTTATAGCGCCAGCCTGCGAGAAATGTACGGGAATAATGGCAAACTAGAAAATGTATGAATACTGATTAATTTATGAGCTCTAACGTGATAATGTTCTAATGATTGCGTTTGATATACGATTGGGCTCTAGTTAACTGCGAAAGAAATGGGAAAATAATATTATAAGGGTCTAAAAAATATGTAGTACTAGCTAATACGGTAATGTCCCACGGGATCGTACTACCGGGATAAAAAGTAGCCTTTGTGTTAATCTAGGTTATAAACTATATGTGTGCCAAATTTCATTCAAATCCCGTCAGTAGTGTTTGAGTGAAAGAGTAACAAACATCCATCTATCGTCACAAACTTTCGCATTTATAATATTAAAGTAGGATAAATATTATGTAGTATGTAGTATTTGGATCCACTACGGGTCACTTCTTCGTGTATAAAATACCGTTTGGAGTAGTAGGATGTGTTCCAGTTTGATGAATAGTGGTACCGTTAAAATTACAGGCATTTTCCATTTAGCTTATAAAATTGGCAAAGTACGACCTACTCTTGCTACTGCATGTATAATATTCCAATGTGAATAACCTCATTTTATTTGGCTAACGATGTCGTCCTGTCACGAGCACAATTATGGAAACACTTTACAACTTTTAAAAGTGATTTTCACCTACTCTTCTGATTTAAATTTCAAGTAGTTACAAACATAGTATTTTGGAATTCATATTTTTATGAAAAAGATCCTATCTCCAAGTTACAATCGCTTTTCTCGTGAAAATTGCTTTTTAATTTTGGAAAATGTACACATATTGGTGCTCAAATTCACATTTCAAAAATCAGTAAACTATAAGCAGTTTTAAAAACACACTCCACTTTTTTCAAATTAACTAAACATGCTTTTTTGTTGTGAATAAAACTACAAATTATTCCATACCGCGTATTTAAAAAGATAAATAATCAAGTTGTAGAGAAGATAAACAAACTTCTTGCAGCATGTGCCGATGTAATCGTACACTAAACAATATGCGGTAGCCATTAGCCATGTGTAGAAAACATTGTATTAGTGTTACATGTAGATTCCTCAATGAATATTTCATTACTGTATTGAGAGCTTGAAATAGACTAGAGTCTATAATAACATAGACCCTGGCAATCCTGGCATTCGTATCACATAACGTCACGCCTGTAATCCCCGTAAGGTTAGGCAGAGCTGTACCCAAAAGTACACCCTCATTTCGCCAGTTATATTTAAGTCCCATGTATTAGGGGGCGAGCCTACTGCCATCAACCGGGCACGAATCCAGACTCGCAGAGGTGTACCCATAAGTACACCCACATTTCGCCAGTTATATTTAAGTCCCATATAATAGGGGGTGAGCCTTTTGCCATCAACCGGGTACGAATCCGGACTCCGTGGCTGCCACTGAGAAACTCATGATGGAACAACACACTTTCGAACCCAGGATGCTCAGCAGTCGCGCTTCGGACCACTAGACGCGGTCAGTCAGTTCCTAGTCCGTGTTTACATCTTTTTAAGGCTGTTTGTACAATGGGTACATCTCTGCCTAACTCTTCGGGCATAAAGGCGTGATGTCATATTACAATTCAACTTTTTACCTCAATAATAAACGAAAACCTGTTAAAATAATAACCCTCCACGACTTTCCCTAATCGAGTAAATATAGGGTGAGAAATAACCGTAACGTATATTTGATTATTGCCTTTAAAAGTCAAAACGCCTTTACCAGCCAACAGCACGACATTTCGTGTTAATACCAAAAGTTTCCGAATAAAATTTTACTGGCACCTACAATATGGTGGCCCCATGGTTCGCCCATGTTTTCACAGGTTTTAAGCGACGTAATTTATGTTCATGGTCGGAGAAACTTTTATAGCAGCGTGTTTATTTTATGTCCTTAAGAAGGGGAAGTTCATTAAATTCATGAGGTGTCTGTGAGCTGGATGCTTGCTTATTTGGTACGTTGTTAGGTATGTTTTGTCACGTTTTCGCTGAACGGGTAAACAGAGTGGGTATTAAATTAAAAGTTTGTTTCGAACAGGCTTCGTTTGAAGCCTTGTTGTTATGTAACAGGAAAACAGGGCAGAACTCGTGTCTGTTATTTTCCGGTGGTTTATTACATACTTTTTAGAATTTTTAGCGTGAAATAAAACATTTCATTTAGTAGTCATCATCTGCCTAGTCTTTTCCCAACTATATCGGGGTCGGCTTCCAGTCTAACCGGATGCAGCTGAATACCAGTATTTTACATGGAACGACTGCTTATCTGACCTCCACAACCCAGTTAGTACTGGGTAATACGATACCCCTTGGTAAGACTGGTTGTCAGACTTTTTGGGCCACTGACTACCTAACGGATAATGGGTGGTCACCCATTATCCATTATTTACAGACCAACCTAAGCAAGCACGGCTTAACCTAAAGATCGATCCGAGCAGCTGTTATTATTTAGCCACGAGCTCCTAGTAGTAACTAAATGAAATGTTTCATTAACTAGAACTGTAGTACATTATACATGGTCGAGTTTTTTACAGTTATTCAAACAATTCGCTAAAACTAGCATACAAAATTATACAATAGGTACATTAATAAAATGATTGAAGCTTATATAATTGGTATGTTATCATATTAATTAATAAAAAATGTCAATGATTTGTCAATTTATAATAGGAAAATATCAACCTTGAATAATTAAAGTTAAGATACTATAAGAAGAAAGGGGTGGGTGATTCCCGGCTGAAATGATGATGATGTATTGATCACTCGGGCCCAATGCGGGTGGATGGTACTTCTCCTTGAATGTTCGATTGTATGGTTTATCTAATGATCGTTTCCTTCATCGTTTTGAGAGCAGTGTCATAAAATAGATTACACAGCGTAGTTTACCTGCCTTAGTACTAACTATGAGCCTTGAACAGGAACTTATGTTTTCTAGACACTACAATAAAACATGACAGCCAATAACGTAGTAATTAATTAAAAAAATATAATAACCTTAAAAAATTGAATATTGCGGTAAAACTCACCGAATTCATCTAACTTGCGTGCCGGCAAGACACATTACTAATTACGGCGTCCCCAAAACAGCAACCCACCGGGATAGTCCTATAAAGCATTTCGCAAAAGGTTCCCCAAGAGACAACCTGTGGCATGAATAAGTTCTGGCCTTTTGGGCCACATTAGCACACCACCCGTCTCTTTACAAATTAAATAAAATGGATTCAAAGACCTTGCTATGAGTTCACGTCGAAATAATTAATATTTATATCGAAAACTGTTTTTTATATGCGAATATGGCTACGTGTTGCCGTTGTTTGGGGTTTTTTATTATTTTATACAATTCTGCCTCGTTGGTCTAGTGGTCGCAAGCATTACTGTTGTGCTTGATATATCCTAGATTCGATTAATCCCCGGGTCGAGCAAATTGCAATCAGGTTTGCTATTAGAAATCCTCAGTAGTAGCGTGGAGTCTGGATTTGTGTCCGGTTGATGGTAATAGTCTGCCCTCCCTATTAAATGGAAATTTCAAGTAACTGGCGAAATGTGAGTAAACTATTTTATACCTACCTATCCTTTTGGGCATAACCGACCGACGAGACACATACCTATATCTGGGCATGTTTTGTTTAGGGTTAGGATTCTTCACCTAAAATATCGACAACGCTGCAAAAACATTGCGTTGTTTTCTTTTAAAATTATATGTTTTCAAAAGCCTTTTTGTGTAAATATAAGGAAAATGCCTTATAAGCTTCTTACTCGAGATAAAACAAAAGTTGCCTAACACTATTGTAGAAACATGTTTTTTTTTTGTTTTGCTGAAAACACGTGATCACATTATGATACTGTAAGGATTGTGCAAGTATTGCATAAAAATGAAGACGGGGCCTGCCTTTTAATTTAAAACCTCTTACTTTAACCATAATTTCTAATAACTGAAACATTAAAATGAAAATAAATGATATCAACGCGAACAAAATTTATCGTTTTGTTCATTTCAATTCTAAAACTTTATACAACCAAAAGCAAATTCTGTCAAATTTAGCGAAAACCGCGAGCTGATAAATTGAGTTTCTGTGCCTCCATTAGTAACAGTCTGAACTTGTACCTAGCGTATTCATTAAAACGGGAAATTAATAATACCCTAAATAAAGTAAATTATATAAACGAAGTTTTTGTTGTAATACCTAGTATTGGTATTCGTACTTAAGAAATGTTTCTAACAACAAGCAGTGAGAAGGTTGCCGGGGCTGCGGGACTGTGCGAAAGAGATACCGCGGCCCTGGAACACACAGGGCAAAGAAGGAACATGTATGGGTTTTAGTCAGTTAAAGTCTGACATTCCCTTCCACTCCGCCCAGAGCGGGAGGGGTCATTTGATGATTTCCAATCTGAAAAAAAAACAAAGCAGTGACAAGGTACCCCACTCAAGTGTACCTACAGCTTCTTTTGATCGCTACAACTTAACATCAGGTGACTGTGGTAGATTTTTGAAGTTGTGTGAGTAAATGAACCGACTTCTGAAGCCAAAGTTAATGAAATTCGAGTCTGATACAACTGGCAGATCCACATTAGCCCAAGATCGAAAGATTTTAAAGTCATGGGGAAGAAGCCTTGCCCAGCCGTGGGACAGGCTAACAAGCAGGTTTATGTCAATCCTATATTTTTTGATTTTTTCAGTAATGACTGACAGAATGTCACTTTAGTTAGAGGAGCTCGTGGCTAAATAATAAAACCCGCACGGGTCCATCTTCAGAGAAAGCCGTGTTTGCCTAGTTTGGTCCGTGGATAAGTGACCACCCATTACATACCGAGTTACCTCCGTGCCTCGAAAAGCATGTTAAGCCGCTGGTCCCGGTTGTCATTTGTAGATCTTTGACAGCCGTTACAGGCAGTGGCCCGAAATTTTGACAGCCAGTCTTACCAAGGGGTATCGTATTACCTTGTACTAACTGGGTTGTGGAGGTCCGATAGGCAGTCGCTCCATGTAAAATACTGGTATTCAGCTACATCAGATAAGACTGGAAGCCGACCCCGACATCGTTGGGAAAAGGCTAGGTAGATGATGTTGCTGACATAATTTCTCTTCGTCTAGATCTTCTGGACTGATAGGTACTCAGAAATAAGCCTGCCACATTTGTAATGAATGTAGTACTCAATGAGACCGTGAAAAGCTTATCTTATCTTTGGTAACAACATAGTTAGTCGTCTCCTTTAAAGGTCTCGTTGTATTTTTAATACATCAAAAGTCTAAATTCGAAATAGATCTCTAGTACTGTGAAAACAAAAGAAGCTTAGCCTGAGGGGTCAAAATCAAATCAGGGCTCTGTATCTACATCTAGTCCTTTTATTCACAACATAAACTTAAGGTAAATAGGTAAAAAACCCAGGCAAAGGTTATTTTCCTATATACATACAATAGAATTGTAACTGTCCGACGTCTGTACATTGAAGATATTGAAAAAAAAATGGAGGGTCTTTATTAGAGCAACAGAAGACAAAACAACAGTTGTTAGAATTTTTGTCTGTCTGTCTTTCTGTCTGTACGCGCATCGCGTGAAAACTACTGCATGGATTTGAACCCATTTTTCACCGCTCTACTGCTAGATGCTTAACTTAAAATATAGGCTACAGAAGATATAGTTTTGGACCCAATAGGTGGCACTGTGCGAAGCAAGGGCGGATCGCTAGTGGTCTAATAAAAATAACGGTTGTAAACATAAACACACATTACATGACATCAGTAATCCCTGACGGATTACCTATGGTAGGTACACCCACATATCGCCAGTTACAAGTAAAAGTTCGGTTACAAGTAAAAGGGGAAGAGCTTATTGCCATCACCGGTCACAGTTCCAGACCTCCGCACCACTACTGATACCTTTAACCTGCAGTAAGAAATTAAAAGATTTATCTAGAAACTATGCACCACTGAACAATTCTCCATAAAAATTGTGTTAAGCTATCACGGTTTACAACTAAACTTATACTATCACTTACGGGATATCTTCCGTGATTGTTATTTTTTTTTTGTTTTGTCTGCTCTTAACAATTTATTTTCCATTCACCCGCATTCTCCAGTCAACCCGGGAACATGGCCCTTGCAACAGCGTCGAAATATCGGGAGCTTAAAATAATGAACAATCACGGAATAATATATGCATAAATATTGACACTGCCTTTATGAACCTGTAAAAACTTAATATATTTCACCTTTCACTGTAAGAAAGAAAGAAAGAAAATACATTTATTTGGCACATGCCACAAGTGCACACAATATAAAACAAAAATAATATAAGACAAAAAATAAAAAAATAAAAACTTAAAACTAAAACAAAAAAAATAAAATAATTAACACTGTGTGCCTCACGGCTGCACCAAATAGGGCCAGTTCAGCAAAATGCCGGGCAGCTAGTGCCTGACGCTGGTTTTCAACTGGACCTGGATTAGAGAGGTTACGGATGTAAAACAGTTTTATATGTTGAATCAATGGTGATATTGAGAAGGTATTTAAATATGTATAATAGATGTGTACAAGGAAATAAATAAAGATATCATAAATTAGTAGTAAGTAAACTACGAAATAATAAATATCGTAAATGTGCAAAATAAAACAAAAAATAGGTAGATAGATAAATGGCACGGACGCATGATAATAGAACCCGTTTGACACGATGACAATTTACGCACAGCATTTTATTTCTCCATGCATTTCGTCCAATACGCTGCAAGTAGCCGAGCGCGGCGGACTAATTTAAATTAACGGAAAGATTTCCTGACAGTGGATCGGTATAAATTTATTTACTGTGATTCGTACATAGAATGGCAGGAAGGAGATGAAAGGTAAGCGCTAGTCAATAATTTTGAAATATGCATAAAATAAGTTAAGAATGTCCTGGATTATTTATAATAATTAATTGTAATTTGACGGTATCCATTCATAATGGTTACGATTTGTCGACACAGAAACCGTATTATGCTCAAGTTAATTAGGTAGGAACGTATATATGTAAAATCTCCGAATCCAAAAAAAGCGTTTAACATTCTCATTTATTTTTACTAGTTTTACCCTACTAATTCAATTACCTGCTCGCTGAGCCCTTACGGTATTAAAGCGATACGCGCCCGTTTGTTCATAAATTCTTCTTCGATCCCACTATTACTTGTATAGCTAGATTTTCTTTGATCAAGCCTGGGCCATTGACCTTTTTTGGTCAACTTTTTATAATACTGCCTCGTTGGTCTAGTGGTCGCAAGCGCAAACGTTGAGCACGAAGTCCTGGGTTCGATTCCTGGGTCGGGTATTGGGCTTTTCTGTCACGAATTTCTCAGTATCAGCCACGGAGTCTGGATTTGTGACCGATTGGCAATAGGCTCGCCTCTACTACATGGAACTTAAACATAACTGGCGAAATGTGGGTGTACTATTAGGTACACCTTTGCCTAACCCGAGATTACAGGCGTGATATCATGTTTTAATAATAAAGATAAGTTTTTAACGCACTTTACTTATTTTATTTTTCTAAGTTATCTCTAAACATATTAATATCAAACGAGAAAATAATACAAAATATAACTAAGCCTTGCGCCCAATGAAATTACTATCGGCAAAAATGGCGAACAACATTTTCAAGAATCCTTTATTACATTACTACTCACTTTTGTTTAAAGTAATTCTTGTATATGTTACGGCTAAAAGCCGAAGTAACTAAGTAGTTTAGGTGCGCCTGGTAACAGTTTGTTATAATGCAACCAATTTAGATGTAGCGCTCGCCGACCGCTACCGCGGCACCGCTCGCTGCGCTCGCTCGGCTCGCGCGCGTTTGGTCACAGTTCTAACCTAACCTAACATAATCCAGTTGGTCGGTGTGTCTTAGCAATAAAAAAGGATAGTTACCGGCCGCACCTATGTATAGACGGCTAGAACTAGGTGTAACCTTACTTATCCGGCTAGATCTAGGTGTAACCTTACTTCGGCTTTTAGCCGTAACATATGCACAAAGAATCAGCGGTTTTTGGATTGTTTGTCTTTGAGTGAATTTAAGATATTTTAAATCTAATTTACCAGAAGTAATAATTTAGGCAAATAAAAAAAGCCAGCGCCAACTAACCTAAAGGTTTGAACGATATAAATGGCTATCATCATCATCACTGTATATTTTTAAATCTCTAAAAGCTTTACATTTTTTTTCGTCCAAAATATAAAAGTCGTGACGAAAATAAATATAGAGCAAAAATTGCTCAAGTACCGTTAAAAAGAATGCTCAGATTATCATAGCCATTTCTGTAAGAAATATGATCAAGGAAAAGATACGTAAAAATACTAAAAATATAGCCCATGAAAGGACAGGCTATAATATCGACAATATCGTATTGAGGACGTAAACGAAATGTAGGTATCGGTACTTCAATTTTAATATCACTAAAAGCTTTACGTATGACTTGTAAAATATTAAATGTTAAACGAGGGCAAAATGGAAAAAAACAGCTTTTAAAATTGGTATGCAATATGCTTTCAAAGTTTACAATATGTTTACGACTGAAATAATATATTCAATGTAAAATTAAAACCATAAAAATTATGCTCAATAAAATAGCGTAACCAAATACGTTGATTATCAGAATAGTATAATCTTTGTTTGCGTGAAATATGGTACAGTCCATTATAAGTATAAGGTTCTACATATTTTGCTTACTATAATTCAGCGTACAAACCGTTACAGTTCAATTATACTATACTACATCACTAACAATTCCATGATAAGGGCCAATTCTCACGAACCCAAAAGATACGCAAACGGACATAAAATCAAAACACGCCTGTCTAAAACAAAAGTCCGCAAAAATAGGCCGCCTTGTAAAGATGGCAGACGTAAAGTTTGTGTAGATCGATATTAATGGCTCGCAACAGGTGCGCCGAGGGAGCGGGGCCTGTACGCCTTCGTACACGCACTTTTGTAAACAATCCCCCGTATTGTGTAACAAGCTTGTAATATCGCGTTATTGGCCTGTTTATACTTCCTTATACAGGTAGTTATAGTATGTCTATGTAAATGAAGAACCCAATTTAGCTGGTACATGCGTATAGCTGCTGTCGACATTTGGCTTAATCAAATTCTGAGTGGCAGGCAGTGCAGTATTACGCAGTAATTAACGGAGCGTAATTACATGTGCGTTCCAGACTGGTAATATAGCTTCATGTATTCATGTGTAATATTATCACTCGCGCTTGTTTCGCATGGCTTGAAAGACTAGAGAGAATATCGTGTTTTTTTGTGTATATTACATAAATAAACCTTTCGGAATGTCAAAAAATAGTGGACTGCATCAAATTCTGGAGCTAGTGGCTAAATAATAACAGCCGCTCGGGTCGATCTTTAGGTTAAGCTATGCTTGCCTAGGTTGGTCTGTGGATGGGTGACCACCCATTACATACCGAGCTTCCTCCGAGCCTCGGGAAGCACGTTAAGCCGTTGGTCCCGGCTCTCATTTGTAGATCTTTGACATTCGTTACAGGTAGTCAGTGGCCCAAAAAGTCTGACAACCAGTCTTACCTAGTACTAACTGGGTTGTGGAGGTCAGATAGGCAGTCGCTACATGTAAAATACTGGTATTCAGCTGCATTCGGTTAGACTGGAAGCTGACCCTAACATAGTTGGGAAAATGCTAGGCAGATGATGGTTACAAGAAGACTTTAATCTATATCTATACATATAATAAGACAGTAAAAAAACTGTGTCTGTACATTGAATATACTAAAAAAAAAAAAATTGAGGGGGGTTTAGAAACAGTAATAGAGCACGAATCCAAAAAAAAAAATCTGTCTGTTTGTCTGTTTATCTGTTTGTCTGTTTGTCTGTTTGTCTGTTTGTTTGTACACGCTAATCTTCGGAACTACTAGACGGATTTGAAGGATTTTTTTTTTGTTGTATAGGTATTAAGTCTGGGCAACATATAGGCTATAATTTATCTTGGAAACTTGAACACCTGATGCAGAACCGCAATAGAATAGCTAAACTATAAGAGATACAAAAATGGTACCATAGCAAAAATTGTTCCACGTGATGAGCATTTTCTGCTGAGAGAATAAATTTGAAGATCTGGAACACCTGATGTGGAACTCCAAGAGTCCAGCTACACTATAACATATATAGGAATGACGTCTTAGCAAAAATTGTTCAATCTGATGACCACTCTCTGTTGATTTATAAAAATCGAAGATCTGGAACACCTGTTGTGGAACTCCAAGAGCCCAGCTACACCATTACACATATAGGAATGACGTCTTAGCAAAAATTGTTCAATCTGATGAGCACTCTCTGTTGACTTATAAAAATCGAAGATCAGAAACATCTGATGTGGAAATCAAAGCTATCACTAATTTCACTGTATAATTATAAAATAACATAAGCTGGGAGTACCTCCACGCGGTGAAGGCGGTAACAGTTTAGGACTGATATTTGATGACGACGGTATATCATTGACTTGACTCTACTGGACAAAACTCCTATTTTTTTTTTTTTTTTTATCGAATAAATATGCCTTCGGGCTTATGTTATTTGAGTGTTTGAGAAAGTTTTGAAAGATTGAGGACCATAAGATCCCAAGAATCTACCGAAGAACGTCAGGAGAGACTTGATGCTGTTCGAGCACATCAGGTTTCAACTCGCTCCGTGGAAACCTCTTCCTCTCTTCTCTTCTCTTCCTCTTGGATAACGAAGCACGCCTGCGTTCTCAGCGTATTTACGCATCTACATCCAGGTCTCTAGAGAACTGTGAAGAATATGATGCGCGACTGACCGCTGATCGTGAACGTCATGCATTGTCTCGCGAATCGGAGACGTTCACGGATAGAGAATTACGCTTGAGTTCCAAGCGTATCTACGCATCGACTTCCAGGTCTCTAGAGACAAGTGGGGAAAGTGATGCGCGACTGACCGCTGATCGTGAACGTCACGCATTGTCTCACGAGTCGGAGACGTTCACGGATAGAGAATTACGCTTGAGTTCCACATCGACTTCTGACTTACAAAAATGAAAGATATGGAACGTCTCGAATCGTCTCGCGCATCCCTTTGTTTTCCCGTCCCCCTCTTAGAATTCAACATCAGACGTTTCAGATCTTCGATTTTGACGGCCCCGTTGTCGCTGGCATAAGCAACAGGATCCGCGTACGAAGTCGCGGGCAGAAGCTAGTTTATAATATGTACGGATTGATGATCAAATTCTGTTGCGAAATTACAAGAAGACTTATAACATGTACCGATATGGATGCTTTTTCATATTTAAAATTGGTGGTTCCTAAAAGATTTTGTTCTATTAGCACTTTATATTATATGCATTGGCTAAATACAGCTCACGTGGAGTCAAAACATTTAATCATTATTCAGCCTATGAATTTGAGAAAATATATCCAATTCTATACACATTTTATTTACACAGTCCCTCCCAAAACTGCGTCCCCAAAAACCTCCTTTGACAATATTGCGATGTGTGGTCACGTTATTAAAAATGGTGGTTTGCGGCTGAAAGGCAGACATAGGATCGATATTAATGCGCCCGCAACAGGTGCCTGGGGCTAGCGGTCCCTAATGGGCTCGTGTATACGCACTCCTATAATGAAAGTATTTTTATATTGCCTGCGAATACAATGGGGTGAGGGGTGGGGGGAGGATCGTTTGGGGAAATTGCGTATGGATATCCCTGAACTAACCCTACCTTTCTTCAGAGATATTGAACTGCGTGTTTGACAGTACGATGTTGATTTAGGTTTCTAATAACATCCAGCCTGCATAATTACAACGCGATGCCATTTTGGCATGTTATGAATATCTTCTTAAGGAAGGAGTCGAGCTGGATGGAGCAGGGTAAGAGTGAGATGAGAGTAGCCAGGGCTCAAATTAAATGGCGTGCAATTGGAGATGCCGACTTTCGTGAAGCGTTAATTTATGAGTAGAGACCTTAACCTTTGTGGTCTTTGTGTGTGTGAGTATGTTCACACATGCGAGTTTATACTCGCATTTGGCAAAAAAAATGGAGTTTGAACCAAAGAAAGGATAGATGGACTTTTTATGAAATAATAAGGAGAAAAAAACGAGCGGAGAATAGAAGAAAAAAACATGTGGAGTTGACCCAAAGTAACATGGGACCAAAGTAGAAAGATGATGAGCACTTTCTCACACAAAAGAAGATATAAACGAGAACTGCAATAATATCGCCTATTTATAAGTAACACCAACACGTAAACTAAACTAGACCCCGTAAATTCAGTTGTAAACGTCCATTAAGTCACAAAACACTAAACCAGGCCTATTAACGGTTATATTTCACGGTAAACCGACTATGAAGGCACGCAATCTCGCCTCTCCCTCAAATTAGGGGGGTCACATTAATAATTCCTAATTTCCTTTTACCTCGGCGTATTTTCTGATAAGGCCCTGATTGGCCGTTAGAGGTCTTCTTTGTTTAAGTTAGGCGTAGGTAGCGGTAGTTGTTTCTAAGGGATGGTTTCCACTGTGTCGTGACGATAGAGAAGTCTTATTCAAGGGCTGTGTAATAATTTTTGAGTACAATAAAGGATAGCCTATCTCTTCTATATCCCGCTTCTGATGGAGTACTACAGAACTCATTTTCTATTCTAGGGATAGATCTTAAAAATAAAATTGAAGTGTCTGTTTGTAATTTCAAAATAACAGCTTTTTACTGAATGCATATGAAAGTATATACGGTACTTATAACAAAAAAAAACATTATTTTTAATTTTTGTTGGTCTGTCTGTCCCGGCTAATCTCCGAAACGGCTGGACCGATTTTGACGGGACTTTTACTGGCAGATAGCTGATGTTATAAGGAATAACTTCCTATATGCTACTTTTATTTTAGTAAAAGGATTAGAGTTCCGTGCAAAAAGAATTAAAACCTTTGAAATTGTTAACAAAATCCGATTCAAATAGGTAAGTAGTATTTATATAATCATTTCACGCGGACGAAGGTCACGGGCAATAGCTGGATTTTAACCGACTTCCAAAAGGAAGAGGTTATCAATTTGTTTTTTTTAGTTTTTTTTCATCGATTTCTTCGCCAATTGTGAACCAATTTTGATGATTTTTCTTTTATTTTTAACATAACATCTTCACTATACAATGAGAACAGGCTATTACGATACTTTGTATAATACCCACACGCCAAGTTAGCTATTACCTATGTAGGCACAAACTAAGTTTTGTACACAAAGTTACGCTACATTTACCCTCAACTTTAAGCTTATTTACAGTTCGTGTGTTGTTTTATTAGTTCACAGAATGCTGTAGATTAGGAAATAGGCGTTAGGTTATTTAGGATCGCAGAAGGATCCGTAAAAACGTAGTTTTAAAGAAAGATAAATGAGCAAATACTCTTCAAGAGTATTTAAGCTACGATCGAAAATCGAACACAGTTAAACTCGTTTTCCTTTTGCGTAGTCGGATGAAAATTTAGAGAAAAAGATGTCATCATCTGCCTAGTCTTTTCCCTGCTATGTTGGGGTCGGCTTCCAATCTAACCGGATGCAGCTGAATACCAGTACTTTACATGGAGCGACTGACTATCTGACCTCCACAACCCAGTTAGTACTGAGTAATACGAAACCCCTCGGTAAGACTGGCTGTCAGACTTTTGGGCCACTAACTATTTGTAACTACTGTCAAAGATCTACAAAGTTTGGCGAGTTTAGAATTAAGCAACACCTCTGTATTATAATTTCATTAAATAAAGATTTAAAAAAAAAAAGATAATTTCTGAAGCACGAAAAAAGAAAAAGATAAGCCTCAATTCAATTTAATTATAACACTTAATAAAAATATGAAACGAGCGAAGTCATGACGTCCCATTGCCCAATTTCCGTAATATTAATTCCCAAAACATGGTAATTCGTCAAAAAGTTTTAAATCTCATTATCTCGATGCAGGCTTAAAGTTGAGCAGCGTACCGGATTCCACCGTGTATTACGTGGTGGATTATGAGATTGTCAGCATTCAAATATTTCCACATTTTTAGGCTTGTTTGTATGCATGAAAGACGGCTAGAAATTCTGGAGCAAATTCCACAAAGGTGAACGAAATTGTGCTTTGTCCCAGTAAGTAGTTTCTTTAAATTGTCTGAACTAAAGCTGAAAAAATCAATTGCTAGGTAGTTGGATTATGATTATCTTAGATAATGATTTACAACTACATTACTAAACTACACCTTGGAACAGCGATAGCATTGGCTAAGTACAAAAGATCAAATTATCTAAAATATTATGTAATTTTATATTTATCTAGTTTTTTGCGGAATTAGGCATTTTAATGTTATAAATTTGCTGAGAATAAAAGATCAAATTATCTAAAATGTTTCGTAATTTTTATATTTATCTAGTTTTTTGCGGAATTAGGCATTTTACTGTCATGGATTTCAACATTAATAACGCTTGATTCCACAACTTCATCATTTTAGCTGTAAGGCGTCCACCGCTGGACATAGGGCTCCCACAAAGATCGCTACTGAAACACAATTTATCAAATTAAACATGATCACGCCTGTTATCCCCGAAGGGTTAGGCAGTTATACCCATCGACCGGGCACAAATCCAGACTCTGTGGCTGCTACTGAGAAATTCCCGATGGGAAAACCCTATAACAATTTGCCTGTCCTGAGAATCGAACCCAGGACCTCATGCTCAACAGTCACGCTTGCAACTGTTAGACCATCAAGGCATTCATTATAATTTATCAAATTGTAATACAAAAACAAGCTCATTTTAAAGTACCTACAGTATGGCCAACAATTAATGAATAAATAAGAATGCCATCTACACTCCTCCCTCGTTCTTTGAGTTAATTGGAATTATTTTGAACGCGAGCACGGCAAAATTAATTTAAGAGAATGTACTCAAAGGCTGGACGGTAAACGTAATGGAATTTTACAGCATTATTTCTCCAAAACACGGAAAGAGAAGAAAGGCAAGAGAGCCTCTACCATGCGTAAAAGATTAAAAAAGAAAATAAACTTTCCCTGTCAAAGATTCTGTATTAACTTATGAATGTTTTAATATTTGCGCTTTCCTTTGCAAATTGTTTTAGAGTGAGCGTCTATGCCAGTGAACGGAAGGAAAGTAACGGACACTAGCTCTTTGCCTGTAATTGTTTTACACAGTAATATTAATTGTTTTTGACTATACAGCTCTTAAATGTAAGGTATCATAAAAACTGACATAACTTCTTCATAAAATAATAAAAGAGAAATAAATAAAAGAAACTTGTTTTATGTATGGACATAGATCAAATTAATATGAGTGAATGTGAATTATTATTTCCTTTATTTATCTTTATACATATTTTTTACATTTTTAAATATTATCTACAATGTACTATAAAAAAACATTTAAAAATATAAAAAATAGTAGCCCACCAGCATCGGGAACAGGGTCCGAGCTACCGGTGGTCAGGGCTCTTGAGAGAGGAACCTCCTAACAATACGCGCCGTGTTCAGAAGTACTGCTTTCTGAATCAAGCGCTTGATCCAGCTGCCAAGCGAGAGCCTCCTCAGATGTTGGTCGAGGCTCTTGGCAATTAAGCCATTGGCTGACACGACTATCGGTATAATGACTGCTGTACTCACGTCCCACATGTCGACAACCTCGCGAGCCAGATCTAGATATTTGAATTGTTTATCTTTCTCTGCTTTCACGAGGTTCTCGTCATGCGGGACCGTTATATCAACAATCATTGCACGACGCTCCAATCGATCTATCACCACTATGTCAGGTTTATTGGCAACAATAGTCCTGTCAGTGATGATAGATCGATCCCAATACAACGTGATATTACCATCATCGAGAACTGGGTCGGGCGCATACTTATAGTATGGCACTTCTGATTCCACAAGGTTGTACTTCAAAGCAAGTTGCTGGTGGATAATCCTGGCAACGAGGTTGTGTCTATGCAAGTACTCTCCGTTAGCCAGACGAGAACACCCAGAAATAATGTGTCGGATCGATTCTCCCGGACGGTGGCATGCCCGACATATGTCAACCGTGCCATCCTTCAATGTGAATTATTATTATTAGTAACTTATTTGTGTTAATGTTGTATTCATTTGTGTGTGACTTTGTATCTATTATTAATTACTAAATGATGTATGACTATTGATGTTTCTTATAAATGGGTTATGAATCTGAAATTAATGAATTTTAATTTAATGTAAGTATATTGAGTTCAGGTGTCACTTGGGTTGGGAGTCACTGTCAGGTGCTGGGGTATATTTCAAAATATCAAACTGTACATAGGTACCTAAGTCAGTAAATTGTATAAGAAAAAATAAGAGTTACATGTGAAAATAACGTCTTATACCCAGCTATTCATATGTAACGTCTTCCACCAAATCGAATCAATCCTCACAGCTCATTGACCAATAGAAATCTTAACACGTTTGCTCTTTCATCCATTTCTTTACTTAAGCTTTTATTTTTGTTTGTGTCCTTTTCTCTTTTTTGTTCGTATATTTTTCATGACTATTTTCCTCGTTTTATTAAAGGGTGTTGAAATCATAATAGTTCTTATATTGATGTGATAGGCACGTGGCTTAAAATACAGTTTAAAATTAAAACTACGCAAAAGGTTACTCCCGGTAGCAAGTTCCCTAGGTACTTGATAAAAATGTAAAAATACATTATACATCAAGTATGAATTTATTAAAAACCAGTATCATTCATAGGACCTTTCTGACTTCCATAATCCAGTTGCTGGGTAATCCTCTAGGCAAGAGTGGCTAAGGGCTGATTTTTTAATAGTTAGATAACTTTTATCTGAGGAATAATAATAGCGGTTTGACATATTTCCTATAGATAAGCTGTCAAACCGCCATTTTTATTCTTCAAATAAAAGTAGAGAAGTTGAAAAATCAGCCCTTAGTGATTTATTGAGTGCAAAATATTCTGTGTGAACGAATACGTATTTATATGAAACATGATGATCAAATAATTAAAAAATTCGAAATTTCTACATATTTTCAAATTCGTAGATTAAAGTGTTAAATATCTCTACTCCATGTTCGCCATTAAATAAAATCCGATAGTTTTCACTTTAGACTTTAGTCCAAACCATATAAAATGCAGTAGATAGTGATAATTGAATTAGAAATAGCACACGAACATGAAGGTCTATAATCAACCTAGGCACGCGATTTTAGGATCTGAAAAAATAAAAATATTGATGTAAAACGGAGTGAATAAAGGAGAGTGGCCATACCCAACAAATAATGAAATGATGGATGAATTAATTAAATGTGAAAATTAATGAAAAACATGACCTTATTTATATTGATCAATAAGAGAGGGTAGGGTGTCTAAAGGTACATCAATTAATTATAGGTGCCTCTCGTCTCGTCTCGTCTGTCTGTCTTTATATATCAACATATATTTTTGTGTTGTAACCATGTTATTTTCTAAATTTGATATCGCTGGCACTTTTGTTTACATAATATACAATCTTTCTTTTCCAGGTAAAGCTGACTCACATTGAGGGAACTGATGTAATCGCCTGTCTATCGATACATATAGTACTTCATTTTAACTATACTTAGAAAGAGGTAAGCTGGCATAATCGTCACGGCCAGAAAGTTGTGTTATTGTGATAAAAGTGAATGAGTATTAAAAAAAAATGTATCTTTGGGAAAGTTGTTTGTTATCATGAGTACAAACAAGTGTTTAAGTATCGGTCACTAATTACCAGTCACCCTATATAGAGAATAAGACGGCACCGTCGTCGTCCACGACGTGCATTAAATGTCTCATGCAATGTCGTTGCATAATATGTAATTAAGGCTGAGATTGATTAACAAGACGTAGTCATATCCGATGGAAAGTTCACGCTACATCCATGTTATGTCCACTCAGTGTAAACCGCGGCTTACATTTTCATTTTACAATACACAAGGATTAATACGAGCACGAGTCTATTGTTTGCTGTTATTATAAAGCCAGCGATACATTCATAGCCAGCATTTTAATACCCCGCATTTAGGCCAGGACTGTGATTAAACTCTGGGCGTACAGTCACGGACAACTTTACGTATACACTTAGTAAAATCAAAAAGCGATTTTTTTCTAACAATTTTATTAAAATGGTATAGTAAATATCTCGATATTTTCAAACCTATCTTTAGGAATTATTTTAATAGCTATTTCAAGAGTTACTAGCTTTTGAATTTGTAAAGGTATATGTTACGGGTAAAAGCCGAAGTAAGGTTACACCTAGTTCTACTTATATTAGTAGCTACTTAGGTGTATCCCCGACCAAATCGATTAGGTTAGGTTAGCACTGTGACAAAACGCGCGCGAGCCGAGCGAGCGCAGCGAGCGGTGCCGCGGCAGCGGCCGGCGAGCGCTACATCCAAATTGGTTGCATCAAAACTCCAAATTTAAATTTCTTTTAGGTATAGCTGGCTGGTAGAACTAGGTGTTACCTTACTTCGGCATTTAACCGTAACATATACATATATAAAATGCTCGCGACTGTACAGCGTCAGTTTTCAACCGTGACGGTTCCTGCACGGTTATTACGACCATGACTCAGTACCTTTGAGCACGCGATCCGACAATAACGCGCAGAAAGAATTAGCTATTTTTCGTTTGCAAAAAAAAGATAAATAAAAGCCCGGCTTTTATCGCGATTTTACGTTAGTCTGCGTTAGTTCTTTACGTTCGCGAAATGTTTTTGGCCTGCTCCTTGGTAGTTTTATTTATTGCTGCGTGTATTTATTTCGCTCCGGGGACTGGGGGTCCTGGCTAAATGGGAAACTTTGGACGCAATTCGAATAGTTGGTTTTTAGTGTAAATGCACCCAAGAGGGTGAAGTTCTGGGCTATAAATACAATGTCACGCCCCTTGAGAATTAAGAGGAATGAGGTAGTATCATTTTAGGCAGTTAGCTATTGATGTCAGGCTGAAATCTATTTATACACTACTTAGCACGTACTTTGGATAAGCGTCACTGTCACTGTCACAAAACTGTCAAACTAAAATAAGATAGATTCTGGAACTCGTCTATGTGACGTTTAGAGATATCGACCTCAGTCAATTGAGTACTATCTACAATTAAACTGCTATATCGGCCATTTTTATAGTGTAGTGGATATTTCAAAATAATCATTTCTTCAGTAGTCATCATCTGCCTAGCCTATTTTCCCAATTTATTGGGGTCGGCTTCCAGTCTTACCGGATGCAGCTGATTACCAGTATTTTACATGGAGCGACTGTCTATCTGACCTCCACAACCCAGTTAGTACTGGGTAATACGATACCCCGTGGTAAGATTGGTTGTCAGACTTTCGGGCCTCTGACCTGTAACGACTGTCAAAGATCTACAATAATTTCTTCAGTAGTTAAACCAAATAATTTAATCATAGCTATTTGCTTCCTCATTTAAAAAGGACAGCAACACGACTGACATTTGATATATGGGAAGTAGGTAACAAATAGAATTAAAAGGTCGAAGCAATTCACTTAATCGGGGTGAATAACTTCTAAAGGGTGAAAAAGAGACATGGAAAATACAAATTGTTAGTAACTTCTATTTGAAGAAGGTTCCAATTTATCAAATGGACGGACTATAAACCTACATGTAGGTATGTTGATGAACAACATTTGTGTGTTTAATTGATATTAAATAGAATAATCTTTATTTGCGTGAAATATGGTACATTGAGGTGTTAAAGATAAATAGGTTCTACATATTTCGCTTACTAATTCAACATGCAAATATTGTTATATATAAAAACTAATCTAACAATTAAAGTTAAGATAAGCAAGCGTTACAAATACAACAAAAAAAAAAAGTAAGTACCTATTAAAATGTCTGTTAAACAAAAAAACTAGTATTTCAATAAAACCAGCGTTAATCAGCGTTCGATGATGATAATAATTCTCTACTTTAATCCTTTATTGGAGCCCGTATCTAAATAACAACAGCCGCTCGGATCCATCCTCAGGTTAAGCGGCGCTTGCCTCGGTGGTCTGTGGATGGGAGGCCACCCATTATATACCGAGTTTCCTCTGTGCCTCGCATTAAGCCGTTGGTCTCGGCTGTCATTTGTAGATCTTTGACAGTAGTTACAGGTGGCCCGAAAATCTGACAAGCAGTCTTAACAAGTGGTATCGTATTCCCACTAGTTACTGGGTTGTGGAGGTCAGATAGGCAGTCTGTCCATGTAAATACTGGTATTCAGCTGCATCCGGTTAGACTGAAAGCCGACCCCAACAGTTGGGAAAAGGCTCGGCAGACGACGAATTCTTTATTATAAGTTTGTCTGCTCAGCATGAAAATTTGTGATTACCAGGAATTCTATCAGAAATTTCTCAGAAGCAGCCTAGTTCTGTATTTTGCCCTAATACTATCCTTATACTATTATAAATGCGAAATTTGTTAGGATGGATGTATGTATGTTTACCTATTACTCTTTGACGCAAAAACTACTGAATGGATTTGGATGAAATTTGACACACAAAGGTAGTTTATTACTTGAATTAACAATAGAATACTTTATATCCCGGTAGTGCGATACCGTGGAACAATTACCGAACTCCACGCGGTCGAAGCCGGAGCATGAGCTAGCGTTTTTCAGAAAACAGGTAGTTTCCCAACTAAATAAAAAAATTAACAGTAAATTCACCTTTCCGTGCAAAACACATCAAAATTTAATCTTGCGAAGTCGTTCGTGTAAATATTACATTAAATTACAGAATTACGGGATTACGCCGCGGTACTGAAAAAGGTTTTGTTACTCAAATGACGTCAGACCACATAGTGACGTCATGAATGTGTACAAAATTTAATTAAATGTGTACCCACCTACCTATATAATTTGCTGAAATGCCAGGGAAGCCGCAGATTACACAGATTTTGACACTGTTAACCGTAATTGCTGATGCTGTTGATATTAGCATAGGTACGCATGATTCGTTTATGATGTTCCCAATGCTGGGACGCACACCTTTTCTCTGTGAGGATTCCGAGCCAGTAGATGTCAAAATGTGTCAAATTTTCGACATTAGGACATACCTGTTTCGTCTTGTAACCGTTTTGAGCTTAATCCTTCATTTAATGTTAACATGAAATCGTCCCTCTCGCGAATCTAGAATTTGCCACAAGTCGCATTAAAGAATTTGCAAAAAATGATGCGATTATTAACACGATTGTATCTGAAAGACGTCTTTTGCTGCTTCTAGACCTCACCGGCCCGCTGCCTCTCATTAGTTCAAACCATTATAAAATTTATTTGGTAACCATAATTATTTTTCCAAACGGCTATGTGCATTTCTCAGTTTATTTCTTCTCAATCAGACTGAAAACGTAAAGACTTCCTCTCGACTGATCTCGTTATACATATAATCCGCTGGCTTCAGCTGCGTATTGGATATGTCTACGGTACATTGGATTGCCTAACACATCTTGACTGTTCGTGATATCCTAGTACCGTTCTCTTACTATGTCAGATGCATACTAGTAATGTTGACTGTATTATATTCTAGTGTAGTATTTAAAAGAATATTTTTCTTTATTGCACACAAAATAATAAAAAATACACACAAATTGCAATAATATAGCTTTGTACAATGGCGAGCTTAACCAATAATTGTTATTGTCTATAAAAGGAGAGGTATTGCTGGACCAATACCTCTCCTTTTTTCCATAATTATTAACTGAAAACTGACAAAATAAAACCACTTACCAGAATTACTTCGGCAGACTGCACTTAATTTTCTCTCCCTCATAACGAAATTTCTTGTGAACCCGGTATTGACCTATTTTGCACCAATGCAAGCTCAGTACGAACACTCTTAGCGAAGCCATTTTTTGTGCAGGAGGCAGGTGGCATCTGCCTGCACTTCAGCCGTTTATTTTTCAAGTTGGCAGTTAAATCAATAACAGTTTAATAAAACGAACCAACTTCTTTAATTAGTTAATAATTTGAGAGTAGGTACCTATGTCGGATATGTCAGGATTTATTCCGATGAGACATTGACTGTCGCACTCGCCTCGAGCTGAACATCAGGGCTCTGTAGAAGCACGCTGTGGTGACAGACGTGTAAGTACGTTGCGTGATGTCACCACCGGCGCACTTCTGATTCATTTCATGTACATAATAACGTCCGGATCCGATACATATATTTTGTTATTAGTCTGAAAGCTTTCCTAAAATGTAAAAAATATAAACAAATACTTTTAAATTTGCCGTTGACACAACTTCAAAGGCATGACTCATTCCATCACAGAAACCTCAGAACTTCAACACTAAAACCCTTTGGAAACTCTTCATTAATACAAATTAAATGGCGGAAGGGATACCAACGTTCACCAAACAGATTGAGGACGATAGAACCACAGTGAAGGCACGGCAGCCTGGCCAGTTCAATCTACGTAATTGTGGCTACAAATTGCCATGTCGACAGATGTGCAACAGGCTTCGTGTCTCCATGAAACTCACTTGTTTGCATGGAGCGTATCTGCATTGGTAATGATCTATTGTAAATAGAAACAAGGGATAGCTTTAAGTGAATATACGGAAATGAGGAGGGAAATAGAAATGACGAAGACAATAAAGAAAGTATAGCGTAGAAGCCATTTAATGAGAAAAAGGACTACTATTCCGTTGAATGCGTTTGATGAACATAAATCGAGCTTTCCACACTTTGGTGCAATGTCTGATCACCTTTACATGTTAGTTATGTATTGTTTTTTTTTCAAGACGTTGTTTTTACGTTTGAGTTTAGTAAAAATACACTTATTTACATTACAGTATAAATCCGAGTTGTAGAACTAAGTTTTTTTTTATAGTTATTTTATTTTTTAATGACGTGTTCGTGTCCGCAACTCCACGATCAAGATGCTCATTTTGAGTACAGCATTTTTCTATTACAGAATTACCTAAACGCATTACTCACATGCAACAAAAACGCACTCAACCAAAAAGATAAAACACAGGAGTAGATAAGTGACTAACAGTGGCACTAATCCGCAGAAATTCACACTAAAACGTGTATTACCGCACTAATTAGGCACACTGCGGTCGGTGTAAGTGCAGGCGGACCTCTACCTCTGGGAGGGTTTAACGACGGAGGCACGAATTAGCTTTGTTAGCCCGAATCTAAACGAGCGTGAGGTGTGTATTTAGGTAGGGTTACGTTTAAAGAGGTGAGTTGTGGGATGTGCTGACCTGATACCGTTGTAAAAGGACTGAGTGAGCTCTTTGTTTGTTAGGCCCGTGCGAAAGTGGGTACGATACGAGAAGGAAGAAGAAAGAAAACATAATATTTAACCCGTCGGCTTTCAAAGCAAGAGTGAACAAACATCTTGTGGGCACGCTCGTTCCATCAAAAACTTCATCCATCGCTTTTCATTAGGCATGATCGTGGCCAAGAGACCAGGCCCATTTTGAATTAAAGAAAAAAAAATGTTGCAAGGACTTGACGCATTACATAACCAAAACATACATAAAGCAAAACAAATATTGATTAAACAACAGGATGGAACAAAATAATTGGCAACTGTACGTTGTGACTGCCACAAGAAAGGTTTGCGCTGGTAAAAGAGGAAAGGTACCTCAAAATATTGATTTCATGGAGTTTCTTGCTCATTCTACGCCGTATGAAACTATGTATGCGAATAAGCAACTAGAATGAATTTCATTCCCATGTAAATTACATTAATAAGTGCCTTTTACTTTGCGGTCGTGTCATCACCAGATTCATCTAGACGTGTTTGCCATATCACGTTTTTGTTATGCCTCATCGTCGTCTGCCTAGTCTTTTCCCAAAATATGTTGGGGTCGGCTTTCAGTCTAATGGATGCAGCTGAGTACCAGTATTTTTCACGAAGAGCCTGCTTATCTGACCTCCACAACTACAACCCAGTAGTTGGGTAATACGATACCCCTTAGTAAGACTGGATATCAGATTTTCGACTTCTGACTACTGGTTACGACTATCAAAGATCCCCAAATGACAGCCGGAACCAACGGCGTAACGTGCTTTCCGAGGCACGAAGGAACCTCGGTATGTAATGATGGTCACCTATCCACGGACCAACCTCGGCAAGTACGGCTTAAGATTGAAGGTCAACCCGTGTGGTTGTTACTATTTAGCCACGAACTTCTATTTAGATTTTGTTACGCCTATGCAATACAAATAAATGCGGGTCTAATCACTAAAATAAATATTTGCATATGGGATAAATGCAAATAACCATCAGTGATTTAGTTAAATATTTTAACAGTCAGATAGTTTTGTATAGTCTCTATTCACGTGTGTGATGACGTGAAGCGTGCAACGTGATGCAAACTGCGCATCACAGTCACACATGACTTCACACAAACCCAACATCGCATAGAAACCCAACAACACCTATTAGCCAGTACCCACACACAAAAGCCGTCTCTTCGGAGGATCTTTCCTTTTTAACCGAGGATTTTTTTCCCTCTCTTCATCAATCCAGGAGAACATCTTTCTCCTGGATAGGGACTACAGTGGCCAATCTCCAAATTTCTTAACCTTTTGCGGGCCCAGGTTGGCCGATGTAGAAATAATCTGGCCAAATGGGGTATCATCGACCTGTCCCAAATAAATATCAGTGTGGAGCCTCTTTGCAGGATTTGGCCCACCTCCTTTCTTGCCCATCCTGCACAGCCACCTGCACCTTCCAGGATTCAAAAGAAGGCAACAAAAATGCTGTGCAGGTGGCTATATACTGGTCGGGGAGTATTTGAAATGCGAAGAAGTAGAACCGAGGATGAGGAACCTTACAGTCTGTTCCTCATAATTATATATATATATATATATATTTTAGTTAGCCTGTATTGTCCCACTCCTGAGCAAGGCCTCCCCCCATTCCTTCCACTTCTCACGATGGTGTGCGTCTTCTCGCCAACTCGCGAGTAAGCCAGCCAAAACGTCCCGTCATCTTCTCTTCGGTCTACAGCGACCCCGTCTAGCTGTTTCAGGGCTCCAGTCTTGCGATATTCGGGCCCACATCTGTGCCTGGCATACGGCAGACATGGCCTGCCCAGACCCATTATTTTGAAACTATAAACATTATATTCATGTTAATAGCCGTCCTATACTTTTCACCCTTTCATAATATGAGGAAATCTACGTAAACAAGGCATGTTTGTCGTGTAATAAAAATGTGAATAGACTCTGATGGCGGCCTTGCTCCACAAAACAAATAAACTACACGTTTTATTCCCCTAAAACATTCCTGAAACAAACATCGCACTCACTCAGATTTATTAGGTCAACAGACGTAGGTTTATATGCTATACAATACTATATATCTGTTGTTTACTCACGTGCCTAGAACTGGGCTGATGAAGACTGAAATATTTTATTTATTTCTAAAGGTATTCTGGCTACAGAATGAGGTCAATTTCATAGATTAATTTTGATCTCCTTACTGATATTTAGCATAATATCAGAGAGGTTTCGGTCTTTCAGCGAACATAGAGAGAGAGTTATGTAATAAGAAGAACGCACTAACCCCAAACAAATTGGATTTGGGGTAAGAGATAATTATCATCATCATCTTCCTGCTCTTGTCCCATTCTACTTGGGTTCGGCACAACACGTTTTCTTCTTCCATTCTCCCCTGTCAGACGTCACAGCATCATTTACTCCTTTCTCTTTCATATCATTCCTTACACAATTCATTCTTGGCCTTCCGGAGAGGAAGGCCAAAAATGAATTGTGTCTCTCCATCGATCAACATTAATATCTATCACTTTATTAGTAACATGCGTTTCATCCCTCCTCATTACATGTCCATACCAAGATAGACGATTTCCTTTCAATTTTTCTGTAAAAGGCGTTAAAATCCATGATCTAAATTATCCAAAATAAGAATCAGAAAATGGTAATTAAAATAAGGATTCAACACCCAATTAAATAGCCTTTATCAAGCTTCACCAGCCTTAAGAACAACAATATAACAGCCTATCAAAATGCTGAATTGTTGTCTTCATAAACAACTTTAATAGCCCATTCCGAGGATGTGACGAGGCTCTGACACGCTAAATTTCTTCAACTGACTTACTGTTGGTCCTAAAACATTAGCCACTAAAATAAATGATGTCTTGGTTATATCCATTTTGAATTTTGGACTTTAAAGTGGCCTCAATGATATGAAAGTAGTCGTACTATTAGCAAAATTACTACTCATCATCTGCCTAGCCTTTTCCCAACTATATTGGGGTCGGCTTCCAGTCTAACCGGATGCAGCTGAATACCAGTAGTTTACATGGAGCGACTGCCTATCTGACCTTCACAATCCAGTTAGTACTGGGTAATACGATACCCCTTGCCAAGACTGGTTGTCAGACATTTTGAGCCACTGACTACCTAACGACTGTCAACGATCTACAAGTGACACCCGGGACCAACGGCTTAGCGTGCTTTCCGAGGCACGGAGGAAATTCGGTATGTAATGGGTGGTCACCCATCCTCAGACCAACCTAGGCAAGTACGGCTTAACCTAAAGATCGACCCGAGCGGCTATTATTATTTAGACACGAGCTCCTCTAGCAAAATTACAACTGTACTGCATTTTAAATTATTTACGAGGAAAACTTCGGAGCGGAAGGATTGATTAAAATACACGTTCACAGGTAGTTTCTTTCATGCAAAGCTAACAGGTCAATGAACTAATAGCTTATAATCTTGGCATTGATTCCTTAGGGAATCAACTTTGGCTTGAGCGAAAACCTTGAAAGCCGTAACTTTAATTTACATTAGATCAAACACTCTTTCACATAAGTAGATACAGACACCAGCAAATCAAGCTACTACAATCTTTCAAATTTCTTTAATAGATTATCAACTTTATCACTAAAGCATTTGGTTCAAGGTAGATTGAGAAAATTTGTCAGTTTCGGGTAGGTTGACGTGCTGGCGTCTGTACGAATTTTCTCTTTACCTTCTTAAGTAGAAAGCAACGTTACTTAATTGACCGTGAAAGATAGGTCACGCTTCACTAAACGGTCACCTTTTCGGTACCTGTACGATCTCAAATTCTATCAAGGGTCCATCATATTTTCATAAAACCCTTGATAATTTTCGTGCAATAAAAACCAATTAGCCAAGGGGCCCGTGGCTAAATAATAACAGCTGCACGGTTTAATAGAAGGTTAGGCTACGCTTTCTGAGGTGGGGTCGAGGATGGGTGACAATCGCGACGAGCATACTACAATAATTGAAACTGCGTATACTTCATGACGTTCCCAGTCTGCATACAAAAATTCAATAGGATATATCAACGAGTTTAGTCATATTTTCAATTTTTAGCATTTCCTATATCATGTAAATAGGCTAGGAGGTTAACGACCTCGGCATCGATATTAACACTAAACACATGTTGCCAGCTCGCTACTTCAAAAACCTTTGCCAAATTCGTTCCTTAAATTTTATTTCCAGATGCAAATTAGTGCAAGTTATACCTAAGGTTAGTGAACCAATATTTATAAATGGTGTTCTATTTCGTTAACAGTTTTAAGCTATTTAGTTTGTTTAGAAAAAACATTTTTCAATTAGACCAAGTAGTACGAACCCTTGTTTATTACATTTATTTTGATCCCAATCATTTTGAGTAGGTATGAATATTTACATTATATACAAACTACAAATCTATAATAGTAAAAAAATATGTACAAGTATCAAAACGGTTACAGGGCGTCAAAATTCGAGTTTTCAATTATTGACGTCACCACCTTGTTTAAATTTTATTTTATTATCACTTAACGACATATAAAAGCACACTCGGTTACCTAGGTATGTTTTGCGTCACCCCCTTCCACGAATTTCCTTTACCAAACAACATCCAATTTAACAAGATTGTAGGTACCCCCCCCCCCCCCCCAGAAAACGGAACAAAACAACGTTACATGGTAAATGGCGTGAGAACGGCTCACTAACACAATATTAAGATCGATATGCGTGCAAAGCTACAGGTGCGTTTGCCGCCAGTCACCACGGTGTGCCACGTCAGCCCCTCGTTTTAGGTTGGCCTCAATACCGTTACGGGAACTCTATTTAATGAGTGTGTTTGGTGATATTGTGTTTATGTTAATATTGAAACTGAAATTTTATATTTTATAGAGTGTTGTATTTTTAGTAAAATGGCTGAAAAGAAAAATGTTTAAAGTTGAAGAAATCAAATTATTTGACTCAAAATTGAACATACAGAAAGGCCAAATAACAGCTGACGATTTTTTTGTCAGTTCAAACTATAATTTGTCACACGACACTTCAATGAATGACTAAGTAAAAGCGCTCTATTGTATTTAAAGGGATTGGTTGGTTCAGAGGCCGAGCGTTGTAATTTATTATGTACGTTAATACGTACATAAAATTATGAATTAAAAAATATTTTGTGAAAATGCACTGAAAAGACAATAATAAACCTTGGAGTAAATGAAAACGAAAAAAAAAATAGTTTTTATTAAAGCTTGTCGAGTAAAGTTTTTGTTTTCCTTTTCTATTCACGCGACAAGCTTTTATGAAAACTATTATTTTTAGTTTAATAATGTATCGTCACCAGTACCATAGGTGTGTGCAAAATTGCAGTTCAATCGGTTGGGGGGAACTGGTTTGAAATTAAGCTGCAAGATTTGATCAAAACATACTAACAAACAAACTAACTAACAAGGCAAGTTCAATAACAGCTTATAAAAAGACATCACCCTGTGAAAACGAGAATAACCTTCAAACTTTATTCCAAAACTAAGATTCCTAAAACCTAACCTAAACCTTAATTACAAAAACATTTTCTAACCCAGTAAACTCCGCATTCCGGACAAAAAGATCGATTAACGAGTAATTAAAGTTATTCAGGTCCGTACTTATTATCTAGGTGGAACTATCTCACTGACCCGGCAAAGCTTTTCAATTAATTTCCAGCGTAAAGATCAACGCACAGTTGTAAGCACTGCACGGTCTCAGCATTGCTCCAACTCGATCCGTTCGGGATTCTGGCGGAAAAAATCAGCTGTCACATACTTTCGTCCAATACATTTGGGTCGAGTTACCTGCTCGACCCAAATGTATGGGACGAATGTGTGGGACAGCTGATTTTTTAGTAGGAGTATGTAACTCGATCCAAATGTATGTGACAGCGGATTTTATTTTTCACGATTGCGATGGTGTTAGAGAACCTCATGGCTAAATAATAGCAGCCTCTTTGTTCGATATTCAGGTTAATTCGCGCTTGCCAAGGTTGGTTCGTGGATTAGTGACCACCCATTTCGTACCGAGTTTCCTCCGTGCCACGTAATGCACGTTAACCCGTTGGTCCCGTCTGTCAATTGTAGATCTTTGACAGTCGTTATAGGCAGTCAGTGACCCGAAACTATGAAAACCAGTCTTACCAAGGGGTATCGTATTACCCAGTACTAACTGGGTTGTGGAGGTCAGATAGGCAGTCGCTCTATGTAAAATATTCATTCAGCTGCATCTGATAAGACTGGGAGCTGACCCCAACATAGTTGGGAAAAGGCTAGGCTGGTTCAATTTGATTCTCTGTTCATGAAGCTGTACATTTCCAGTATAACTAGGCCTCGCTTTGTATAGATTTTCTATACAATGAGAGATCCGCATAATCTGGTTTTTATAGCTTGATTGGCCGTCGTGTGAACTATACCCTTAAATAAGACCACACTCTCCTTATACTCGCGGTATACTATAAAACTCTATACTGCAAACGCACATTTACACATGGCAACTGCATCGCCTCGGATCATGGTCAGCTTGTATAAAAATAAGCCAAGATGATACTAACTCACTCCTGTGCAGTGCTTTTAAGTGTGCGTTAACCTTAGACACTTGTGGCTAAACCCTTAATTAATTATGGACTTTTGTTACTCATCAGTTTGGAACAAGTCTTTAGAACTATTTTATGTACTAAAATATTTAAAACAAGAGGCAGATATTTAGGTAATACGACCGAATATTTATGATTACGAAAATAAAATATGACTGGCCAAACCCGAAGGGAATTGGAAAGGTACGAAGGGAGCATCTGCTGGGCAGTGGGGCAAGATAAGCTATCCTAAAAATATATATAACGAGACATGAAAAGGACATCAAGAAATAGTTGTTTTACGTAGATGCCACAGACGCTGTTGATATTACAACTTGAGTCTGTTTAGTTGTTTCACTAGAAAATACTTTGAGACGCAGCATCCATACAAACCTTCAACGCATAAATTGACCAATCAACAGCAGGCTTTTTTTTTGGGATGGGAATCATCAAATAGCCCCCCCGCTCTGGGTGGAGTGGGAGGGAGTGTCAGACTTTTACTTACTAAAACCCATCCATGTTCCTTCTTTGGCCTTTATTTTCCAGGGCCGCGGTATCTCTTTCGAACAGTCCCGCAGCCATCAACAGCAGGCTTACAATCATAATTGATTTTCTCACTCATATTGCAGAATACACATGAAAATGTTCTTCTTTTCAAAGAAATGGACAATTTTATATAAAATACTAAGCTGCTTTCAAAGTAGCGGACTACAAAGGGTAAAATAATAGAAGAGATACGTGAATATTTCATAGCCAGCTAAGCAATCATAGAAATAACTTTCGCTGAATAAAATGAAGCTGCTTCAATAAACACAAGAAGGGTTAAAGCAAAAAGGGCACTATACGTGGGGTCGACGAATGAAAATATTTTCGATGTACCCACAACTTATAATATTATGGTGAGGTAGAGGTCTCGGGCGAAAATAGAACATGCGACCTGCCTCTATATGTGAAACGTGCCTTAAGCAGGTAGAGGTAGAGGGATATTTATGTTTTATTATATATCACTCTGACTGACTGCCTCGTCGAGTGTTCGTAAGTGCTATTCGGTTTTTCCATCAGGAATTTCTCAGCAGCAGCCACGGAATCTGGATTCGTGCCCGGTTACATGGGACTTAAACATAACTGGCGAAATATGGGTGTACTATTAGGTACACCTCTGCCTAACCCTACGTAGATTACAGGCGATATTTTATGTAATATCACTCTAAGAAACGAAACATTAAGCACGGTCTTCCACAAGGAAGCATTTTAGGACCAAGTATACTTTTCTAAGTTGGATTTAGTATGCGTTTATCGCAAATCATAATTAACTATCGTTCCATTTCCATCAATCTTTTGAAGTTGACGAAGACTGAAGAGTCTTGAAGCTCCAATATAACATTTATTTCATACTAATAAATGTCTATTTTAGCACAATACAAACAAAAAGCAATCACATTGTCAGAACCAAAACCCAACATTGAAAATTGAAAACTTCAATATATACTCGTAAAGCTGTATTAAACGAGTAATGGACGCGCCTTCGGCGATCCTTCATCCCACAATATTCCAGCTGTTATTATGAAACAGATTTCGAAATACAATTTCCTCTGGATGTCATTGGAAATGAAACAGTGGATAAAATATGTCTTGCTTTGACTACAGCTCTTTAATATTGATAGCCTCCAACATGGGGATATCCAAGTCCAAAATGTAATGAAATACAATGATATTTTGTTATGTAAGTAACTCTTTTGAGATAGTTTTACATTTCATTTTCATTTGACGAATCCCTGAGATGAAATGTTGGAAGAAACTCAGAAAGTCTCTTTTAAAGTCCAAGCATTTTATTATTTAGATATGAGATGAGTCAAGTCAACGCAGGGACATCTCATGAAAGGCCTTTTGAAATAAGATCCATTGCAGTTTTGAGTAGATTCTTTACCGAGGCATTATTTCTAGGCAAACGTGTTCTATTTTGGACTAAATAATCGCTTACCATCGGTGAGATAGAGGTCAAACATCATCTTCTGCCTAGCATTTTCCTAACTATGCTGGAGTGGGTTTACAGTCTAAGTGGGTGTAGCTAAATACCAGTTTTCTACACGGAGCGACTGCCTATCTGACCTCCATAACCCAGTTACTGGGTAATACGGTCCCCTTGGTAAGACTGGTTCTTAGACTTTCGGGCCACTGACTACCTGTAAGAAAGAAATATTTTTTCAACCCTCAGTAACACGTAATATCCTCAGTAGTACGGAGGGAGGGTCACCCTATTTTTTTTTCATAATTTCACATCACGTTTCAGTAGCGGTTCATAGAACATCTGCTCTCAAAATATTAACTGTGTGGTGCAAACAGTCTCAAAGTAAACAGGTACATAAGGACGAATATAGAGACAAACAGACGAACAGGGTTTCGTTTTTGCCAAATGGCAACGGAACCCTAAAATGTTGCAATTTAAATTCATGTACAAATAAATCCGGCTAACCATCCACCAACAAATGCTCTCACGAATGACAATAATGCTTAAAAGACCAGGAAATTAGCATTCACGGATATAACGACCTTGTTTACCAGCACCAAATGCCAGTACAATATTAAAGGAAATAAAACATTTCTCTTTAGCTCTACCGCACTTGGATAAAAAGATATAATGATGACATAAATACCGACACGTTATTATGTCGTATCGTATCGTATAAAAATGGCACGGAGTAGAAATAAATGGAGCACTATGAGGTCAAAAGTCTCATAAAACTGCGGCATAACGAGTAAATTCCTGCATTGGCCTGTATTGCGACATGTGTCATTCAATTCGTTACATCAATTATTGATATCCATTTCAGTACTTTTTTTTTTTTCTTCTCTTTATTTAAAGAGGCTTGTTCAATTTGAAGATGTCGCCTTATTATGTTGCCTTTCACCATACCATACCACTTTTATCTTTTAATGTAACATAAAGCCTGTTTTCCCCAAACGGTTAGGCATGGTGAGCTTTTAGTACACCATCATTTTTTCAGTTTTGTCTAAGTCCCATGTTACAGGAAGCGCGCACCTATTGCAATGAACGGGGCACAATTCCAGACTCAGTGCTTGCCTCGTCGGTGTGTTGGTCTGAGCTAGAAATTCTAGATTCAGTTTCCAAGTCGAATATTACCATTGGGAATTTCTCAGTAGTAACCCAGGATCAGGATTGGTGCGCGATTGAAGGCGATAGCCTGTGGGGCTTTGAACATAACTGGTGAAATGTAGGTGAGGTGAGTGACCTAAGGGATAGGCCTTCAAGGATTTTAGAATAACATGATGTTTTACTTTATATGTTAAGAATTGTTGGAATCATGAGAATATTATATTAGCATTCCATTTCATCCTCCTCCATGACGAAACATTACACCACTCCCATTTCAGACTACCATAAAAGGCTATGAATACGAACACAAGACTTTATTCTTCCAATGAATAATTCACTCTGGATGAGACGCATTATATTCAATTCTATACACAGTATCCACTCTGGATTATTCCGACGCCATATTTATGGGCACTAAGATCCTGATCTGCGAATGAAGGAAAAACATAGCGGGATTATCTTTTCCTAAGTGATATAAGGAGGAAATTGGGTCCCGTCACACTTGTATGATGATAGATGTGGAGGGAAGAGGGGGAGTGAGTGATAACCTTCGTTGGAGCATGAAAGCGCTAAGTTGCTGACTATAGAGAAAGATTATTTATCATTAATGCTATTAATGTAGGCGAGTGTTTATTAGTTTGTTTGTTCTATTTGTATGAGGAGCTCGCAGCTAAATAATAACAGCCGCTCGTGTCGATCTTTAGGTTAAGCCGTGTTTGGCTAGGCTGGTCTGTGGATGGGTGACCATCCATTACATACAAAATTTCCTCCGTGCTTCAGAAAGCACGTTAAGCCTTTGGTCTCAGCTGTCTTTTACTCAACAGCTGCCAGCTGTTTTTTTCCTTTTTTTTTTGTCCTTTTTGTTGTATTTTTTGCTGTTTTTTTGGTTACAGCTGTTTTTTTTTTGTAGTCAGTGGCCTGAAATTCAAAACCAGTCTTACCAAGGCATATCGTATTACCCAGTACTAGCTGGGTTGAGGAGATTAGATAGGCAGTCGCTCCATGTAAAATACAGGTATTCAGCTGCATCCGGTTAGAATGGAAACCAACCCAGCTGTCATAGTTGGGAGAAGACTTGATGATGTCCTTTCTATTTTTATGACCTAAACCCTTTTTGGACACTTTCATCATTTGTAACGTATTCGCGGATACATTAAATGTGATGAAATTTTCATCTTAATACACTAGCTTATAGCCTAGCTCGTACATTTTCTCCTATTACTAATTCATTGAGAGTCTGTTTCTTTATAGATAAATTAATTCCAACTATTTTCTTCTTTGTCGAGTTCATGCTAGTCTCTTCGTGGATTAAAATTTCAACTTTTCTCAAGACACTATCTCATAATAAAGTAACCTGTTCCCAATGGAGCAAGTATTAACCAGCAAAAGTACACTAAGTAGAAAGTTTGTTTAACAAACTGAGTACCTTGCTATTTAAGCCCAAAAGGTTACCATAGGTACAGTCACGAGCACCAATATGTTTACACTTTCCTAAATTTAAAAGCAATTACGCTAGTTATATAAAGGGTGTAAAAAGACCCTTAACGAAGCCGAAAGGCACTTGTTTTCCCCGTCATTGCGATATTTTTTTTGTTCCGGACCATACCTGGGAACCTTCTAGTTACAAGTTTTTTTTTAAATACTACCTGTATTTAAAAAAAACTTGTGAAAAAATGGAAACTTTGACCTCCACTATCTCCGTAACTAGAAGGTTCCCAGGTATGGTCCAGAACAAAAAAAATTAACGTTTTAACTTTACTTTAATTACCTCCATGACCCGTTTACTATTCAAAGCATCCATTAACACCAAGTTTTGAGTGCTTTACATTGAGTTTTACCGTAAAACGTGATTTTTCACCCCAAAAAAAAATTCGTTTCCCAGCAATAATTTTTTGCATAGGGTGACTTAGTTTGATCTACATAATACTTGGTTGACTTGGAGATAGGATCTTTTTCATAAAAATATGAGTTCCAGAATACTATGTTCGTAATAACTTGAAATTTTAATCAGAACAGTAGAAGCAAAACGGTGTCATGTCATGGTGTTACTATACTTTTTCCGTAAATATGTTTGTATTTTTGTATATTGGCGCCTTGTTTTTATATAGTTATGTTAATTTGTATTATTTTAATTTGTATTTAATTTGTATTATTTAATGTGCTTCTGTGTGTTGTGCTATGTCTTTTGTGTGCACTAAATAAATGTTTTATCTATCTATCTATCTATCTATCTCAAAACACTTTTAAAAGTTTCTAAGTGTTTACATATTGGTGGTCGTGACTGTACTTAGCACAAGTACTTAGCATAAAGTACAGTCGCTTCGCCGTAATATGGCCTAAGAATGTTAAGCACATACATTACGGCTAAGTGTACTAAGTAAATGAAGTATGATAATTATGTTCGAGTTACTAGGTGTTGATACCATAGTAACCTTGCTTTTATGGGCCTACGTGTCAGTTTTCTTTGCTTTGTTATGTTTATTTGTCAATTAAAGTCTTTAACTAACGCCATTTATGTGTAGTTTGTAAATTAAATATGCTAGTTAATATGACTGTGTAAGGTAGGTTGTAGATATATTTTCAAATCATCAGTCTCCGACCCATCATCATCTGCCTAGCGTTTTCCCTACTATATTGGGGTTGGCTTCCAATCTAACCGGATGCAGCTGAATACCAGTATTTTACATAGAGCGACTGCCTATCTGACCTCCACAACCCAGTTAGTACTGGATAATACGATACCTCTTGGTAAGACTGGTTGTCAGACTTTTTGGGCCACTGACTACCTAACGACTGTCAAAGATCTACAAATGACACCCGAGACCAACGTCACAAAGTGCTTTCCGAGGCATAGGGGAAACTTGGTATGTAATGGGTGGTCACCCATCCACAGACCAACCTAGGCAAGTACGGCTTAACCTAAAGATCGACCTGAGTGGCTGTTATTATTTAGCTACGAGCTCCTCCAAAATCTGACCTATATCCTTCTTCATTTGGAATCGACGTAACAAATTTTTCTTCCATTCTTTAGGCATTACTCATCTTAGAAGTCAGCTATTTCTAGCCATATCATCGTTTCTCCCTTGTCTATAATTATATTGCTTCATGATTATTTGATAGAGATATTTTTACTTGATATGCTGCGCCGACCCCAAATGAATTGGGAAAAGAGCAAGAGAATGATGATGATGATGATTTTTGACATAATTTTTCCGTTTTAAGTAATAAAAGTCCCGTTTTGTGTGTCTTTCGTTACGACAGGTGTCTACTTAATGGACAGTCTAATTTACTGAACATAAACTTTTTAATCACCAAGTCTCAAAAGTAAGTTCTTAATGCAAAATTCGTGTAGAAAATATAGAAGATAAAATGTGGAAATACAAAACTGTATCAATTATTACTGGGAACACGAACCGTCTGACACTTTTAGCACAAGAGTTTGTTCTCGTTGAATATTAATTCAATTGAAGTGGAGCACAATTTAATATATTCCTAGACTACGTGAATCAATAAACAGGAGGCAGAATACTTTGTGTGACCCGTTTCTGTAATACCATGTTATGAAGACTTTTATTTATTTACTTATATTATAAGTAACTTTACGCAAAAATATTGCTGGGAAACTTTTTTTTTGGGGTGAAAAATCACGGTTTACGTTAGGACTCAGTGTAACGCACTCAAGACATTGTGCTGATGGATACATTGAATAGTACGGGGGTCGTGGAGGTGTTTAAATTAAAAATCTTACATATAAAACAAGTTTAAAAAAAAAATTGTGAAAAAGTTGGAACTTTGACCCCCAATATCTTCGTAACTAGAAGGTTCCCAGGTATAGTCTAGAACAAAAAAAATGATAGCAATAACTGGGAGAACAAGTTCCTTTCGGCTTCGTTAAGAATCTTGTTACACCCTTTATAATATTATCATAATTTTAAGAATTTATTCGTATCTATGAATGAGAGTGGTGTAAACCATTTAAATAAAATGCTATAGGATAATTGTATTTTCGATTAAAAAATCGACGCATTGGCCGCAACTCGCCTGATGTGAAGCCATGATGCAGCCTAGGGTGGAGCACCAAGGAATCAATAAGTTTGGCCGGGAACCGATCTTAATACAAACTTGAACTTTGCCTTATGAAATAGTCTTAAAGGCCAGGATCAAATTCAGCAAAAAAATGCCATGCACGTATGGGTCACGTGATAAATCAAAGATCACAGTTTCATTTTTCTTCGCAAAACTTACCTTCTATATTTTGTAATACAATATTGTTTTTACTTCTTTTCCCGTTGAATGAACTCAAATATACATACATATGTACCAGAATATTATATTACTGCTAGAAATATGATATGTATGTAAGATAGATTACATCAGATGAAATGTATGAGAATATTATACCAAGTATTAAATTCAAGTTTGAACAAAGGTGTTAAACAAACGTTGGTAACACCTATTTTGAACAATGTGTTACGCATAAATTACTAGGCAGGTATTATATTTAGTCTTGATACAGATACTAGGTTTCTGAATTATTTATTTAAAGTTTGTCTTACTCTACTTGAGCATTATAACTGGTGATAATGAAATTTAAAAGTTTTTACACGTGAGAAATGTCTAATGTTGTGGGCTACGTTTAAGGTATTGCGAAAAGTTCGACAAGTTCTCAACTTCGAATTCTCAATTCAGAAAATGAGTGCTCGTTACCAAAGAAGATCTGGATCGGCTGAACTATTCATTTCCGCCATCTTTGAATGTGTTCCACTGTTTACAACATATTATAATTTTTGGTCTCCTGTTATGAGGTAATTTTAAACGGGCCACCATAACTGTTTCAACAGCGTTTCCTAGCGAAACCCGATATTTAAAAATTAAATACTTACTACAGTACTTAATTTCACCGAGGTCTATCTTTTGAGAGTATTTTTAGGAATGAACGCGATCTCTAAATGTGGTCCCCAGATTGCATGAAGACTTGCCATTGTTCTTTAAGTAGGTATCTACCTCGATACTGTCTAGAATAGTAACTGAATTGTTGTCTAAAATGTTCTTGGTCTCAATAGTGTGCTTATAATATAAAACATCGTCAAATTTTGTTTCATTGTGAGGACAATAAAATATTGGCCTATACCTGTGGTCGCTTTTCATCGTCCCTTTTACTGCCCATCATCTTCATCATTCCCCTGCCCTTTTTTTTTTTTTTTTTTTTTTATTTATTTTTTTTTTTTACCGATGGGAAATCATCAAATGACTTCTCCCGCTCTGGGTGGAGTGGGAGGGAGTGTCAGACTCTTACTGACTAAAACCCATCCATGTTCCTTCATTGCCCTTTGTGTTCCAGGGCCACGGTATCTCTTTCGAACAGTCCCGCAGCCCCGGCAGGCTTCGGCCCTTGCGGGCCCCTTCCTGGTTGCTGACATCTCTTTGAGGCGCGCGTGGAACACGAACGCGCCGTCGACACGGCCTGTCGTCATAAGACGGACGGACGGTGAGCTAACCCATTACTCACCGTCCACAGGCCCGCGCCTACGGTGGCCGGGAGCCACCACGTGGCCCCCGACGCCCGGTGCGTCGCCCGCGGCGGCTGGGACGAGAGATTCTCTCCCTCTCACGTCCCGCCACCTCCTTCGCTAGCATGACTGCTTCGCAGAAGGAGGTGACGGCTTCCCATTCCCTCTCGCTCCGGACCATGGCCTGGACCAGGGCCGGGCGCGAGAGGTCGCCGCCGCCTATCGCCGTTACGAGGACACGGCGGAGCTCCGCCCAAGCGGGGCAGACCTCCACGGTGTGCGCCACCGTGTCCTCCGGACGATCCTCGCAATGATGGCACCCGGGCGTTTCCTCCCGCCCGATTACGTGCAGGAACCTCCCGAAACAACCGTGTCCGGTGAGGACCTGCGTCAGGCGGAAGGTGAGGGCGCCGTGGCGCCTCTCTAGCCACTCCTCAAAGAGGGGACTTATCGCCACTATTGTGGCGTGCCCTGCACTGGGTTGCGACAGTCGCTGTCTCCATGTCGCCATGAGATCGCGTCGGAAGTCTGTCCGCTGAGCGGTGATTTGCCGCGGCAGCGGAGTTTCCCCCCGACGTAGTGCCCCCGCGCGCCATTCATGCAGGCGCGCGAGGACTATCGCCTCCAGATCCCATGGCGGCAATCCGGCTAGGAGGCTCGCCGCCTCGCGGGAGATCGTGCGGTACCCCCGGATCAGCCTTACGGCTACGACCTTTTGGGGCGCGTTCAGGTAGTGCGCGGCACGCCGCTTAATTGAACGCGCCCACACCGGGGCCCCGTAAAGGGCCATGGACCGCACGACCCCCGCGTAGAGCCTACGGCAGGAGGCGTTTGGACCCCTCAGGTTGGGCAAGAGCCGCTTGAAGGCAGCCCCGGCCCGTTCCAGTTTGGGAGCCAAACGTCGGAAATGCTCGACGAAGTTCCACCGGCTGTCGAGGACGAGTCCTAGGTACTTCAAAGTCGACTCGACGCCGATGGGAACCCCTCCTACCGTCAGCGTGGATCCCGACGGTGGCGCATTCCGAGGCCCATGAAAGCTCATGGCCTCGGACTTGTATCATTCCCCCCCTGCCCTTATCCCAATTTATTTGGAGTCGGCGCAGCATGTCTTCTCTTCCATACTTGTCTATGACTCGTCATCTCAGCACTCACCTCCTTTCCAGCCATATCATGTTACACACAGTCCATCCATCGTTTCTTTGGTCCTCCTCTAGTCTTAGTCCATACCACGGTAGCCTCACAACTTTTCAGTTACCAGTGAGGGTTTTCAGACCTCCTCTTATATACACATTCCTTACTTTATCCATTCGAGTTACACCACACATCCCTCTTAGCATTCTCATCTCAGCCACATGCAATCTGCTACTATTCCTGTTTATTTAGATGAATTAATATTATAATGAAATAAAATCAACAGTCAGAGCCAAAATACTGATATCAATCTAATTGTCGCATTTCAATGGTAAAATACCAATTTAAATTAGATGCCAAATACTCGAAACTGTTGGGTTCCGATAGCGTAGACTATTCATTGAATCTGTTGTTTCAAATTGCGCTTTCGGTTAATTAAGTAAATACATTAATTAAAACAAACCCGAAACTAAACCGCAATGTTCACGACGTGTGCAGGTTATGTATTTAAATGGAAACTGGTGCAAGTGTGTGATCTGGATTAGAAGGTAGGTAATATTCAAATGCTGGGCAGGACGGGAGAATGAGGTAAGACAACTGACTAGGTGGACAAACGAATGACCGGAGAAACTTAATAACACTAGCTGTGGCCCGCGACCTTCGATCGCGTGAAATTATTATAAGAAAATATTACTTTTGAATCGGATTTTGTTACCAATTTCAAGGGTAGCCTAAGTTAGACCTTATAACAACAGCTATCTGCCAGTAAAAATCGCGTCAAAATCAGTCCAGCCGTTTCGGAGATTAGCTGGAACAAACAGACAGACAGACAATTTTTTTTTTAAATGTGTTTCTTTGTAAGTATATATTTTACGGGCAACGTGATTAACTGGGCATTATTAATAAGGACCGGCCATTATTAATAATGCCCAAGAACGTCGGGCAAAGTGATTAATTTATCACTTTGACCGGCCATTATTAATAGTACCCGACGGCCCGTGGTCCAAGTAATAATTCAGTGTTTGAGATAGCTTGAATTTATCACTTGGACCGGGCAGTATGAATAATTCCCTGGTGACCAGTCAGTTCACCAAACTTTTTTTTTTACTTTACAAGCAACGATTGGCAAAAACATTATTTGTCATTTCATCATTCTACAACAACAAGTTTACCAAATATTTCACTTAGCAAAATAAGTATCGTATTACGTATTATTTGACAAACAATTCATAATTTTTTGCATAATTGCTCTGGACTTTTCTAAAAAAAGAGAAAATAAATGAATTTTGTATTCACATTGTAAACACAGATGCTGACAGAAACCCTAACCCTAGACGGTCGACGTCAGGGGCACCCCGAGGTTCGGTTAGTTAGGTTCCTTTAAACCCTGCAGACAGAAATAGGAGCCCCGCGCAGCGGGGCTTCGTCGACTGTATTATAATTAAATGATATTTAGTAGAAACGTGATTTATCCTAATAGTTCACCTATTTTATTACTTTGCCCAAGATAGGGTGGGCATTATTCATAATGGCCGGGAATAGTGATTAATCATGCAGTTTTAATCACATCGCCCAATTGAGTCGGGCATTATGAATACAGACCGGCCATTATGAATAGTGACCGGACTTATCAAATTGCCCGTAACATATATTTTCAAATGCATTCAGTAAAAACCTGTTATTTTGATATTACAAACAGACACTTCAATTTTATTTATTTGTATAGATGACACAAAACCTCAAAATATCTACACTCAGCATTGGGTAGTCAAAGGTTGAAGAAGAAGAACAGGAATATTCAAATGAGTGAGCAACTGTCTCGATGCAGAGGTAAGAAATGTTGCCAAGGGTTGAAGAGGAATATTTAAATGAGTGACCAACCGTTACAGAGATAAGAAATTCCGTTCAAATGATTAGAAGACGTTTTTACAATATTGGAAATACCTCGCAGATGGTGGTTGATAAAACTGGATTGTAGTGACGTTGGTTTTTTTCAAAAATATGTTTTTAATAACTGCCGTTGTTTGTAATTTTGCCCGGTTTATTGCAATAGGCTCGCCCCTGTCACATGAGATTTTAATGATGAGTATGTTGAATATAATACAATACAACATATGAATGAGCCTTCAAAATATTTTTATTATATTGTTTGGTGCTACGGAACCCTGTGTGCGTGTGAGTATGACTCGCACTTGGACGGGTTTTTTTTGCAAAAAAGATGCTGGTCCAATACATAACGTCCTCCTTTTTAGAAGTCGGTTAAAAGTTAATAATAAATCAAAATATCTACCATAAATAAAGAATCAAATAAAGGTTTTGGTAAGTGTACCTATTAGACATACCAACTTCTATAATAATTAAACTGCAACATACAAACGTATAACCGAAGTACATACTCATGGCAATGTTAGAAAATACATACGCAAATTGCAATTACGGCGCTGTATTCAGCATATAATCTGCGGCTGACGTGGGTTGGGTATCCACATTAATTATTTAACAAAATGCAAATCAGTTTGTTTTGGAAATACAATTGCGTTTGAGTTATACTGTGTCACTAAATTCTAGTTTCCGTACTGTCCAAACTGAATTAATGTGACAAATGTTAGATTAAACACGAGTGCCACCTATGTATAGTTGAAATTCAAGTACATTTATTATGTTAATTAAATGCAGTTTTAGGTCGCCCTACTTAAATGAGCCTGGGTAGGACATGTCTGCCGCTTGCAGGGGCGACCTCGGGAGAGATGGAAGAATTGGATTGGCCTTTGCCCAGATGTAGGACAGAATAGGCCACTGAATAAAATGTATTTTAATGATTGTTTCGAAGGTATTTGACGTTTTTGTTAAATGAATAGTAGAAAACAATAAATAATCTTATAATAAAGTTACATTTTAAAATAATCAGACCCTGACTTTGATCTTGGCTGTCTCCTTAGTGTCACTACACCAAGGAGACTGCTGAGCTAGCTAAAACTCTTGCGGATCTTCTTTTAAAATTGTAATAAATTAGCATGATCATCATCTGCCTAGCCTTTTCCCAACTATATTGGGGTCTGCTTCCTGTCACGGAGGCACGGAGGAAATTCGGTATGTAATGGGTGGTCACCCATCCACAGACCAGGCAAGCACGGCTTAACCTAAAGATCGACCCGAGCGGCTGTTATTTTTTAGCCCCGAGTATAAAGTAGCGTGTAATGAAATTGGCAAAAAAAGTCAAACATATTACCATCAGATGCTCCACTCGCAATACAAACATGCATAGTCTGATTGGCAAATTGCGTTCCGGGACATGAGTAATTCGTCCTAACGACATTTCCACTTTTCATTGGATCTGGAATGCCAACTAATGACATTTGCACTCTTCAGTTCGACACATTCTGCCCTAATTGGGCGCTCGCGTAACAGCCAATGAGCTGCCATCGATGCTACGTAATCTATTTATTCACGTAAACGATGAATGTAGTGAAATTTAAACATGACATTTTTAGAGTACGGGAGTTTGGAACCATGTAAGTACTGACTTTTTGTTAAAAACTTCCTGGTAAATTTTCCTTATACCCTGTATGGGTTGTTTCCTTTAGAATTATGCCTCTCACAAGGTTTTCAAGACGTGAATTTATAGACGAACAATATCCTCATTTACTCAATGCCAGTATTAGAAATTTTAGATTGAAGAGAAACAGAGAGCATATTAATTTTCTAAAATGCGCACGAGTGAGAAGCACAATTTGCATAATTAAACTTGCTAATGAATTCACGAATTAGTTCAAGTTTTTGACAATAACCCATAAGAGTCGCAATTCGGATAAACTGCATTTTAAGAGCTGTGTTTTGGTTCACAAATAAAACCCCTTTAAAAATCATCTTAGAGCTACGACTATTCGCACTCTAAAATCTGCCTTATAAATCTCGCAGCTTCATTCTTCATTGTATGAAGACCAGCTGCAAAAAGATTTCAAGCAAGCAGCTTTTGATTTGTGCCCTTTTGTGTTCCGCTCAATCTAAGTCGAGAACCGTCCATCCCCCGTACTTTAATAATACACCCTTGCGCTAGAGGTGGAAAAAGCAATCTGATATAAAATGGTGTCTGTTCACAGCAAGATTAAAAACGTTGGTTATATAAAGGGTGTAACAAGACCCTTAAAGAAGCCGAAAGGCACTTGTACTCTCCGTCATTGCGATATTTTTTTTGTTCTAGAACATACCTAGGAAGCTTCTAGTTACGGAGATATTGGGGGTCAATATTCCAACTTTTTCACAAGTTTTTTTTTTTAAATACATCTTTTTAATGTCAGATTTTTACTTTAAATACCTCCGTGACCCCCGTACCAATCCTATCCAATCCATCCATCAGCACAATGTTTTGAATCCATTACATTGAGTTCTACTGTAAAACGAGATTTTTCAGCCCAAAAGAAAGTCGTTTCCCAGCAATATTTTTTGCGTAAAGTTACTTAGTTTGATGCCCATAATGCTTGGCTGACGGCTTCGTTAAGGGTCTTGTTACACCCTGTTTTGTTTTCTTTTGCACAACAGCTCTTGCTTTCGGGTGATTGCACTCATTATTATCGTCTTCATTGGCAGTTCTGCTCCATCTACTACTCAGTGTTTTGTCATCCAAGGAGCCTGAAAAAGCCGCTTCAACTTAATAGGAAATAATATGAATCACGTTTAAATTTTTTAAAAGGTCAGAGACGCAAAAAAAAAAAAGAATTGTCACCAATTTACAAATTGTAACATAATTCACATTATTGTCCTTTTATGATTCTGCAATAGCGGCCATGTTAACCCCTGATCTACCGCGTGATCGTCCGTGTGTTGTCTACCCATCTGGCTAAGTTTTGTGTTAGCTCAATTTGGTGAACGCACTCGAAGACTAAATTCTGCATGTTGCATTTTAATTTAAAGTCCATAATTCTTATCTTATTATTGCCCTGCAGTGAGACAACACGAGCTGATATTATTAATAATTATTTTTTTGCCATTTTTATATGAAACGGTTACCGCGTAGTTTTCGCTTTATTCAAAGAATGGCCTTTTGCTGCCGAGTCAGCTGGGTCTACAGATTTAATCGCATTATATTCGCCAAGTCAAGCGTAAGCTTTGCTTCTCGAGCAGAATAAAGTAATAATGGGTCGAAAATTCAAGTTTCATCAAAATGATTTTACAATGTTCGTCCATAATCGTGTTCATTGTGTCCATACTGTCCGTATATTTCGATTAAAAAAAACTGGCCAAGTGCTAGTTGGACTCGCGCTTAAATTTGATAAACTTGTAGGTATTTCGTTATTAAAGTACATATTTACGCTTTTCAGATTCTTTCCTTTACATGTGCTGTAAGACATTGCTTCCTGCCAAATTTCACGATTCTAGGTCAACGAGAAGTACCCTATAAATTTTGATTGCCTTGAGAGTGTCGAAATATACGTGTTTTGCGGCATAAACGATCGTTTTGATTTTCACAACTTCAAGGGCCTGTAGACTTGAGTATATGGTTTTAATTTCAACTCGATACCTCCAGGCGTTCTCGAGATTAAGTGCCTTGACAGACAGACGGACAACAAAGTGATCCTATAAGGGTTCCGTTTTTTCCTTTTGAGGTACGGAACCCCAAAACTTAAACTCATCACTGAATAATAACACGTGCAAGGGTCGATCTTCAAGGTGAAACTTTGTTTGCTGGTGATGATCTGTTGATGGAGGACCATCCATGACTCGGCGAGACCTCTGTGTTCGAGCCATTGGTACCGGCGGTCAATCGATATCTTTCACAGTAACGACTGTGCGACGAGGGCTGAGAACCAGCTTGCCTTGTGGAGATCAGACAGCAAGCTGCTCCATGTCATCATCTGTTTAGCCATTTTCCCAACTAAGTCGGCTTCCAGTCTAACCGGATGCAACTGAATATCTGTATTTTAGATGGAGCGACTGCCTACCTTTCCTTCACAGCCCAGTTAACACTGGGTAATAATTATGTTACCCATTGGTAAAACTGGTTGTCAGACTTTCGGGCCACTGACTACCTGTAACGACTGTCAAAGATCTACAATTGACAGCCGAGACCAACAGCTTAACGTGTTTTCCAAAGCACGGAGTTAACTCGGTATGTAATGGGTAGTTACCCATCCACGGACCAACCTAGGCAAGCGCGGCTTAACTTGTAGATTGACCCGAGTGGCGTTATTATTTAGCAACGAGCTCTAGGCAGTCGCTCCATGTAAAATACTGATAATCAGCGGCATCGGTTAGGCCGAAAATTGACCCCAACATATAAAAAACAAAACAAAAAAAAATTAAAAAACAAAAAACAACAACAAAAAGATGAAAAACTAAAAAAAAAACATGATGATGTAATAACATTTTGATATGAAGAACGAAGTGAACACAATAGAATCATGAAAACTTAAGTTCTTATCATTTTTATTGCAAAAGTTTAACAGTAATTGTCAATTTATTAGATTATATCACCAACTGTTATTCGCACAAGAAACTCTCGAACGTTCGTTATGAGACAAATATCTACAAATGGCTATAATTTTTTATTTGTTTGATAAAAAATAAGTTTTCCTTGTTGGCAAGGCTTGTTTTTGACATTCATGATTAACGATCTCAGCAATCGCTTTACGGGTTCATAATATTAATAGTAGGGTTCTCTCATATTTTTGAAAAAGCTGGAAATATATTTTTAAGGAATAAACAGCAAAAATAATGTCTTGTTGTTTTCCCTGAAGAATAAGGGTGAAGTTTTACACTGCAGTCTAGTAGTAGGTTCACTCACAGTTCACCTACAATAGTATAAAGGGTGTAAAAAGACCCTTAACGAAGCCGAAAGGCACTTGTTCTCCCCGTCATTGCGATAATTTTTTTTGTTCTGAACCATACCTGGGAACCTTCTAGTTACGGAGATATTGGAGGTCAAAGTTCAAATTTTTTCACAAGTTATTTTTTTTTAAATACCACTTTTAAAGGTTTTGACTTTACTTTAATTAAATTCATGACCCGTTTACTATTCAAAGCATCCATCAGCACTAACTTTTGAGTGCGTTACAATGAGTTTTACCTTAAAACGTGATTTTTCACCCCATAAAAAAAGTCGTTTCCCAGCAATAATTTTTGCGCAGATTTACTTAGTTTGATGTACAGAATGCTTGGTTGATGGCTTCGTAAAGGGTCTGTTTACACCTTGTATAATTTATTTGAAATCCAGGTACCCATAAAATGCCATAAATAAATCTATATACTTACATCAATACGTATTCAAACAGCTTGCGTTTCTACGGTACGCATGACGACGGCTAATAAAGCTGCACAAAACCAGTCTACGCGGATCTCTCATTACATAGGAAATCTACATAAAGCGAGGCCAAGTTATACTAGAATATACAGCTACATGTGCCGCCGTGTGTACTTGAATTTTGTTGCCAGAAATTAGCTCACGACTTAGTAACATATCAATCAAAACCTAAATATTTTATTTCACATAGGCTTACATGGGCATTTAGAAAATGTCGAAAAAAGGTGCACGGTCTGGTTTAGTCGATTCCTATGTAGAAGAACCGGCAAGAATCTCCATTGTTATTCTTTTCAAATCATGTGGTATAACAATATTATCATATTACAGCATGAGGACAGCGTAGGCCCGACAATAAGTCGTTGATTAATACAAAAAAAAAGTAAAAAGATAAAAAGTTAACAAGCATCTGGGAATCTACAAACTACAATGCTCACACATCCACAAACAATCGGTAAAAAAGAATCTATACAAAGATAATATAAAGAGTGTAAAAAGACCCTTAACGAAGCCGAAAGGCACTTGTTCTCCCCGTTATTGCTTTTTTTTTGTTCTAGACCATACCTGGGAACCTTCCAGTTATGGAGATATTGGGGGTCAAAGTTCCAACTTTTCCACAAGTTTTTTTTTAAATACATGTTTTTAATGTAATATTTTTACTTTGAACATCACAACCCCGTACTTTTCAATCCGTCTATCAGCACAATGTTTTGAGTGCGTTACATTGCATCCTATCGTAAAACGTGATTATTCACCCCAAAAAAAAAATCGTTTGTCAGCAATAATTTTTGCGTAAAGTTACTTAGTTTGATGTAATGCTAATAATGCTTGGTTGACGGCTTCGTGAAGGGTCCGTTTACACCCTGTATTTTTATAACCTAGTCAGGAAGTTGATAGCGCAGCAGATAGCTTAACTAGACGTATTTACTTCTATATACTTCTAACTATACCATGTCCATTAGAACGGTGCGGTGATGTGCAAACTTTAACCAATGGAATTCTAAAGGTAAATGCAGCTCCACGCTGCTCGTTCCATTAGACATGCAGCATAAGCTTAGTCCAGTGAACACAAGTCCTGTAACTACATTTTCCAGATCATGCACCCGGTAAAAGGGTACACAATTTTCTCAATGTTTATGCTAAAGCATGTTCCCTTTGTCTCCAGAATGCGGCGGCGTGTCGTGAGTGGCGCGGGGTGAGGAAGCGGGGAGCGGGGCGCCATGAGCGCTCCCGAGCCGTCAGTGCTCAACGCACTGAAGGGGTTCACGGAATCCAGTGACAAGTGGCCCGGCCCACGTGCTGTCAAGATCTTCGTTGCCGCCGTCTTCAATGGTAAGCACTTGAGGGTTATATTTTAATTCTTCTCAGAAGGTAACTCAAAACCAAGGCTGTGAAAGTGTTTTCTGCGTCCTCAAGACTCGAAATACAACCACTACTATGAAAATCTTAGTCGCCTCGGTGTGTAGAGTCTTTAAAATTAGGTACTTCAGTGAAATAATAATCCAAGGTACCAGGTGTGAACCTTAAATCCATGTAAGAATTAGTGCTATTTCCAATGAACGGTGAAAATTAAATCCGATAGCTACGTACTTGCGCTATCACGCACTATGATGATCGCCGTACGACTTCTATGTAAATCTGTCCAGAACATGAGAACATCAGTATTATTCTAACTGGCTCTTATCGCACTACGATAAGATTCAACATGCAATGTATTTCACACTCGTGATTTTTTTCATTTAGGTTTTCAGTGCGGACGTAAACATTTCCACAGATAACTATTCTAAGTCCAAATTGGTTTCAATTCCTAAAGTCGGCGGTGATTGTTTTTTTATTAATCTCGGGAAAGAGATATTATGCGCCTTTACGGCGTATTATTTTTTTAATTACTTACGTGAATGTGTGTGAATTGCACAGTAACAAAGAATTCCGCCTCGGCTGCAATAAACAATTTTCCGCATTTGTATCAAAATGTACTATTGCTTCAGACACAAAATAGCGATAAGAGAGACTGCTTACATGTGCCACTTTAAAACGGAACTTGAGGATACACTTATCATTGATAAAATCACCTCAAAATAAATTTATTTCTGCCCTCAACAATATTTCTTTCCTCTCAAAACAAACAACGAAAACCAGCATCCTACCCATTGAAGAGCCCCTCGGCATCCACAAGTGCCTGTCCTTGTCTCATGTTCATGAATATTCTCATCTTTTATATTTTCCTTGCGGAGTGGAATCCGACAGAGGAATACTTGAAACTGTATCAATGTACTGTAGGAGCTCAAGATACTGGAGTGCCGAGTATCCGCACAGCAGACAAGGGGCTTACATCGTTGCCTTTTTACTGCAAAATATTGTATTATATAATTTAGAATTCTACAAGGAATTAGAGAGATGTATTCTGATAAAGTAAAGTCGATGGAAAACGTCAAATAATTTTGCAATGTGTATGTCTCTGTTATGTCCTAATTAAGATTTAAATCTTTATACTTGCCTTGCTTAGGCGCCACGAAAATTGTCTGTACTTATTAAAAATATAAAGTGAGACATGTGTATTCTCCCAATCTTGACCTACGGTGCACAAACTTGGTCTTTGAATAACATCCAAAAGTCCAAACTCAAGGTTTGCCAACGAGCTATGGAGCGCAGTATATTTAGATTTAAAATTAACAGATCATGTACGAAACACTACACTGTTCTCCAAAACGCAAATCGTTACCGTTGCTTAAAAGGCTGCCCAACTTAAATGGGACTAGGCAGGACATGTCTGTCGCATGCCGAACGAACTATTGGCCCGTAAAGCTCAGGATTGATGCCCTGAAACAGTGACACGGGGTCGAGGCAGACCACGTAGAAGATGGCGGGCCGAACTGGATGTATTGCTTGAGAATAGGAAAGAAGTAGCACAGAAGCGTGACCTTTGTAAGGAAAGGAGGGAGGCCTTTACACAGCAGTGGGACAATATGGGCTAGCTATAATAATAAAGTGAGCTCACAGATTGTGCATGAAACGATACTGACAGAGATAATAGTACCTATATTTGCTACAAATGTTAGTGTCTACTGAAGGAAACGTGATAAGTTTTTGTGAATCTAACGAAAACACCTTTGAGATCAAATAAAAAGTACATTTACATGTGAATAGGGTATTCACACAAAGAGTAAGTTGTAAGTACCTAAAATGTAATGAATGTGAGGATTTTTTTCACAGAATTCCGTGAAGAAAGACGACAAATCCTGGAGATGGTGGGACCAGAGTTGCAGTCCACGTACGACGATCGACACATTGAGGTGAATAACAGTACATCTTCGTTAATTAATATGTTTATAAACTATCCGTTTTTACTTAGTTTAACTTAGTCGTGAAAGTTTAGTTCGAAACACCATTAGCTAACATCCACTGCTTCTTCTTCTTTATCGTGTGGTTAGTTCCTAACCTGGTGCCTCTGACTTGACTTTACATGCTGTCGAGAAATATTTCTCAGGCGTGCTGGTTTCCTTACGATGTTTTCCTTCACCGAATCAAATAATAATTTTACAAAACGCAGATGATTCCGAAAAATCAGAGGTGCGTGTCTTGGGTTCGAACTTAAGACCTATTGCTTGGCAGCCCGACGGTCACACTTATCCACAGCTGAGTAAGCCTCTTTAATGGCACGTAATTCAACTTGCTTCTCGTCACCTCAGAACCAGCTCCTACCAATCACACCAGTGTCTTTGTTAACAGAAAATTTGTCCAATAATGTATTGTATATACATCTACGTAAACATATGACACTCGGCAATTCGACACTAATTTTACAACAATTTTTTTTTTCGGATAGTTAATCATCAAATGACCCCTCCCCCCCCCCCCCCGATCTGGGTGGAGTGGAAGGGAGTGTCAGACTTTTACTGACTACTGACTGCTACCAGTAATACCAGTGTCTATGTAAACACAAAGTTTGTCCAGTAATTTATTGTATGTACATCTACATCAACGTAAACGTACGACACTCGGCAGTTCGACACTAATTTTACAACAACACCTCACCTAAGTATGAGAACTCAAACACCTGTACAAGAAACTTTCTCGTAATCACACAGACGGTCGCAGTTATTTCAGTTTACAACTAAGTACCAACATTATATCACATTACCAACAGACAAAGCTCAGAAACACAAAGTTTCCATTAAACTACATGCCCACAAAATGTGAGAACATGGACGAAGCCAGAACTTTTGGACGCAAAAGGCTACCTGAACTTTGGCATGCAGAGTTACTCAGACCGTATTAGCCTGCTGAATGTAAATGGAGTTATAGTTTGGAACTTCTGGTCCGTGTGTTGGGCTTCGCAAAAAGTCGGGTAATATTGAGATGTAACAGATGTGGAGCCGAATATGTGAGGGAAACAATGCCTGGAACAAATGAGTCGTAGTAGGATTGTCTATATGAGTTTCTGTTTGGAATATTATAAATGCGAAAGTAAGTTTGTTTGTTACTCTTTCACGCCTAAACCACTGAACCGATCATCCTGAAATTTTGCGTATACGTTGTCAGGTGTACAGAAACGGACATAGCGTACCTTTTATCCCGAAAAAAAGTACTGTTCCCGAGAAAAACAACAATTGTGTTTTTTATTATAATAAATGGCGCCACGTGTCTTTTGAAACATGATTGAATAATATTATTATGGAAACTTTAGTAGTTTGTTAAGAATTTTATTTTATTTTATTTCAAATTCTAAATTAACGCGAGCGAAACCGAGGGCAAAAGCTAGTTAATAATAATTTTATTAAAACGTCCCTTATTACGTGGGACTTAAACATAACTGGCGAAAATGAGGTACCATTCGGTGATACACAGGCGTGGTGATGTTTTGTTTTTTTAATATAGTCCCTGTCCATACAAATAGAAATTGTTAACACCTACGTTTTTATCAACGTTTACCTGTAATTCAATTTTAAACAAAACCGAGCCCTATAAAATATGAAAGTCAAATATTCCGGGAGATGAAAGAAAATAATAATTTCATTTCGGATTACCTGTAAGACCCTCTGACAAGACCACGGCCTTTGTTGTTTTATTATTATCCCGCGTTCCTGAACAAGGAAATTGAATAAAGTATTAATGATAATAGAATGAAGCAAAACTCGTAGGCCGGTGCCAATTTTCACTTAAACTGTTAAAATAAAATTCAAAGTACAATTACATTTAAGGTGGGGGCCCAAGGGTAGCCCACACAACTTTAATATACTTTTCCATACACTTTCTCGAAAACTGGTTGTTATTGCACTACGATTAGGTTCAACATGAAATGTATTTTACACTCGTGGATTTTTAATATTTTTCCGCACACGTGCGGAAATAAAAAAAATCACAGATAACTATACTTATACTAAGTCCAAATGGTTTCAATGACTATAGTCGGCGGTGTTTGTATTTTTTGTTACTGCAATTCTCCGCTCCATAAAACCCTCACCTGCAGCTCGGGTGTTAATTCCACATCGAATGCAATAACAAAGTTTCCCCACTTATATCAAAATGTACTATTTCATTTAATAGACATTCAATGTTATTAAATAAACTTAGGTGATTGTATTGATGATTTTATTGATTATAATTCTGTAAACACATAATTTTGTTCAACATACAGACTGAAACTGACCTGTAAATTGCAAAAAACCTGCAATAGCTTTATTGCAAGCCTCCGAAATCCAGCTGCGCGGTATTAACCACACTGATGCCTGTTCTAGCTCAAGTGTAAGTGCAAACGGCCATCATGTGTAGCTCCGGGGCGTAATAAAAAGGCCTCTGCAAGTGACAGTTAGGTACCCACGCCTAGCAAGCCCTTGGCTATCAGCCCAGCTGACGAGATTCACTTACTCCACTTATCTGACTAGGCCATTATCACCACGTTCACGTCATGAGAACAAACAGCCTGTGCCATCTCGTTGAAAGGTTAGCGTGGTTATTTCGTTTACTTTGATTTCCGGGAATAGGATTAAATTCTAAATACAAGGTGTAAACGGACCCTTCAGGAAGCCGTCAACCAAGCATTCTGCACATCAAACTACGTAACTCTACGCAAAAAATAATGCTGTGGAACTAGTACTTTTTTTTTGGGTGGTTTACCGTAGGGCCCAATGTACCTAAGTGCCCATTTACGGACACGCGGCGCTTCGGGCGGCGCGCTGCGCGGGGCGTCGCGCGGCGCGGTGCGCGTTTTTTCCGTTTACGGAGAGGCTGCGCGTGCAGCGGCCCGCGTTATCACACGCCCAAACACAAACATATGGCAATGTCCGATGTTGTTTACGGAGACGCGGGGCGTGCGCCGCCGCGGCGAAAGCCGCGGGCGACGCGGCGGGCGACGCGGCGGGCGATGCGGCGGTATCATCTGCCGTATGTTGTATTTGCGCGTTTGCGCGTGCAACGCGGCGGGCGACGCGGCGGGCGACGCGGCGGGCGATGCGGCGGTGTCATCTGCCATATGTTCGTATTTGAGCGTTTGCGCGTTCGCCGCCGCGTTCGCCGCCGCGTTCACCGCCGCGTCCGCCGCCGCGTTCGCCGCGGCGGGCAACGCTGCACTTCAAGCAAACGCGCGTAAAAACGCTTCTCCGTAAACGCTCTCATACATCGCCATATGTTTGAATTGAAAGCGGGCCGCGCCGCACAACGCGCCGCCCGACGCGCCGCGTCTCCGTAAATGACCACTAACGCACTCAAAACATTGTGCTGATGATTGCATTGAATAGCACAGCGGTCATGGAGATTTTTAAAGTAAAGTTACAACATTAAAAACTTGTATTTTCTTTTTACGTGTGAAAAAATTTTTGAAGTTTCACCTTCAATATCTTCGTAACTAGAAGGTCCCCAGGTATGATCCAGAACAAAAAACTGACGGCAATGATGTGGAAAACTAGTGCCTTTCGACCTCGTTAAGGGTCTTCTTACACCCTTTAAAACCCCCATTAAGTATTTATACACACCAACCCCGTAGATCCACCCTCTTAATTTTTCCTCTTCCAACTCACACGACTTAACCCTTAAGTGCTCTTTCGAAAACCTTTTGCGCGTCGAATTTAAACTTGAAAAGAGGACCAAAATACGAAGGCTATCATAAAATATTCAATGACACTCGCACTTTGACACGAGAAGATGATCCGTTTAAAAATACGTCTGAAATATAATTTTAACTTATGTACAAGTTACGTGGCTTCTACATAATATAATATCATAGTTATTAATCGCTTTTTATCTTAAAATTAAGAACATTTTATTTAAATATTAGTCATCTAGATTGGTGTGGTGAGAAGCTGCAACTTTTGGGCAGGGTGTTACTATGTCGTCTTAATGCAGGAGTAATTCCAGTGTGGGAAAGAGACAGAGCTATACAGGTTTTCTAGCGCCATCTCTTTCCCACACTGGAATTACTCCTGCTTTAAGACGTCATGGTAGGCCACCTGATCGACTCTTTGACTATACACATTCACGATGTAGACAACTGCAGTGAACCATACATGATGGTTCATTGGACAGGGAAAGGATTAAAAAGTACCAGTAGGCGAATGGTTTAATTGAAATACATAAATAATTCGTGATTTATTGGATAAACATAGGTAGATAGGTACCTACAATATTAGAGAAGCCCCTTCTGAACTAAGACCTGTTATAAATACACAAAAATTTTGCAACATTTTGAAAGTATTTTTAAACCCGCTCATAAAATTATCTCGTAAATCAGGCAACAGCTTATTGTACTAACAGGTATTACAAAAAACTAAAATGGCCGCCCAGGTGTGTTTCACGACCACCCTCATTCTGGCCCTATTCGATTATGCGATCAGAATTAATTAACCGAGTAGAATTAGACCCGTATTAACCTTCAGCCCCACATTCTGGTCAGGTTTACCGACAATCGATTAATGTTTAATCGTGTTATGGATATTCCGATATGAGGTTGTAAACAACGGTTAAATTAGGGTGTATTGAATTAGTAAGTCCTAATTTCGATAAATATAAATTAATTAGTAAATAAGATACTTTAGTCAAATCGCTTTAACTATGCAAAACAGTTAAATGTCAAATTGTACCAAAAATAGGGACCTTCTTTATTTTTAAAACCCTTGTAGCGGCACTACAAAAAAGTACTATCAACATAGTACAAAAAATAGTACAGTGCCATCCATGACTCACATGAAGAACTAACATCTAAATTCTGAGTACAAAAATTAGTACAGCGCCATCTATGACACAAATGAAGAACTAACATCTAAATTCTGAGTACAAAAATTAGTACAGCGCCATCTATGACACAAATGAAGAACTAACATCTAAATTCTAACATTTCGGGGATACAGGCGTGATGTTATTTTATGAAGCACTCAAATAAAATCCTGCCCGTTACCCCGTATTCTAAAAGCTTCATCTAACATTTAAATGCAAAAAAAAAAGTAAGTACGTGCTTAAAATAAAAGTATCCAAAACGCAATCAAACTAAATCAATAAAACTTAAACGCTACGTAACCTCTCAAGAAAGTAAGTTAAGTGGAAACTTATGTTGGATGCGGTTTGTATACTTGAGCCAAAGAAACTTCGCACCGCTTCGGTTTAAAGGCTTTCTTCAAATGTGCTGCACTTTACTCTTAAGACTGGATTAACTGCAGCTGGGTGTTAAGTTGTTACATCAAAAGAGGTTTGTTAGCTGTGGGATTAGCTTTGTGGCATGTAATGGCGGTGAATGTGCGTTTGAGGTAATTTAGAAGAATTTTGCAAGCTACAAAATAGTTCAGTAAATTAACTCGTGTAGAACCATAATTATGTATTCTGAAGGACGTTATTTTAAAATTGGAATAAACCTTAATGTTGCATACGAAAAACGTTTTGTTTTTTCATTCTTAATTCAAATCTCATTGGGAAACCATTTTGTGAAATGAAAAAAAAAACTATTGTAAAACTTTTTAGAAGATTTTTTTACTATTCTGACTGAATACGTGAACGATTTTATTCCCATCTAGCTAAATATTTTACGTACGGGAATGTAAAACGAATCTGATGTAAAAAAAACAACTATTTGCTGGTCCCATTCCAAATAATTTGATGTCATTCACCCGAGATTTTTTCTCTAAAGGCGCGGATAGTTGCAATGTGTACTATAATAATTATTTTGTGTAAACTGTCAGATCTGATATTTGTCCACAAACTATTTCAATGCTTGTTTCTTTCCTTCGTAGATCGAGTTCGTGGACATGCACTATGGTACCGACGGTGGAGACGAAGCCAATCCGGCGTTACTTCACCATTATCTTGACGAAATACAATGCTGCAATCATACATCGAAAGCTGGTTATTTTGTGGTAAGTGAAAAAACCAATTCGTAAGACTGGCTGGAAAAACTTGTCAATGTGTCATGTAGCTTTTCTTTTTTTGCGTTCGAACTTCAATTGTATTTCAGAACTTAGCAATCAATTTTCAAAAAAGGAATTAAACACTAACAGAATTTTGCATCGGTCATGCACATTTGGCTACGAATCTAGAAAAAAGAATAAATAAAAAAAAACAAATGGCTACATTAATTCATTATGCCCATTTTACAAAAAAAAAAAAATATTTTGTTCATAAAAGGCATTGTAGGCGTCAGGCTGTTTCGTTTCGATACCTTTGCTTACTTTTGATTGTTTTTCATTTGTTGTATTATTGGAGGCAAATGGAAAATTATTTTACTCAAAAGTACATAAGTCTTACTACTATTATTATTTTATTTTATTTTCCCGTTTATATTCTTATAACTAGAAGATTTAACGCATTCGAAAACCAATGGATATTATATTCACACATACCGATTCTTTACAAGAGCTTTTCAAAGAAACCTAGGTTTTAAACTCGCCTAGTCACTGTACCTAATAACCATTAGACTCGCACCCAATAAAATTGATGGTTCTCCCCAGTACCTAATTATTTTTAATTGGAATTGGTAATTTGGGCTTAGTGCTAGCTCGTTTTACTGAGGATTTTTCCATCACACTTTTAAAATTATATTTTTCCATCACACTTTTAAAATTATTTTAAGTGCTGTGAACAATTAAAAACTTATATTAAAAGTGAAAATTAAACGTTTCATGAAAGGAAAGTTTTGAAAGAATTTCATTTTTCATTCTCTTGAAGATAATGGTTTTTCATTGAAGGCTTTTTTGGAGGTAGACACTTAGCTTAAGTAAGACAACAATCGTCAATCACTTTTCACAATAGTCCAAACTTAAATCTTTTAGACCATTCCTGACTTATTTCTTTAGTATCAAGGTTGATGACAAACACGACACCATGTACGGAATACCTTGTAAGTGTTAAAATGTTTTTCTCAAATTAGTATGATTGAGTCATGCAACTGATGCTGAACTTCATTGTTTTTTTTTTTAATACACTAGATTTGACCCGCTGCTTCGTCCACCTTATGGTTGGGTTTCCACAAGAATGTCGTAAATATCGCCTATGACACTCGGGGATTACGAAGCTTCCCATTAGCGAAAAAAAATTCGGAATCGGATCATAAGTAAAATTATCGCCAATATCCAAACATAACTAAAACTTAAATAATAATTTGACTGCCATTCTTCAACGTAGCTTGAACTCATCTTGAATTACAACCAAACCTTATTTTTTCACTAGTGCCTCATCGGCGGCGACGCAACGTCTTACCAGCCAGTTCTTCCCTTCAAGATCCCGGAAGCTACCTTTGATGAGCTGGTCAAATCGGACTCTGGTCAGTCGGCGCTCGTTCGGGCTTGCTACAGGCTGAACGGCGATGGTAGCTACCACCTGGAGGGAGAGGATAAGTGGTATGTAGAAAGCTCTTAGAAAGTTAATTAATTTTCTCTTCTAAATCTATCTAATCTTTTTTTTCTCGTCCATGGTGTACATGATTCATACAAGGTGTAAACGGACCCTTGACGAAGCCGTCAACCAAGCGTTCTGTATATCAAACTAAGTTACTCTACGCAAAAATTACTGCTGGTAAACAAATTTTTTTTTGGGGGTGAAAAATCACGTTTTACGGTAGGACTTATTGTGGCGCACTCAAAACATTGTGCTGATGGATGCATTGAATAGTACGGGGTTGTGGAGGTATTTAAAATAAAGTTATAACATTAAAAACTTGTTTAAAAAAAAAAACTTGTGAAAAAGTTGGAAGTTTGACCCCCAACAGCTGCGTAACTATGTAGAAGGTTCCCAGGTATGATCTATAACAAAAAAATGATCGCAATGACGGGGACAATCCTCTCGGCTTCGTTAAGAGTACTTTTACACCCATTATTAAACGGTACTTAACGCGGGCTTTGTCTTACACGTTTGGTTTAACAGTCATGCTATAGGAATAATGCTTAGCCATAATTCGGGCCTCAAACTCAAAGCATTTATTTCAATTAGACCATTACAGGCACTTTGGAATGTCACAAAAAAACAAAGAACGAAGCTACAAAGCGAGAGTGATGAGAGTCTTCAATACTATTGAAGACTCTCATCTTTAAACCACATTTTCGCTCTATAAAATAATGATTGTTCCTGCAACAAAACAGTTTCTTCTACAAGGTTGCAAAATTACCTCACAGAATGAGGGTTATTACATCGTAAATACGCGGGATCACATATCTATAAAATATAGGTGTAAAATATGTGAGCTTCGGTATTCTAGACATTTATTTATTATCATCTGCCTAGCCTTTTCACAACTATGTTAGGGTCGGCTTCCAGTCTAATCGGATGCAGCTGAATATCAGTATTTTACATGGAGCGAGTGCCTATCTAACGTTCCTTTTGATCCTTGACTTCAACATTTTTCCTTATCTACAAACTTGTAGCTATGACAGGTATTCCTTTATCAAAAAACTTCCGATTGTTCTCCACAATTGTTCGTTGACTGCTATTCAATCATTTACAAAGGAAGTTTGAGTCATCCTTTATCGCGTACCATCTATTTAGGTCGTAACAATTTACGATGGGTTCCTTATAGGTCCGATTACTCAGCGGGATCGTAAAATATATAATTTATTGTTTACCCCGGAGGGTTCCGTTCACATAAATACTGCTACACCTTCAAGTGGGTCCCACAGGTTATATTTTATTGCACGACAACGGAACCCAAAGTAGGAGGGTATAAAGAAGCAATGGACGCGGGGGAAATGGACCATTCTGGAGGCTCACGTAGGTACTAGGACTTTAGTAGAACAATAGGGGATAAAAATAAATGCGTTAATAAGGGATTTCGTTCCCACAATAGGTGCTCTATTTATTTTCCTTTGTTCTTGTTATTGAATTCGTGGCAAAGTTCACTATTTTTGCACTAATAATGTTACTGATGGAAAGAGCATGGCAGCATAAACATTATCAATGTTTATGCTGCCTAGGACGTTCCCCCATGCTGGGATATACATGACTTAATCTTTGTGAGAGAAATTATATTATATATTAAGTAAATTGATTTTCCTGAGAAAATTAAATGCATTATAGTGTTTTGTTATTTCTGTAATTTGCCAAGCCTATCTAAACTACTGGGTCGGCGTAAGTCTTGTTGTTAAGCTGCGTCTACACAAGGCGAGCCGAATACGATCGGATCACGGATTCGCTTAGCGTAAACGGACTTTAAAAGCCTCGACCGAGCACTCCCGCCAAGGGAATTTGTATCTACCAAATGCACTAACATCAATATGCTTCCACAGGTTCAGCGACCTAATGGATCGCGAAGAACAGCGGAGTCGTCTCTTCGAGGTGCAAAAAGCGTTCAACGCTTTAGTGCTGGAAGCACTAGATCATGGTGCTGAAGTAGCTGACTTGCTCCGAAGCTCCGTCGAATTACAATGCGAATTAGCCTTAGGTAAATAATTTTTCATTTTGTTTTTCGTTTTAAGAGCTATCAGCTGAAGACTCAATGTATGAAGATCAAAATAGTTACGAGACGGCAATTTTGTGATGGTATTTTGTTTAGTTGGCGAATCGGGAAAGTTACCAGACGGGATGTAGCCGATTTAACTTGTATTTAATAATACAGGGTGACTGGTAATTAGTGACCGATTTTAAACAAAGGGTTGTACTCATGATAACAAACAGCTTTCCCAAAGAATTTTTTTTTCACAATAACGCACCAGCCGTATGAAATTCGCGCGAGCGCGAGCCGCTCGCGTACTCTGCTCACCGTACGTTAGTAATGAGACAAAACGGCGTCACGCGGCTAACAGCTGATAGGTCAAAGGCGCGCAAATCCGCTTTCTCAAAGAAACATTTCTTTGGGAAAGTTGTTTGTTATCATGAGTACAATCACGTGTTTAAGTATCGGTCACGAATATACTTCATCAGCTTCAATTATCTTATTAAAATAGAAAATTAACACAAGGATGTTTTCCTTGTGTTGATTTGACAATGAATTTTCGGGAAATTAATTACCAAAGCGCAAAATGTTACTCCAATAAATTTTGTTTTCGAGGAAACTCTAAATGATTATTAGCTCAAAGCATTATCATAAAACACAATGATATTTTTTTAATAAATTTCACTACCGACATTTTTGGCTTATTCGATCGATATCTCAATAACGATGAACGATAGATAAAAATATAAAGGACTTTAATTGTAGGATGTAAAAAAAACACCAAATTTTCTTATCTCAAAGGGGAACCGAGTTGTTGTGAAAAAACTTAATTTAACCCTTTTTTTAAGATGGCGGAAAATTTACTTAGGAAATCTTGGTCTACAATTTTAAGTTAAACTTTTCTAGACCCCCCCACGTAATATCCAAAATTTAGCTTTTTCGGGTCACATGCATTTCTAACCCGTTTTACTCATCCGACTACTAGGTATAGTTTTTACAACGTCAATAATTGATTAAGTTGTTGAGATTTTACAAAAATACACCGACTGCATATTCAACCAATAAAAACGTTCCACGTGAAAACAGCAGCTGGGGAAAAATACCATCGTTTTTTATTTGTTGGCAATACTACAATAGTTTTTACGGTTATGAAGAACTGTACAGTCAACAAAAGAGACAAGAATAAAAAACTCGAAATAAAATATGTTTTGCCAGTTTGTCAGTTCCCTGTCCACGAAGAGCAGAGCAGCAGTGACTTAGTCGTTACGGCATCGACTTACGAGCAGTTCATGGGGTCAAACCCAGGCAAGTACTTTATATGAAATTTATTTCATCACCACTGCTCTTAAAACGGTGAAGGAAAACAGCGTGAGGAAACCGGCATTTCCTAGAATCAAAAATTCGAAGACATGTGGCATCTACCAACTCGCACTGGGCACGCGTGATGAATTTTAGCCCACTCCCTCACACAGAGAGGAGTCTGTGACCCAGCAGTAGGAACAATATCGGTGGATTATGCTTATTCTATCCACGGAACAGATTCGTACGGTAATAAAATATTAAATTCACTCACTGACTGACAACGCATAGTCTACATCACTGGGTTTAGATGTGTGAAATTTTACTCAAAATTTCAAGCGTGATTTTTAGAAATTCATCCCCGAAAGTAGATAAATAAGGAATGAAAGTTTGTAATTTTCGTAGATAGAAAATCCTATCATGCAGACGGCTTGTTTTTTTATGTATTGCCAACATACCTAACTCTTTTGTTGACTGTACTGTACCTGACTCGGTATAGGGAATGTTTTGATCAAACTTTTAGTTCCAATAGTGCTTTTAGAAACAATGGACGTATTATTTGCGCAGCGGGATGTAAATGTCATTTACGAATGAAGATAGAGGCTTTTATTTGTTTGCGCTAGCCTTTTTAGTTATGACGATGTTGAATCAACTGTTGAGATTAAAATACAGATGTATTGTATTGTAATAAACTTCAAACTTATTGTATTTTATGTCTAAAATACATTACATTAGAGACTTTTATTTGGCCCAGTTCAAGATAGTATATACGGCTAGTAAATCCAATAGGAGAATATTATTATTAAATCGTGTCCTAACCAAAGCAATCAGTCGTGAGAAAACACAAACGTCGCGATCAAATGTCACTCATTGGTTTGTAAAACCGAAAGATGCTCTTTCGGCGTGACTTTGGCTTCGTCGAACAAATTGAACGCGTAACTATAGCTTTGGTTAAGACGCGGCCTAATATAATCCTTATAAACAAGAATAATTCTTTGAAAAATAATACGACCCCTCTTTCCAGACCTCCTTTCAAACGGCATTCATCCCAAAGGGGTGGTAGCCGTAATAAGGGATGTGCCAGACCTGGAGCCAGATGACTCCAAGTTAACAGTGTTGGCGCACACCAGGTTAAAAGAATTAAGAAGAAAAATGGAAGAGGCGTTACCTGAAACACACATCGTTACGTTAGAGTAAGTATTTATTCTACAGAGTGTTATCGGACCCTTCACGAAGCCGTCAACCATGCATTATATCATCATCATCATCATCAGCCCATAGCAGTCCACTGCTGGACATAGGCCTCCTCAATTGCACGCCACTCAACTCGATTTTCAGCAACTCTCATCCAGTTGCTACCAGCCACCCTGCGAAGATCGTCACTCCACCGAGCCTGAGGGCGTCCCACCTTACGTTTGCCGATTCGCGGTCTCCACTCAAGAACACGTTTACATATGCATTATATACATACGTCAAACTAAGTAACATCACGCAAAAATTATTGCTGGGAAACGACTTTTTGTTGGGGTGAAAAATCACGTTTTACGGTAGCACTCAACGTAAACCACTCAAAACATTGTGTTGATGGATGGATTGAATAGTACGGGGGTCGTGAAGGTGTTTAAAGTAAAAATCTTAAATCAAAATCATATATTTAAAAAAAAAAATGTAAAATAGTTGGAACTTGACCCCCAATATCTCCGTAACTAGAAAGTATGGTCTAGAACCGAGAAATGATTGCAATGATGGGGAAAACAAGTGCCTTTCGGCTTCGTTAAGGGTCTTGTTACACCCTTTATTATCTAGAAATTGTAGTTTATGCTGAAAATGTCGTGACGACCTGATAGCCTATTTGACGTTCTATCGGCGTTAACGATAATGGAAATATTAAAATGTATTGTATAGGCTTTCGTTACAGGCAAAGCTACCTCAATCCTGTTTTTTACTTGGCCTATATTGTCCCACTGCTGCGCAAAGCCCTTCCACTGTTCTGTCCAGCAAATGTCTCACAAACACCTCTAAGTCGTCACGCCAGTGTTGCGCACGTTGCGCACGAGCAGCCTCAATCCTGTTAAAAGTCATTACGAAAGGCTGTAAGCTATTGTCACTTGTTTAGATTTGATGCTTCGATGTACCTAAAGATATAAATTAATTCGAACTTTATGGAACAGGAAATCAATCCTGAGGAAACTTCACCTTTGCTGTTAAAAGAGCAAGCGAAGTGGCCAGTTATTATTATAATTACATTGCTTTGATTAATCATTTCTAAAATTCATAATTTTCATCCAATGTTTGCTTACAAATTCCAAGAAATATATTATTTTCCTCATCATCAACCGTGAGAAATTCCTCAAGAAATCTGACCTTGACTGTGAATATTCTGGCTTCTGATTAAGATAACAAAAGACAATCTAACAAAAGGTTTTCCTGCCTTTTTGTATTGTCAGTCTTTGTCGTAGTTAAGGTTCTATTCGACGTACATTACAAGTCAAGTTATGTCAAAGAGGATAAGTAAAAGAAAACATAATATATTTTCCTAGAGAAATACAGAAAACTCGCCTATTAATAGTTTATTTTTCTTTAGACGTGTGGGTGAAGGAAAACTGGTGGCTTTTTTATGGATTTCTTTAGTCTTTTATTCCTTGGCATTACGAATTTTGTGACCGATTAAAAATACAAAACAAGTGGTGACGTAACAAACACTGTATACAGGGCATTAACGGACCCTTCACGAAGCCATCAACCATGCATTATCTACATCAAACTAAGTAACCCTACTCAAAAATTATTGCTGGGAAACGACTTTTCTTAAGTGAAAAATTACGTTTTACGGTAGGACTCAATGTAACGCACCCAAAATGTTGGCTGATGGATGGATTGAATAGTACGGGGTCCTGGAGGTGTTTAAAGTAAAAATCTTACATTAAAAACATGTATTAAAAAATAAAAACTTGTGAAAAAGTTGGAATTTTGACCCCCAAAATCTCCGTAACTAGAAGGTTCCCAGGTATGGCATAGAAAAAAAAAAACAATGACGGGGAGGACAAGTGCCTTTCGGCTTCGTTAAGGGTCTTGTTACACCCTGTATAGATCTCATATTATAGATACTAAAGTCAAAAATGTGTACATCTTCAGAAATATTCCTAAAAGTACCAGACAATGATATCTCCTCCACATCAAAGTACCTTAGCCAATCAAAGTGACAATACATCATGAAAGTCACTAAGAGCCTCATATTCAGCACTTTAATATCATTAGTAAGACAAAAGACCATGATCAATCACCTAAAGTGAATTTCAGTTTCATTAAAATTAGACTGCACCGAAAATTTGACTCAAACGTGAGCCCATTATTCATCAAAGTTAAGTATAAAGTAAATTATATTTAATAGCACAAGACTGAAGACTGAACTTTTAACCTTTCTTATTAATAGGAAAGTTAATGAAATAATGAAGTTCCAGGCTTTCAAATTATGAATTCAGTAAGATTAATTTTTAGTCTTGTCTTTGAAAAACCTTTTAAGGTTGATTATGATTCTATGAAGGTGAGAAGACTGGCAGACTTTGCATACAATAACTGAGTCAATTCTAAAGTTTGAGTCACTAAAATTAATCCTTCCGCCATCTGCCTGCCTTTTTTCCAACTATGCTGAGTTGGCTTCCAGACTGTTTAGATCTGATTACCAGTATTGTACATGGAGCGACTGCCTATCTGATCATCGTAACCCAGTTAGACTAGGTAAAACGATACCCCTTGGTAATATTAAACCCAAGATAGAAAAACCAAAAAGACTATTGAAATAACATTTCTTGCTACATTTTCAAATGCGGGACATTCGATAACAATTTTTGGCAAGCGTTATTGCCAATTTCTTAGATAAAGCTACAGAGCAGTGGATACAATTTATTAAAGTCCAGTAAATGCGCGATGCTTTTCAAACGTATTTAGTCTTACCAGGAAATATTTTTGTATGAAACGGTTTCCTTGGAACTGCCTTATTGGTTCAGTGGTCGCAAGCGCTACTGCAGAACATGAAGTCTTGGGTTCGATTCCCAGGTTGAGCAGTGTTGTTGCGTTTTTACAACAGGAATTTCAGAGTCCAGAGTTTGAACTTACTTATTAGATTTACACCGAGCTGGCGAAATATGGGCGTACTATGGTACACCTCAGCTTAAACCTTCGGGTTTTACAGTCCTGATGTTATGTTGTGTAAAACTGTCTAAAACACAGTGTCTCTCCATAGGCCATTGTCAGCAGATTCGTCAAGAACAGACGGAGCTTCTGACAACGAAGAGAAGTTGGCTCCTTTCAGGGAGAAGGTACAACTTGTGATCAGCTCGCTGATCGACGAGAGCCTTAGCACCGAGCCCGATCAGGGAAAGGGAAGAAAAAAGACTGTACAGGTAATATATTAGAACATTCTGGCAAATCCAAGCCAATATTCAAATAAATCCCAGAACAAATCCTCATATAAATTCTGCAAGAAGACATCAAATAACAGACTCTGAAGTTTAAAGTCTCGAATATCGAACAAACTTAACCGTCTTCATGTGACAACTTTCCTTGCATGAATAATTTATTGGTCTTTCCTTTCACTTTCAGGAAGTATTTCTGGAACACATCACTCATCTTAGGATATGTATAGAACATAATCGTTTGTATAAGGTTAACGTTAAGCAAATCGAAGAAGCAGCCAAAGATATTTTAAATAACGCTAAGGAGAATTATGAAAATCGAACCCGGCATCCACCGGCTTTAATATACGGCCCAGATGCCTCAGGAAAAAGCACCTTATTGACACACCTTTACTTCAAATGCGAAGAAATTTTTCCGAAGCCTGTTTTGAGGATAGTAAGATTTTCTGCTGCCACACCGAGATCGGCCTATAACTTGGAACTGCTACGAGTGATGTGTCAACAAATATCGATAATTTTAAACATTCCCGAAGGGTACTTGCCAAAAGACGCGAGTTTTGATCCTCTTTATATTAACAATTGGTTCCAAAGTCTGCTTAGGAAATGTGAGGAGATGGAAAATGAGATCTTGTTGATATTTATCGATAATGTTCACAGAGTGAATCCTTTGGAGTGTGATATAGTGACGGGGTTATCTTGGCTGCCGATGTCGTTGCCAAGAAATGTGTTCCTTGTGTGTACTAGTGCCGTATCTCTCGAGCAACTGCAGCTGACGCCAGCTCAGAAGGAAAAGTTCAAAGTTCAGAACTGTTACTATTTGTTGGATGCGATAGATGAGACGCCGGAGAATAATAGCTACGGAGACTATATTGATGGTGCCTTCGATAACTTAGAAGTGGTCTTCGGTTCTAAAGCGTTTAGTAAATTGGCAAGTAAGTATCTTCTTTGTAGTTTTAAGACTGACTATCAAGTCAAGATAAAACACTGAATTTATTAGTTTTTTTTTCGTGTGATATAACATTGACATTAACATAATTATTTAGCATTTTGAACGATAGTAATGAGTAGTTATTTTTTTTAAATTTTAATTCAATTGTTGTTAATTACAATCTATTGTTGTTTTATGGGTTGTGGATGACATTCCATCGGTTGTTTTCAAACTAAAACTAACGGTTTTTTTTTTAATTTGCTAGTAGTTCAACTTTTCAATACAAATCTTTATTGAGCATTTTTTCGATTTAGACGTATTTAATCAGAAACACTAACCGAAATTCAATATATTATATTACTTCCCCGGAACAGTCTCTCACAATTCTCACATATTACCCGTAGGTTACATAACTTGTTCGGAGTTCGGGCTGACTGAACTAGAACTATTGGAACTGCTGATGCCGACCAGTAACAGCGACGCAGTTATAACACTGAAGGAAGCCAACTTTAACTTCTCCACCATATGTGTCGCCAGGTGTATGATGAGTAAGTATTAGTTAATAAGTTTCAGTTCAATTTTAGTAATCTCCTACGTTCATTTCATGTAGTTATTAATTTTCAGTAAAATTTTTGTAGTTTTTCACATTGATTTCATGTACTTTTTGCTTTTTAATCTTTAATTTTATTTAGAGGCTTTTACCTTACAAAGATACGTCAGCCTCATCATATGCTAATCTAACTAATTATTACACGTAATTATAATATTATTAGTCCAAATATATCATTGTGTAAGCGAGGGAGATAGTGATGCCGCAACCATTTCATAAATCAGTTTCGATTGTCCCGAATTAGGTGTAGATAATATTGTAATGAAAGCCCCAACATCATACATATTAACTTTTAACTCCCGCATCACTATCTCCCGCTTTCTCTTGTTCTTTTGACATTCCACCAGCAAATGTTGGACATCTTCGCCTTTATATTGATTTTATGTTGATGTTTCCGACTTCGATGGTTTTACTTAAACAAACTGCTTTTTGTACCAATATTTTTATACCTATATTGGCATTGTCCCACATCAGAGTAAGGACAAGACTTTGTTTAAGGAGTTCAGCTCATACCACTACTTCCGTCTAAGCTACTTGTCACGTAAAGGGTTCCACTTGATCATGACTTTGCCCTTAGAAATGCGCCAATCCAGGCTAGTTCCATTTCAGTTCAATTCAAAACAAAAGAGGGAGAAACTGCTTTGCGGTATTTTTACCCGACTACGGCGAAGCCCAAAGGAAGGGTTAGGATTTAGCTGTCTATGTATGTTTGTATTTACGTATGTTCCTCCGTAGCGCCTAAACTTTTCATCCGATTTTGATGAATAAGGTGTCAATCGATTCGTTATTATAAGATTTTAATTTAACCAACTTCAAAAATTTAGCAGTCGATTTTACCTTGTAAACCCCGAATTTAATTAGACCGTGATTTTTCAGTTGTTGGGTTTTTTAGGTGTAGTATACCACACAAATTCTTGTTGGTCAATTATTCTATTGCTTTGTTATTCTTTGGTACACATAGTTTGAAATATTAATGATAGTATATATTTTGGAGTTATAAATGTCACTTAAAAAAAATTGCGCGTGTCTAACGTTACGAAAGGTGCCAAATTAATGGACAGTCTAATTTACTGAACATAAACTTTTTAATCACTAAGTATTTATTGAGCATTTCAAAAAGATTGGTGTCATGGAATGTATTTTTATTTCACTACAATGAAAAGCTTTCACATAAAGAGGTCTAAGCGCATCCTATGAATACAAATATCTCTTCAATGGGTCCATATTGGCTCACCTAAAGTTCTTTTCCCGAAATTGTTCTTCCTAACGATTTGTAATCCGAATGATCACTCTTCCTAAAATTTTTCATCCTAAAGTTTTCATTCATACTATTTGTAGTGCTACCGGCGATGTTCATAACACTCATGTTTCCGAAAATTGTAATTAATAATATCATTATTGTAAATATATTTAAACTCCTACTGTTTTTTATCATAACGCTTTTATCCCTAAACATAAGTACAGGTCAGTGTGTCGTCTTGGGGGCACTATGAAAAAAAAACTTAGAAAAATTTCGCAACCAATTTCGAAGTAGCGCTCGCCGGCCGCTGCCGCGGCACCACTCGCTTCGCTCGCTCGGCTCGCGCGTAGTTGGTCACAGTTCTAACCTAACCTAACCTATGGATCCCTTCCACATCGTTTTTACAACAAACGGTTAGTCAAAGACAGAAAACACCAAGAAACTTTTATTCTTAAATTTAGGTGTTTTATACGATAGAATCGAGAAAATAAACGGTTTGCAAAAATAAAACTTTTTTGGCTAAATTTTTCTAAGTCTAAACAAAGAAATCTAAACAAAAAATATATGACTTTGAATAATAGTGTAAAAGATGGTTATGTTGAGAAAATATAGGAAAACAAATAAAAGTATAACAGATGTTTATTGCTACTGACATTATGAAGTTGAATGCTTCGGAATTATAAAATTAGAGACAGAGTAGTTAGGAATTGTGATTGTTAGGATGAAAAATGTTAGGAAGAACATTTTCGGATTTCCAATTATCGGAGTTAAAAATTTAGGTGAACTTTGGCGCACCCCTCTTCAATGCATAGTATGTAATTTAAATTCCGTGGAAATATGTTCCGAGCGAAGTGTCGATATAAACAGAATTTAAACTTGAAATTATTTTGATAGAATTTGAATCAAATTTTGAGGAAGCGTTTTGGTGTAATAAGGAATGATGAATTTGTTATTATCTATAAGTAAGAGTACAAATACAATGCTCATGAATTTTGCGGACCTCAATATTCTAGAGCATTGCTGGGAAAATATCGATAATGCCATCATTGTTTCTCCAATAATAATAACATATAATCACACCAATATCGCGTTCCAGCCACTGGCACAACTTAATCCTCTGATAACGCCAATTTTCCTCTTTTCGAGGCCAAATAAAAAATCCTATTCTTGAATTTTACTGTAGACTATTTTATTTCATTATTTCGATAAAACAATGTGCACTGACCTACTTACCTTTCACAAACATCATTAGACACTTTTGAATCATAAGAAAATAGCGTACCTTATTTAAAGCATTTATAGATATAAACCTCTAAAATAACCAAATTATGATCAAGTGCATCCGTCTAAAAACGTTTTTATTTTACCATTTTTAGTTCTGATATCCCACACAAATTATATTGGACATAGCAAGATATGATATTATGTCATCATCAATAAATGAAAAAAGAATCATGTAAATCGGCGCACTAATCACGGGGAAATCGATGTACCGAGACAAGAAAAAGAATACGCGCCTTATACCAAAACCTCTGTAGAGGTCGTATAAAAAAACCGACTCTGTTATAGACATGCTTTAATTAGCTTACTTAACTTTGATTCCACTAGCATTAAATTGACAGATTTAGTCAGTCCGTTTTTGTGTCCAGGCCGTACGAAATCCAATATCGAAATTGTCAAACTACAGCTGGCGTTCCGATAACAAATAATATTCTCTGCGGCACCTATTCCAGCTTTGTCTTGTAATTCAATTACAATCCTCCTACTTTTAGCTTCATACTACATATACACGACACGTGTCCTAAATCTACTACACCTGCTTTATCTATACTTATATGATAAGGGGGTAAAGTTTGTTAATTTGGATGTAGGGGTATTTGGTATTTGTTTGTGAATGTGTGAAAATTGTAGGCGTTGTAGATTTCCAGCTGCTTGTTAACTTTCGTTAACTTTGTATCTTTTTTTTTACATCTTTTTTTAGTAAACAACGACTTATTGTCGGGCCTAGCCTAGCCATACTTAAGTACAAATGCTTTAACCATGATAATATTGTAATACCAAATGATTTGAAAAGAGTAACCATAGAGTTTCTTGCCGGTTCTCCATATGAAACGACCAACCCGAACCGTGCACCTTTTTGTCGACGTTTTATAAGTGCCCATCTAGGCCTATGTGAAATAAAATATTTTGATTTTTTATTTTGATTTTGAGGGGGTCATCTTAGGAAACACTGATTCATTTTTTTTTTGTCTGTTGTGAATCTATGACTCCCTAGTTTCTTGGGCTTAATAATTTCAGACCATGACCAAATTGAATGCGAACAGTTGCTAGAACGTGTCATGTTGTCAGTCCCATATAATCTTCCTAGACAGCCAATTTCTAGACTTTTTCAACCGCCAGCCAGTAGAAGTAACATCGGGAGACACTCGCCAGTATCAAGAATGTGCATTCAATACAACGAACTCAATTCGAAATTGCCTGATTTGGATGTGTTCTTTGGTTCCCTACTGAAGTTCAAAAGTCAGTTGCGCACTCATTTGAACCGTCATTTGAACGGCTAAAATTAGTTTTTAGGAGTTTTTAGATTTCAATAGATTTTATTTGCATATTTTGTATGTTACTACTTTGTTATTAGTGTAACTTTTTTTTTTTATCTCTTCTTTAGTTTAAGTCAAAGTTTCATGTTTTCTATTTTATGTTACATTTTATTTCTATAACTTTATAACTTTATGATTATATAGTTGTATTCTCTTGAAAGAATGTTGTGTACACCTATAATTGGTACCTACATAAGAACCCAAACCTGTATACTTTTATTGTTAAATGTAAAATGTATGTACTGTTGGCGTACCTATTTTAAATAAATAAATAAATAAATGACGGAAGCGAAGCCGCGAGAAAAGGCTAGCCGCTAATAACATTCCAATAATTTTGTCATCGTTATTATTTACTTTATCTGCAAAGCTGTCTGATTATAGAACAACGTCGATTCGAAATACATAAATAGAAATTGGTTGTTACTTTTTATTGTCTTCATTCGAGTTTTGTTGTGTTTTTATGTGGATATGATAATGTTATATAGCTAGCTTATTATCCCAGCCTAACCAATTCGCTATTTTATGTATGCTCGTTGACGACGGAATAGCAACTTTATCATTTACTGCCACGCATATGAAGGGTATCAGTCAAATAAACATCATTGATCATAATTTTGTAGATATAATATTGTCATCATCCTTTTCCTGCTCTTATCCCAATATATATTCTTATTTCAAACATCTCTCTGTAGTCACTCTCTTTCTAGTCACATCATATTCCACACAATTCAAAAAGATAATTTTCTTCCTGTTGTGGATGTAAGGTAAGGCGAGTGGAAGAAAGTTTTTTCCATTATTGGTTTTCCTTAATTCATCATCATTCTCCTGTCATTATCCAAATTCATTTAGGATCAGCGCAGAATGTCTTCTACTTACACACTTCTCCGTTGTTTTCGATCTAGGATTTCTGTAATAACTTTTCAAAAAATAAATTTTAATGTTTATTAATCTACTAAATCCTCCACAGAAAACTTAATATCAGAGAACGTAGTATCGGGCCGATGTACATGGCGTTGGCGGGCAGCGGCGGCTAGCTCACGCGCTCGACGTCGCTATGTGCGGTCACAGGCTGCCCTAAGGGACGCTCACTCCGACCTGGCTGCGTTACACTTCGCCAACTTCCTACATGAAGCTGATGATACGGATACTTCTGAAGCTCATGAACCTGGTAAGTTGAGATAGTGCTGTTTGAGTATTGCAAGGGTTACAAAATGATTACCCGGTGTAAAGGGATCTCGACATACAAACTGTACTGTAGACCCACCAGCGGTGTTGCAAGTTTTCAGAGACAAAAAAAAATTGCTCCTTATATTTACATATTTACCATGTAGGTATTGTATCGACCACAATATGGTAAGTTAACAGCTCTTCGATATCACTTACACCGTGTATTTGACAATTAGGCTCTGGGCTAAGTAACTCCCAAAGGCTTTCGATTCTCTTCACTAATTAGTGACTCTAATACAGACAAATCTGAAGCGCACGGGCTGTGGTCTGCTTTATTTAGAATTCTCGTACAAAATGAACACTGAAGACTAATTACAATATTGAACATACAAAGCGACATTGCTTTGTCATTTAGTGTGTGATCCTAGGTGTCCCTCAGGGGAGCACAGTTGGACCAAACTGCATTACAATTCGGAAACTGGAATCGAACTGGATTTTCATTGGACCCTATTCAAATAAAGTGATACAACTTGCATTTCATGCTTCTGTTACTAACCAGCAAGATTTCAGTTTAATTTAACTTTCAGCCAGTCGATTTATAACTTTATTCTGCTGACATTAAAATACCTTCACTCAGTACTCTTATCTACCCCTCGCGTGCCTTCTTTACTAATGCGTACAAAATTCCGTAAGGGCGCTGATCCTAAGCAAATGAACCACGTAAGCTCGTTTTAATAATCTCGTTGACATCGTCGTCGAAGAGTGCTAATGCGCCAATAATTTCATATTAAATTCCAATTCAGTTCCTTCCAGAATCTTAAAAATGCTTTTCCGTTGAAATTTTGATAAGAAATATTATACACAAGATTGACTGAAAACATAGATGGATTGTATTGTCTCTCCTTCTGCCCTTACTCCTTCCAAAGCTTGTCTTAAAAATATAATAAATCAATGAAAATATCACTTTCAGCGAAAAGACCGCTCATTATATGACCCTAGGTATGTAAAATGTCTACTTTCTTATATCTGTTATTTGTACAAAGGGTGTAAATAGACCCTTAACGAAGACGAAAGGTACTTGTTCTCCTCGTCATTGCGATCATTTTCTTTTTCTAGGCCATACCTGGGAACCTTCTAGTTACAGAGATATTGGGGGTCAAAGGTTCCAACTTTTTCACAAGTTTTTTTTTAATTACGTGTTTCTAATGTAAAATTTTTACTTTAAACACCTTCACGACCCCCGTACTATTCAATCCATCCACCAGCACAATGTTTTGAGTGCGTTACATTGAGTTTTACCGTAAAATGTGATTTTCCACCCCAAAAAAAAAAGTCGTTTCCCAACAATAATTTTTACGTAAAGTTACTTAGTTTGATGTACAGAATGCTTGGTTGACGGCTTCGTGAAGGGTCTGTTTACACCCGGTATGACCCTAGGTATGTAAAATGTCTACTTTCTTATATCTGTTATTTGTATATTACTCGTAATAAAGAGCCTTCTATCTATCAATCTATAGACGGAACGGAACAAAAGCGAGGTACACAATACTATATCAGTTTGAACGAAAACGTGTCCCCAAAACACGCGAAAACGTGAAACTGCCATTCAATTCCTTTTGATTGAATTTCGTACATCTACTATTGCGCCTTCACACAAAGAAAACTCCTTCAGATACCCGAGATGATGAAAACCAAACCTTTCCATCCAAAGTGGATATTTCTCGTTGTATTTCACGAGCGAATTGTTTCCAGAATGGTAACACATTTTGTTGTTTACGTCGCTTTGAAATGTCAAATTTTAACATAGGTACGAGTAATGTAATGGATTTTGTACATAAAGGACCATGAGGGACACGTTTACGTCCATTGATGGATTACTTCTGAAATAAATGGGTATTTTATGTAACAGTATCGTGCAATGGATTTTCAATACGAGTACCTACTTAATTTTAGTAAGTAGGTATAGGTCCCGTCACATAAAAAGCTCAATTTTTTTTATTCCAGCCTTTTCCAAAGTACTAAGTAGCTAGTAAAGTGACTATTAAGATTCTACAATGAAACAATTATATAATAAAACAATAGCTTAGTACTTTAGGAAGCGACTGTATAACGTGTGCAAACACATCCCCTCCACTGTCGCTCAGCGTTCTTTTTACGTGACGGGACTTATACTCGTATTGAACTAATACTAGTGCCTTGGAAGTATTCCAGGAGTATTCTAAAATTGGACAATTGTCTGAAATATTTTTGTCGCAAAAACTCCGAATCTTAATTAATTCATTTATCTGTTTTCTTCTTGAATTTTAGTAATGAGCTCTACTAAACCCAAAAATAGTCCGTGTCCTCATAGGTTGCGTCGAGAACGACGACGATGCACTCCTGGACTCGACGCCATTCCATTCAGCCAGTAGAACAGCGGCTGCCTTCACCCAGAGACACGTAGAAGAGTCCTGGCTCCATCTACTACTGGCCGGAGACTTCTCAAAACTGAAAGACCTCACTGTCTGCAATTTCGACTTTTTACTCGCCGCGGTAAGTTGTTTGAGAGAGAGAACACACCTATCGACGTGGAATCGGCTTGAGCTGATTAGAAATAGCTTTATTTCCCTGGACTAAAAGCTAAAACTTATTCATTAAGGGCTTAATTGGCTTCAATGCGGACGACGCGGCTCAACACCGCGACGGACTAATCTCTTTTATGACATGGACATCCCTAAACCTCTATATGACCGGCTCAAGCCAATTCGCGTCGATAATTGTGATTTGTGGATCATTCCTTTATAGTTCCCAATTTATAGAGTACAAAGTAAACATTTCGTCCGTTTACGCAAAAATCTAAAATATCTGGTTTAACAAAGGTATTGAATATAAATTTTGAAACTGTATCGTTTGAAACTAATCGTTTCATTGATGTCATAGAGTAGAATTTCAATACAATTCAACAGTTGGTCCTGTGAGTTGTTCCAAGCTATGCTACCGTAACAAATAGTTACCTTTTCACTATTTAGTGTGTCGCCTCGTTGGTGTAGTGATCGCAAGCGCGATTGCTGAGCATGAGGTTATGGTCCTTAAATCGGACAAAATAATAATGGGTATCCCATCAGGAATTTCTCAGTAGCAAGCCGGAGTTTGAATGGCCATACTAAAGAGTGCTCTGATATTACATGGGACTAAACATTACTAGTGGAATGTGGCTATACCATAGATACACCTATGCTTAAACCTACGGGGATTGCAAGCATAAAGTTTTGTTATGTCAAAAAAAAACCGGCCAAGTGCGAGTTGGACTCGGGTATCGAGGGTTCCGTATAAACTTATTGTAATTTGTTATTTAACTATATATTTACGTTTTGTCAGATTGTTTCCTTTTCATCTGTTGTAACACATTGCTTCTTGCCAAATTAAATGATTCTAAGTTAACGGAAATTATCCTATAGGTTTAATTCCCTTGTGAAATCGCAAAACATGCGACATAAACGGTTATATCTTTAAATCGCGTTGACTTAAAAGTTCAATTTCTTCACTGCTCCAAGGGGTAGCAGACTTGAGTAATTTATATTAATTTCAGCTTGGTACTTTCACGCGTTCCTGAGAAAAACGATCCTTACAGACGGAAAACTAAGTGATCCTATAAGATAAATGTTCCGTTTTTGCCTACTGAGGTACGGAACCCTAAAAATAACAATACCCACAAAATCGAATTACAACGAAATTGAATAAAAATAAAACAAAACCCACAAACGCGGTCTATTAAATAACTTGCCGGTAAAAAGTAATGGCTATAACGGAAACATTTTTAATTTTCCCATCTCCTTCAAGGATCTTACCTCCTTTGATGTCCCCTGAAGCCAGGTACCTACGCCTTTTAATGGACAAAGTACCGTAACATTAGGCTGTAATTCTATTACCATTCCGGGCTATAAATCATTCTATTCTTAGGTAGAAAATTGACGACGCTATTTTACTTTAAGATGCTGCCATTTTCATTTTAAACTTGCTTTTGCGGCGTCACCCGCGTCAATGTCGGAAATTATTTCACGAGACATAGCGGGATAAAAAGTATACTATGTCCTAACCCAGGCCATAGTATACCTGTATGCCAAATATTATCTAAATCCGCTAAGTGGAGTGCTGAGTGAGTCATGCTGAGTGGTAATCTGCTTGTCGCAGTCACGACGTGCAAGATGTTAACGTATTTTTTTCTTTTTTGTTGTCCCGTCCTGTTGAAATTATAAATATTTTTTATGCGTTGTATCTACCTATGTTTATTGTATTTTTTTTTGTTATTTTGTATGATGCACGTCATGTCCCTGCGACAAATAAATATTTTTTCTTTCTTTCTTTCTTTCTAAGACGATAAGATGTGAAAAGATAGATGAAAGGCAGACAGATTATAAATTCAATTAGTCAAAAGCAACATCTTTTCACCAAACTTTATCATCCATCGATCTACCGGACGTTTACGTCACTTAAATGTTCTAAAGGTGTAATTAGTAGCGGCCGAACCACCGTAGGTAGGTATCAGATAGTTTTCCAAGTTTCCCTGTTAATGGATGGGTGACCTCCGAAGTTTACGCAAGGTGGTACACCCATTAAAACGTTAATTCGTGTACCGAAGTCACTAAGTTTAATGGTCAGAAAACAATAGATACTATGTATTGTATAGCTATCATTATGAGAGTATACTGAAGGCCTAGCACGAACGCGCGACGTATAGTAAAGGCGCTCCCTCATCGGGAGCATTCGCCTGTAAATTGTATTGCAACAATCCAAGATGCGTTTTTTTTTTTTAAATTGGCCGCGCTGGATGTTACACACCCCAGCGCATCCTTAAAGGTTTAGAACTTTTTAAATTCTGAATTTTGGGCGCTGAAGTTCCCGTTAGCTTCATAAAAACACGTGTCCTTTATGATCAAGTATCGAGCATAATCGTGATTTTGCGTGTGTATATCGTATTTGATGTATATGATCGGGGTGTCACGCACCACACGTGACCGTTTATGTAACTTTTTAGGCGCGACCAATTAAGGATTGAACTGCGCCTTAATGTAATAAAAAAGTCCTACGAAAATCCGAACACTATTAACTTCGTTCCACCTTTTGAGTATTTTGGCTAATTGCACTTGCCTAATATGAATAAAGTTTTACAAATAACTTATATTATATTCGTTCGATCGAATCTACGTCATCGGTGTGTATGGAACGGAGGAAACGCCGCACATGCTATACCCAAATATACTAGTGGGCTGCAGTAGCTGGTTTAAAATTCAGTTTTTATTAACAACGGTTCGTTAGTAGTAAATGGATATCGGATTTGACCTTTTAGTTCCGTTCGTTGTATTGATCGTGTTGTGTGTTTTGAATTGTTGGTTAAAATACTAATGGATACTATGTGAACATAAAGCCAATTTTCTAAATGATGGCACTTTGTGCGGTTATTTTTGGACAGCTTAGTCTCATCCGGTTTTTGAAAGGGTACTTAAAGCAAAAATCATACCTGACTTGTCAATCAATTGGCTGTTGTTATTTTAGTCTCAGCCAATAAATAATCACGCCTGTAATCCCTAAAGGGTAAGGTAAAGGTATATCTATAGTTAATCCACAAATCAAATCAATCTATAGTTAATAAAAAAATCCACGATAAGGTTTTTCAATCAGGGTTTTTCTAGTAGCAGCTAACACCAACAGCAAAAGTCAAGATTTGTGCCCAATAGACGATAACATAGTCAATAAACTAACATGAATTTGACAATTCTTTATGTTCATAAGCATTTCAGAAACCATTTACAAGACACAGCTTACATACCCAATCAAGAGAATCTGATCTTGATCCCTGCTCTACTAAGTCATACTTATATTATAAATGCAAAATTTTGTAACGATGGATCGATGGCTGGATGTATGTTACTATACTGATGAACAGATTTTAACAATGATATATGATAGTTATTACACGCGAGCAGAAGCTAGTAAAATCTATGCACATTGCACATACCTCTCAACTAACATGTTACCCACCCCACAGGTACAAACAGTGACGATATCGTATCTCCGGTGTATTCTGGAGCACGTGCGATGCTACATCCTGGACCGAGACGTGGAGCTGGTGTACGGAGCAGTCAGGAAGTCCAGTGATATCCTCACCAGGGATCCTATGCAGTTGGGAGCTCAGGTAATTGTACTTTGCTTATATTCATATTGAAGAGAGAAGTTGGTAAATAAAAGTTGAAAGGCTCATTAAAAAAAAAGTTCGATTAAAAGTCTACCTATCTATGTTCAAATAATAGTGAGATCAAACATAGGTGTCTATGTGCTACTACTATAGGAACCAAGAAAATTCGGTCTTAAGTCTTCCGGTTAAAATTAAAGTAAAATCTTACAACCTACTATTATAAATGCGAAAGTTCGGATAAATGGATGTTTGTTACTCAATCACGGCAAAACGACTAAACGGATGAAAAGCACAGAGCTAGATTTTAGCATGTAATAGCACATAAACTACTTTTTCTCCCGGAAATACGACAATTCCCGAACATCACGCGGGCAAAACCGCGGCCATAAGCTAGTAACAAATAAAAGTCAATTGTTAAATAACAATCCGTTAATGAAAATATTGGACTTTATTTTCATCTCCTTTTTTGCAAGACTTATAGTATTTCTTCAAAGATGATTGTATACATAGTAAGGTACATACATATACTCGTATTATTACTCCACCAAATCATTTACCAAAAGCCTGTAAAAGAAAATCTCCTTAAAAATATATATGGAGAAGGGACGTAAGATAGATATCAGATCGCGGATCAAGTATCAATCAATAAAGTGCCCTCGATGTCAGCAAGCCCCACAAAGCCCTTTAACGAGTTTCAATAAGCCTTTGTTCTCTCCAACTTTGGGAATTGGTTTACGTACAGTCACAAATTCAATAGTCTATATAGCTATAGAGACATGAGGCTTTGAGTATGGGGAGTTTGTTTAAGAGAGTGTAGAAAAGAATATCGAGAAGATAGGATGTCGATTTTTGTAGGCAACGTGGCTATTTCTTTTTAAAGTCAAAATTAAACTATTCGTTTTTTCAATAAGACCATTAAAATACACTTTTGAATGTCGGAATTTACAAGGTATTATCATCTGCCTAGTCTTTTCCCAACTATTGGGGTCGGCTTCCAATCTTACCGGATGTAGCTGAATACCAGTATTTTACATAGTGCGACTGACTCCACAAGCCAGTTAGTACTGGGAGGTATTATTGTATTCGCAAAGGTTGTTTCGTATGAAGGAGAATGCGCAAGAAACTCTATAGATATTCATTTAAAATGTTGTACAGAACTTTTTGAAGACTTCGGCCAGTATTATTTAGCTTATAGATTGTAGAAATCGATAGTATCAGCCTGTGTTTATGTCCCATCTTGACGAATCAAAAATCGTCATAACTCATAAAATCCAAAAACAATAAGATTTAACTTCACCTCCATATTTCCCACCCCATTTCAGTAGCATACAGAAGACAAATGGGTGTAAAACTCAATATATTCCCTGTGATAAAATATCTAATATGCAGATTGTAAAGTCGAGCGAGAAGGTTTTACTACGCGGTTTATTCTCTGTTGAACTAGTGAGATAAACTTCCTCCCAACATTCAAAGTTAGGGGCGGTAAGAGTACCTACCTAGTGCTATATGAGAATTTAGTAGCAAAGATTTTGAGTGTACTTTATTGTAAAACTACTGTTATGTAAACTGATGGCTACTTAGTATCTAATGGCTCTTTTGAAAGCTTTCGTGATTTACGTTTGATGTTGGGTTTTTTTTATGAATTTTGTGACTTTTCTAAGCCAGGACCTCTGTATTTTTCTTGCTTTGTGTTGAGCTGTTCTATCAGTATCGTCCGAGTCCAATTTTTAGGTACAGTCAAGAGCTCCAATATGTAAACACTTAACAACTTTTTCTCCTACTGTTCTGATTAAAATTTCATGTTGTTACGAACATAGTATTCTGGAACTCATATTTTTAATGAAAACGATCGTACCTCTAAGTTACAATCGTCATTTCTCGCGAAAATTGCTTTTAAATTTAGGAATGTGTATGCATATTGGTGCTCGTGACAGTACCTAGTTATTACTCATATCTATCCTGTTAGATTTTACTGTTTGACTTATGAACCTTTAGCTGGTCTAGCGTAGTACGGAGTTTCAATAGAATAAGGGGCCAGGTTTTACTGGTTTTGGTTCCACTGACGTGTAAACTACCATACACATTTTAGCTTTTGTCAGCTATATTAATTACTAGCTTTTGACCACGACTTCACTCGCATTAATTTTAAATTTTTCAATCAATTCGGCTTTTAATTTGCTGGTTATAACTTAATTCAATCATGATTCGAAAGACACGTGGCGCCATCTATTATCCTAAGAACGTTATTGTCGTTTTCTTCGGGAACAGTACTTTTTTTCGGGCTAAAAGGTACCCTATGTTCGTTTCTGTAACTGTACTTATATGCAAAAATTTAGGATGATCGGTTTAGTGGTTGAGGCGTGAAAAGGTAACAAACAAACAAACAAACCTACTTTCGCATTTATAATATTAGTAGGGATATCTCCTGTACAAATATAATAATAAAATACACCTACCCACTCCTTTTTTGTAATCCATGTCTTATTTTATCATCTATAAGGTCTATAATATTTCTTCTTCCATAGATCATAGCATGGCTGCGGCCTGCGGTGGCGCGACGCGGTGTGCTGGCGACGCTGGTGACCGCTGCAATGGCGTGGTGCGACGGCTATGACAAACCAATACTTGTACCGCTGAATGGATGGTAAGAACTGCACTGAATATCGTCACTTAGACTATATGCGTGTTTATTCAATTCAATTTATGTTCTACAGACACAGATCCAAAATTTTGTTAGTAGGTACATTTAAAAATAACGTTAGTAATTAAATTATCAAAGACAAATCACACCACACAATACTATTACATCTAAATACCGATACCGTTCGTCTAATACCGTTTATACTTTCACGGAATTACGAAGTCATTTTCCAAAGGAGCGTTGCGAATGGAGAGATGACCAGGAATCAACGAAACACGTGCGAGGACATATCGAGTGCTTGATTTCAACCAATGTAATTGATGCATATATTCACTCCAATCCGCTCGCCTGTACATTAATGAAAACCCACAACGCATCACACCAAATGAATCAAACCTCCGTTGGGAGTTAAGTTAAGACACACATAAAAAGGATAAATAACAATTATTTTAATTAACAAGTTTATTACAAAGAGAGCTATTGTTTTCTGACCTTTTAACAGAGCTGGGGGAAGAAGGATGCTTTTGACGTGACCTACAAAGTTAATAATGTGCCTTTACCTCAATTTATAATTAAGTATACGTATTTCGGTACTTAGTCGAGAGTTCGAGACCGATTTCGGAGAAAATAACCAAAATTAGTTTTGGTACTTAAATTGGCACAATTATGTTGTTCTGTATTTTAGAATATTTAAGTTTTTTTGCAGACCTTTAGTAATCGTAAATGTAATACCAATTACTAAAGCCAAACGTACCTAAAGTCAATATAACCGCGTATGATGACCGTTCTCAACCCGTTATAAACGGTTATGAAACGCTGTTGGTACATTTTACACGGACTACCGTGTCATGTTCCTTTCCGTGCCTGACACGTTCATAGCACGATCATGCTACTGTGTAGTGGGCAGAATCCTTACTATTACTTTATTAAATTTCATAGGACACCAAATAAGACAATTAAATATTGAGGAGCTCGTGACTAAATAATAACAGCCGCTCGGGTCGATATTAAGGTTAAGCCGCGCTTGCTTAAGTTGGCCCGTGGATGGGTGACCGCGCATTATATACCGAGTTTCTTCCGAGCCTAAGGAAGCTTGTTCAGCCGTTCGTCCCTGCTGTCATTTGTAGACCTTTGACAGTCGTTACATGTAGTAAGTGGCCCGAAAGTCTGCCAATCAATCTTACCAAAGGGTATCGTATTACCCAGTACTAACTGGTTTGTGGAGGTCAGATAGTCGCTCCATGTAAAATACTGGTACTCATCTGCATCCGGTGAGATTGGAAGCCGACCCCAACATAGTTGGGAAAAGACTAAGCAGATGATGACCAAATAAGACGATTGAATACTCATTTCTCACAACTTCCATCCATTCCATGTTAACAGAAAGTAATCAATAAATCCCACATACATACCAAATTAATATCTAGATACAACTAAACTACAATCCATCCAGATACATTCAAACGAAGGCTAAAGTTAATGTGCCTGGAGTAAGTAAGCCAAACTTCTATAATATTAATTGCTCCGAGCGTACACAAGATGTCGGTACCAGAGACATTACAGATACCGGGAGACATAAATTCTAATACACCACCACTTTGGAGGAAATCCAAAGCATTTGGTAGTCATTAATTATACATAACTAATGCTAGAAGTCATTAATCAGGCTTAAACGTGGTAAAGGTGCAACCAGACTGGCATCAACCAACCGTTCAGAGGGTACCAGTGGCGAAGGTTCCATACAACTCGATTCCTACCGAATTCCCTTTGAAAAATGGCACAGTCAGTATTCTATAGACAAATAATATAATCACAATGAATATTATATGTACTCCGGATTACCTCTTACAAAAATTTACCCTTCGCTACTGGAGGGTACACACAAAGTGACATTCTATCAGCGATAACGCGGATGGAAACGACAAAATTTATAAGGAATGGCATAATTATGCTATTTAAAAACATTTGACAACTTTGAAAGCAATTGCTGCAGTGTGGGGCATAGCGACAGCCGGCTTACGGTTGATAGTCGTATTTTTTTTTTAATTCGTTAGATCAGCTAATAAATACAAATAAAAAGTAGTAATAATCGTTGTTATCCCTCCTTACCAACTTCCAACATTATGTACGAATATGTTTAGTCCGTCAATCGATATTATTTTCGAATACACATACATATTTAGGCGATCAACAGCGACTGGTCGACGGCATTTGAACACAGTCTGATTGCACCTTAACAGAGCTGGGTAATAGTACCTAACTAATACCCGTATTCTGTTAAATTACACTGAGTTGGATTGGTCGCGTGAATGCACCTGATCTCTACTTTATTCTAAAGTTGGAGCCAGTTTTTGAGAGGCTAATAGTTTTGGGTCGCCATTAGTGGAAGTGTGAGGGGATTTCATAATGTGATAGTTTTGAATGATCACATTTTAATTTAATTATATACACCGTGACTTTTTAGTCGTCAAACAAAGGTAGTCCACTCAATGTACCCGACATAAAATAGCTCTAGGCGCGATTTTTTTTTACCTCCCATAATAGAAAGATGTATGTGAAATAGATGAAAGAAAAATAAATAATAATATTAGAATAAAATTATGAAACATCCTGATAATGATGTTTACTTGTCAAACGGGAGAACATACCTTCCCAGCGCTCGAGTCCAGTAGATCATCGCTCGCAACAGGGTGTTTTAACAACTTCATGCCTCATAATACTGAATAATATTTTTATTTTTAAATTATTAAAAAAAAATTATGAATGTTTAGTAGTCATTGGATAGATGAAGTGGGCTGCCGTTGTAAGACGACTAAAAAGACACGGTGTATATTCATGCATACAATCTTAAAAGGACTGCCTACATCGCCCTAATCCTTATTTTGTTTTTAAACTATATTGTAGCAAAAATAAATGCTTGACAAATTACTCATGGCTATATAAATACCTCTGAATATAGAACAATCTTATCGATATCTACCTTCAAACGAATCATTCATCTCCCTACATTACGCTTCCTATCTATTCCCCTTATAAAATATCCGAATCACGTTCGGTAGCTAACTCACTCACGGTTTCCCGACGCGAATAATTCCTTAAAGGCGCGATCCTTGACGAAATGGCTCACATGGGAGTAAAGGAATGTAAGCAACAAAGACCCTCTTACAGAGAGGAGGGCTGAGTCCCAGCACTGGGAACATCGTAGGCTGATTATACTGTAAAGAGCAGAAATGAACACCGCATACTATGAAAATAAGCCTTAAACTGCTTAAGTAAGCGAGATGGAAAATCCGGGAGCACATTGCCGGCGTCGCCGGGTTAAATCACGGTTCGTAGTTTCATGTTAAACTATCAAGCTAGCGAATAGCTTTTGACTTTCATAAAAGTCACGTTGAAGCAGTTTTTTAATATGACAGTATTAAAAAACTACTTCAACGTGACTTTTTGATTGATTGATTCATCTAAAAAACTCGAAAGAACTGGCTCAATACCAGCCTAAGATTTGGTTCGCTTTTTGATATCTAAATAGCAATTACTCAGGTAAGCCACTGAAAACATAATAACTATACGGTGAGCCAACTGAAAAACTGAAGGATATACTTTTAAGTTGCTATTGTTAATGTTATCTCGTACATTTTGAAGGAAAAAAACAGACATAGATGGAATGGTTACCTTCCTGCTCAATCTGTAAATGTCAACCGAAGAAAAGGGTTCTTTTTACGGTCCTACGAGCAGTCGCTAGAGTGATGAGTCAACGACTTATCATATGGGCTCATACCTACAAAATTTTGTAGCTATATCGGTAAAAAGTCAATAATTCACTCCGTAAAATGTTCATAGGCTAAAATTTGGCTGTCTCTTAATGTACTATTTCGATAGTTGAAATAAAATTGTCACTGGTATCTATTTCAAAGCAATTATTGCCATTCAATGTTCATATAAATTGCTTTAATTTTGCAATAAGTTCAAGCATTGTCAAATAATAAATACATTAAATAGTTTTCGTACATAATTGATAGAGATATCAGGGATGAATAATAGGAGCTTATACAAGCGGAGTTCGCGCAGCTGAATTTTGAGCCAAATACAGGGGGTAAACGGACCCTTTACGAAGCCGTCAACCAAGCATTATGTACATCAAACTAAGTAACCTTATGCAAAAAATATTGCTGGGAAACGACTTTTTTTTATCGGGTGAAAAATCACGTTTTACGGTAAAACTCAATGTAGCACACTCAAAACATTGTGCTGATGGATGCTTTGAATATTAAACGGGTCATAGAGGTTATTAAAGTAAAGTTATTACCTTAAAAACCAGTATAAAAAAACTAGTATTAAAAAAAAATAGTATTAAAAAAAACTAGTATTAAAAAAAACTAGTATTAAAAAAAACTAGTGAAAAATTTAAATCTCCGTTACTGGAAGGTTCCCAGGTAAAGTCCAGTACAAAAAATTATCGCAATGATGGATGGGGATAAGAACTGCCTTTGGGTTTGGTCAAGGGTATTTTTACACCCTTTATATTTAATGAAAAGCCATCGACACGCTAAGAAGAAGATACACGCAATTTAAATTACTCAGTGTCGTTGATCATGAATTCGATTCTCAGATCGGGCAGTCTTTTCTGCTAGCGTTGATACCCGGTTGATGGCAATATGCATGGGTACCTAACCTAATCTACCGCCTGACCCGTCACCTTTGTCTGACCCATCAAGGATAAAAGCGTAATGTTATCTCATGTTACTTTCACAAAAAAGACCCCAAAAGGCAATATTACCTTTAGGGCAGTAACGTTTATTGTTAATTAACTTGATAATCGCTCCCCTTATCTTTTCCCATTAAGTTTTTCGTAATTAATGTGTCCAGGGACAACAGTAGACGATTATCCTTAATGAGAAATCCAGAGAAAATAATTGGAATGAATAAGAAAATAATGTGCTATTGTTTTCCTTCTTGCAGAACATTATAGGTACGACTTTTTTATATTACTTGACATACCCACCTACTAATTTGGAATATTCGGGATTTCGTTTACTTAGAAACAATAACGATGTTCATGTGAATACGATTTAGTTCGTTAAAAGTTTTTTTTTTGTTTTTATTCCAAATTGGGCCTTCTCTTGACCTCGGTTAAGTTTGAAAGATAAAAATAGAAGGTATTTGCATAAATTTCAAAAGGCATACTATCAATGAAATAGGGCGTGACCTTTTGGCTTGTATAATGGCATTAGAAGTCATAAGAACAGTATGATCAAAGATTTAAATTTAAAAAAATCATAGTTCTTTGCGCGGCCTGAGAACTTTGAGGGCACACAAATAACCATTTTCGCTTGAGCATGTAGAGCGAGAGCACATCTACCGATTCAGAACTTTGAATATGTTACTGTTAGCCTGAGTCACTACTGGGCAAAGGCCTGCCCCATGACCTCCAAATCTTTCAATCCAGGGCCAATGTCGTTAGTTCTATCCAGCTCGTCTCGCCATCTCCTGCCAGGTCTACTGCATCGCCTTTTGGCTGTCTCAGGGCTCCACAACATGGTTATTTTGTCCTACAGCCCATACCACGGCAGACATGGCCAGCCCAGTCCCACTTCAGCTTAGCGGCTTTTTGAGCAACGTCAGTAATTTGTGTTTTGGAGCACTGTGTGGTGTTGCGTATATGGTCGGTTAGGTTAACACCTAGGATACTGCGCTCCATCGCACATTGGCAAACCTTGCGTGATGTACGATGAATATGATCGTCTGTTTTATTTTTATTGTTGTCATATGTCAGCCCGACATTCACTTGTTTTATTTTCTGACCTCCTAGGTTACAACCGCCAATAGCATCAACAGTTCGGGTGCTCTCCGTGGGAGGGTCAACTCCTGGAGCGGGAGCCAGGCTGCTGCAACTAGCGCCGTCAGGGCAGCATCTGGTGTTAGCACCTTCGGCTGGAGACCCTCAACTGTGGCATGTTATGTCTAATTCTAGAGTTCATACGTTTAAAGGTAAGAAATATATTATTTTTTGCTTTTTTTCAGCTTGGGTTATTATACATAGTGTTCAGTATTAGAATATTAAATAATAACTTGATTTTGCTTACATACTTATTTTAGCATTTAGTTTCTCAACGCGATCCATTAAACATCCACGAAATATATCGTTTAGTTTTGTCATTACATTTAACATTTCGAAATGAAAAATATCAAAATTAATAACGAGGTAGTACTCCCCGACGTACTAAAAATCCGATTTGAATTTAATTTTACTGAGTGGACGAACACTAAAAAGAAAATATTTCCACCAACAGTTTAATAACTACCTACTATATGAGTATTTAGTGTGAACCACTGGGTTCTGATTTTTCGGATTCATATGCGTATTACATAATTATCACTTGCTTCGGTGAAGAGAAATATCATGAAGAAACCATCATGCCTGAGAGATATTCGTCGACGGCATATAAAGCTAAGTCAGTGGCCCATGAGCGGCATAAAAACTCTGACACACGTAAGGCACTAACCACACGAAATAGATAAAAGAATCAACATCATCATTGGCCTTATTCTATCTACTGCTGAGTATGTATCTCCTCCTTTATGTAGAATACTCTTACTCCACTTCAAATAGCGTTTAATTAAAAACTTTGGAGCAATTAAAACTGGTCAGCACAACTTTAATGAACTCAAATAATAAATCAAGTGTTCCTCGCGTATTTTGTTTTGTTTTTCTTCCATAAATAACTTTGCGCTCGTCAAGTGGATGTTGGAACTAAGTTTCTAACCAATCTTACCACAATGTTTTGATAATGAAATATTATAAACCAATATTTTACATTTATTTAAATCATCACCGTCATTCATTGATGATTAGGAGTGATATAACATGCATAACATAAGGGAAGGGTTATGCAGAGGTGTACACTTTAGTACACCCACATTTCGCCAGTTATGTTTAAGCAACCGAGCACAAATCCAAGCTTCGTGACTGCTACTGAGAAATTCCAGATGAAAAAACCTAACAACATTTTGCCCAAAATGAAATCGAACCCAGGACCTCATGCTTAGCAGTCACGCGGACGACCACTAGACCAACGAGGAAGTCTGTCTGTGCGTCTGTGTATCCGTCTTAAAATATTACAGCGATAAAGCTCGAAGATCGCTGACCCAGCTCTCAAGTAGCGTAAGAGTAGCCAACCAATTTTATGGCAATAATCTAAGTATACATTGATTTCCTCGCGAGAACGATGTCCAAGATCAATCTAAAAGATTAGATTCCCTCTACACGAAACCAATTTCAACCTCATATGAGGAAAATATAGGTACGATTTATTCACTCATGAAAGCATTCATGTTTAACGCTTCGTTTGCTGTAAGTACTTTTCAGTTAAGCGTATTACATATAGCATTTATTGTAACTTGTCGTTTAGGGATATGATAAGGAGTGGTCTTTGGGAAAATTTGTTCGATTTAAGCAAAGCCATGCTTTTCAGGAAAACTTAAAAAATTGACAAATTTATGTAGGTAAGGTTAAATTTATTTCCCTAAAATCGCATTCATAGTTCATTTGATTACTTCGTTCTATTTTTAACCGACTTCAAACAAGGAGAAGAGGTTCTCAATTAGTCGGAATCTTTTTTTTAATGTATTTTCACCGATTTCTAAAAGACGCCTGAACCGATATGGTTTTTATTTTTTTTATAGAGTATACTCTCAAGTTGGTCCCATAGTAATATTGTCATGATCTAATCATGGACTTCGGAGATATGGAACGGAACTCTTCAATAATAAACAGGAAATCTGTCGTGTTTGCTGCATTCACTTGGATGTTTATTGTTTAGACAACATCATCACACAACATCACGCCTGAATGCTCTGAGGGGGTACACCCAGATTTCGACAGTTAGGTATACCAAACTCCATTTGATTGGAGATAAGCCTATTACTACGAAATGTATTGTTACAACGTAAAATAAATTAACAATGTAAAATAAATGCATAGCAAATATTTGTATAGTATATTATAGCTTCGTTATTAACCCAAATATTTCCCTGAAATCTGAATGGACTCACAATTTTTTTATAAAGATTTTGAAATCCTGAAGATTTTTGCAGATACTCTAAAGTCAGCATTAAACTTAAAGACTCGGTTGTGTTTAAGCTTAAACACTCCACCAATTCCGTATCCATCCACAATATTGCCTTTCACGCATCACTAACAAAATCAACGTCATGATCCATTTGTAATTATCGTGATTGGTCGATGAGCTATTGACTCAACGGTATTGTTTGTTCGCGTGTAAATTACATTGTACGAATACCTACATATCTCCGCGTCGATTGGTTAGAATTTACTCGTGGGCCTAGTACAAAGGCGCAGAGTAAGCGTAATGTAAATCCAAACGACTTCTGGATCAATAAAACAATGTCCTATGGCTGCGTCCTAATTTAAGCGATCGGTTGCACGAATACGTGACTATCGAAGTTTATTTGACTCATTTGTTAGAAAAGCCGGAAGACGTCGCCTTCCATCTTCCTTCTTCAACTTCTGTCAGCGCGACCACGCGTTCGCGTGGCTAAAAAATGTTGTTCTGACGGCGCTCCCTATTCGGAGCTTTCGCATGTATTGTAACAATCTAAGATTCAATTTTTGAGCGTAACATTATACATGGACGTGCCTGGTGAGGAAGCATTCGCCTGTAATGTAAGAATCCAATGATATCGTTGCAGATTGCACACTGTAAAGGATGATTTCCACCAAACAGCTCGCGTCCCCATCGGATCGAAACGACGGATTTTACAATCTTTAAACGATATTAAATCGTGTACAGGTACACAGTATTTAAATTAAAGTCTATAGTTCCAAGTGCGCACAGCAACTTAACCACGGGCGCTTCCGCGACACGCGATCGTAGCCGAAAGTAAAGAAGTATGCTGCTACGCGGGATCGGCTCCGTTCGCCTGTCGTCGTATCCGATCGAAATAAGGACACGTCAACCCGGTAGGAATGAAATTATTTGACTAGGCGCAGAAACGGATACGTTCGCAAGCGACTGTACGGAGCCGATCGTATGCGTCCGACATCCTGCCGGATGCGATCGGCTGTCGCCGCATCCGTTCGTCACTCACTAATGTAATGCTCGAGTCTGTTACATGACAGGTGAATTTTCCCATTGAGGGAGCTTTTACATTTACTCCGCGCGTTCGTGCTAGGGCCGATATTGAATTGAATTTAAAATCGAATTATACAAATGTAAAATGGAATTTAGGCTGATTGTGTTTTGTTTAACAAAGGCGTAATGGATATTGATAACGTGGCATTCAACCGTGTATGATTTGTTTTTAATGGTTTTAAACATTTGATGGATTAGTAAACTTTGTCAAATAATTTGTGTAAATGTTGTAATATTGAATTCGTCGTTGGTTGAATGCTCGCAAGCGCCACTGCTGAACATGATTAGCTTAGGTTTGATTCATGGGTCAGGCAAAGTGTTATTCAGGGTTTTCCATCCGGAATCTCTCAGTAGCAGCCACGGACTCTAGATTTTTGCCTGGTTGATGGCAATAGGCTAGCCCCCTATAACTGGCGAAATGTGGGTGTACTAATAGGTATACCTCTGCCTAACCTTTCTGGGAGTAGGCGTGATGTTATGTTTGTTGTTATAATAAAATTATTATTCAGTTTAAAACTTCTGAAACGTTTAAAGTTAACTGGTTGATTCTTTCACCACTAATTTGTTTGTAGCTTTTCTAGTTTACTGTACACAGACGTATGGGAAGTCTTGTACTGCATTCAATGGGATAAGTTGGCTACGCAATGCTACGGCGTAGCAACTACGTCAGTTACGCCGTAGCAACTAGAAAACGATATTCATTTTTCCTTTCACTTGGTTTTGGTGAAATGCACCTTTTGAATATCAATTCCTGAAAGTGTCACAATTGAAATCCTTGATTACTTAGTTCTTGTTTTATTGCTAACTAAATGTGGCCCGCGACCTTCATTAAAAAAAATATTATTTCCCAGTTTGAATCGGATTTTGTTAACAATTTCAAGAGTTTTCAGTTTTTGCACGGAACCCTAATCTTTTTCTAAAATAAAAGTAGTGTAGGTTACTCCTTATAACATCAACTATCTGTCAGTAAAATCTCGTCAAAATCGGTCTAGCCGTTTCGGAGATTACCCGGAACATGTTTTTTTTTTTTGTTATAAGTACCGTATATACTTTCGTAATACATTCAGTAAAAAGTTGTTATTTGAAATCACAAACAGACACTTCAATATTATTTATATATGTATAGATGTACAGATGTCACATACTCTGAATGAAATGTGAAATTATGTGAAACATTTCACTACAAATAACTTCATACGACCTCATACGGTCGAACGTAGCAAGTTGCGAATGTCCAAGTCAATATTTCCTGCCCACGCCCGCTTTGCAGGCTTCAGAACGGAAATGGTTACGATGCAGTTTCGATCCAGTTTTGTGTTAGGAAATACCCACACATCCCGGTTAACTGTGGGCCATGTTAGGGTTATAATTTATTTGCAATCCTGGGTATAAGTCCCGTCAAGTAAAAAGAACGCTGAGCGACAGTGGAGGGGTTGTGTTTGCGCACGTTATACAGTCGAGTCCTAAAGTACTAAGCTATTGTTTTATAATATAAGTATAATTGTTTCATTGTGGAATCGTAATAGGTACTTTACTTTCTAAAAAAAAACACTGGAATGTAAAACACTGGAATAAAAAAAATGAGAAATTTTATTTGAGCGGTCAGCGTTCTTTTTACGTGACGGGACTTTGTACATACTTACTCTACGATTTTGGTTATGTATCCTATATAGGGTAACTAGTAATAAAACAAATTTTTGCGTAAAGTTACTTGGTTTGATGCACAGAATGCTTGGTTGACGGCTTGGTGAAGGGTCTGTTTACACCCTGTATAGGGTGACTGGTAATTAGTGACGGATACTTAAACACGTAATTGTACTCATGATAATAATCAACTTCCCCAAAGAAAAACTTTTTTTAAACGGCTAACAGCTGTTGGGTCACAGGCGCGCGCTTGCGAATTTCAAACGTCTGTTGCGTTATTGTGATAAAAATCGGTGTATAAAAAAAATATTTGGGAAAGTTTTTGTTATCATGACTACTATCACGTGTTTAAGTATCGGTCACTAATTACCAGTCACCCTATACAGGGTGTAAACAGACCCTTCACCAAGCCGTCAACCAAGCATTCTGTGCATCAAACCAAGTAACTTTACGCAAAAATTATTGCTGGGAAACGACTTTTTTTTTGGGGTAAATATCACGTTTTACGGTAGGACTCAATGTTGCGTACTTAAAACATTGTGCTGTTGGATGGGTTGAATAGTACGAGGGTCGTGGAGGTATTTAAAGTAAAAATCTTACATTAAAATCACGTATTTAAAAAAAAACTTGTGAAAAAGTTGGAACTTTGACCCCCAATATCTCCGTAACTAGAAGGTTCCCAGGTATGGTCTAGAACAAAAAAGTGATCGCAATGACGGGGAGAACAAGTGCCTTTCGGCTTCGTTAAGGGTCTATTTACACCCTTTATACATTGGCTCTTACATAAATACTTGAACATACACAGTGTTTGCAAGAGCTACTTAAAATAATGGGTGGTTACATTAAAGCTGGTTTTCGTTGACGCTTTTACTTACTGTTGTACTTGTACCAAGCAATCGTCGAAGATTTTAAAAAGACTTCACGTCCAACATTTTATTTTTCACTGGAATGGTGCATGGCTGACTGGTACTCATTTAATGTTTGAAATTAACATAATATCACTCCTGTAATCCCTGAAGGGTTAGGCAGAGGTGTATCTAATAGAACACCCACATTTCGCCAGTTATGTTTAAGTCCAATGTAAAAGGGGGCGAGCCTATCGCCATCAACCGGGCACTAATCCAGACTACGTGGCTGCTACTGGTCAATATTAAAACCTTATGGAAAAAACCCAATAACACTTTGCCCGACCCGGGAATCGAACCCAGGATAAAGGATCTCATGCTCAGCAGTCGCCACTAGACCAACGAAGCAGTCATTTAAAATTAACTAATTGTATAATAATACAAGCCTGTTACTGTCCCACTGCTGGGCAAAGGCCTCTTCTCATACAGAGAAGGCACGAGCATTGATCACCACGCTTGCTCAAGACGGGTTGGCGATTTCAGACTTATATTAATTATCAGTCCAGGTTTCCTCACGATGTTTTCCTTCACCGATGTCTGCGATGTCCAAGATAAACTTAGAAAGTACATATGAATTGAAAAAGTCACATTGGTACTTGCCCGGATTTGAACCCACAACTTCATGCATGAAAGGCGAGGCCTTAACTTCTAATATTCTTTGAAATTAACTGTCTGTATATTCTTTGTTACCAGGTCATTCTGGAAGAATCCTATGCATGTGCGTCACAAGGGAATCCCAATATCTACTGACTGGTTCCGAAGACACCAGTGTCATCGTCTGGGATCTTCACACGTTGGCAGTCAAGACTAAAATACTGTAAGTAACTTTAAGATGCCCCCCCCCCCCCCTGTTATTTTGGTCCTTATGATAGAATCCTTCTTGTACAGTCGACCGGTCGTCGATGGTAACATCTTCACCTTGAGCCAGCCTAGCATAGTAAAGTGGGTCAACTAAATTAAAACTGCTAAAGCTGGTTTACCACATAATATAACATCACGTCTGAAATCCCCGACGGGTTAGGCAGTGGTGTACCTAATAGTACACCTACATATCCCCATATACCTATTGCCATCAACCGGGCACAAATCCAGACTCCGTGACTGAGAAATTCCTGATGGAAAAACCTAATGACTAACCTAATCAAACTCAGGACCTCATGCTCAGTAGTTGCGCGTGCGACCACTAGACCAACGAGGCAGTCTGGTTTACCACTTGTACTTATGCTATTTATTTATAATTTTATAGTAAATAAAAAATTACGAAAAACTTTTCACATCTGAAAACATCTTAAAGAAGAAGATTCGACTTGTGCTTGTACATTTATATGTCCACAAAGTGAGAGGATAAAACACTACATATAACATATCTTTCACTAATAGCAGTCTTGTATTAATAATGTTTGTCTTTCAATTAAACAACACAAAAAGAATTAAGCGAACCATGTAATTACGCCTTAACAAACGACACTACCAATACGGCCCTTCGTAAGTACAAGATTAGGTACACGGTGAACAAGTAATCAATTACATAATTTATCTCTTGTTCCAATGTACTAACAACATTACTTTGATACCTACACCCTATTATCCCTGAAAACAAAGACCGAATGAAATATATCTGAAGATACAAGGGTCATTTTACTGAAAATAGAGATTTTGTAACAATATTTGGATTGAAAAGAGTGTCCATGGAGTTTCTTGCCCATTCTTCTCCATAGAGATCTACGCCTTGGAATGGGTAACTACAGAACTTTCACAATTTATTATGCCTTGTGTCTGTGACTGTAGCTTCGCTTTTTTTTGTTTTTTCTGACATTCAAAAGTGCCTGTAACGGTCTAATTGAAATAATTGGTTTGAGTTTGAGAGTTCAATTTTCTGTAATGTTTTGGGACGTGATCAAATTACTATAATTTTCAAGAAAAATAGTTAAATTAAAGTTTGTTAAAGAACTTTGTTAATTATCTAGGTATTCGAACACACTAAAACAACGTTAGTAATATCATTCAATGTAACTTTTTAATGAAAGCCTGTGTTGAACCCAAGATAATCTCTTGATCATGTTTAAAAAGACAATCTTAAACAAAAAAAAATTAGCTTCAATTTCGCAAAAAATAAATCCAGTTTTGAATGTACACACACACGCACATGCAGACGGTGCAATAAATAATGCAACATTAACCAAACCTATATGCTCGAAAATCTTCATATTTCATAATCGTCAAATATATTAAAATTTCAATCACGTACAGACAGTCATTTGTTATAAGTCAGTAAATAGGTTTCTAAAATTGCGCCGTGCACTTCTCATTACTTCAGCTGCACTCGTCTCATTGTTCATTTAGTAATAAGCACCTGTACTCGTGCAGTCGTGCTACAGTAATAGATAGTAATATACTATACATAGGTACAATCGGACAAATAACTTGGTGTCTACGGGCTGGGTGGTGAGTTGTGACTACTTTCAAACGAAAAGTATGTGTGGTGCAAATCTTACTTTAGCGACAAATCTGCCGAAAATGACTTGACAGAATACCGACCGCGTAATTTCAATTTATTTCGTAATATTACACGTACAATACGACTACGTCGTAGGTCTAGTGGTCGCTATGGGTCACCATAACGTGTAACTGAGCATGAGGTCCTGGGTTCGATACCCGGGTCAGGCAAATTGTTATTGTATTTTTCCAACAGGAATTTCTCAGTAGTAGCCAAGGAGTCTGGACTTGTGTCCGGTTGATGGCAATAGGCTCGCCCCCTATTACATGGGACTTTAACATAACTGGCGCAATGTGGAAGTAGGTACTATTAGGTACACCACTGCCTAACCCGTGATGTTATGATACTATCTTTTGTTACACAAATAATAACAATGAATATTGGCATATAATGATGTATATTTATGTGTGCAACTTGTTTGACAGTACAAATGTATGTTTATGTGACAATGCGTATTGTTTCTCAGGGAACACATAGCGCCGGTGCTGTGCGTGGCAGCCATCGTGAACAGGTCATTAGTGATCAGCGGGGGAGAGGACTCCGCTGTTATTGTGACCTCGCTCGTTGATGGCGCACTGGTAAGGGACGAATGTTTTTGTTATTTGTGTCTTTAAAAAAATATAGATTTCTGTTTATTAGATGAATAAAAACAACATTTTGATTAGGCTAAAACTCTATACCCTTGAATAATGTTTTATAAGTTTTGTATATTAAAGCACGCTGTCGGATTTTCAACTTTTGGTCCTAAACCGAGCATTGAAAATCGCACAGCTCGTCTAAAATTAGGCATACATTTTGCTGTTACCAAATGTGAGTAGCGGCCATGCATATTTTTTACTATTTAGATATGGTTTTAAAGTGTACCAAGTTTCTATACAGTAATCGAAACTATCCATAAATCGTGAAACAGAATAATGTGTTCCAGCTTGCTGTCTTTTACTAATATTATTTTGTTGTCCAGTAAACAGCACTTTCCGTTACAACTCCTGCTTCATGAAACTTAAAGCACCCATTTTCACCAGGTAACAAAACTCGACCACCACCGAGGCTCAGTGACAGCTGTCAAAGTAATCCAAGATGGCGACATCCTCGTCACTTGCTCACAAGACGGGACAGTATGCACGTGGAATGTCGACAACTTCACTCTACTCAGTACCGTGAACGCGGGAGTACCGATAAATACCATGGAAGTGACAGATGACAATGTATTCCTTATTACGTTACAAGGAGAGAATGAATTGCATGTCAGAACGTTTATCACTGGGACGCATCTACACGTATTGAAGAGGCATAAGGCTAAGGTAAGTGGAGTAATGAAATTTAATTGTGTGTACCTTAGGCACGAATTACACAGAAACGGTGTAAGGTGAAGGCGCGGCGCAGGCATGATGCCGCTTCAAACCGTTTTCATACAAAATGTACGTAGGCGACGTGTCGTGAATTACACTCAAGCGGTGCGGCGCAGGCACGCCGTTCTTTTGTTTCCTTATAAATTCCACGCCTGCGCCGCACCTTCACCTTACGCTGTTTCTATGTAAATCGCACCTTAGGATTCTCATACATATGATTCGGCACAGTAGAGTAATAATTGTTTTCGGAAAAAAACCGCTTAGTTTAGTTCGAATTGTGCTACACTGGCCCGGATACGATGCGGCTGTGATAGATTTGGCCAAACGGTTAAGACCGTATGAGAGCAGAATATGAGTAATAATTTGCTTCAGACGTGTTCCGGTCGGCTTTATTATTCACCAAATCGAACCCAAAAAAATGTGTTATACCCTTTAATGTACCGTGAACACGTAGCTGGAAGTGACAGGTGACAATTTGTTTCCGATCGCACTGCATATCGATACATACCTTCCATAAAAGAGACGACATACCATTTATTTCTTCTCATATACTAAACTTTGCCTGTTTCTCGGTACAGTATTTTGGATGATGCTACTTCAAAAATAAAATAAAAATAGTCTTTATTTACTCTGACCTTCTACTTATTTTTAAACCCAAAACATTGCTTCCTTTAGACAAAACACGTTTCGAAGCTTAACATCGCACAAAATCTAATTAAATTAATCCCAACAAAATCTTGTAGCTATGTAGGAAAAATAAAACAAAATACCGATCTAATTAACTTTGAATACAAAAAAACAATGGACCTGTTGTCTTTCTTAAAGACAAGTAATCTTTTGTTTTACAATCCCGTTGTGGATCCCGTAAGTATTATAATAGGGAATTGCTTCAACAGGACAGGCTTTTATACTGTTCTTAATGTAATATTGCTGAGTAAGGCATAAAACATGATGCAGTTATTATAGCCTCGGTTCCACGCCAGTCTTCACTGCACTCAGTCCTTGCAAATTAATCAGATTTCCACCATAAATTCAATCTTCCCGACGTAGAATCACTTTCATTTTAATAAAATCTCTTTCATTTTGTTCGCTACAAGCAAAAAGAACAAGTTTTTAAAGACCCCTGTTGCGTCCCAACATAACTTTATCTTAAAACTTTGTTCAGCAATACCTTTCCGTTGTCTGGTCCAACGTTAATCTCACGATACGGTACGAGGGTTTAGTTAAATTAAAAAGACACAGCCTGCTAAGTTTTTAAAGATGGTGCGATCTTGCTACGTTTGTGTCAACAGTTGGGCGTTGATTTTAATTAAATCTACACGTCGATTAAAAACAGATGAAAAAGTAATAACAACTGCACGTATATGTGTTACGGCTAAAAGCCGAAGTAAGGTTACACCTAGTTCTAGCCGGCTATACCTAGGTGCAGCCGGTAACTATCCTTTTTATTGCTAGGACACACCTACCAAATGGATTAGGTTAGAGCTGTGACCAAACGCTACATCCAAATTGGTTGCAGTATAACAAACTGTTACCGGCCGCACCTAGATATAGTCGGCTAGAATTAGGTGTAAACTTACTTTGGCTTTTAGCCGTAACATGTGCACATAATTAAGTATCCACTAATTGCTATTAATGTAATAAAAAACTCGTAATATACTGGGTGGTCCAAACAGTGAAGTCATAATATAATATAGATTCTTCAAACTCAAACTCAAACTCAAAGCATTTATTTCAATTAGACCATTACAGGCACTTTTGAATGTCAGAAAAACAAAGAAGGCGAAGCTACAGTCCCAGACATAAGACATAATAACTTATGAAAGTACTGTAGTTGCCCATTCCAAGGCGTAGATCTCTATGGAGAAGAATGGGCAAGAAACTCCATGGACACTCTTTTCAATCAAACATTTTTACAATATCTTGGTTACATCATTCATGTTGAGATAATACATATATGTGAGAACGATCTAGACAGACGTGCACATTAAGAGCGTCCAGAGTAAAAGATTAGATAACAATTTAAAAACAAAGTAGTTAAAATAAACCGTGGCAGCTAAGAGATGACCAGTCCCAACTGACAGCGCCCGTTCACGAACATGACGCATGGATCAGCACCATTCAACTCAACCATTTTGAAGGGAACTAAATGATCCGACACACCCGCCACCATCAGCGAGACATTTGAGTGAGCATGACATTCTCTCAACCGCCAGGGCAAATTCGAGTCAATGAATGATAACTAAATACAAATGGTAGCTCTTCCTCCTCCTCCTCTTCTTGATAGTTTTCGAGTTATATTTTTTAACATGGGTACCAGTCTATACAAATCCTATCTTTATTTTTACACACACTTTAACACTCACATTCTTTAACGATTACTAAACGCATTTTCTAATCTCATTAGCATCAAGAGTAACAAAAATAAGCAAAATCACATGATTTCGAATATTAAATAAATCGATTTTTACATTACCTTTTTTAAGGGCCGATTTACTAAGCACATTCCATTCGGTTGGTAGGTACACAAAGAGACTAACGAAATTCTGCCACCCCAATAACTCCAGATTCCAACAACTCCTAATTCCAAATAAATCCAAACTTCCTAAAACCCGACACCAAATAGTTGTTCCCTAAATATTTAGCCCAATACAACCTTGACATCTACCGCACATTCAACCTAACGTAATTGGGTATCACCAAATTGGTTAAGCTCTTTATTCGTTAGAGAAAATAGATTACCACCGATTTCTTTTAAGTGCTCTTGGACCCGTTTCTTATTACATTTGGTGGACGCGCCGCTAAGCGGTGCTATTACGTTACCATCAATATTGAGGATTCTGGAACTTTCTTTGTTTATTGGGGTAAAAGCATGTTATTGCTATACTAGATCTTGCATATGTCTTCGCCCGCGTGGAGGTCAAATTATCCCAGGAGAACACTTGGTCATGATAAAAAAGTATCATATTTTCTAACACAGGTCATGGTCTATCCGTGTGCCAAAACCCATCCAAATCCGTTCAGCCATTAAGGCGTGAAAATTTAACGGACAGATGGACAGAATTATTTTCGCGTTTAAAATGATTGTGGTTCTGTGAGAAGACCGAGGATTACCTACTTAATTTAGTATTAATGGCTTATGTACTAAATGTAAATATTCTATATCTATCAATACATAATAATATTACGCATCAGTCTCTTTTCGTAGTATAGATTAAAACTTTTTTAATATCAGGATTTAATGTAAATATTATTGGGTAAACAAGTTTTATCTATACTTAGTTGTTGACCAATCTCTTGTATTGTGCGGTCAGGCCAAGGGATTATACAAGTACCAGTATTGGCAGCGCCTATTTAGCTGCTAGCTACCCGTACTTACAGGTAGATAGCTATTATCAGTAACCAGCTCTGGGAACAGGAAAAAGATAACACCTTCTCGGTATTACACCTTTATAGAATTTCATTACAGCTCTAAAATTAAATTATCATTTATGAAAACACCGATGATGAATTGCTTTTCCAATAACAATTTCCATAAATCTGAAAATCCACAAATGTAATTTTGATATTACAACGAGCAATTATAAAGCTATTTTCACAACTATCAGGCAATAAATCCAGGGACAAAATTAATTCATTTCTGGTATCCTCTTTCCGATATCGGTAACGAACTTTCAATTAGTTACGAATAGAATTGAAAACTTTTACTTGAACAAGTATTAATTGATGCTTTAATTAATATCGCGAGAACGAAGTATCTTCAGACGTCTTGTAAGAGCAGGTATCAGCTAAAAAAGAATTTCCGAAGTTGAAAAACTTGAGGAAGAGTTGAAAAGCAAACCAATACTACTTTGATAAAGCGGAACCTTACTTACGGAGATTGTAACTTTACAGAAATCGTATATTGATACTCTGAACATCGATTTTTCTAAACCTGTGTAGTTACGGGGGACTTTGTAGAACAAAAGAACGAATACCTTACCATGGGTACTTTAATACCCTCATTCCTATCGGATTAGTTGGGTAGGTTCATGCCAACTAATCTATATAAATAAATAAAATTGAAGCGTTTGTTTGTGATTTCAAAATAATAGCTTTTTCTGAAAGCATATGACAGTATAAAAGGTTCTTATTTTATTTTTTTGTCTGTCTGTTTATCGGTTTGTTTGTTAGCTGTTCCGGCTAATCTCCGAAACAGCTGCACTGATTTTGACGGGACTATTACTGGCAGATAGCTGATATTATCAGGAGTAACTGAAGCTACTTTTTATTTTTTTGTATAATCAGATTCGAATGGGGAAATATATTTTTATTGTAATTTCACGCGGACGAAGTTCGCGGGCAACAGCTAGTATTTGGTTGTCTCAAATCTACCTATAGGATTTCCAATAACAAGATACCAGGAATGAATAACTTACAGGAGTTAACCCTTTTAGGTGAAATGTTTCTGCGTGGCTCACGACTCGTCTCGCGCGGCGGTAGGCTGCACCGACCAGAGGATCTACTTGTACAGTCTGCACAGCGCAACACTCTTGCGCACGTTGGCTGTGGCGCATGATCTAGCGGCGCTGGCGGTCGCTGATAAAGATCACTTCTTGTTGGCTGCTGGTGAGTCCATTTATTGATAGTTTTGGAGGACCGATTACACTAAAAATCCTGTTTCTCACAATCATGATGATGAAATGACAGAGACAGATATATGTTTTAAATAGTATGTTTAGGGGTTAATTCAATTAGGGAGTTCTGGTGCAAGCAGGGCTTAAAGCTTTTCCTTTTCTGTAGTCTTCGCAATAGTCTTCTTTCTGCAGAAATCTGGAACTCTCTGCCGGCATCTGTGTTCCCTCCCTCATTTAGCCCGTCTACCTTCAAATCAAGTGTGAACAGGCATCTTCTGGGCACGCTCGTTCCATCATAGACCTCATCTATCGCTTTCCATCAGGCGTGAACGAGGTCAAGAGGACACCCATTTCGTTTCACAAAAAAGACACACTTAGCATATATTTCGACCTATTATTTAAAGTTAAATCTTCTGCTCAATTAAACGCGCAATAAATAACCATAATTCCTTTGGGAAGAAAGCTTTATGATCATTCATGATCTTACTACATGATTACATTTTTTTTTGTTAGCCTGTTTGAGTGTCCCACTGCTGGGCAAAGGCCACCCCTTTCTCCTTCCAAACCTCTCTGTCCTGTGCGATATATGGCCATGTTCGCCCCGCAAACGAGATCAGATTATATAAATATATTTTTATATATTATATAGATGATTACATACTAACACCATATTATTTTCAGGCGGCAACAGAGTAACGATATATTCATTCCACACCGAAGATAACTTGACCAATTTCCGACCAACCAAGCAAAGACAGAGACGCCAAACGAAATCCATGACGAACGTCACAATGTTACAGGTAAACGCTCAGAAATAAATCCCAGCCTTCGATCTTTCTCCAAATAGTTTTATGTGTCGATATTTTTATCCTGCCAATATTGCTTGTACGGAAACACGGAAAAATGGACGGGAAATAAGTATAAAGGGTGGGTTGACAGATTATCCCTAGCAAGAGTTAATGATCAAAAGAGATTAGTACATTAAAAGGTTTTATTTATCTATGTTACAGCTAAAAGCCGAAGTAAGGTTACACCTAGTTCTAGCCGGCTATACCTAGGTGTAATCTCACTTAGCCCGCTAGAACTAGATATAACCTTACTTCGGCTTTTAGCCGTAAGATCTATACTAATAATAACAAATTTTACCTCTTTAAGGTAAAATTTGTTAATGAATAATCCAATTATAAAATTTCTTTCACTGGCAGCAACCTACATTATTCATGGGTCATCACAATTTTCGCGGACGAAATCGCGGGCGAAGTGCTAGTATCTCATAAAACAAAAATATCTTAAAAACCGTCTTACTATCATTCGTGATTATTTTTGTGCTAACAGGCAGAACAAAGCGAACTCATCCCAATCAGTTGCCTAGAAATCTCTCGAGATGGTCAACTGGCTGCCAGCGGCTGTGCCCGAGGTCTGGTCAGAGTATGGCATCTATCTACCCATCGTCTTCAAACGACACTGAATGGGCACTTGGGACACGTCACCTGTGTGACCTTCTCTCCTAACAATTTGTTGGTATTGAGCGGGTCCGAAGACAGAACCATTGTTGTATGGCAACTGGCTGATAATTCGCCATCATTGACGTATAAGGTTAGTAAGAAACTAGGTTGTATTTCCAGAATCTTCATTATCAAGCTGTTTTGTACCTAGATTCGGATCCTTTAGAAATAAAGGTCGTTAACCCAAGAAGTTTTAGGTTCAGAATTGAGCATTTAATTAAAAAACTCTTCTTACAAGCATTCTATCTTTGTCTTCATAACTCCGCCGTCAAAGTTTTCAACAATCTTATATTGAGTTATACATAGCGGAGTTTTTACAGGGGCATTCGGCAGCTCTTCAAACTTTACTGATGATGTCTGATGGGAGACGGGCGATGTCGGGCGATAGAGCTCGGAATGTTCACGTGTGGCTTGTGGACTCCGGCATAGTCCTGCACTCAACCGCTGCACCCACAGCCAGCCTCGATGTTACCCTGAACATGAAGTTCGCCGTAAGTTTCAAACTAACTTCGCAGACCAAGTTACGCATACTCAACATTCTGACTAGATTAGGCTCATAGATTCCAACTTTTACGAGTTGAATGTTCAATGTTTTCAAAGCCACACGGGTTTGTAAGTAGCTAACATCGAATGGTGTAAGTGGTAAAGTCTCTTATTATTACATCAACTTATACTTGAACATACTTAAGAGAACACTTCCGAAAAATAGTGTTACAGCTAAATTAGACCGATTTTAGATTTTTCATAGAAACAGAAATTTCCCATTATTTTTTTTGTAAAGACATTTCGAAAAGTACTCTGACAACTTTTTAAATTATGTATCCTGCTTATGCGTATGAAGTTTCATTAAAATCAGTTCAATCATTTAAAAAAAAAGGACTTGAAAGTTTGTATGAAATGCCGTAAGTCGTTAACGCTCTTAAGTTACTTTTAATCTAACAAAAAATCAGGAGCTTTTACCTGGTAAATTGGACATTAAAATTTTGATAATGCAGTAATTTACTATAGAACTATAACGTAGGATACTTTCAGAGTAACTTGCTGCAACAGATTCTGTTGCCTGTGTTTACTTACCTCGAAACAAGTTAAAATTGGCAAAGCCCTTTTCAATGTTGTCGTTATCATACAGGTGCTATCAGACGGTGACAACTCAGTCCGTATCTGGACATTAGCTGGCGGTGACAGTGGAGAAGAAAAAAGGAATGTGTCCCACGCAGAAAGGATCACATGTTTTGCTTTGACGTCAGACTCGCAACATGTAGTCACTGGGTCTATGGATATGTCGCTGAAAGTCTGGAAGTTAGATGGAGGGAAATTGTCTCAGGTTAGTGTCTATTGTTGATGCCAAAAATGCCGAAAATTGGTGATGCTCCTCAATGATCACAATAAAATTGTATATATTTCATACTGGTCTTAAAGTGTGTTCTCGTAAGAAACGCCTCCATTCTGTGCTTCGATCATCAATGATCTTACTCAACTGTAAATCAATTTAGCGTATAATATGCAGGGTGTAAGAGACAACCCTCCACAAACTGCCAGGGTGCATTTAGTGCCTTATTCTGAATCATATTCCACCGGAATTTTTCTCCGGTTTTTTTTTATTTTCTTTTTAGTTACTATTCCTTTATTTCAATGTAAAAATACATTCTCTGTACGCAGCACTCCATTTATATAAATAATACGGATAAAATCAAAAATCCAAGAATGGATGTTGAAATACGCTAACGAGCGACGTGTGAAATCAGCTGTGCGCTTCCTGCCTAGCTACAGAGTTCATCGAATTCGTCGTTGCGCTTGCCGTTCGCTACGTGCATTTTGCCACGGTAACGATACATTGCGTATGAGGAAATAAAACAAATCAAATGTATTGGATTCCCATAACGTTCCTGAAATAATTTCTTGTACCGGTCATCTTAGTATGATATACTGAATTCACCCCATCAGTTTGTGGAGGGCTGTCCCTTACACCCTGTATAATAATATACACTTATTTCCCCTTCTTACATTATTCAGCAACAAAACAAACGATTTTCAACAGGTTTTAGTCGGTCACTCAGACATAGTGACCTGTGTAGCAGTATCGATAACAAACAAGACTCAGATCGTATCAGGCTCTTGGGACTGCAACCTCATAGTATGGGACATTAACACGGGTTCAGACCTACACTTACTATCTGGACATCTTGGAAAAGTCACCTGTGTAAAAGTTACTGGAGATGGAACGATTGGCGTGTCTAGTAAGTAAAAAAATTAATCTGAAAATTAATTGATCTCTTTACTAAATATTTTCTTTATTATCTTTAACCAAACTTCAAATAATAATAAAAAGTAGGTACGCACGATACGGCCAATAAAGCTTAAAAAAACAGTTCACACATCGCTTTGCCACTTTGGATGACAATGTTGATTCTTTGACTAAGAAATAGGCCAGCCTTCTGGTCACGGGAAAAGTTGACCAACCGCTTGACGATATTCGGAAAGACAAGGTAGGCACTCGGATCCCATGGCGGCAGTGTGGCCAAACGGCTCAAACTTGATGTGTTTGAGATCACTTACCTGATTAATAACGGAAAATTCATACTAGTATTTCAATTGCACAGTCAGTGACAAAATTTTGGAACTTAAAACATTTACTTTAACTTTACCATCCGTGTCAAAATACTGGTCTTCAAAGTACTCTTCAATTATGAACAAACAAAGTTATAATTGGCAAGTTCTAATTAATTAATCTCTCCCGAGTTGGTTGTTGACTTTAATACAAGCTTAAATTCCATTTTATCTAGTCTTCTGTTAAAGATTTTAAGGCACACACAATGCCGCCCGGGCCGCCGGCACTGCCGCCGGCACTGCCGCCGGCAGACTGGCGGGTATTCGGCTTGCCGCACACACGAGCCGCCGGCATGGCCGCCGGCATTGTGTGTTGGAGCCTTTACAATATCATGCCCCTTTACAAAATGTATTGTTGTTACCAAACTAGGTGCTGAAGATAAAACACTTATCATCTGGGAAACTAAAAGAGGTCTGGCTTTGACATCTTTGGCTCTCCACGTTCCTCTGCTCGGGTTTCAGATAACTAGCGATTGTGCACGTATCGCCATCCATCTTTTGGATAGAGGTACGATCCTTTATTTTTTGTAATTAAAACGGTTTTATTTTATTTATTCGTTTGGTTTTTTTTTATTTATAAAGGAGATGTGGGTCGTGATGTGATGTGGAGGAGATTTTGGGCTACCACTATGTACACTACATAGATAAATAGAAAAAAAATAGGGGAATTTCAATAAAAATACTAACAAATTCATTTGAAGAAGGGTGCAGGCGTAAGATCATTTGAAAAAATTTACGACTTTGACAGTTTTAAGAAGTGACGTCTTTGAGTCTTTCTTTGCTTTGAGTTTGATTTGGATGTGTTTCGGAGTTTTTAGTGATTATTTTTGTTTTGCGACCAAGTTTACTACTACGGACATTGATTGATTGCTTCTCTGTTGACCCCGACTTTGTTTTATGGTTTCTGTTTTTTTATCGCAGAAATTACGATACATGTCAATCAAATGTCATTTTTCGCGTACTGCTGATCAGATCCGCCATGTTTAATTTTATGTTGTGTTACTCTCCTTGACCAAGTTAATTAGAATGTACATTGAAACGAAGTGAAATTAAAGAAAATTAATACTAAAAAACGGCTTCTGTATTATATAGCGATATTTACATATAGTGTACATAGTGCTAGCCCTGGCTCCGTAAATTTTTGGAACATCTCCTTTATTGTACTGTTTGGCAAACAAATACATTGAAACCGTAAGACGAAAAAAAGTAATTAAATAGTATAATAAATACTATACTAGGTATTTAATTAAAGAAAAGCTTATAAATATTTGGAGACGTTGGATAATCCAGTCTTTCAGCGGTTGAATTTAATTATTTGATTTCTTTAATTTTTTTTTGATAATACTATGTACTTACTCTTCGGTTTTATAGGTTGTCTTCCAATGATCTGTCTACATAATACACCAGCTACGTACGTAAAAATACCAACTTATGCTGCACCAAAAGATGTTGATGGTAAGTCAAGTAAGTCCCAGCTTTTGCTACTAACACATGAAATTTTTATAAGGCATGCAATATTAATGTATTGGTATATCTAGACGACTTTGACATAAATTCGTTATACACCGTGACTTTTTAGTCGTCTTACAACTGCAGCCCACTTCATGTATCCAATATCTACTAAACATTCATTAAAAAAAAATAGGTATTTATGAGATTTTAATAATTTAAAAATAAACATATTATTCAGTGTTATGACGCATGACGTAGTTAAAACACCCTGTTGTTAGCGATGATCTACTGGACTCGAGCGCTCGGTAGGTATGTTCTCCCGTTTGACACGTAAACATCATTAACAGGATGTTTCATAATTTTTTCTAATGTTTTATTTATTTTTCTTTGTACCTATTACGGTGGGTAAAAAAAATCGCGTCTAGAGCTATTTTATGTCGGGCACATCGAGTGGACCACCTTTGTAAGACGACTAAAAAGTCACGGTGTATAGATATTAGATAGAAATTAATGAAACTAACAATTAATCTAACTAACCAAACAATGTACCTACTAAGAAAACCCTGTCCAATGCAAGATTTTTTTTAATATCGATAGACCGACCGCTTTAATGAGTCCTCCGCCTTGCCCCATCAAAGGCACATTATGCGTCCACAAAGTCCTAACAATATCCCACAGGTTATTTGCTTTAAAATAACCATAATCCACGTAGGTATTACGATACTAAATGAACTATAATCCATTAAAAATATTGAATATTCCATTTAAATCGATAACTTCGCGAGGACTCATTAAAGCGGTCGATCTATAGACGACAGCATCATTCAACATTGTAGAAACAAGATACGTTTCATAATAGTAATGGAACCTTTTGAGTTTTCACTTATTTACTTTTGCTGTCATTCTATTCATTACTTAATGTAGAAAACGAAATAATAATTGAATATGGAACGTGAGGATATAAGAAGATCGGGAACAAAACATTTTTTTTAATTTGTAGAATTGCGTCCGCTGGCTCCAAAGCGGCCGATGAGAAGATTATTGAAGAAAGAAGTATCTTTGGATACTTATACTTGGCAGAAGAAATATGGACATCTAACTTCTGCAGCTATGATGGCGCAAGTAGATGAACGATTAAAGAGGAGGTAAACGAAGGGTGCGGGGGGTTATTTGATGATTTCTCATCCCAAAAAAAAAGGGTGATACTTTTTTTGTAATTAAGTCCCATTTTTCTGTCTCACTAACTAAATCTATGGTTTTATTTAGATTCTCGGTTTCCGCATCAATGGAAGAGATCTCAAAAATACAAGAAGCTAAGAACAAAGACTTAGGTTCACAGGTAATATCTACACCCAAATTCCTTCTAACATTTCATATAAGAGTGTCCATTGAGTTTCTTGCCCATTCTTCTCCATAGGGATCTACGCTTTGGAATGGGCAACTACAGTACTTTCACAAGTTATTATGCCTTGTGTCTGGGACTGTAGCTTCGCCTTCTTTGTTTTTCTGACATTCAAAAGTGCCTGTTATGGTCTAATTGAAATAAATGCTTTGAGTTTGAGTTTGATATCTAATATAAACTTTAAAATTAACGTAAACTGTCATGTGCAGGTGAGCTTAGGTCCTGAAGAAGCGGCGATAGCGCAATCTCAGCACTTCGATCAGCTCGAAGCTTTATGGAACAAGATATCGCCGCCAAGACGACGGTCTAATAAGGTATGGCGGACATTTTATTACGAAATTCAAGTTCAAATATGAGCCATTTTGCTACAGTCGACGTTTTAGATTATTTAACATTTAATATTAGTAACTTTGGTGAGATTTCTTCACAAATTCAAGATTTTTAACATGATGACCAAAAATAGAAAAACAAAAAAAAAACAGAAAAAGATACGTTTCATAACTGTAATGGAACCTTTTGTGTTTTCAATTATTTACTTTTGCTATCAAAGCGATGTTCATTACTTAATGTAGAAAAATAAATAGTAATTTAATATCATATGGAACTTGTTTTCTTAACTAATATAAATACTTTCAGACAAAAGAAAAAGTGAATTTTTGGCTAAATGATTCAAAATTATGATTTAATCCTAGAGAATTTCACACCACTAAAACAGGATTAAAATATACACGAGGCTAGTGAATATAATCCATAAAAATATGTAACTATATTAAAATGACAGCTGTCAAACTAAAGGGACTAGCAGCTGCAGCTTTTGTCATATCGAAATGAATAATTACAAATGCATATTAATGCAGTCTAAGGTAAGACTGGATGTCAGACTTTTTGGGCCACTGACTACCTGTAACGACTGTCAAAGATCTACAAATGACACCCGGGACCAACGGCTTAACGTGCTTTCCGAGGCACGGAGGAAACTCTGTATGTAATGAGTCACTCATCCACAGACCAACCTAGGCAAGCACGGCTTAACCTAAAGGTCGACCCGAGTGGCTGTTATTATTAAGCGACGAGCTCCTCCTAAGGCGCGAATTACACAGAAACGGCGTAAGGTGCGGCGCAGGCGTGGAATTTATAAGGAAACGAAACAACGGCGTGCCTGTGCCGCGCCGCTTGAGTGTAATTCACGACACGTCGCCTACGTTCATTTTGTATGAAAAAGTTTTGAAGCTGCATCATGCCTGCACCTCGCCTTCACCATACGCCGTTTCTGTGTAATTCGCGCCTAAGAACAACAAATAAATTGAAAAACAATGTTCCTCTATTAGAGTCGATAATTGCATCCATTGTTTCAGTCACTGCAAAAACAAAGTTCGCTAATCGAGAGCCGATTCGACTCTTCGGATGAGGAGCATACGCCTGTTGAGGAGCAAGGTAACTTCCTCTAACTTTGTTCTCAATTGTGTTGTTATTTTATTATCCTTTGTTTGAATAAATGGTGTTAAAGTTCTAGCGGTTTTGTTTCCGTCAGAAGAACAATCGTTGTTTAGAGCTTTTCTACAGTTAAGACAAAAACGAATAAAGGTTTAGGCAAACTGGCTTCGGACACTGGAGAGTGGTAGATACCAGTGGCGAAGGTTCCACACAACTCGATTCCTACCGGCTTCCCTTTGAAAAATGGCACAGTCAGTATTTTATAGACAAATAATAAAATCACATTAAAGATACGTACTCCGGCTTACCTCTTACAAAAATTGACCCTTCGCTACTGGTAGATACATCAGCACATTATCTCGGGTGTCCGCAACCTCGTCCGCTGTTTGTACGGACAAATCGATTTTAACGAATTCTTAAAAAAAAAAATTTTTTAAACATCTAAACAAATTTTATCGTTGTAAAATATTTTAAACACATTACAAGCAGGAAAATTTCGATAAACCTATCTCTATTCAGGATACTTGTACTTTCATCAATTTAAAATATGGACTTTCTCCTCAAGTAAAGGTTCAACATTAATTTCCATTCAAAAACTTTGCCGATATATTTTGCATACCAAGTCGGGATAAACTTTGTAATTTCAATCCATCAATGCGTCGTTCATCTTTTATAGCGATATCGATTTATCTTCTTATTTGTACGAAGTTTTCAATTCCTTCGAGGATTTTTCAGCGCTATATTTTGTTCCATCAGTCTACTTCTTTTATCACCATTTATGTGGGATTGGCGCAGCATGTGTACCATGCTTCTTTATTTGATGTCGTCTCAGTTATTACCCCTTTTCCAGCAATTTCAACGTTCACACAGTCCATCCATCCTTTCTTTGGTCTTCCCATGCTCTTATAGCCATCTATACATAAAGGGTGTAACGAGACCCTAAACGAAGCCGAAAGGCACTTTTTCTCTCCGTCATTGCAATAATTTTTCTGTTCTAGACCATACCTGGGAACCTTCTAGTTACAGAGATATTGAGGGTCAAAGTTCCAACTTTTTCACAAATTTTTTTTTTTAGACATGTTTTATATGTAAGATTTTTACTTTAAACACCTCCACGACCTCGTGCTATTCAATCCATCCACCAACACAATGTTTTGAGTCCTACCGTGAAACGTGATTTTTCACCCCAAAAAAAAGTCGTTTCACAGCAATAATTTTTGCGGAAAGTTACTTAGTTTGATGTACATAATGCTTGGTTGACGGCTTCGTGAAGGGTCTGTTTACACTCTGTACAATCCACAATTATATTCAAAAATTTCCCCACCATATTTTCTTCATTCCTCCATATCACCACACTTACCATGACAACCGATCAATGCACAAATTGTAAGTCACTGGTGCCTTTATATCAGCCTTCCTATTTCACTCATGTACTCATTTCATAATCTATTTTGTTTTTGTTTAAAAAAAAACCTGAAAATCAACCTTATTTCTTTCTTTCACAGAACACATGGTCGAGTAAAGGGCAATTGGAAAATGTTTATTATAGTTATTAATTTAATATAATTTAAATAATAATTGCCTCAATAAGAGCTGGCCTCGTTTTGTATTTCAAACTGCTTTTTGATTAGTTTTTGACTAACGATGATTGATTGTGAACACTTAATTTTAATATCTATCGTTCAATTTAAATTGTTTAAAACTTTAACTCGTATTCATCAGAACTTTACGTTCAATCTTGTTTGCATTTTAAAATATAACTGAAGCTTCTGTTTTATGTAATTGCAATGCCATTGTTTTGAATTTGTCTGAATTTGGTTTTCGCGATAGAAATAATATGACAACATTTCAAGAGGCCTTCCCAATATATCTTATTTTAATCAGCTCTTTTAAAACAAAATTAGTCAAAGCCAGAAAATGAAAATGGAGAAAGTTACAAATACGAAGTACGTTTACGAAAAGTAGACTTTAGAAGAAAGATTACGAATTAAGGAAATATTTAATGCAAAAACTTGCTGATACTGTTGTAGTAAGTTATAAGATAAATTAAAGTGTACGCATTGTGATCTTCTAGACTTTACTAGCTTCCTTTTGGGGCCAGTTTCTTTTAAAACAAATATTATAAGCGAATTTTATTGCAAAATAACTAAACATCACTTTACATGTCACTTTTAAAATTATAATAATCTAGTCTATCGATGTCCAATAACGTATTCCAGAACAAATAGACCAATTTTGAACAAAAATATTGGAAACTGGTCCTCGTGTAGTTCACTCTACTGTAACTTTGATTCACGCTATGAAATTGTGTCAGCACATTGTTACGTATAGTGTGTTTTTTCTTACATTTCTCATTTGGTAAACAAACACTGTACAAAAAACACACTCAAGATTTGCATCTTCTAATGCAAGAAACAATAAAGAAGGTACAGTGTCAAATACATCAAAAACTGGTTTATCAGAATCTTGGTACAGTCGCTAGCACATCAATTTACCACAAACTGTCAAATTTTAAAAAATTTGGCATTTCGTGGTAAATTGATGCGCTGGCGACTGTACCTAGGTACGCCATATTTGTTTACAAAATAAGACTAATGAAGAAAAACACTAAGTAAGTATTAAATTAGGTACAAGTTAGAATAATTCTAGGAATAAGTAATTAGTAGGTAACTTAGTTCTCTTCAAGCCTCGGTTTTAAAGCTATTAGTCGATTTTACGTATCACTGATTTTATTAGCTTTAAATAAGCAACTATAATTAATTATTGTAGGTACTTAACACTTCGTAGGTGTTAAAAACGAATTCGCTGTATTATAAGCTACATTTGAACCGCAAAATAGTATTAATTATTTTATTTATTTCATTAATCGTTTTACCAAAGTTAAATTAATTTGTACAATATTTAAAACAAAGTATGTGTGATAATGTTGTTTACATTTTAGCTTTTCGTACGTATTTGTTTTAATTAATTTGTTCGGATAGTTTTGTTTAACTTCAACTTGAAAATGTTTTCAATTTTACCATAAATTGTTTAAAACTCTGATATTTTAATCAATTATGTTTTGTTTTAATAGTATTTAAAATAATAAAGTTAATATAAAAATAAATAGAGTTAAATTAAAATAGAAGCGTAGTTTAAGTAGATAAATAGATTGTAATTTCCCCGATTTGTGTATCGAACTAGTGTTTTCCAACTGTGATCCCTTATAAAGACTTCTATATAAGTACACATAGTTTTCAAACTACAAAGAGTTGTCCTTATAAATAGTTAGTGTAATATTATCGTCTATTAGACAATTTACCTATCGAAATGTTTTTTCTAATTAATAACAACATTTTTTATCTTTTCTAATTTCTTATTTTGCGACATCACAAAATTAAAATTTAAAAAGTTTTTATGAGAAAATGTTATCAATATTACAAATAAGCAGTAATAAGAAGTTTAAAGTTTTTCAATGGCAACTTTGTATACAATAGTGTTATCTAAACTTAATTCACAAAGATTATAGTTAATGTTTGTAAAAACATTATAATATCTAAGCTTTTACACATTGCGAAAAGTTTTATCCAAATGACTGTTATAAACGTATTAAACTTCCTTATCTATTGTTTTTCATTCTAATAAGATAAAACTGTTGACTTCTTGTTTGAATTTTTAACTGAATTATAACTTCTGTTAATTCAGTCAGTTTTAATAGTAGTTCGTTAATATCGATTATAGTTATCTAATTAAAATTTAATTGACGCAGCGAGTAATAATGCTATTAGTAGAATACATTTTATTGTGTAGAATTTCTAAAATTTTAATGTTGGTAATAGACGTTACTTATGTATGTATAAATTAGACAATGCAATAATATTTCATAAGTAGATGCACTTACTTGTAGTGGAATAGGCAACTGAATTCTCTTCTGAATAGTATTTGAACGAATACATTCGAACAAACAAAGCTCAGCACTCTACGCTTCTTAAATCAATCTGTCACAAACAAGCTAAAAGTGTTTTGAAGGGAAATTCGATAGATGTTTACACTTGAGGACCGAATAACGTAGAGAGTGTATCACAAAAACGGAATTTGTACTCGTAAGAAAGTCTACAGGACAAAGACTACACACCTAACTTTAAATCGGAAGTGTGTAAGTACATTTCGTCATAGTTGTACTTAATACCGTTGTCCTCAAGTGTACTGCATGTCTGCAATAAGTTTTAATACTTACTATAATCGTTAGACACTGTCACCTTGTTAACTATTTGTATAGAGTTTTATATATTTATCGTTTCTTATTCCTCACTTATGTGAGTTTTATTTTTGACCTGTCGTGGCATTATATCTGAAAATATATCCTCTGTGTTTCTTAAAAATGTGTTTTTATTCAACCATCCCAATTTGCGACACGTTATTTTCTTATGGAATGCTGGACAATTTTTAAATAACTTTCTAATCAGCAGAATTTATGTCTAAGCATTTTTTATCAAGCCAGACGAAAAACATTTTTTTCGAATTCCATAATGAAATATATTATTGAAAAGTAAATTAAGAATAACAATCATTATTTATGTGTCTGACTCATAATATCAATATAATTGAGTCTCTACTTATTTTTACATCGACCTTCTTACGTTCTTCAAAAGTTCAAGTGACACCCACACAAATAATAATTCTATAGAATAAATTGACACCTGATAATTAGTAAGTAAATATTATGATGATCCCACGAGTGAAAGTTATTGATATGTTAATTAAGTATCTTTAAGTACTTTGTTTGATACCAAAATATCCAATCTAATCCATGCTTGATAAAAAAACGTGTTATCAAGTAACTGCTTGTACATAATCCATAAATTACTGCTAAACAGTGGACGCGTCTGGCGCTTGCAGATAGACATTTTTATGTTTATTTGATGAATTTTTCAAAGGATAGTTGGTTTTTTGTTATTTCCCAGTGCAACTCAAACACGTTCACAGTGCATCGTAATGGATCTAAAAACATAAGCCAATCGTGTTATACGAACAAAATGATCAATAACCAAGCGGGAGATAGCGTTTTATCGCCTGATAAATTACAGTGTGTGATGTGCTAAGTGACTAAATAATCCCAAACATGGATAATGACAATAAAAGCTTAACTCCATGTCAAACGAATAGAATGCACTTCAGTGAAGTTTATCGACTTAATTTGCATTTGTACGAACTAGAACAAGGCAACGTGATCTACAATCCAAAGAATACCACATCATTCTGGACTATCTTCACTTTGACATGGAGCTCATTGGGGATAGCTCTATCAGCAGCTGCCTTAATACTGCTCATTTTAACAGCCGTGCTCTTTGCTGAATGGAGAAAGAGTTACAAAAATAAGCTCCTGATCCAATTTATGCTCGCCAGATTTTTGTACACGTTCGTGAGATTTTTCAGCGACGTTCAGAAATTATTCAACATGTGCCCTTACACTGGACGTATCGTCTTATTGGACATTGTTTTCATGATATATACGGAAATGGCGCTCGTATGTTGGATGTTTGTGTTCAGCCGCCAAATATACGTCAGCTTGGTTAACGTGTTCACGACTGAAAGCTGGAGCCTCTGGAAAGTGTCGATGATTGCGTGGCTGGGACCCATCAGCGTTGCCGTGTTACTACATTGTATGTTTCATTTAGGTCAAGAAGCAACTCAGAAGTATTTAGTACTATACATTTTAATGATCAAGTGGCCCGTGCTAATTACAAATGCTGTGTTACTAATCTTAGCTCTCAAATCTGTTCTAAAAAATAGTATGAAATCTAAAAAAAACATACGAATTGTTCTTGTTATGATAATGCTGATTTTTCTGTTTTGTTTCCAACAGATGGTTCTTGATGCATTTAAGATAGTTTTTCTAGAAATTGAATATACACAAAAACTAATAAGTACGACGTTGATCGTTAGTAATATATTTTCGATGTACCATTGTGCATTCTCCATATGTTTTTGGGTACTAGGCAACGCAAACACTAGAAATTTATGGCGGTTTCGCAGCAAAGAATTCAGCACGAAATTGCGATCAAGTATAAGTTCATAAATCGAGATTTTAACTTGAACAATAATGTTATAAATACACCTGGAGCGCTTTAAATGTTTAATTTTTAAGTTTATCTGTTCAATTAAAAAGATCAACATTTAATGTATTGTTTGTTTTTTTTGAAGAAAAATAAATTGAAACCTGTAAAAAAGTAGAAACACTGTCACACTGTGAAAGAAAGTAGAAACAGCTATAGGTTTGTGGAAACAACTAACTTTACACAGTGAAATTTACAACCCTCAAATTTTGAAAAATAATTGTGAATCTAGCTAGCTTGCTATTGCAATTTTACCCTAACCAACCTGTTCCTTATAACATTGTAGTTACAGTATAAAAATAGTAGATTATACAACAAGTGAAAAAAAAGGGAATTTAATTCGAGGGATACATGAACCGAGATGAATTTTTTTTTCACGAGTAGTGTACTCTACTTTTTACCATTGACTGCGAGAAAATAAATAGAAGTATGGTATTTATATTTCCCGTGGGTTAATAATAACAGCCACTCAGGTCGATCTTCAAGGTTAAGTCTCGCTTACCAAGGTCAGTTTGTGGATGGGTGACCAATAATTCATTATATACCGAGCTTCACCCGTGCCTCGGAAAGTACGTAAGGCCGTTTGTTGGTCCCGCCTGTCATTTGTAGTTCTTTGACAGTCGATAAAGGAAGTCTAGGTCCTGAAAGTCTGACAACCAGTCTTACGAAGGGGTATCGTATAACCCTCACAGTACTAACGGGGTTGTGAAGGTCAGATAGGCAGTCGCTCCATGTAAAATACTGATATTCAGCTCCATCCGATTAGACTGGAAGCCGACCCCAATAAAGTTGGGATAAGTCTAGGCAGATGAGTATTTATCAGATTTTTTATTTTATTATCGGTAATAAGAGAACAAAGGATTAAATTAAAAACATTACAATAGTGAAATTAGAACAATTTTCGAAATTCAGTGTTACATTCTTGTCGGCTCGTTTTATTTATTTTTTGTTCATAATTCGTACTTGTTCCAAATTCAAAAAGTCGTTATTCACTCAGTGAGTAAAAGAGTGTTTTATTCACTGTTTTCGATGAATAAAATGCCCTTTTTCGAGTGGCAATGGTAAAAAACTATTTTTTAAACGGTAACAGGACGTATGTATATCATAAATACAAACTTAAAAAAAGAGCTATCGAATTCCCTGTGCCGCATTTTTAATTTCGCAGTTGTAATATGGCGATATTGGGTTTAACCCTTCGTAAAAACGGTTAGGATAATATAAATGTTATTTCAATATTTGTAAGCATATTGCTTGTAGATACAGACGAGGCTAATATAGTAGGAAAAAATACGTGTTGTGATTCATATTCTTATCTCGTATCGGTAGGATTTCTGCGAGAATAGGTCGTCATCAGCAATGTTGCTATCGCGGCTGACTGCCCGAGGTTTGCCCGACGTTGATATTTTCTTATATTCATGAAAGGTCGTATACAGGGTGTAAGGGACAGCCCTCCATAAACTGATGGAGTGAATTCAGTATATCATACTAAGATGTCTGGTACAAGAAATTATTTCAGGAATGTTATGGGAATCCAATAAATATGATTTGTTTTATTTCCTTTATACACAATGTATCGTTACCGTGGCGAAACGCACGTAGCAAACGGAAGCGCGACGACGAGTTCGATGACCTCTGTAGCTAGGCAGGAAGTGAACAGCTGATTTCCGGAGTCGTTCGTTAAAATATTTCAACATCCATTGTTGGATTTTTGATTTTAGCAGTATTATTTACATAAATGGAGTGCTGCGTACAGGGAATGTAATTTTACATTGAAATAAAGGAACAGTAACAGATTTTTTTTTTTTAATCCCTATTAAAATTCCGGTGGAATATGATTCAAAATAAGGATGTACGTCAGGCTGGCCCGGCCCCATGGAATTTAATAATGAGATTGTTATCAATCCAATGTACCCGGGTATACTAATATATGTAACACCTTCATTTTCAATGTAACTCTTTTTAAAAGAAATTACGTGCACTTCTTGGAGCTGAATGCACCCTGTCAGTTTTTGGATTGCTGTTCCTTACACCCGTATGTTACCGGCAACATCCAATTTCAGGCCAAGCTAGTGTGTCCTAGGCCAAACTGGTTTATCGTGACACGATACACTAAACCAAACAAAGCAACTACAATGCGACCGGCTTGGATGTGCCGCTCGCCGGCCGCTGCCGTGGTACCGCTCGCTACGCTCGCTCGGCTCGCGCGTACCTAGTTGGTCACCGTTCTAGCCTAACACATTGAGACGGCGAGCCCTATGATCGTCCTTTTGTAACGAACCCTAGTTTGGCCTAGAACAAACTAGTTTAGCCGGAAATCAGGTTTGGCCAGTAACATATAAACCAGTTCCTAGATGTATGCTTGTTATCGCCAGCACTAAGTAGGTACCACCTAAAAGAATTCCTAAATACTAATACTAAGTATTAGTGAAAATAGGACATCAATAAACTAAATTAAGGGATCTGAAACATAGGTGTTAGTTAGCCCTATTACCGTTTTTTTTTATTTGGGTCTGAATAGGACTCAATGTAAAAATTATATCTTGAATCAAATAAAACAGAATTAGATAGAACAACAGACAAGGATTCCATCAAAAACGTTTAAATAACACAAACAAGAAGAGGAAAACCCTACATATAACTCGTGTACATAATCACGTCATATCAGATTACCGATCCCTAATGGATTACCACTTAATTTAACGTATTATCCGCATTTATGGCGAATGGCATGCCTGTTTTGTTTACTAAAACGGTACACTTTGAAACAATAGCAGTTCATATTCCTGCCGGGGCTGCGGGACTGTTCGAAAGAGATAGCGCGGCCCTGGAACACAAAGGGCAAGGAAGGAATATGGATGGGTTTTAGTCAGTAAAAGTCTGACACTCCCTTCCAGGGGGAGAGCGTCATTTGATAATTTCCCATCCGAAAAAAAAGCACTTCATATTGAAACTGTGCGTGGTGGATCAATACGTGTGGAGGCGGCAGCGCCCACCACTGCTAGCCATGCCTGTAGCCAGAACCAATCTCCTGGCTAAGACCCTCTCACCCGAACGATCCGCGTGAACGAGGTTCACGAGCGAATCGATATTTTTTCGTGCACTTTCTTTAAGTGAATTCGCAAAAGTTTTGTTAAACTTAGTTTCTTATTTCACTTAAAGAAGGAAGGCCATGCCTAGAATTAAAAAGAGAAATTTTCTTTTTATTTCTAGTTATTGAGATAGTTTTATTTTATTATGTCTGTTAATGACCTTTGTTAAGTAGCTAATTACTTACGACGAATATTAATCTGCGGTGGTCCGTTTAAATTTGGTGAAGATCTGATGCTGATCATTACATATACAATGGAACTCTGCAATAATAGACAGCAAATATGCCGTGATTGCTGCAATCGCTTAGATTTTGATTATTTCCACAATATCGTAACATAACATAACGCCTGTATGCTCTGAGGGTGTATACAGATGTGTACAACCAGCTTTGTTTGTTTTTGTTGACAATGTAAAATAAATGCATAGCAAATATTGACTGTATAGGATATGACAACTAAAAATGGAAAAATAAAAAAACTTTTTTGTAAAAAAAACCGAGTTTAAAAACACAAAAAAAAAAAAACTTTTGGTTCAGAAGTCGGTGACAAAAAAACTGAATCGAACAAACAAAAGTCACTTCAGAAGCTAAAGTTAGTTAAACCTTACATAAACTTCATCAAAAGTATTTACTCTCCATCTTCTTACAAGTAACTATGTATATGTAACACTATCAGGGAACACGAACGATAACCTCTATAAATTGAACTGGAAATAATTATGCTTAACGTGGCCCGAGTTCCTTCGTAATTAGTGCTAAATTACTGCCCGAAACGGGCTCCAAGGTTTAAGTGGGCAGACTGGCCGCGGCACTGAAATACTCGTGTAGATTACGTGTAAGTAATATAAGTGATATGATTTTCGGAGAAAAGTTAATTAAATGGTAAGTTAGTAATCTTGTGTACAGTCACGAGCTCCAATATGTATACACTTAACAACTTTTAAAAGTGTTTTTATTTATTTATTTATTTGGTACACCAACAGCAACACATACTAAGAATTAAATTCAAACAATAAAATGACAAAGTGCTGGTATGTATGCCTATTATATGTATACGCAGCATTCACCATGAGACAACAACATAATGTTCTCAGATCTTAATAATAAAGTAAAATACAATTTGAATATAATATAAAAATTTACTTAAAACTAAATGAGACGATAATATGGATTATGATGAAAAATGTGTTATGAGTCTTTATTTATTTAATTTTTCTCCTAGTGTTCTTATTAAAATTTCATGTTGTAACGAAAATAGTATTCTGGAACACATATTTTTATGAAAAAGATCCTGTCTCCAAGTTACAATCGCTGTCTCGCCAAAAATTGCTTTTAAATTTAGGAAAGTGTATAGATATGGGTGCTCGTGATTGTACATAGGTACTTAGTAAAAGTCTTAAATTCATGAATTAATTACTGACAAACAACGCACTGCCAAAAATGCTATCAGCATAAAATATAATGGAGATGGACACTTCTAAGTAAGGATTTTTGAATGAAAAGGTTAAATGTGTGAAAGCTCGTAACTTTTGGCGATGCGAAATCCCACAGAGTACACGCTGATACTTAAAAAATAAGTGGTAGAAAATCATCATCATCCAAGCCTTTTTCCAACTATGTTGGGGTCGGCTTCTAGTCCAACCGGATGCAGCTGAATACCAGTATTTAACGTGAAGTGACTGCCTATCTGACCTCCATAACCCAGTTAGTACTCGATAATAAGATACCCCTTGGTAAGGTTAAAATATGGTATCGACTTTGAATACCTATGAAAATTATAGATTTTCTAATCAGATTAACGTTTACGAGTATTTATTATAAAGCCAACGGTATCTTCATTTAATAAATTAAAGCTAAATCATAATATTTCTAAATGAAATAAACAGATACCAATAAAGTCCAGTAAACGTTATTCGGATTATAATTATCTCATTTTCCTCAAATGTTTATTTTAAGAAGCAAACGAGTCCTTATAACGAAGCAGTAAAGTTCAAATAAATCTTTGATTTGGCAAAACCACGTTTTTATAGCCAAAGTTATCTTAATGAAACTTCAGGGGAGATTATGGCACATAAAAATAATGATGGTTCATAAAAGCCAAGACGTTTACGATAAATACGAGCTAGAGATTCCTGTTCTGTGAGCTTAGATATTATAATATGTGGATATGGACAGTGGTTTGTGCAAATCTATGTCCTTTGACCAACGAAGTGGAAGGAGGGTAATGGCTTTCTCCTGCTTTAAACGTTTTCAAGTCTGTCTGCGGAATGTTCTGAGAACTCGTCATTATATACGTACACTAGCTGACCCGCGCAACTTCGTCTGCGTCACATAAGAGAGGGTTAGAGAGGGTGGGTCGTAGGCACCTATTATACAATTCTAAAGGAGCACTCACATAATGAAAATGAATAAGATATTCATTGGAATCAAATGATGTTAGAGCAGATTCGTTCAAAATTAAATACTTCTGATGAATAACGTATTTATTTGGATAAGGATAAATACCATGTTTACAAAAACACCTTTGCAAAAATAATGCATAATTTTTGAAGAAAATTGAGAACCATAAAAAAGATGAGTGTGTAAGTTAAAAGATATACATATGCTATCACGGACTTTTTTTAGAACTTTTAAAAGGAACAATTCCGTCATACATGATTGCTGCGTTACTTTAACCGTTTACGCAGCGGACGCAACGGAAGCTCTCAAAAGGAATAAATTTTCGGCGTTTTTTATTTTGTGTGCAATACAGAATAAGAATCACTAAACTATTCTCGACAGCCTCTACGTCTTCATCCTCAGACACTCGATGACAGCCAGAGCCCAGCTAGATCTACAGTTCTCATCAAGGTGCATGAAATGAGCCCGAACACGATATAGATGCTGTAAACTTTTGAGGTCCTATTGCAGCTGCCCTCCGCTCCATCGTCAGACCCTCGATGAAAGTCATACTCCAGCTAATTCTAAAGTTCTCATCAAGGTGTATGAAATGAGCCCAAACACGATTTTTAGGGTTCCGTAGCCGAATGGCAAAAAACGGAACCCTTATAGATTCGTCTTGTCTGTCTGTCCGTCTGAATGTCACAGCCACTTTATTCCGAAACTATTCGGACTAAACCGTTGAAACTTGGTAGGTAGATGTATTCTGTGAACCGCTTTACGATTTCTATACAATAATTAAAAAATAACAGATTAAGGGGGGCTCCCCACAGTTCCGATAGTTGTTGAGAGGATCCGGCAATTGGGTCTCGAGGTGGCTTTGCACAAATCCGAGGCCATGTGCTTTCATGGGCCTCGGAATGCGCCACCGTCGGGATCCATGCTGACGGTAGGAGGGGTTCCCTTCAGCGTCGAGTCGACTTTGAAGTACCTAGGACTCGTCCTCGACAGCCGGTGGAACTTCGTTGAGCATTTCCGACGTTTGGCTCCCAAACTGAAACGGGCTGGGGCTGCCTTCAAGCGGCTCTTGCCCAACCTGAGGGGTCCAAACGCCTCCTGCCGTAGGCTCTACGCGAGGGTCGTGCGGTCCATGGCCCTTTACGGGGCCCCGGTGTGGGCGCGTTCAATTAAGCGGCGTGCCACCCACTACCTGAACGCGCCCCAAAAGTTGGTAGCCGTAAGGCTAATCCGGGGGTACCGCACGATCTCCCGCGAGGCGGCGAGCCTCCTAGCCAGATCTGGAGGCGATAGTCCTCGCGCGCCTGCATGAATGGCGCGCGGAGGCACTACGTCGGGGGGAAACTCCGCTGCCGCGGAAAATCACCGCTCAGCGGACAAACCTCCGACGCGATCTCATGGCGACATGGAGACAGCGACTGTCGCAACCCAGTGCAGGGCACGCCACAATAGTGGCGATAAGTCCCCTCTTTGAGGAATGGCTAGAGAGGCGCCACGTCGCCCTCACCTTCCGCCTGACGCAGGTCCTCACCGGACACGGTTGTTTCGCGAGGTTCCTGCACCGAATCGGGCGGGAGGAAACGCCCGGGTGCTATCATTGTGAGGAGCGTTCGGAAGAGACGGTGGCGCTCACCTTGGAGGTCTGCCCCGCTTGGGCGGAGCTCCGCCGTGTCCACGTAGCGGCGAACGGCGGCGGCGACCTCTCGCGCCCGACCCTGGTTCAGGCCATGGTCCGGAGCGAGAGGGAATGGGAAGCCGTCACCTTCTTCTGCGAAGCAGTCATGCTAGCGAAGGAGGTGGCGGGACGTGAGAGGGAGAGAATCTCTCGCCCCAGCAGCCGCGGGGGACGCACCGGGCGTCGGGGGCCACGTGGTGGCTACCGGCCACCACAGGTGCGGGCCTTTGACGGTGAGTAATGTGTTAGCGTCTGAGCCGCGCGGGTACCTTACTCATAGATCTAAACTCCCCTCCCGCACGCGCACCCCGCCTTGGTGACGCCCACTTCGCAACGGGCCGTGCAGCAGAAATCGTAATATTTTAATTTCGCCATAACTTCAAAACCAAACGTCCAATTTGAATCATTCAAAGACCAAATATTATCTACATAAACTGTACTTAGTGATGAAATAATTTATTTTGATAAGGATTTTAGCATGAGTAAAATCAATGCGTTTAAATGTAGTCCAAAAAAAATTCAAGATAAAAAATGGTTGTTGTGCCTCTCTCTCACTCGACATAGATAGGTATAGTGTGTCACGGACTTTTTTGTAGATATTTATAAGATCTACAATTAATTAGAACATTTTGTGGTTCTATCTTTTATAGTTTAGGCAGCGTACGCAAAATAAGTAACTTTACTGGTTGATTTTTTACACCTTGTGTCCGAAAAACCCAAATATCTTACGGAACCCTATTTTTTTCCAAAATAAAATTTAGCCTATGTTACTCGTGGATAATGTAGCTTTCGAATGGTGAAAGAATTTTTAAAATCGGTCCAGTAGTTTTTGAGCCTATTCATTACAACCAAACAAACAAAGTTTTCCTCTTTATAATATTAGTGTAGATAAATAAGTACCTAATTAAGGTATAAACTGTATGTTATCAGGAAAATATAGCTGCTTCTAGGTCCTCTTTTTTCTGTTTAATTTACGTTTTAAATTGTGTAGATGTAGGTTTTTTATTTTATTTTTATTTGTTTGTTGTGTTACACACAATAACAACAAATATGTTTTCTTTCTTTTCTCTTCCTCATTCTTTTTGGATTAGATTTAGTTTGGGGAAGATTAATCTGATGTATTCTGATGGTCAACATATTACACTGCTTTGCATGTATTGGCAGCTTTTTATTCGGTAGTCTGTTCAGGTGCAGATTCATTAAAGACTCTGCCCTGGAGTGTAAATGTGGTGCAGTTCCACAAACGATGGGGCACTTATTATTGTGTCCAGCGTGTCCTATTGTTTTTTCATTACAGGAACTGATGGCCGCTACTGAAGGCGACAACTACTGGCTCAGTTCTGGACTGACTCAATTTATATTGCCATCGGCAACACTAAGAAGAATTTTTTTTCGATTACGATTAGATTAGATTAGATTTAAAAATTATTGTATCGGACAAAAAAACGGATAAATAAAAATCCAAAAACAAAAAAAAAACATAAGTACACACACAAACACATTCTATATCTAAATGGACTTGTGGTCCAAAATAAAAGATTTTTTTAAATATTATTTGTGTAACAATAAAAATGTAAACGGAAGTCACGACACAGGGAATCCGAGTGTGAGTTTCAAGAATCAACGCATTGAATATAATTTCTTAAACAATGAATTATTCTATTCTTATTCTTAAGAAGAAGAAGATAGTTAGTTAGTTGCAATACTTTCAAACAAGCCAAAAAGCTGGCTTGCCCTTATAAACGCTCCATGATGTTGGGGTTTCTGAACAGTCAGCTTGCCTTATGGGCTTGCCGTATTGTTAGCCACTAGGCACACCACTGGGGGTAATCTAATTTCGCTGAAGCTTACATTTTGGACAACCTAAAAACAAAACCCTGATAAAAGTTTAACCACGTTATTTCAATCAACATCCATTCCCGAACCAAACCGAATACTGTTTTATTCTTTACGGAAAAAATATTTGAGAGTTTTAATTGAATCCTGTCGGGTACCTACTCGTTTGTCGCCCGAAACATGTTAGCGTTGCTGTACACTCTTGCTGAGATACTTTGAGGCAGGGTGAGTGCGAGTGTAAAGGGTATAAATACACTCATAACGAAGTCGAGAGGTACTTCTTCTTCCCATGACAGTTCCAACTTTTTATAGAACAATTTTTAAATGTTATAACTTTACTTTAAATAGCTCCATGACTCCTGTGCTGTTCAGTGCATTCGTAAGTACAAGATTTTGAGAGCATAACATTGAGCGCCGTGATTTTCACACCAATAAAAGAATTCCCAGCAAATTTTTTGTGCAGTGTTTCTTAGTTTAATGTACAGAATGCTTTGTTGACAGCTTCGTGAAGGGTCCGTTTACTGTATATCAGCGCTTGTCTTATGGTTGTAGCCTCCGTGTTCCTCACTTGGCAGTACACTCTCACACTCGCCCTATCTCGGAGTGTCTCGGCAAGAGTGTACAGTCACCACAAGGGTGTGGGGGTGGGCTTGTTTACGTGCGATCAGAGATTAAGTACGGCCGGATCGAACAGCCACTCCAGCCAACACTGATTGGGTGCCAGCGCTGACGGCTCGAGCACACTCCAAAAAATGTACGACGATTTTATTTAATCACTAGCTTCAGCCCGCGGTTTCGCCGGCGTAATGGTCGAAAATTAACCTATTTGACTAGCTATTTAGATTTTCATTTAAATTATTATATTATTTAGTCTGAAAGTAGCGCCGGTGAGGTAAGGTTATCATGGTATGGACATGTGATGCGGAGGAATGACGAAAATGTAGTGAAGAAAATGTTGAGTATGAATGTAGATGGTTATAAGAGTAGAGGAAGACCAAACAAACGATGGATAGACTTGTGCGAAGCATGATATGGCTATAAAGGAGGTGATTGCTGAGATGATGAGTAATAGAGAAGTATGGAAGCAGAAGACATGCTGCGGCGGCCCCAAATAAATTAGGATAAGGGCAGGAGAAAGATGATTTAGATTTTCATCGACAAGTTATGAATTTCGCACGAAAAACTACTACCAGGATAAAAAATATCCTCTGCCCGAAGCTAGGTCATCTTTCATCCTAAACTCCACTACTCCCTACGTCCTAAAGGACGTAAAAAGATAACAGACAGACAAAGTTACTCGTACTTTCGCATTTTTAATATCAGTAGGTATGGTTTTCAGATATTTCTGTGGTACTCGTAAAACTTTAATTTTAATCATGAGATTGGCCGACTCGTTGTATCGTACAAGTAATTACGAAAAAGCAGGCAGTGTTTACGTTTAATCTGCGATTAAAATGGTTGGAATGAGCCGTCACTGAACCCAACACTGATTGGATCCCGGCACATGGGGAGTGTACTCCAAAAATGTACGCGAATTTTATGGAAATATGTTGGTTATATTTTGTACTGTGAGCACGATGAGATAGGATGTGTGTTATCTTTCTGTCTATCGTTAGAAAAGCAATTCATGTTTACTTTTGATCAGAGAATGAACCCTTTTCCAATCCAGGGACCGGTAGGAAAGTATTGTCATTTGCGGTGATTTTTTCAAGGTTTTTTTTTTTGCTACGTGAACAGGAATATTCAGATGGATTTGGGTTCAGTAGAGGCTACACTAATAAAGTACTAATCAAGTAAAAGTATGCCTGTTATGAACCAAACACACGGAATAAAAATATGAAATACACGGCGTAATCTGACATTGTGACAGTTTTATGATGGATTCGGGACACGATTCTAGATCACCCAGGACGGAAAATTTTCGTCTGTTATTAAAGAAAAATTCAATTGACTACACAGTCAAAATGTATGGAACTGTTGATTTATTTTTCGGTCTAGAATCTTCTTCCGACTCGCCGTTTAACCGCGGCTTCGCCCGCGTTAATTTACAATTTGACAATCAATTCGGATTGTCCTCTGCTTGTAAAAAAATTCAATCATGATTCCAAAGACCCGTGGCTCCATCTAATATCATAACAGCTTTATTGTTGTTTTCCTCAGGAACAGTATTTTTTCGGGATGAAAGGTACCCTATATACGTTTCTGTAAACTTGACAACGTATTTGCATAATTTCAGGATGATTGGTTCAGTGGTTTAGGCGTGAAAGGGTAACAAACAAACAAACAAACTTACTTTCGCATTTATAATATTAAGTATGGATAATTTAGTATGGATTAACAGTGTATTTTGTGTTATGAGGAAGTGAATATTTTCCATTGCGGTGGTATCCAATATTTTTAGCAAACAATGTAAAATGCGGTCGATATCGAGCGACCACTCAAGCCTTTACGTATTGGATGGCAGCCCGCTGACATGAGCACACTCCAAATATTTGCACGGATTTTAGTAAACAACTGTGCTTTTGCATTTGACAAAAATCTCCTGAAATAAAAAATATTTGATGACATATGATATCAAACTCATTTCTGCGAAGAAAGCAGATGTGTCCTCATCGATCCGTCTTTTACTATTTTATCCAAGTTTTACGATACCATATAATTTTATACCAAACCTCGGTATCTCTTCGGCCAATATTTAATCTGGTAAAGGGGTTTACCGGATGAATTTTCCAAGATTCTTCCTTAGTGCTCAAGTTCAATAACGATGAGGGAACCCTCATGCAAATTTTTCAGCTTTTAGACCCAGTATTCTGCTTTGTGGCTGGGCTATATGCCCCTTCCACGGAAGCCTGTGTCCCAGCAGTGGGAACGATGACGAGGCTGATTAAAAATATAATAAAAAATATTGGAAAGAAAAAACTCAGTTTACAAAAACTCTGTGTTTGATAACAGCTTTACTAGCATTAGTATAAAACCGCATAAAAATCGGCTCACCCGTTTCCCACTCAGATCCAGCCTGTCCCTTTGCTGTGCTCCCCCAGCGATGCCCAAAACCGAGGCTCGTACCCCACAGGGGGTGCCCTTAGCCTGTAGTCGCTTAGTTTGTAAGTCTTTTTCCCTGGCTGGAGGCCTTAACTCAAGGCACCCACAGGATAGTCCGGTTAAGCAGACGAAAACCTCCTAGGTTGAATTGCGAGATGACATTCACAAAAAAAAAGGTTCAACCGTTTTCGAGCTACGGTGCGACAAGCACGCACACGTAGCGGTCAAACTTATAACACCCCTCTTTTTACGTCGGGGATGAAAAACTCTGTCACAGTCATTAACGCCACCTACAATAAGTCGAGACAAAAGCAAAAACAAGATGTTCACTGTTTATTATGATTTTCTACCTGTCAGTGAATAGTTAAAAATTCTGTCAGGTTTCTAAACTTTCCAGTTAGATATATACAGTGTGATTATATTTAGAACATCCGCTTCAAAGGACAAGCCTAGAGGGCCGTCAGGTTGTTCCGTTTGATCAAAGATTAAGGGTGGATCCAGTGGGTACTTCAACTGCCAAGAATTCGCTGTCCCAAGTGCTCAGATGGCGACGTCTGTTGGTTTTGCGGTATTTTATCTCCGGTAAGAGTAGGATTTATAACTATTTAATGATTATTTATTCATTTATTTAATTACAAAGGTTGTGTTTACAACCAATACAGTTACTAAAATTATAAAAATAAAAGAGACAATTAAAATATACAAAATAACAAAGTAAACCAAAATTTGAAGTGAAAACAGTACTTCTGACATACCAATAAAGTCTTCTTTAATAACTATGAATTAATGTTATAAGGTAAGTTAACTGTTTTGGGTTATTATACTTCTAGGGTGGAATACCCAGAAAAAAATCAAACCAATTGGTAAAAGAAAGTTTTTCATACCGTTTTGCATTTATTTGCCAATTGTCATCTATAGTCAGACTTATAGCTTTATCTATTATTCATAATATTATAAATTGTAGTCGTTGTTTTCGTTGTTTTCGTTTCTGTTTCTTTGACTGCTGAGTTCTTCTAAACTAATCAACGGATTTTGATGCGATAGGTATTCTTCATCATTTAATATTTTAACATTCGCTTAGCCCTTTTTTTTTTTTTTTTTTTTTTTTTTTTTTTTTTACTGATGGGAAATCATCAAATGACTTCTCCCGCTCTGGGTGGAGTGGGAGGGAGTGTCAGACTCTTACTGACTAAAACCCATCCATGTTCCTTCATTGCCCTTTGTGTTCCAGGGCCACGGTATCTCTTTCGAACAGTCCCGCAGCCCCGGCAGGCATCGGCCCTTGCGGGCCCCTTCTTGGTTGCTGACATCTCTTTGAGGCGCGCGTGGAACACGAACGCGCCGTCGACACGGCCTGTCGTCATAAGACGGACGGACGGTGAGCTAACCCATTACTCACCGTCCACAGGCCCGCGCCTACGGTGGCCGGGAGCCACCACGTGGCCCCCGACGCCCGGTGCTTCGCCCGCGGCGGCTGGGACGTGAGATTCTCTCCCTCTCACGTCCCGCCACCTCCTTCGCTAGCATGACTGCTTCGCAGAAGGAGGTGACGGCTTCCCATTCCCTCTCGCTCCGGACCATGGCCTGAACCAGGGCCGGGAGCGAGAGGTCGCCGCCGCCGATCGCCGCTACGAGGACACGGCGGAGCTCCGCCCAAGCGGGGCAGACCTCCACGGTGTGCGCCACCGTGTCCTCCGGAAACATTCGCTTAGCCCTTGGGCTACCAATGTGAGTCATATGGTACTGGAATCAATATATATATCATGTTTCAGGAAGCAATAAACAGATGCGGTTTTTATTATCAACATAGCAATTTAAAAGCGAATACGAGACAAACGTACATGAATATTTGAACATGAAACAAGTATAAGCTTTTCGGGAACGAACGTGCCGAGAGTATTGACCCGTCTTTAGTGTATGAAAACATCTCAGGTGAAATAGTATAGTGTTGTATGATGCAGGGAGAAAGAGATTACGTGGTTGGTTTTGAGAAAGAGATTACTGCTGAGTACGAGATCCTGGGTTCGGTTCCCGGGACGGGCAAAATTATATTAGGTTTTCCATGATTTTTCTACGATCCCTTACCAAATCTCCGCATCCTCTTCCCCCTTGGACCACCACCCGCAATTCGGTGTATACAGAGTAACAGCAACTGACAGGTTCGGCCAACGTTAGGTTCCATGTCAGCCGACGTGACACTGCCGACAGCCTCGGGCTATAAACCCGCATGCTTAGTTGCTTAGCCACAATTACGTGCTTTTATTATAAGATTTTTATGATGAGGGTTATTTTACGTTATTTTGAAGGATTTAGTATGAGAAGATAAGAGGAATGCTGTTGTGATTATAGACCTGCTTTAAATTAAAAGTTTTGTTAAAAGTGGGATTTTCATTTGTGGCGCAGCTGAATACCAGTATTTTACATGGAGCGACTGCCTATCTGACCTCCATAACCCAGTTAGTACTGGGTAATACGATACCCCTTGGTAAGACTTGTCAGACTTTTTGGCCCACTGCCTACCTGTAACGACTATCAAAGATCTATAAATGACAGCCGGCACTAACTTAACGTCCACCCACATAGAAGATAAACAAAACTCATCACATCCCAACTGCATAACGCAGCCATCCAACCGCTTCATACTACAATCTGCATTCAAACGACCTATAAAGCAACCGCAATAAGCTTTCAAAACTAACTCCAGAATGTTTCTCTCTGCTTATTACCGTCTCCATCAGTGCCACCGGTAATAGCTATCTCTTCCACAACTATCATTACTGTAACCTCAAGTTCTGTGGAGACAAGTTTCGACAGGCATTTAAACTTGTTAAGGCGCCGCTCTATAGCAGCAAAACTAACCTACTCAGGTTTGCTTAGATTTGCTTTTTATCACGCCTGTAAGCTCCAAAGGGTAAGGCAGAGGTTTTTTTTTTGCAAAATGGGCCTGCTCTACCTATGTGTACGTAATAGTACACCCACATTTCGCCAGTTATGTTTTAAGTACTATGTAATAGGGGCGAGCTATCTGCAATCAACCGGGCACAAATCCAGACTCTGGGGCTATTACAGAGAAATTCCTGATGGAAAAACCCAATAACACTTTGCCCGACCCGGGAGTCGAACCAACAGTCTGCCAACAAGGCAGTCCTCGACCAACAAGGCAGTCTAGCTTATTTCATTTCCATACATTTTTAGTTGTCCATAATGATTATTGCCTTTTCGTTTATAGGCCCTCTGGGATATTTACTTTGTGACTGCGACCCACGGTCATGCAATGCACGAAAGGGTGGGTAAAAAGCACAAGCTACTATGTCTTGTGTCTGTGACTGTAGCTTCGCTCTTTGTTTTTTTGTGACATTCAAAAGTGACTGTAATGGTCTAATTGAAATAAATGCTTTGAGTTTGAGTTTGGATATCGTGGCTCCTAATGCACATCCAATGAAACAGTAGCGCAGCGGCTATGCTGCTCAATTCCTACCACCACTGTACTTAATGTTATCTGTGGACGGTTGACTTAAAACTTGTTAATGTCTTGTGCATCTGAACTCTAGCGAAGTGAACTTGTAATTATGAACTGGAAGGGGTCCTCGAAGTTCTGATGCATATGTTATTAACGGACGAAAAGTTTCTGAAATCACCAGCTTACACTCAACTGTCTGAGTGTAAACTAGTGGTTTCAGGAACTTTTAGTGGCATGTGATTAGATTATTATGAAGTCAGGCTTCATGACTGCATGCAGTTAGTACCTACTTTCTTCCTTGAGGATCTAGTAATGATCAGTATGTTGATTTGTTTAGTTATTATAATATAATTTCTTTTGAGGGTTTATATATGTACGGTGTCCTTTTATTGTGTGTTTGTGTATGACTTTAATAATCTTTATTATTTTGTTTAATGAAAATGGATTCAGTGAATATTTAGATGTGTTTATGGTGTAGGTGTTTCAGGCCATCTGCTTAGAATCTTTAAATTATTCAAAGATTATATTAGAGAGGAGATTTATGTATAGATATCTATGTTAGATAGGTACGTACCTATGCTGTTCATTTTAATGTACAAAACAATGATTTTGCATGCTATATTATGGCGGAATGTGTCCTGCTCTATAACATTTTATAACATTCTGTATATACCACATTTTATGCCAATAAATATACTTACTTTAACTTACTAAGAACTTACTTACTTTTTTGTCTTTACCACATAGAATGTTTTTTAGTCACTTGTCCAAATACAAGGAACATTCAATATCCAACACTGCATGAAATGTTGTAAAATTTAAAATCCTCTGAACTCAATTCGAAATCTAATACCATTGCTTCAGTGTTCTTCAGTCGTATTCACAGTCACATTTCCATAGGGAAGCGATTTTAATGATATGCATATTGGATAACAGTTATTGTGGTTTCTAGCACATTTAATCTGAAATTCAACGTCATAGTTGCAGATCAGATCTTGAGAGTTCTACCTAAAAACATTTAAATATACTTACAGGCAACATGAACAAAATCTTAAATATCTTACAATTACGAACTAGTTTGTACAGGTACAGGTGTCAGGTGTAAAACTTGGCAATATGCCATTAAATTACTGCGACTGCGCGCCATTAAAATTTAGTATTACATTTCTTCTATGAATTTTCGCCTTATAGCTAGCTCCTCTGTAGTATTTTAAATCTCTTTGGTGCTACTGAATCTCGTTAAATCATTTTCCTCAATATCCAATACTACTATGCAAAAGAGTCTATCAACATCAAATCTAAACACTACCATTCAAAATTTCTTCACAAAAAAACCTACCTACAAAAAAACCTCATAAATCTACAAGCAGGATTACGCCAAGATCGATCCCCGGGCTAATGAGAGTCGCGGAAAGTCTCCGCTTATTACGCACACGACAGGGAAAAATCGCAAGTCGCAGATAGAATGGCAGGGAGCTATTCATATACCTACACAGAGTACTTACTTACCGTAGGGTCGCAAGGAGACGAATTTGTTTCCGCCGGGATAAAATGTTTTTGTCATCAGTGGATGTGTTTGAAGGAAGTGTATAGAAAATGGCGATGTGTAGGCTATGACATATGTATGAACATTGAACACGCTCCTCCCAGAAATAAAATATCAATTTTTGCCCTAAATAATCAGTTCCTTTTAAGAAAAAACATCAAAGACAAAGCACAGCCTAACCGCGGTGTCTAAAAGCTTAAAATGTTGCACAGGTAATTCTAAAATAAAGAAGGTGAGCACTAAAGTATTTTTTTTAATTTATCCCTAACTAGCATTCTTCATTATTGCCGATGGTAAATTCATACGTCTTGATGAATAATAAAAACCGTTTTATCTGAACAAAAACTTAACTTAATTACTGTCAAATATTCACTGTATCCCGAAAAGCGTAATCAGAGTTTCCTAGATCTCCTAATTCGCAAAGAAAATTTCGTCTCTGTGTACATAAAGTGTTAAATAAAACAAATATAAAATGTCGCCGACGCTCGTCTCAGACATTCGTCTTGGTCTCAAATGCAAACAAAGAAACCAAAATGAGAAGAATTCCGAGAAAATCAAGACGAATGGCGGGTCTACATGCACAGGCAAACGTGGCGGGGATAGGTAGGGTAATCAAAAAATATTATGTGTATTTTTCACGGCATTATAACCTTTTTTGTCGCTAGCTTAGAGACGGGAAATCCGAAGAGGGCCGTCATGCCGTTTCTTATGAACTGCGTAAATACTACTTTATATTTGTGTGTGTTGAGGGTAACGTTCTAGTTGGTGTATGTGTGTGGAAAACTTGGACTTTTTGTAACCATTTTTATAGGATTATTTATTTATTTATTTATAGAAAGGAGAACCAACAGCTATGAAAAATGATTAACAATTGTAAAGGCAACACAGAGCCAATTACAGGTTCTCACAAGTAAACACAGAAAAGAAAGGAGGAATCTTAGGATCACTAGATAACAAGCACGATAAAAATAAAATAAAAGGAATTAAAATGATATACAATAAGCACTATAAACACTCAGACACCAGGTTAAGCATTAATGACACGGGGAAAAAAGAAAAAAAACACTACGCGCTTTAAAAAAAAGAAAAGAAAGAATCGAATAGCTTGCACTATTCGTCTGCTACCTAGTAAATATCTACTTAGTTTGCTTGTTTGCAGCGTTTAGTCAACATTTGACAGATTCTACTTTTGACATCATAGTCTACTACTATAGCTTAGCAGACACTGTCTTAAAATTTTCAATGTAGGTGCTTTTAAAATAAATTATATTTTCCTTTTTCATTAACTTTGAGGTTTGATTTGAACAACATAATAAGTTAAGCTCGACCAAAACGTATAAAGAATTCAACCAAAATATGAACAAAGATTACAAAAGAAAAATGTATTCAAAGTTATCCCTGCATAATCCACAGTCTCACTCACAGTAATTACCATACCTACATGTACAATTGTGCATACCAACCATATACAGTAATAAAGATAATATAAAACACTTTCACATTCGTGAACAAACATCTACCTGTACCACATACAGAACCATAGCGTATCTCTGTAATATGAAAGGGTTTTATAATTACGAGCGCATTCAGCGAACACTGGGACATTTAAGGTACATAAGACTGGGACATTCATGGTACATAAACCGTGGAAGCGGGACGTATATGTCCCTAAGCGGTGCGCCGTCGTGATATTCTTAGTAAGTACAAGAATATACGAGAGAAATGTACTTCTTACTTGTAGCAAGCCTTAAAGTCGTTTATAAAGTAGTCGAAAAGTCTGGATATTTCGAGTCGTAGCAACGGTAAATTGGGAAAAAAACAAAAAGGGTTCTTTTATATTAATAACTTATCTGCTAGCCTTTTTACCCTATGTCTAGATAGATTTCTCAGACCTAGGACATTCGCGTAATTGTTTTCCTGACCCGTATTTTGTAAGATTTTGTAAATATGTTTGTCCTTTTTTCTTTTACGCTCTTGGAATTCCAAAAATCTTCCGGACCTAGATTAAAATGTACACATTTCATACATAGATTGTATCCTGCGGAAGGACATAGGCTAACTTTTTTTTCCTCACTCATATTCGTCAAAATTACCACGCGAACGAAGTCGCGAGCAACTGCTAGTATTCTATATTCAAAACTCTTGTGACTGTCTGTCACGTACTCCTAATTATTAAGCAAATATCTTAGCCTTGATTCTTATTTCAAATTCATCACACGGTATACGGCCATGTGCAAAACATTAAAACCTCTACTTTATTGCTTGACAAGTTCCCGTAATTAACGATGGAGCGTCCTTTATTCCTTTTGAATTGTAAAAACCATATTGCATCACTAGAAAACCCATAAATTCTTTACTGAATGGGAGACGCACTAGAGATAAAAGCTAGTTGACAGGCCATTCAACAAATTCTAAAGAAAATATAAAAGTAACTGACTTCTAAACGCATTTCTGAATACTGCAACATGTGTTTGCAATTTACTCAAATCTTGCGCGTTCGAAGGGCCCTTAAAACAATTGAGACATTTGGACAAAAAAGGCCATAACACGAATTGAAGGATGACCCATGCGGGATGTGTTGAGAAAGACGGTTGGCAGGAGAAAGCTTGGAGGGAACTCGGAGTAGTTGGTTTTAAATCGCGGAAGAGTCCACACGTGGAGGCTGGACGACCTAAGTCGAGGAGTCGGTCTAAATCGGTTAAAAGTGCTAGGACGTCCTAGGTTCGGTTCGTGAGGTTAGCGTAATCTTGGTACCAAGATCGTCATGTCCCAGAGGACTGTCGCAAGATAGCGATTAGTATTTTATAAGTTAAATATAAGTAGCAGTAATAAGTCTAGTTAAAGTGAGTGACGAGATCCGGAAGGCGAGGCTGTGGCGAGACGAAACTGGTAATGTGTGCAGTACTCTGTAAGTTAGTTGGAGACTAATCCTCTTCAATGAACAATGAACACGTGGTAAGTGTTTACTATATACCTGTAATTAACTCCTAGCTTAAGTAGCAGTTGAGCGGGTAACGCAGAGGAGCTAATAATAATTTATTTCAGCAAGACGGAACAGCCGCTTCATCATCACAATGTACTATCTATTATCTCATGTGTTATGTGTCCACCTCCTAATCCGAACCTTGGCGCATATTTGTCATCTGCGTTTGGTTATAGGGAGACGGCGAACGCCTTCGCACACTGTACACACATTTCATGCATACGATATGTACACTGTACACCAACTCACCCGACTATTGACGAATGTTGACTTGAATCTGATTCATCACAAAAAGAAGGCAGAACCGTGATATTCGCACTTCAATTAGAATGAACTATATTGATAGTCAGGCTATAATGCCGATTTGTACTCGTACTATAATTCAACCAAACGTTGCTGATGAATATTGCTTCCTATAAAGGTCTAGCTCAGAAACATTGCGTGGGGATTGTTGGCGCACATTTCGGGAGTGGGGTAGGCACCACGAAATATCTCTAACCACATTGATAACTTCGTTCTAAGGAACGCTAGGGACTGAAAGTCAAACACCCGGCTGTGTGTCTCGATAAAACCAAGCTACAAACCCGGCCGCTGGTAGGCCTATTACTGAATCGACACTATTTAGCGAGACACGCATCCACGACATGGGGAAGATTAAGGGAATGTGAAGTGACGATATATTATTACCACTTCGGCGTCCACCAATAACAAACGCAATATGTTCTGCTACAGACTGAGTCTACGGTGCGCTTGTGCAAGTCGTGTGTTATCATAGTCAAGGTGTAGATTGCCGTAAGGGCTACTAACATGAACGCGTATGTAGGAAGAACAACTAAAACGTGCCTTCCTCAATGACAGCAGGACTTCTCAGTACTCTGTTTTAGGATTGAGAAAGACATGTGAAAATATGCTTAGGGAGCGTGATCTGTTAGAATTCGTAGCAGTGTTCTTAGTGGACCTATGCGCTTAGGTCTAACAGTCACGTACTGAGGCAGTTATTGTAACCGGTTACATGCCATAGATATGGGTTCGTAGTACATTTGAATCATGAAATTAACGTTACTGTAAATTATGAATTTCTTAAGCGCAAGCGTAACGTTTCCTTTACCAAACATTTCAACATATCTTTGCGTCCTCTTGTCTTATTAGCTTCATCACTTATTGTAGCTTTGTTTTATAAGATTTGATATTATTCATGTATATGTCTTAACTGTCAATTCCCAATATTAACTTCACCTTGCATTCCCTCCCTGCCTCCTAGCTTTCTAAGTCGAGGCAGGGCTGTCCTAAATTGGGAATTGAGTCCTCTTAGTCGGCGGAGAGGTAGCCAGTCCGGAGTCGAGCTAAGTCAAGGCAGTTGGTTTGAAATCGCGAGGGAGTCCACACGAGGGGCGAGTCGAGCTAAGTCAGGAAGTCGGTCTTATACCGCTATAGGGTCCGGGCGATATAAGCTATTTTAGTTAAGTTAGGAGACGTTGTGATAACCGAGAGCCTATGTCCAAGTGGGTTATCGTAAGAGTGCGATAATTATTGAATAAGTTAATTATAGTTGGGTTACAAGCCCTGATTAGATTATCTAGTGTGTGTGTATGTGTGTTTGTTGGTGAGCCACTGGGTGAGTCCTTTATTACAATAATTATCCTAGGCTGATGTTGTAATTGAAGTTCTTAAAACTACACAGACAGAAACGTGTTGCTGGGGAGTTTGTTGCGCCACTTCTTCTCCTCAGCTCCAACACTAGGAAGTGGTGAAGGGCGGGCGCTTTTGGGGCTGTCTATAGGGTTTCAATAGAGTGTATCTCCAACTCTATTGCAAAATGGTTCTTGAGTAATGATATTAACTCTATAATCTGCTAATTCTTGAATTATGTATTCATTAGCTCTAACCAACAGTTCAGCCAATTTGCCTTTTGAGTTTTGATTCTCAACCCTATTATGACCAACCATATAGTGATTTTAGAATAATATGTTCTTTATCTCTGATAAATGATTCGGTCAGGCTGACACGAACACGAGCCTTGCAGATACGCTAGTTGTACAAAGAGAGCACATGATCCATGGGGTGGGATTGGAATGGTTTGATACCACAACTATTATATAACCAGTCTATGGACTGTTAGGGACCATGTCTACTAGTTAGCATGATGATTGACGTTCTGCCGCTGAAAAGCCGCCCTTGTCACGTTCACCAGTTCGAAAGAGCTGCTAGGGACAATGCTCACTAGGAGCATGATGTCGACGCTTTGCCGCTGAAAAGCCGCCTACGTCACTTATGGAGGTGTTGCTCTGAGTGCTCCAGGTGTAGATGTGAAGAATGGTGTGAGTCACGACTGACCAATTACCTATTACGCTAGCGTAAGGGTTAATAACAAGAACTATTGGTTGGCATATGATTATACATTGCATCTCCCAGTTTTGTTTTACCCTTCTGAAACCACTTTCAATATATTTCATAAACTATGAATTCCCTAATCTAATTAATTATATCTTTCAATCCTTTCCTTGTTCTAATTATGATACGAGGCATTGGACTTCTTCATGTTAAGGAATTCAGTTCTCCTAGTCGGCGGAGGGGCAGCCAGTCTGGAGTCGAACCCCACGGTGTCGTGCGGAAGGTTGGGGCGCGACACGCTACCGACAACAATAATATGTTATATTATATACTAATATTAATATGATTTAGGAAAAACGAAAATTTTATCAGCCTAGGGTAATTTAGGAACAGTCACACTCTCATAAACAAATGAAACATTAAAACACTCAACACACGTATTTGAATTATTGACACTACTCATTCAGGATTCTGTTTATATTACGTTTGTACCAAAATTTTAGGAAACAAAACATAACATTTGGTACCATTGTAGGCACGGGCACATCTGTGTTTGACCACCCGCTTGACCACAAGCCGTTCGCGGGGACCCCGAATAAATTATGTAAAACAATGCCGTGGACAAGCTCTGTACACACGGCATTATTTATATTTCAAACTATACGGGAAAAGCCGTTGAAACAAGCTACGTAAGTAATTGTGTAGCATCAAAAGATGTGTTAGAGGGCCGATGGCTGATGGAGCAAACGCGTCCTAGGAAGTTACCATGGCTTCAAAAGTAGGTAACGCCAGGGTACGTGGTATCCGCGAAATTATTTTTTTCTTAGGGTTTTTGCAATTTGCCGGTCAGTGTCAAATATGATTCGCGATCGTAATTTATACATGTATTTACAGAATTATCATTAAAATTATCAATAGAACCCTCTTAGTTCATTTAATCCCATTGAAGGAAGATTTCATGAAAAATTCATAAGATTAAAACAATACTGTTTTAAGACGTCATGGTAAGTCACCAGAAGTGAAGACTACTTTTAAAAACTGGCTGGGTCAGTCCAGACGTGGAAAGCGGAGGAATGGATGTTGTGGAGAAGCTGTGGTCCAGCAAAGTTTGGATAATTTTATTGATATTTCTTGTCTTTCGGGAATTATTATTTAACCAAACTGATTCTGGTGGAAAATTCCTACTTGCAAAATGAATTTGGAAGATACGTATTTAACCTATGTCGTTCATACGAAAGAAGCTAAATCGTTGTGAGCAAAAAGAGCAAGCCATAACAATGTTAGCAGAAAAAGATAAATAAAGCCATTCGAGCATATTTTTCTCATGCAGACATTTACCTGGGATGTATCTTTATGCTCTAGTTACTGAAGATAAGGTTAAATCAACTGTATGATATTTTCTGTTCCGATATACTTGGAGGTAAGTATCAACATAGATATAGCTTTTATTAAGTAGACAGAGAAGGTAGAAAAGAGATGTCTTTTGGTTGCGTCATGTATTGTTTAAGTCGAACATTTTGATTACGTTATTCCTGGTGAAAATACTTCACACAATCCATTGCCACATTAATGGAAATAGGCAGTTATTTTTTGCCCCTGGCAGGCCTTACATTCAAGGCCCCAGGATAGTCCGGTTAAGCACGACAACCTCCTAGGTTAACCTGCGAGATGACATTCACAAAAAAAAAATGGAAAAGGTACCTAATACGAACAAATCTTATTAAAAGTTAGCCTGTCTTTCTTTAAATGCTTTATTCCGTCAATCAGGTTCTTTTTATGAAAATCTAGCTTACTTTTCACACAACCATCTAGTAGAAAACCTGTTAAAATTTATATAAATACAAATTTTATATAATACGTGTACAGTTACTCTTGTTCAACCACGATGTATAGTCTACATAGCTGTTATATCCGTATATACGACGTAACCGGCCAGATAGCAAGTGTAACGAACGTTCCTGCAGCGTTCATGTTACTGAAGTTATTTCCTACCAAATTACCAGTGAAGTGAATCTTGTCAGATGTGAATAGGATTGGGATGAAGTCCATATGTTGTGAAGTTGTAATTCTTGAATGTGAGTTGAGGTGCGGAAGATGGTTTTAAATTTAGTTTGACCATCTTTATAGAGGGTGCAAAAAGACCCTTAACGAAGCCGAAAGGCATTTGTTCTCCCAGTCATTGCGATATTTTTTTTTGTTCTACACCGTACCTGAGAACCTTCTAGTTACGGGGATATTGGAGGTTTTTAAATACCATTTTAAAGGTTTTAACTTTACTTTAATTAACTCCATGACCCGTTTACATTTCAAAGCATCCATCAGCACTAAGTTTTGAGTGCGTAACATTGAGTTTTACCTAAAACATAATATTTCACCCCAAAAATCGTTTCCCTGCAATAATTTTAGCGTAAAGTTACTTAGTTTGATGTACATAATGCTTGGTTGACGGCTTCGTGAAGGGTCTGTTTACACCCTGTATAAGAGTAGCTGTACCCCGCGACATTCGTCCGCGTGAATTTATTATAATATATATTTATATATATTTATAATATTATTTCCCTATCTGAATCGGATTTAGTTAACAATTTCAAGGGTTTTAATTTTTTGCCCGGGACCCTAATTCTTTTTCTAAAATAAAATCAGCTATCTGCAACTAAAAGTCCTGTCAAAATCGGTCCAGCCGTTTCGGAGAATAGCCGGAACAAAAAGACAGACAGACAAAAATTTTAAAAAGAAAATTGTAAAAGTACCGTATATAGTTTCATATGCATTCAGTAAAAAACTTATTACAAACAGACACTTCAATTGTATTTATTTGTATGTAGTATGTATAAGATAAGACTAGTCAAACTTTTGACAAGCAACAGAAGAGTTATTCTGACAGATAGAAGATAGAGGTGCATCGTTAAATGCGCTAGCTAACTAGTTTCGGGCATAATATGTAGTGCCTATGTGTGCGCAATAAATAAGATTTTAATTATGGCCTGGGCACGCGGTGCCGTGGCGACTTGAAAATATCTAAACAGTCTTCAAACCCAAGTCGACCGGAGTAAAGACAATCTCTACAGATGGGGGTTCATGTACGGCTCAGATCTCAAGTGCGTCTTCCCGCCGACAATGGCCCACCTTCCATCTTGCACCGCATGGCCCTATCTCCTGCGCACTTGATGATATATTTACTTCATCAGTGAGTGGAGTTCACGTGGCTGAGTTTTGGGTTAAACACATTAATCTTTTTGCCATCGATAAGCTAAGAAGAAGAAGAAGATTATGGTCACCAACAGAGTGTTGGTATTAGTTGTAATCTGTCTGATTTGATGATAAATATAAACGGATCTGACAAAAACCTTTTTGGGACTCGAAGAACCGCAACAGATACTCAAGATCGCCTTGGTCTTTAAAATCACATCATCTTTCAAAAACCACGACCATATCTCTGTCGTAAATCTAATAATTCCAAATTAATTGAACACCCAGCACCAATCTAATAATTTCAAAAGTATAATTAATTTGCAGTGTCACGTTTCTCATTACAAAAACAATTAAAAACTGTGACCAATTTCCATTATGACATCTATGTCAAACAAAAAGCTAATTAATATTTTACGAGAAGGTTATTGTACATATGCCAACGCATATTTGTGTCGCAATCATCATCAAATATGCCATTTGAGCTGGCTTTAACTGCACTATAAAATTTCCACTGTACCATCTGCAGTTTATACCTCATTCGAGTTTTTAATACCTTCAATTATAAAATAAACAGAATCTCACTCAACGTATTGCATAAAAAGGGTGTAAATAGACCCTTAACGAAAACGAAAACCACATATTCTGCCCATCATTGGGATCATTTTTTTCTTCTAGAAAATACCTGGGAAACCACAGGTTCTGGAGATATTGAAGGTCAAAGTTCCAATTTTTTCACAAGTTTTTTTTTTTAAACCACTTTTTAAGGTTTTAACTTTACTTTAATTAACTCCATGACCCGTTTACTTTTCAATGCATCCATCAGCACTAAGTTTTGAGTGCGTAACATTGAGTTTTAACGTAAAACGTGATTTTTCACCCCAAAAAAAAAAGTCGTTTCCCAGCAATAATTTTTGCGTAGAGTTACTTAGTTTGATGTACAGAATGCTTGGTTGACGGCTTCGTGAAGGGTCCGTTTACACCCTATATGTTCAAATAAAAAAAAACTTTTTGATTATGATGTTAAGATATTATTATATAGTACCTGTGTGACTTAACTCTGCTCGGGTGAAAATAGAGAAAACGAATTTTCCCAGATATGAGAATTTTCTTTGCTAGATCGATTTTTCGCCCCCGTAAACTCATCGAAATCGTTAGTCATTTTCGAGAACGTGATTACAAATATACAAATATTGCTCATTTAAAAGTATGGAATATTTATCTCGTATGTATAGTTTAACTCCCTAATTTAATTTGACTAAAGAAATTCTTGAGAATGATGAATTTATTTTTGTATTATTTTCTATAATTTATTGTAGGTACCATGAATATGTTACATTTTTGATGTGATGTGAATGAACGTGATCTTATTTTTTTTTTACACAATGTGAATTGTTCCTGAATAAAATTGAATTAAATTGAATTGAATGGATTTTCGGATGTAAATAATATGTATAATAAATAGATATACCAACTAGTTTTCTACAGCAGCTGAATACAAAATCATAAAGAAGAACATGGTTTTAGTTGAAAAAATCCTTTTACGGTGCATATTCTATTATACTTTTCTCCTCGATTACACCCGATAGGTTCTGCAAACGATGGAACACTTAGTAATATGTCCAGCGAGAGATGACACCTACCTTAGAGGGACTAATGGATGCTACTGATACTGCAATATTCGTCGTAAGTTCTTAGCTGACACTAGCATGGACGATTAGCTTTCAGTATGATATCTAGGTACTCTGTAAAAATGGAAGACATTTAATTGTTAGTTAAGATAGACAAGGAGGTTTATTCAGTTTAAAACGTCGTATTCGTATAACATAATTATACATACGTGATGGATTCATCTAAGAACAGTAAATTTTATATGAAGCCACCTCAAACAATGATATTATAAATAAAAAGAGGTAGATATCGTACTAGCGCGCGCAAATTTACCCATTAAGGCCCGGACTCCACCAAAGCAGAGACGAGCGGAGCGGAGAGGAGACGTGCGGACACCGACCAATCACATTAATTTATATCTACATCGTGTTTCTCGCCTCTTCTGTGATTGGTTGAATCTTGCACATCTCCTCTCCGCTCCGCTCGTCTCCGCTTTGGTGGAAACCGGGCCTTACACCTGACAACGTATGTGCAAAATTTTAGGATGATCGGTTTAGTGCTTTAGGCGTGAAAAGGTAACAAACAAACTTACTTTTACGTTTATAATATTAGTAAGGAGTAAGGATTTATGCTTGAGTTTGACCGCCTGATGTGATGCGGCCTAGGGTGGAGCACGCTTGCCTAGAAGAAATCGATTAACTGGAACTTTGAAGAGATCTAGATTATAATGATCGAATGTTGGATATTGAATCACATTTAGGTAATCACAAGATCATAATCATTGTGAAATTCCGAAAAATAGCTAGTATGATTACGAAAATCTGTCTAGATTTACAATTATCCTTTACTTTGTCATATTTATTTCGTAAAAACCCGTCTTCTTTAATTGTACAGTACATCAATTTAAGATTATGCGTTCTGTTCCCACTTAAATTCAAAATATTTTAATTTCGTAACCAAACAGCTTGGAGGCACGTTATTTTTATCTCCGTACCCACATTAGCTGTCAAGCTCACGCCTTGTTTGTAATTCATAAACTACTGAACCGATTTGACACGATTTCAATTATAAGGGGGAAGACAAAGCCGTTGTCGTGTGAGTGGTACAGAGGGCGCGTGCGCACATGATCGATGCCAACGGCGTAGGTACTGTTTTGTTTAAGAAAACATTCAGGCATTTTTTGAAAGGTTATTTATTGCTGTGTGTTGCTATCGGTACTTTTAGGCCGACTGCCAGATGCGCGGCCGACCCGCAAAACGATTTTAAATCACGAGAAGGTCTAACGTACGACGGTAGGGTTACCGGTAGCTGTTAAGATAAAAAAGGGATCATCCTTTAATCACGTGAAGTTTGAATAGGGGAAAAGTGATTTTTTTCTGACCCTCTCGGTCAGAAAAAAATCACTTTTAGCCTCGTACGTAAAACCGTTGGTTCTGGCTTTCATTTGGAGGTATTTGACAATAATTACAGGTAGTCAGTGGCCTCAGAGTCTGAAATCCAGTCTTACCAATAGGTAACGTATTACCCAGTAGTATCTGGGTTGTGAAGGTCAGATAGGCAGTCGCTCCTTGAATTTTTTTTTTTTTTAGTTCTACATCCGGTTAGACCCCAACATAGTTGGGAAAAGAGATGATGATGAGACGTGGTAGGTGTCAGTGACAAGTATCACAGAAGTGCTTTTGTTTAAAGTTCATTACTTCGAATTTCGCCCAAGTGGCCGCAATCAAGACTAAATCGAATTCACTTGTTCTTAAAGTAAATATTTGTTGGTTCACACCTCGACACGATTCGAGTACCTATTGTTGTTTCAATAATCGAAATACAGACCAGTAAATAACAACCTAAGTATAATTTAGGTATTGGGAGCAAACATAATTCAGTAGTCAATTTATAACAGAGCTTCGAACTCAATGATTTGTTTATATTCTGTTTATGTGCTGTTTATAGGACATTCCAATGTAATTGCGCTATATTTATGCACTAAGATTGGAAAGTAATGAAGTCATAAGTACACGGTGATGAAATAGGTACCTATAAAGGGTGTAAAAAGACCCTTAACGAAGCCAAAAGGCACTTATTCTCCACGTCATTGCGATCATCTTTTTCTCTTGAACCATACCTGGGAACCTTTTAGTTACGGAGATATTGGAGGTCAAAGTTCTAATTTTTTCAAAAGTTTTTTTTCTAATACCAGTTTTAAAGGTTTTAACTTTACTTTAATTAACTCCATGACCCGTTTACTATTCAAAGAATCCATCAGCATTAAGTTTTGAGTGCGTTACATTGAGTTTTACCGTAACACGTGATTTAATTTGTCGTAAAAAAAACTTAAATCGCGTGCGTTCAAACAGAAAAAACGAGCCAAAAATTAAAGAGATTCAATAACATCAGGGGTCGGCGTCCAGTCTAACCGGATGCAGCTGAATACCAGTATTCTACATGGAGCGACTGCTTATCTGACCTCCATAACCCAGTTAGTTCTAGATAATATGATACCCCTTGGTAAGACTGGTTGTCACACTTTTTGGGCCACTGACAACCTAACGACTGTCAAAGATCTACAAATGACAGCCGGGACCAACAGCTTAACGGGCTTTCCAAGGCACGGAGGAAACTCGGTGTGTAATGGGTGGTCACCCATCCACAGACCAACCTAGACAAGCACGGCTTAACCTAGAAGATCGACTCGAGCGGCTGTTATTATTTAGCCACGAGCTCGAATTAATAATAAAGAGATTCAATAACAAAGAAAATAATTATCTGGATATTATCGAACCCTGGAAAATAGTACTTGAGAGAGAGACTCATAAGATTAAATTAGGGCTGATATAATAGTATGAAATTCTGTATGGAATAATAATATCGATCTTCAATTACTTCACAATTTATTTTGCCACTAGAAAATGGCTGGCATCCCTAATTTATATTTAAGTGTCTTGATGGAAATTGATTACTAAGATACTCGACGGCGTCGGACTATCAAATTGAGATTACTTACACTCTACTATCTATTTAGATATTAGTCGAAGTCACAGACTTACCTATACCTTTTAATTTTACTGGAAAAAGTTAATTTTATCAAACGAGGTAGAAAAAGGTGTTTATTTAACCCTTAATTGGTCGCGCATCCTAAAAAGTTAACAACTTTTTAAATTCTGAATATTGAGCGCTGAAGTTCCTAGCTAACTTAGCTTTAAAAAAAACACGTGTCCTTTATCATCAAGTATCGAGCATTATTCGTGTTTGATTTATATGTCACCCACTTCACTTTTAGTAACTTTTTAGGCGCGATCAATTAAGGGTGAAAAGTTAAATTACATGATATTTGCACCAATTTACAGGTATTCAACTTATTTTTTTAAATATTTAAAATAAAGATAGAAATGAGTATATAATATGCAATAACTCCTCCCGCTCTGGGTGGAGTGGGAGGGAGTGTCAGACTTTTACTGACTAAAACCCATCCATGTTCTTTCTTTGCCCTTTGTGTTAAAGTATCGGTAACCGGTAATCAAACACACTGTATATCACAGCACCACGTACCATGGTTATCAACACCAAATTCAACACCAAAAACACATGTTAAAAATTGAAACACATGTTAACGTTTGAAACTGAAACCATTTTTTTTGAAAAACAAAAAAACCTTACCCATCAACCGTATTTAATTTTAACAACGTTTGCTCCGAATAAAATCACGTTTTACAAAAAATTATAATTTCATCGTTTTACAAATCATAACCTCATACAAACAACATTTCCTTATGTATGTATAATAAGAAAAAAACAAGCCAAGATTAAACATTGGAATAAAACAAGCTCAGGAGCTTCTGCATAATAATTTAACGTTTAGCTTGCACACGCTTGCACGAGCAGAAATAACTAACGCCAGTAAAAACACGGAGAACTCCAGTAGCAAGAGTTAATGCGTAAAGCGAAGAAAATATCTTTCATAATCCAATTTTCTCCCTCTGCCGTTCATTCTTTAAAATGTTGTTTAAGGCGCGAATTACACAGAAACAGCGTAAGGTGCGGCGCAGGCGTGGAATTTATAAGGAAACGAAAGAACGGCGTGCCTGCCCCGCGCCGCTTGAGTGTAATTTACGACACGTCGCCTACGTACATTTTGTATGAAAAGTTTTTAAAGCGACATCATGCCTGCACCGCGCCTTTACCTTACGCCTTTTCTGTATAATTCGCGCCTAAGGTAGGTTTGTTTGGAGAGCTGATTTTTAGGTCATTCTTGCAAGGCTACTGTGGTCTGACCGGCATCATCTGCCTAGCCTTTTCTCCCACTGTGTTGGGGTCTTCCAGTTTCATCGAGCATATGCCTATCTGACCTCCACAACCCAGTTTGTACTGGGTAATACGATACCCCTTGGTAAAACTGGTTGCAGTTCTGACTGTATTGTTAGACTAATGCTGAGCTCATGCTCAAAACCCAAGAGATATTCAAGAATAACAACCTCCTGAAAATCTTTTGAGTTTTGAGCCCCTATTACAATTGATTGAAACAAAACTGGCTAAATGTGGGTGTACCATAGGAGCCTAACTTTTCAGGAATTCTACATGTGACTATACACCGTGACTTTTTAGTCGTCTTACAAAGGTGGTCCACTCAATGTACCCGGCAAAAAAAAGCTCTAGACGCGATATTTTTTTACCTACCATAATAGGTACAAAGAAAAATAAATAAAACATTAGAAAAAAATATGAAACATCCTGTTAATGATGTTTACGGGTCAAATGGGATAACACACTTATGCATCGTAATACTGATTAATATTTTTATTTTTAAATTATTAAAATCTCATAAATACCTATTTTTTGTTTATTAATGTTTAGTAGTCATTGGATACATGAAGTGGGCTGCCGTTGTAAGACGACTAAAAAGTCACGGTGTATAGTCACACGTAGAATTAAACAAACACATAAAAAAAAGTTTTTTTTTGTGTGCCTACCCTTCTCGGTCATTTTTGTTGAAAAAATTATTTCCTTCATTGTTACTTCCAATCTACCATGAAATATGTCATAAACGTATTATAACCGTACTGAATTAAACTACAAGATACATAGTTACAGCTTTAACGATATCAAAACTTGTACGATTACCTCGTAAACAACCTCATCCTTCAACGTATATCGTCCAAACATCCTCTATGGTACTCAATCCCACACAATGTAACAAGATCATCTCAAGCTATAACACTGTTAGCTGCCTCTAATGCATCTTACATTAATAGCTTAGGTATGCTGGAGCAAGTTGCATCATGATATTGCCTTCGATGGTCAACTAAGTAAAGCAATAAATATTGGTCGATTATCTTGGAAATCTTCCGTTAAATCATAAATCATGATTTAATAATAGTATGTAATAGATGGTCATCCATCCACAGATCGACCTAAGCAATCACAGTTTAACCCTGAAAATCGATCCGTGCGGCTGTTATTACTTAAATTTGTTGCCTTACCTACTTGCTCAAACCAAGAACGGGGTACCTGCAACATTGTGGAGTATATGCGCTGAGACAGGGCTATGTTCAAAGGGCTATTTTGTACACAGAAGCTCTTGGGGAACCTATTTTAATAAATAAATAAATAAATGATGACTAGATTATGAGGACTACCTGTAAAAGTAAGTACTTTTAAAAGTTCTCCAAGTGAAGAACAAACAGTATTTTAAACCACTCTTGGACGAGTTTCCCCATGGGCTACGGTCTCTCCTAAACCCTTGTAATATTCTCAAAGACATCAGAAACTTTGACGAGATCAAGCCATACAACACTCTGTTAAGTCCATCAAAGGCACTTTTGTTGATTTAAGTTTGCATACTATCGGAAGGTGTATTGGATAGTTCAGATCAGTCACCTGCGAAGCTTGTGCGCATATTTAAACCGTTGGCTGAAACTTATTCTTTTATCTTTCCTTCTCCTTAACACCAACGATTGGTAGCACTAGGTAAAGTCTGTTTCCACTAACACAGGTGATACTTAAATGGATACATAAATAAATATTGGAGTTTTGTTCATATTCATGACTTTATCTGGTACAAATATAATTAAGAGTCAATTAACAATTTTTATATCTCGGCGCTGTCTGCCTTTTTATCTAGTTGTCGCAAGCGCGACTGCTGAGCATGAAATTCTGGGTTACATTCCCGGATCGCGCAGTGTTATTGGGTTTTTCTATCAGAAATTTCTAGCCACGGAGTCCTGATTCGTGCTCGGTTGATGGCAATTGGCTCGGCCCCCATTACATGGGACTTAAAACTAACTAGCGAAATGTGGCTGTACTAGTAGATACACCTCTGCCAAGCCCTTCCGGATTACAGGCTTAATGTTATGTGAATTTCTCAGTAGCAGCCACAGAGTTTGGATTTGGGCCTAATTGATGGCAAAAGGCTCCCACCTATTACATGAGACTTAAACATAAATGGCGAAATGTGGGTATACTATTAGGTACACCCCTGTTTAACCTTTCGGGGATTACAGGAGTGAAGTTATGTGAATTTTTCAGTAAGCAGCAACGGGGTCTGGATTCGTGTCCAGTTGATGGCAACAGGCTCGTCCCCTATTACAGGGGACTTAAACATAAATGGCGAAATGTGGCTGTACTGTAAAATTTATAGTACAGCCACATTCCGCAAGTTATGTTTAAGCCTATAATCCCCGACTAGGGTTAGGCAGAGCTGTACCTAATTAAATTAGGTAGTCGGGGATTATAGGCGTGATGTTTATGTAATGTAACAATTTTTAAATTGGCTATTAATATATTATTCCCAAATTGTAATTACAACAGTGCAATGTTGCTTAGTTTGAAGAAAAACGGCCATAAATCTCGAATTAGACACTTACCAAGCTCCCTACAAAGAAATCCGATCCAATATGTCTATGTTCACTTGAATCTGTCCCAACATATAATCCCGCTCGCGAGGTGCAAGAGGAAATGAGAAAACTTTCCAATTGCTTACACCAACATTGTCCTGTATCCCGTAGAAAAAGTTTTAATTGATTGGACTCCACAATTGTCGCTGCAGAGCGGCGAGTAGTAGGCTCCCTGTCGCTAACTGATTTCAGGTAAACGCCATAATTTCAAGCGGTCGGCAGTTTCGGGTTAACGACATAACTTTGGACAGGGGGTTATTGAAAATTTGCTTGTGAGAATCTATTTGCGGTTATGTATAATTTTACATGATGTAGATGTCATAGAAGCTTCTCATTGAGAAATTAATATTATTTAATCATTTATTTTATAATGCGTTTCAAATAAGAATAGAAACGTCAATGAACTCTATTTGTCAACTGTCACTTAAAAAGTACGGATAAGATAAAGATAAATATTTTCGTAATTTTTTTTTGCCCCACTCTAATCATTTCTCCTGTATCGTGGGTGCGTTTACAAACATTTAAAAACTCACATACATAAACAGCCAGACCCGGAACAACGACCTGTAGGCCATACAAATATTTGTTCCGTGCGGGAATCGAACCCGCGACACGCAGCGCAGCAGTCAATCGCCCAACCACTACGCCAAACGCGCCGTCAATATATTGCAAACCGTATTTTTCTAGTGACAGTTGACAGAAGAAGTCATTGACGTTCCTATTCTCATTTGAAATGCTTTTTACGTACAATGTGCTTAGGTTTTCGTTGAGGTTAGCTTGTGCCCGAGGCTTCACCCGCGTGTAAGTCGGAAATTATCACTCGGGAGCGTAGGTACTTCCAGGATACAAAGTATCTTATGACTTAACCAGGTTATGGTCTACCTACAGGGTGTAAACAGACCCTTCACGAAGCCGACAACCAAGCATTCTGTACATCAAACTAAGTAACTTTACGCAAAAAAAATTGCTGGGAAACGACTTTTTTTTTAGGGTGAAAAATTACGTTTTACGGTAGGACGTAATGTAACGCACTCAGAACATTGTGCTGATGGATGGATTGAATAGTACGGGAGTCGTGGAGGTGTTTAAAGTAAAAATCTTACTTTAAAAACATGTATTTAAAAAAAAGTTTGAACTTTGACCGCCAATATCTCCGTAACTAGAAGGTTCCCAGGTTTGGTCTAGAACAAAAAAAATGATCGCATTGACGGGGAGAACAAGTGCCTTTCGGCTTCGTTAAGGGTTTTTTTACACCCTTTATGTACAAATTTTGCCAAAACCCGTCATGGGCAGGGCAAAACTAGTGCTAGGCAAAAGCGCTACAATACTGACTCTAGCAGATCCCCCTTAATCTATTACGAAGACTAGGATGACCCATAAACTGCACGAGCTCGCTTCAAACCATACGCTATGAGTTACGAGCGCCACGTCTTACATGTTATAGTACATACTAGAAGCAATACTCCGTACCGACGTAGTTTATTGCTTGTTCAAACAATTTAATAGATAAAAAGCTTTAGCATGGATTATGGAAGTCATTCATCAGCTGCTTAGGCTTTTCCCAACTATGTTGGGGGCGGGTTCCGGTCTAACCGGGTGCAGCTGAATACCAGTATAATAAATTAAGCCTTACAGTAGCTTGAATCAATCCAATACATATTTGACTTTGGCATCTTTGCCTTTCAACTGTGGCGTCCATATTGCGCGTCATCGAACATCTGTGGGGCACTTTGTGGGGCGTGATCATAGGATAAACTTATACTGTCACTTACGGGATATCTTTCGTGATTGTACATTATTTTGAGCTCCCGATATTTTGAAGCTGTTGGAAGCACCATGATCGCGGGTTGACTGGAGAATGCGGGTGGATGGAAAATAAATTGTTAAGAGCAGATAAATCTGTCTACCCTCTTTCTTTGTCTTTTGCTACGCGCACTAAGTCACGGCAAAATACACTCACAGTATCACCAGGTTTTGTGGAGTTCTTATTACAATACTGGCTGCCAGCTACAGTATAAGTTTAGTTGTAAATCGTGAAAGCTTAAAACAGTGTTTGATCATAGGACGATACGTCCCCTTATCAAGTGACGGCACGAGCTAAACTAGAATTGATTGTGCTAAGATGAAAAAAGTTAATCATCGTGGGACTGACCCAGAATGTGCTCAACAGCCTAGCACATAGATAACGTTACTTGTGACTTTATATGTGTCCGTAAATTGGTGTAAGTCGGGACAATTGACCCAACTTCGGTGGAAACAATTTGATATTGAGCTTGCTTAGCATAATTTGGAGTTCAATGGCATGAGAGGCTAGCTTATACCTTTTGTTACCACTGACGTTCACTGGTTCAGACTATCGTCTGAAGTTCTAACACCACGTAAGTCAAAAATAGCAACTTTACAGGAGAGTGAAAAAACTGCATAATTATACTAAGGTAACAGTACAATAGTATTTTTTATTTATGTTTACTTTAAATTAGATAGAGACATTGCTTGTTTCTGATTGGCTGAAACAACGCGTCTTCCGTTTCTCTAGCAAACAGCATCAAAATGTCAAAACCGACAAAAATTTACTTACGTGGTGTTGGAACTTCAACGACGTATATTACTACATCAAAAGTAATAACGTACACCTCTGCCTAACCCTTCGGGGGAAAATGGCATAATGATATGTTCATGTATAAATGCTAATTGCTCTATGACGTTTTTATTTATTTAAAATTACGTAAATAACACCTTAACAGCTATAACGCCAATGCGATGTAACTACCACTTGATACCTCCAACTTATATTAGATAACAAAAATACAATTAAAAACACAATTAGAAAACATTTAAAAATACCTATAATTAAAAACACCTTTAAACATTTTCAATGCACTCCAGTGCTACTCCTGTGAATTTCACCAGACTGCAGTGTAATATATCTATCTCATCTGAAATAATAGTTAACATGTAAATATGTAGTTTACACATCTAACTTCATTTCTTATTACAAGTTTCCGTGACTAAAGCCCAATAAAATTGTTCAACTGTATCTCTTGTCACGCACCGACGATCGTCAAAGTAACCCAACTACAGACCACCTTGAACCAAAGTTTAACTTAGAACACGTTAAGGTATTACCAAGTATAGCCCAAAGTTATATCGTAACAACAAGTTACAGGAACTAAGTTGAAACGAGCTTGGTATTTTGATTTTGACCTTCTTTTGTAAGTTGAGACATAAAATATTGGAAAATGCAAGTAAAGGCGTTTTAAAATGGTATTTTTGGAACAATTCACATTATTTTTCCAAAAGTTAATGCCGAAACCACATTTTATGATGTGATGGTTTTCACATGAATGCCACGAATATGTAAAATGTGAGAATCTCAAAACAATATTAGTTCAGAAGTTTTAATGGCAACTGTGTTTCAAATTGTTTGTGTGTATGAAATAAGTAATGAGTACATAACAGGACGTCTGAAAGTGGCGCCGGTGACTGAAAAGTTGTGTGGTAATCGGTTATCATGGTATGGACATGTTTTTGATGCGGAGGAATGAGTAAAATGTAGTGAGGAAAATTTTGAGTATTAATGCTCCACATTAATACTCAAAATTTTCTCAGGCTATAAGAGTGAAGTGGGGCAAAAAAACGATGAATGGGCTTTGTGAAGAATGATATGGCTAGAAAGAAGGTGTCTGATGATATGATAAGTAATAGAGAAGTATGGAAGAAAAAGACACGCAGAAGATCTCGTTTTTCGGTAAAACTCAATGTAACGCACTCAAAATATTGTGCATTGAAAAGTAAACGAGTCATGGAGGTATTTAAAGTAAAGTAATAAACCTTAAAAACTAGTATTAAAAAGAAAACTTGTGGAAATGTTGGAACTTTGACCTCCAATATCTCCGCAACTAGAAAGTTCTCAGGTATGGTCTAGAACAAAACCATTGTTTTGTTCTAGACCATACCATACATTCGCAATGACGGGAAAAACAAATCCCTTTCAGCTTTGTTAAGGATCTTTTTACACCCTGTATACTGTATGTTGGAAACCAAACTAATCCTATCGGCTTTACCTCTGTTGATCTTTCCTCATGTTACCTCTACGGTTACGGCGTGAACTTTCACCGACCGCCGTAATATTCAAGTACGAGACCAAAACGGTCGTTTCGAAAATTATTTATAGTTATTGACAAAGTTTAGGAACTATAGCTGTTTGAGTTTTCAGAGTTCAGTGAATTGATTGCGGTTAAACTCGGCTCAACTATCTACGGAGACTCGTTGGTGCTTGAACTTGGTGCCAGGCTTAACTGGGGAACTTGGATCATCGATATGTTTGACGATTTTGTGGGATTTGTAGTGGAATGGGCTAACTTGAGGCACATGTAGGTGCCGCAAGCAGAAAGGACCCCTGCGGAAAATTTAAAGAAAAACAAGCCTTAGTGGGTGTGCGAGGAATGACGCCTCCACACATTTGGGGGCAGCCTAGGCTAAATATTCGAAGAGGCTGCAACGATTAGGACGCTCACTGGGAGAAAGGAAATTCTTAACTCCAAGTTTCTTACTTCCTGACCAGTCTAGTTTGTCCAATGAGCATAAATTGTCACAACACACGCATACTAATAAACAGGTCCTTTTTTTTCGGATGCGGATTCATCAAATGACCCCTCCCGTTTTGGGCGGAGAGTCAGACTTGTACTGACTAAAACCCATCCAAGTAAGGGTAATGGACTTAGCCCTTTGTGTTCCATGGCCGCGATATCTCTTTCGAACAGCCCCGCAGCCCAATAAACAGGTCCTTGATTTTAAATAGAAACATGAGCTACGGTTCGGAGACGAAATATTGTACCAAGAAAATTTTTTTTTTGTCGATAAAAATAGTTCGAATTTCAATTCTGAATGATAAGATCGTTGCAGTTATTCGCAAAAGGAAGAAAGGAGGTTGTAAATAAAAACCACATCTACTAAGGTTTATTTTCTCCATTCCTTTTTACCTACTTACAGCGGTGAAACAGTTTTCATTGTACAGTAATGAAAGGCACAAGCTGAAACAGTTAACTTACCTACACATTTCTGAGAAAATACAAACAAATATTTCAACGAAACCATCGTCATAATTCAGACTGGCAAACTCTTCAATATAATCCAATCTACCTTCGTCTTAATTTAAAGAACAGCCTTCTTCGCGAAATATCCTAAATTCGGAACGCGACTTGAATAATTGAAACGGAGGGACGGAACCTTAAGGTGATTAAAAACTTAATCACTCGCCTTAAAATGACTAAATTCGCTCAGTACACAAGGCTGTTAACTAGCTCAGAACCATTATTTTTCGTTAACGGTCATTTTTAAGTACTTTTGGTTACATTTATTTCGGATCTGTTATGTAAGTTTAGGTAATACAAAGTTTAATTATGGGCTGCTTTATCAGACTCAAATTGTTAATTCGTTGTCATTTTTAGGGTTCCGTACACGAAGGGTAACCAACGGGACCCAATTACTAAGCCTCCACTGTCCGTCCGTCGGCGGGCTGTATCTCATAATTCGTAATAGGTAGACAGCTGAAATTTTCACAGAATGTGTATTTCTGTTACCGCTATAACAACAAATAAATTCAAAATTAAAGGGGCTCACTATTACGATACTACGGAACCCTTCATTTACTAATCCGACTCGCACTTGGCCGAAATTTTAAATATTTTTATTCTTTATTGTACATAAAAATATACATACAAATTGCAATAATATTATTGCATAAGAAGATATACCTATGTGCATTAACAGTACATTATTACTTAAATTAATTATGTTTATAAACTAAACTACATACATACAATATATATACAATACAATGCCTATAGAACTTTTGGTTACGTTTATTTCAAATCTGTTACGTCAGCTTATGTATTAAAAAGTTTAACTTGGACTGCTTTATCAGACTCAAATGGTTATCATTTTTCAAAGGTTTGAGATTGGAAGTCTTAACACGAAAATGGCTTTTAAGAAAAGAATTCAATAGATTCTTTTAATAGACATTTCTCGTACTATTATATAAAATAAACGATCCTAAGGCTAAAGGCCAGTCCAATATTTTCGGCTGTTATTTTGGTCACGTACCTAACATTCTATTTCAAAGTTTCGAGGCCAAAGAAAAAGCCTGAAAGTATAGCTGTATAAAATTTTAGAAAAGAAATGAAATAATTTGCAAAGTTCTTTTTTCTACTTCATCGGACAATATGACTCGCAAACATTTCTGAAGAAAGTTGCCCAAGGACACAGTCGCGAAAGAATGATAATTTCGTAAACATTCGTAATACATAAACTGGATGTTACTGAAACTTCGCTGTCATTCGAAAATGTTAGGCTTGGAAAAAAATTTAACAAATTGTGTGCGTTCTTAAAACAGTTAAAGAATTTGATTTTTAAGAACATGCACTCAAATACTATTAGTTTTACCGTCAATATTTTCCCCAGGTATCAAAAAGGATCGGACTATAAATTAAAGTTTAAAAAAACTAAAAAAACAGGCTCTATAGTGTCGCCATTTTATTTTTTTGCATTCTTCTCAGCAAAACGTAAGTAAATAATAATTAAATAAAGAATCATAACACATTTTTCATCATAATTCATATTATCGTCTCATTTAGGTATAAGTAAATTTTATACTATATTCAAATTGTATTTTACTTTATTATTAAGATCTGAGAACATTATGTTGTTGTCTCATGGTGAATGCTGCGTATACCTATAATAGGCATACATACCAGCACTATATGTTATTTTATTGTTTGAATTTAATTCTTAGTATGTATTGCTGTTGGTGTACCAAATAAATAAATAAATAAAACCCTTTCATTTGATACCCATAGCATGGGCTCTCGATAACTTTTTAAGCATTCCCATGCAATGGGAATGCTTAAAAAATAACTAGTCTGCCTACGTCACTTGGCTAACCATGCATTGTCATCCAAACTAAACATGTATGCAAAATTTCAGCTCAATCGGAAACCAGAAAGTGGGTAAAATTTTACTTATAAGATTTTTACATAGTTAGTAACAGGTGAAGCTAATAAAAGCGTGTTAAAATCACCTTAGTTAAATCAAATGTTTTATCAGATAACTTCTTAGGCATACGGTTACGGCATTAATTCCCATTTCTTCAACTCGATACTTACAATAAAAGAGAAGGCTCAATCCAAACGAAATTGCCTTTTAAAATGTCCATTTCTTTAATGGCTGCTAATTAAAACAATTTATTTAAAAGTACCGCTCGAGATTCCCACCTGCGGCTATATTTCTGTTCAATGGAAGGCTCCAGCACTCGATTAAATGCTGAAGGGTCAAATAAATTCCTTTAATTCGCAATTGAGAAGAATTTTCAGTGATTCAGAAGTCTAATTATCATTTTATTCGTTTCAATTCAAACCCTGAATCGGTATTTTCTTTATACCGTTTTATATCTACATATTTTCCAAGGCTGCCACTCTAGCTTTAATCAAGACACTCTTCAGAAAGTCTAACGTAAAATAACTGTAGAACACGTTTATTTGCTTACAAAAATATCTCAAGTACTTGGTGCTTCAAGAGACTTATAATAATTTAGTTATTTGAGGAAACTCAAGACTTTATTCCACGACAGCAATTTTAGTTTCTGCTAACAAAAAATCAAGGCGACCCATAGTAATTTACCACGTCCTGAAAGTTGCGAATTAGCAATGTGAACATGAAATGGGTCATTGCCCCGGCGAATAACAAGCTTATCTCAGAGAAAACCACATCAAAAGTAATTCTGTCGTTCTCAAGATAAAACTAAAGGACAAGAGCCCCTAATTTCTTCGGTAAAACGATTAACATTAACTTCGTATAAGCGGCCAAAGTTTTGCTGACTTTTTCTCCGCAGCTTTGGGCCTCATTTTCTGCTAAAAGAATCCAAAAGTAATCTTACTTTTCTGTATTATAATATTCCCTTTGGGCGTTTGGTTTGGGGTTCATCTATGAACTTTGTTAAGGGGTCTCTTATTGTATAACTCTTTCGCGTGCGAATTGGGGTCGGAATTTTCGTCAGCAAAATTTTAATAAATCTGCGTACCTACCAGTGGCGAAGGTTCCATACAACTCGATTCCTACCGGCTTCCCTTTGAAAAATGACACAGTCAGTATTCTAAACACAAATAAAATAATCACATTAAAGATATGTACTCCGGCTTACCTCTTACAAAATTGACCCTTCGCTACTGGTACCTACTGATTTAAATTTTGCAGACCATAACTCTATCGTCCTTTTTCTTCGCCATATCGTTGATTCCCTTTTTTAGAGTCAAATAGGCTTCAATAGACTTGGAGGTGACTTCAGACAGGTCCTTCAAATTGCAGGTGGAATTATAGATAAAGTAGAACAAGAGCTGAGGCATCGTTTTTGTTGTTTGCTTCATCGGGATACCTCCACCGGCAAGCTGTATTTGCAGCGGTCTACCTGACTTCGCGATCGGTTTAGGGTCTTCCAGGTGGGCCACGGCAGTAGGTGACTCGCTGGGATCTTTTCTGCAGGTTCGGCATAGTGTGCCAGAGCCATGTTTGAGCAGCCACAGTTGTTTGTCTGTTATTGTCGACCAGTGAGTTAAGCGACCCAAGAAAGATGTTTCAGCTTCAGCCTGCCTCTTGGCATCTCCATATTAACATAAACTCCTGTTTATGTTTTTCAGAAGAGCAGGTAACCTCTCTCCGAACCTCCGTGAAGGGCACTCCATCAAGCGTGTGTAATGCAGCTGGTGGAGTCGGTTTTACGCAGCTAGTAATTTCGTTAAAGGCTACATCTATCGCTCGCGGGCGTGAGCGGATCGATGCCACAGAAAAAAAGAGCCATGTTAGAAGTCCGGATAAAGTGTGGGCTAATCTGTGAACCTAAACCTGACCTGTGATCCTGTGTGAAAATGTACCTCCTAATAAACCTAAGTACCTGGTACTGGTCACTGGTCCCTGGTACCTATTCATGTTCTGATTTGACAAATCATGTAAGGAATTATTCATTAGAAGTTAAACATACTAATTCATCAAGGTACATTAATTTCTTTTTCCAACATACATTTTTACATTACAAATGTCGAAAATTGTGCCAAATACTCATTATGCCATTTTCACGCTGAAATACGCTTTTGCCTGAAGACATGAAAATATTCCATTCATAACAAACACAGAATTACGCAGCCTTGTTATTTTACATACGAGCGTATTCAAATCTGAGCGATACAGGATTACTGGGAGAAAGACTGCCGCGAGACGAACGTTACCGTGTAAAACTACCTAATATTACGAGATTTAGCATTTGAAAAAAGTGGCTGAGAGATTGACATCTCTATTTACCTCCCCTCGATCATTTGAACTACTGATATCTAAAGTAAATTAAATCAGAATCACAATCAATATAACAGAGTAACGTCCAACGTCAATTTTCATCACAAACTACTATTGAACATTCTAATTATAATGTTACTGATAAGAATACACAGGACAACAGCATCACCATAGTAGAAAACACCAATCACAATCTGAAGATTTTTTAAAGGAACCTCCATGATTTCAAATGTTGGAAAAATTCGTCTGCGTGATACCGGAATTATTTTCGGATTTTTTCAAATATTTCAGGCATAGTCTAATAAGACAGTGCCTTTTATTTTGAACATTAAGTAGAATTGTCAAATTGATAGAAATTGCGATTATAGTGTGTTACGCAATTACACCATTGAGTGTGTGGAGGATTTATTCAAAAAGCGTCTCGAACAATCTTTCAATTTCACACTCAAAAAAAAAAATTGAAAAGGAAACACCAATAAACCCAATTTTATACAGCCAACCCCTTTTAAAAGCCTCTAAAACCTTTATTGGTAGCAACCCTTACAAAGTAGGCCTAATCTTATTCAAACCGACAACTAAGCCGGCTTCAATTTAATTACATATACGTGCTTAGGTACCCACGTGATGGCAGGCGCGGTCCTAGGGGGGGTCACAGGGGTCATGAACCCCCCCCAAAATCATACACACCGAATTGAAAAACCTTAAAATAGCTTTTTTCGGATATAAATGATTAACTTCCTGCTTAATCGTTCAACAAGAGAAACTAATCTTTCCCAGGCAGAATGTTGAAATTTTCTCGCTCGCTTTGCTCGCTAATACATCCTATATTTTTTCAATTCTGCAAAAGTTGACAGAGTCCTTCCTACTTTCATTTCTGTATAAATTAAAAAAGGAGTGGTGCTTGAATTTTCCACTCGCTAATACATCCTGAACTTTTTCAATTCTCCATAAGTTGATAGAGTTCCTCCTATTCTCATTCCTGTACGAATGAACAAAAGGAACTTAATTTATCTGAGGAAGGGTGCAAAAATTTTCCACCTCGCTTCGCTCGCTCTTGCGTCTAAGTACCTACATAGCTCCTGTATAAATGGTCAAAATAAAATCTAACCTACCCAGTTTTTCTTTTTAAACTGACAAAATTTCTGAAGACCTATCAAAATCGAACTGGGTGCTATTTGATAGGCTTTTCAAAGGTTGTTCCTAATAGTATAACCTATTAGTTCAACCCCGCCTCCAATCTGACTTTTTTTATTCGGGGTTACCGGCCCAACCAAATTCCTGGCTACGGCCCTGTGTGACCCCCTCCAAAGTCTTAGGCTCGGACGCGCTTGCGTGATGGTACTTAACGTACCATGGTACCTGTAGTACCTATAGTCACTGTGTAAGATAACCAGTAAACAAACTAGGCCCTTTTTGTGAAATCAAACACATAACTTCATTAACCGACGTCTAATTCGTATTATTTTTGTTTTTTTTAGTAAATCCTTTATAATATGAAAAGAAGAAAATTAGGTTTATATACCAACATTGTACGCGTGTACGTGAGGAGTTCTCTTGTGAAGAGGCGATCCTCACAAGAGAACTCCAGGACCAAGTCATGTGTGTCATAAAAATGTGTTGGGGGGAACTTTGAAAGTATGACATTCAGTTGCAGGATTTGACCAACACATAAGTAACTAACTAACAAGACAATTTAAAATAAAGCTGAACCTGAAGCACGCTTAGAATTCGTTTAATGTAAATGTTTTGCATGTGTGTGTGAGTCGAAGCCAACCATTTGTTCACAGTTGACATACTGTATGTTAATACTTCATGTCCACAGTGCTATAGTGATGCATTTGGAACTGCTATACGACGAAGTTTCCCCGGATGCGTCCTTGTCTGGTCGGTAAAGTCTGGGAGGGTTTTCAATATAGTCTGTTTCGGGAAGTTTGAAAGTGAAATGAAGCCGTGTTTACACCATGTGTAATACGTGAATAATTATCTAGATTTTATTATCAGAGATAGTGAGACATATGTGACAAGCAGTAGTGACTTAAAACATATTTCGGCGATGAAATTAAATAGTGATGAAAACAGGGACTATAAATTTAAAAAAAAAAAAAAAAAAATTGACACTTAAAAATACATGTTACAAGCCAGTCACAATAAGAAAGCACACGAGTGTGCCACAAATCTGACCCTAACCCCCAAACTAGGCCTAGACCTGTCTTTTAGGGTTCAGACGTAATTAATATGAATTTGAGTTCGCCAATCAACCTTGAACAAGCCCGATGATTAAGGCCTTCTTTGCACGGGTCGTGGAGGGTAGCTATGCTATAGAAATAAAGCTGACACTATTTATTATTATATTTTCTGAAATGCATTATAATAGTTGCATAATGGGTTTTTTGTATTTGCTGGACTAAAATTCAAATTAATTTATTGTTTGTCAACAAGTGTCAGTTCTTATAATTATGTTGAGTCAGTTCTGAATTTATTTTTACTTTCAGACACTACTGAGTAATGAAAACTAAGGTACCATACGCTGAATACCTACTACAGCTTGTTTTCATAGTTATAGTCTTTTATTATACAAGGTGTTAACGGACTCTTCACGAAGCCGCCAACCAAGCATTCTGTACATCAAACTAAGTAACTCTACGCAAAAATGTATACTGGAAAACTACTTTTTTTGGGGTGATGAATCACAGTTGTATACGTCTCAATGTATCGCACTCAAAACATTGTGCCAATGGATGCACTGAATAGCACAGGGATCAAAAAAGTATTTTAAGTAAAATTATAACATAAAAGGTATTATAAAAAACAATTGGAACTTTGACCTCCAATATCTCCGTAACTAATTTTTCTTCGTCTTTTTACACCCTGTATTAGTGTTTTTGATAATTAGAAGCCGAAAAATATTGCCCGCTGATGTCCTCAGAAATTGGGTTGCTGAGGTCAAGAGTGTCGATCCTTTTGAAATTCCAATAGGTACCGGGTTGGGAAAGGCTAATGAGGACAACGACCTTATACAACAGGCGTTCTGTAGATAAAGATTTGACATCTTCAGACAGAGCTGATAGTTGGGGCAAACTCACAGCAAACCTGAACACCATTATTTCTAGAAGATTAGCTGATTTCATTATATGTTACATCTGACGAATAGTAAAAACTTGAACATTACAATTATTATCAGGAACCGCTTAAATTATGACGACGAAAAGTTGGTGAATAGTCTGTTGGTTCGCGGAATTAGCTTGAGTTGATCAGAAAAATATTTATTTCCAATAAAAGCGAAAAATTAGTTATTAATCCGGTTCGGGCGACGCCATTCAATACTGCGTCGGACTCATCATCTACCAAGCCTATTCCCAACTACATATATTGGGATCTGCTTCCAGTCTAACCGGATGCTGCTAAATGCCAGTATTATAAAGGGTGTAAAAAGACCCTTAACGAAGCCGAAAGGCACTTGTTCTTCTCGTCATTGTGATCATTTTTTTTTGTTCTGGACCATACCTGGGAACCTTCTAGTTACGGAGATATTGGGGGTCAAAGTTTCAATTTTTTCACAAGTTTTTTTTTAAATACTACTTTTTAAGGTTCTAACTTTACTCCAATTACCTCCATGGTCCGTTTACTATTCAAAGCATCCATCAGCAATAAGTTTTGAGCGCATTATATTGAGTTTTACCGTAAAATGTGATTTTTGACCCCAAAAAAAATTTCGTTTCCCAGCAAAAATTTTTGCGTAAAGTTACTTAGTTTGATGTACAGAATGCTTGGTTGACGGCTTGGTGAAGGGTCTGTTTACACCCCGTATATAGAGTGACTGCCTATCTGACCTCCACATCCCAGTTAGTACTGGGTAATAAGATACTCCGTGGTAAGACTGGTTGTACAACCTTCGGGAGACTGACTACCTGTAACGACTTTCACAGTTTTTAAATTAAATATATTTAGTGAATTTATTACTGTTAACAACACGACAGGGCGACATCTTCAAAATGAACAAGCCCCTTAAATAAAGAGAAAAAAAAAAAAAAAACAACACGACAGGATATATGTAGGTATATAGATAACCTACCCAATTCTCACGATGCTAGTCCGTAATTACGTACTACATGTAAACCATTACATCGGTAATGCCGTTACCGCGAACCACTTTGTTGAACAGCCGGCCTGTGCTTGAAGATATGCCAGTTTCAGTAAGATTTACGACTGTGAGTGGAATATATTAATAGGAGTATAAAATTAATGCTTTACTGATTTAAAATTGTCGGTAGATAAGTTATTTTTTACTCAGAAACAGTCGGGAGTAGATGTCCTTAATTGATGTTCGTACATACAACCTGTAATGTGACATCTACCGTGAGCTTAATTATAGCCATATAGCTCACAAAGACCTAAGTCCCGTACGATATAGACTGTATCGTGATCATCATCATCTGCCTAGCCTTTGCCCAACTATATTGGGGTCAGCTTCCAGTCTAACCGGATGCAGCTGAATACCAGTATTTTACATTGAGCGACTGCCTATCTGACCTCCACAACCCAGTTAGTATTGGGTAATACTAACTGGGTAATACCCCTTGGTAAGACTGGTTGTCAGACTTTTTGGGCCACTGACTACCTGGTGTCATTTGGTCCCGGGTGTCATTTGTAGATCTTTGACAGTCGTTACTGCCAAAGATCTACAAATGACACCCGGGACCAACGGCTTAATGTGCTTTTCGAGGCACGGAAGAAACTCGGTATGTAATGGGTGGTCACCCATCCACATACCAACCTAGGCAAGCACTGCTTAACCTAAAGATCGACCCGAGCGGCTGCTATTATTCTGCCACGAGCTCCTCCACGAGACTGTATCGTGATATCAATCTTTTTTTTTCTGAATACTTGTATAAAAGGTATCTAATTCAAATACAGTAAAATCGTTACAAAATGTAATTAGGGGAGAACAGGGTAATGGGAGCCTACTAAGGGAAAATTTCGATAAAAACCTCATTTGTTTACATTTTTATAATTTTTAATTAGGAACTGTTATCTTCATTATTAAAGTATATTATAATCACAGTTATAATCAATTACAGTCATGTATTAAGATACAATAACGATTTTACAAAAAAAGTCAGTCGCTCCCATTACCAGACACATGCGGGTAATCAGAGCCCATTTAACGCTCATATGGGAAATGGGAGCCATAATATTTACTCTTTCCCGAAATTTAACTAAACATACTTTAAATGAGATCTTTCTTATGAATACATCGAAGTACTTGTTGCACAAATAAAAAAATCTACTCTCCAAACAAAATAGTGAGAGCCATGCTAGGCCACCATTACCCGTTGACCACCATTTAGAACACTAAAAACATAAATAAATAATTCTACTTCCAATCACAATTTAACCAATTGGACTTGTTAGTAAATGAATCTAGGGATGTAATAAGCATAAACATAATAAAATAAGAATATAACTTCATGCTTAGCTTGACGCTGGCAATCGGCAGTTTTTATAAGCGTGGAGCGAAAAACACATAACCGTCCCTCATGACTTAACACATAGCACTAACGGCTCGTGAGCGTCAGGTAAAGTTTCTCGATGGTTGACGGAAGCGGCCGAGTGCTTACGATCGCGAAAATTGTGCATACTTTCCATTCAATCACCATCGCTCCCATTACCCGACCGCTCTCATTACCCTGTTCTCCCCTAACTCTTGCAACTGGGTACTCGTACATTAAAATAGGATCTTGCGAAGACATCTTTTACTGTTCTTGCCTCTAGCAAGAAAAACGAGAGTTGGCTTACCCATAAATTGTACATTTTCCCTCTAGATACCTTAAATTATGTTATTTCTCCCACGCCACATAATCCGCTGTCGTCTGTACCCCTAATCCCTTTCAGCGTTTGTTGTCTCTAAGTAGGTAGGTACTCGTTACAGGTACTTATCCGCAGGATATATCTACATACATATACCTATGCTACTAGCAACCCGACTTTGATCCGGACGGCTGTCACGGCTTGACAGAAAATCGATCGTTTTTTTAATTTTATATTAATTAAATGTAGCCTATGTCAAATAATTTGTTTGTACTACTTTTATTTATTTATAAGACCTGTAGAGTGTATAAAGGGTGTAAAAAAACCCTTAACGAAGCCGAAAAGCACTTGTTCTCCCCGTCAATGCGATATTTTTTTGTTCTAAACCATACCTGGGAACCTCCTAGTTACGAAGATATTTGGGGTCAAAGTTCCAACTTTTTCACAAGTTTTTTTTTTAATACATGTTTTTAAAGAAAGATTTTTACTTTAAACACCTCCACGACTCCCGTACTATTCAATCCATCCATCACCACAATGTTCTGAGTGCGTTACATTGAGTCCAACCGTAAAACGTGATTTTTCTCCCCAAAAAAAAAGTCGTTCCCGAGCATAATTTTTTGCATAAAGTTACTTAGTTTGATGTACAGAATGCATGGTTGACGACTTGGTGAAGGGTTCGTTTACACCCTGTATATACTCTTGTTTTACAAAATAAATATATTTTTATCGAGGATTTTGAAGGTACTAACTATTTTACTGCCTCGTTCGTCTATTGGTCGCAAGCGTGACTGCTGTGCTTGAGGTCCTGGGTTCGATTCCCAGGTCAGGCAAAGTGTTATAGGGTTTTTCAATCAGGAATTTCCTCATTACCTCATTTGTCGAATTCTTGGCTGAAATCATAAATCATCAGTCGGGTTAAAAACGTTACAACAACGCGGTCACAGTCTGAAACAAAAAGCGACTTAAAATATATTTATAGAGACTGCAGCATTATCCCGAATTTAGTATATTTTCCCCATCTGTCTCTGAAATTACTGAAATAGGGTATGAGTTTAATATTACACGTAACAGCGCATCAAATGTTCCCGTGCAAACAGACTCACGGTTGGTTGCCGTCTTTTGTGAATTTCACGCCGAGTTAAATACGTTTTCGTAATTCCACGTCTACGTAAAATATTGGACGTATTTAATTAGATAAGTACATACTCGAAATTTCGCTGTAATTATTCGAACGACGTTTAGAAGGGACGAGAAAACCTTTGAGAGTGAAATAGAGGATCACTCCTGAATTTGTGTGTTTGAATTTCGCACGTGTTGTGTAATATACCCTGTATATCATACAAACCTGTTAATCGCCAAGCGGTTGGTCGACTCTTAACGTGACCAGAGGGCGGGCCTATTTTTTGGCCAAAGAATCAGCATTGCCATCCAACGTGCCAATGCTGCCAGCCTTCTGGGCACTTTTCCTGTTGACAGCGATGTGGACGAATTTTTTGGCGCCCTGTAACCTTTTTGATAGTTATACCTACTTTTTTTTTCAATATCCTTGTATGTCCCACTGCTGGGCAAATGCCTCCCCCATATCCTTCCAGGTACTCTTCTCCTGCGCCACCTCGAACCAGCCTTCGTGATGCGCGTCTAGATCATCTCGCCACCTCTTATTTGTACTTATCTTTTTTTTTCTTGCTATTATAGATTTTCAGTTTGTATATAATGTAAAAATACTTTCTTGTTGTCAATAAAAACCTGTTAATTAACATCATAATAAGCTAATACAACATCTTTATCCCAATTTATTCAAGCTTGAATTTATCAGTAATTCCAAATATTTCGGTATAACAAAGAACAGCGTTAAACCGACGGCAAATGTACCGTAAGTTGGGCACGCCTTTAATCATCTTAGATTGTTATCTTCAAAGGGAAGATTGAAGGGAGATTCTCAAAGAAAGTCTTGAAACAATTCTGTGATAAGTTTGGGTAGGATGACGTCATCGGACGAGACACAGGGCAGTAGACTTATAAGTATACTAGCTATTGCCCGCGACCTTTGTTCGCGTGTAATTATCATAAAAATATGACTTCCCTGTTGTTGTTTAGAAATTGTTAACAAAGATTAAAATCTTTGTTAACAATTTCTAAACAACAACAAGTTTCTAATTATTTTTCTAAAATAAAAGTAATCCTGTTACTCCTTGTAATATCAGCCAATACTGGTAAAAGTCCCATCAAAATTTGTAGAGCCGTTTCGGAGATTAGCCGGAACAAACAGTAAGACAGACAATTTTTTTTTTTAAGTTTTTTTTTTTGTAATTGGTACCGAGCATGATTGGTGATGAGCATTCAGTAAAAAGCTGTTAATTTGAAATTACAAACAGACACTTCAATTTTATTTATTTGTATAAATTAACAAACAGTATATTAAGTAGGAACTAATGCTCGGAATCACCTCACACACACATGCAAAGTATTTACACGAATTCCAAGCAAGCATTTTGATTTCAAGTTTAGTTGACAACTATAACCCCTGCGTTGATTCCACAAAAGGACAAACTTGGCTTATCACTGGTTAAATATATGTATACTATGTACATATACATGTTACGGCTAGAAGCCGAAGTACAGTTTACCTAGTTCTAGCCGGCTATACCTAGGTGCGGCTTTAAATTTGGAGGTTTGATGCAACCAATTTGGAAGTAGCGCTCGCTCGGCTCGCGCGCGTTTTGTCACAGTTCTAACCTTACCTAACCTAATCCATTTGAAAAGGACACACCTAAGTATAACTGGCCGCACCTAGGTATAGCCGGCTAGAACTAGGTGTAAGCTTATTTCGGCTTTTAGCTGTAACATACATACATTTAACCAATGTATGTGTAATGTGCGTTGATAAAACACATGCTTACTGTCGGAGGCTGCTGTTCTAAGATAAGATCTCTATGATGTATTGTTGGCTGATGTGTGTCCTGTCTTCTGTTAGATATAGTAAATTATTTATTTCTGCTTCTGTCAGTACGATACGATCGCTACTATTATATTTTATTTGTATTAGAGATCTTTTTGCCGAGTCTCAAAACGAATATAGAAATAAAAAAATTAACAGATTTTTTTAAATAGTACGTATATATTAGTATACATTCTATATCCTTTTTCAGCTTATCTAAAGCAACATAAGTAAGATCTATACATACATAAACTCACGCCTTGTTCCCACGGGGGTAGGCAGAAACCACAGAAAACCAGATCTATATAAAACGGAATTTAAGATATGTGGAAGCTACGTTAATAAACCCTTTAGTTTTCTTTGTAAAAAAACGGTTATATAATGCCCCTTCCTGCGTCCCTTACAAAAGCAACATAATAAAAACCCCTCTCCTTAAGTGACAGACTATTGAAAAAGATTTTTAATAGAGCAGCGCTAGCACATCCAGACATAATATTATAAAACAAAATCGCTCCAGCTATTTGTAAGCTTAGATCTTTTAAACTACGCAACGGATGTTAATGCAGTTTTCAGCAATAGATAGAGTGATTCAAGAGGAAGGTTTTTATTTTAATTATATTGCACCTAGTTCTATTATATAACACCACGCCTGTAATCCCCTAGGGGTTATGCAGAGGTGTACCTAATAGTACACCCACATTTCGCCAGTCATGTTTAATTCCCATGTAATAGGGGGCGAGCCTATTGGCATCAACCGGGCATAATTCCAGACTGTGGCTGTTACTGAGCAATTTCTGATGGCAAAACGAACCCAGGACCTCATGTTCAGCAGTCGTGCTTGCAACCACTAAACCAGCAAGGCACTCATTCATTCTATTATACCTACCAGCAAAAACTACAAACAAAAGATGTTTTCCCCAAAACTAATAAAAAATGTACGGAGACGAGAGACGTGCGAGCCCTGAAATTCAGAGGCTATTTCGAAGGCTATTTCCAAACATCTCGCGTGTGACCTGTCGGCCGTATCCGCCTTTGAAAGTTAGATACCAGTTCCCAATACTTCTTTTTCTTCTTTTTGCATTCATATGGAATCGTGTCACGTAGGTTCTAGTTTTTCCTTGAAGAAAATAACGTGTCTTTTATGTTATATTTTCCGATCTTTTTGCTACGAATAAAGAATAAATGTGGGTCTTCTTTCGATTTTTATAGTGAAGTTGACTTTCCATTTTCGTTCCAATAAAATGAGAAAATATATAGAGAGAAAATGTTGTTGACTTTAGTTTATCACTGTTTAAGTAAAATGACTGCCTCGTTGGTCTAGTGGTCGTAAGCGCGACTGCTGAGCATGAGGTCCTGGGTTCGATTCCCAGGTCGGGCACATTGTTATTGGGTTCTTCCATTTGGAATTTTTCAGTAGTAGCCATGGAGTCTGGATTTGTGCTCGGGTGATGGCAATAGGCTCGCCTCCTATTACATGGGACTTAAACGGTGTACTATTAAGTACGCCTCTGCCTAACCCTTCGGAGATTTCAGGCGTGATTTTATGTTGTTATGAATTAAAACAAAAATCATACATGGCTTCTTTTGATGACAAACAAAGCCATCAAGCACACCAATAGAATATCGTGCTTATCTTATGAGTTAAATTAATTTAATCTGCAATGGCGTTTAAAAGCTTTATTTTTTACTAGCTTTCGCCCGCGACTTCGCTTGCGTTAATTTAGAATTTGACAATCAATTCGGGTTGTACTCTGCTTGAAATAATATAATTCAATCATGATTCGAAAGACACGTGGCGCCATCTATTATCATAAGAACGTTATTGTTGTTTTCCTCGGGAACTATTTTTTTTTTTTCGAGATGAAAGGTACTCTATGTCCGTTTCTGCACATCTGACAACGTATATGCAAAATTTTGGAATGATCGGTTCAGTGATCGGCGTGAAAAGGTAACGAACAAACAAACTTACTTTCGCATTTATAATATTAGTAGGGATGATTTCAGTTATTTACGAAACTTTTAAAAGACTAAAGGTACGACAAATGGACTCCACACTTTATTACTTAAAAAATTACATAACATTAATTTAGAATCACGTGTTTTGCCCATAAACCCCCTCAATTATAAATACAGCTCGTCCGCTGTGCTGTCGCGAACAGTCGCGAACAAAAGGATTATGTGCTGTCATTACAATAACAAAGGGTAGGCGTAGGGCGCTGTTGTGATTGGTGGGGACGATTTACGTGAAAAATAGGTGTACTGTAAGTGTGTTATTTACTAAGGTATTGTGTTATTATTTACAAGCGACCCGCAAATTTTTTGCACGCTTTTTACAGCTTGAACAATACATCGTTCTTATTAATAATACTAAGTTTAAGTGGTAATGCTGTCAGATTTCTGGGCACTTACCCCGTTGACAGCGATGCGGACGAATTTTTTGAACGCCCTTCAATTCATTTCTGTACATACAGGGTGTAAACAGACCCTTCACGAAGCCGTCAACCATGCATTATGTACATCAAACTAAGTAACTTTACGCAAAAATTATTGCTGGGAAACGACTTTTTTTTTGGGAGTGAAAAATCACGTTTTATGGTAAAACTCAATGTAACGCACTCAGAACATTGTGCTGATGGATGGATTGAATAGTAAGGGGGTTGTGAAGGTGTTTAAAGTAAAAATCTTACATTAGAAAAATGTATTTAAAAAAAAGTTGGAACTTTGATCCCCAATATCTCCGTAGCTAGAAGGTTCCCAGGTATGGTCTAGAACAAAATAATGATCGCAATGATAGGGAGAACAAGTACCTTTCGGCTTCGTTAAGGGTCTTTTTACACCCTTTATATGTTGGTAAATATTTTTACTATAATTTTAGGTCTGTATAGTAAATAATATAATATATATTTTATGTGAAACTTAATAAAGTTTAATATTATTTTGTTTACACTTAAGGCTAAATAAATTCTCTACATGATAATCAGAAGTCGCATCACAATCCTCGGCAGAACGTTGAAGAACGACGCGATCACACAGACAGACTCGAAAAAAGATTACAAGTTTTCTAACCGTACTAATTATGATGTTTGTGTAAAGATAACTTGCATGAATTGATCTTTACTGTGCCTAGGTATTACCTAACAGGTTATTCAAAAAGAAATCATTAGTCAAATCCAGTTTAAGGTTGATTAGATCTTCAAGCAGGATAACTTTATTTGTAATCGCAAAATTGTCCCCACAGTCCATTACAAAACTTTCAGACTACCATTCTAATTACTTTCCCAACTCATATGAACGTAAAACTCGCTCTGACAAAAGGTTCTCCTCCTACCTTTATTTTATTAAGAGCCGCAAGCTCTCAGCTTAGCTACGCCCGGGGTGACCGCGGCGCGTCCCTCCTGTGCCTCGTTGTCTACAGAATAACTCTTTGTTATCTAAAGTGCCCTCAGGTGCGGAACTCAGACCTGAGGAGTGGGAGGGACAACGTTTTTCATAGAACATTCGAGGTGGCACGCTACTGGGTCATATTTTTTCAGGTTGTATGGTTGCTTTTTCCTGTTTCGTGGTTGTTTGCAAATAGAAATATGACGTGCAAAAATACCTAGATCAGGTCCCACGGAACAGCAATTTTAGGTCACATGAATAATTATTACTGACAGACCTGAGATTGTGCAAACCTAAAAACATGTCAAAAATCCCATGGAAAAGGCACTTTAAGGAAACTTTGCTAACTATTATTTTGCCTTAAAACTCTATTCGTACTGTTTTGATAATTAAAAATATATATCGAGCCGTTCGCGATAGCATATAGTTTTTATTATTATTATTATCTTAGATTACGATGGCATTTCCTCAAGATTTAATAATTTCCACAAAAAAATCTGGAGCTCTACATTTTGTCGAGTTATGCGAACATAATTTACTTTTAATATTTAGCTTTTCGTTTCGTAAAATTATAACCAAAAGACAGCTCAATAAAACTAACAAAAATACATACAATTATATACAATGGATGCTATGCTAATCAATACCGAGTAATAAGCTCATTAATTTTCATACTACGACATAGCTATAGACTATGAAGTATCCTGTTCGCTGTCCGTACTGCAGTGATCTTAGGTTTCTTAATAATAAGCAAGTAAACAGACCCCCCACTTGCTCGTTAGTGCCGGATACTTCCTCTTATACCTTGAGATTTTCTTATAGATAAGATGATTATTAAAATGTACTCTAATTTCCTCTAGGAAAACCATTTTTTTTTGTGCTTGTTAACCAGACTCTGTGGCTGCTACTGAGAAATTCCTGCTGGAAAAACTCAATAACACTTTGCTCGATCCGGGAATCGAACCCAGGAAGTTCGGTTTTAAAAACTGGGAAACGGTTAGGTACATTTCTGCCTTACCTTACGGACATTACCGACGTGATGTTCTATAAATCATCTTTCTAATGGAGTAGCTTCAACACATAGGTCTACCGAAATTGTACCTTATTCGTTTTACCAGAGATAGGAATTCGTACCAAACATTGATATCATCATCTGCCTAGGCTTTTCCCAACTATATTGGGGTCGGCTTCCAGTCTAACCGGATACAGCTGAATACCACTATTTTACATGGAGCGACTGCCTATCTGACCTCCACAACCCAGTTAATACTGGGTAATACGATACCCCTTGGTACGACTGGTTGTCAGACTTTTTGGGCCACTGGCTACCTAACGACTGTCAAAGATCTACAAATGACACCCGGAACCAACGGCTAAACGTGCTTTCCGAGGTACGGAGGAAACTCGGTATGTAATGGGTGCTCACCCATCCACAGACCAACCTAGGCAAGCACGGCTTAACCTAAAGATCGGCCCGAGCGATTGTTATTATTTAGCCACGAGCTCCTCACCAAAGATTGACAACAAAGTATACTCTACCAGCAACAGCGCCCTTTACAACTGCACCCTTTTCAAGTTCCATTTTTTTATTAATTCAGATGGTATTTCGCTTTTCCCCAAGCAACACTGTCTCTCCCCCTCATCACGCAATCAGAAGGGAAAATTCCACAAAAACTCCAAAAAGGAATCTAACGAATGAATTTTAACAACAGGTTACGACGACATTTTGTTAAAAAGAAGACGTATTGCTCGTTTTTCTTGAGGAAAAATGTTTTTTTTTTGCCAAAATTGTGGCCTTTAGTCTCCAATTTTCCATTAATTGGATTTAAATAAAGGCTTTTCCTGCTGCGAGGGGCCTTTTGATGATGTCTTCATTTATTTTGTAGCCCTTTATTTTATATTATTTTTGTGTCTTAATTATACGTATAGGTCACCCTCAGAGGTGAATGACTTCAGAAACAAGGCTCTTTTGTGAAACTGGTTTCGAAAGATTAATTAGATCTATAGTAACTTTCTATTAAGTCTCACGTTAAATAATGTGATTAGTTGACCGAAACAATAGCAACCCATCAAAGACATTCAAAATTTACGAATGTGTCTTTTAAATCTCTTTGCAACCCATAAAATCACACATCCAAGCGATTGCAGCATCACGACAGAGTTCCGTTCCATATCTCCGAAGTCCATGATCAGATCATGACAATATTTCTATGGGACCAACTTGGGAGTATACTCTTTCAAACAAAAAAAGAAAAATCCAAATCGGTTCAGGCGTCTTCGAGTAATCGGTGAGAACACATTAAAAAAAACTCCTTTTTTGAAGTCGGTTAAAAAATAAATGAAAGACTAAATTATAAAAAAGGCTCTCGCCCCATCCTTCCGCAGTCTTACATTTTTAACAGCACAAGCATTATTAGTTAAAGTTAAGGTCCCTAAGGGCGGGTTAAGTTTCGTGGCCCGAGAGTGTCGCCCGGGAGAATTTTAATTAATTGAATTAGTAAACACACGCAAGAAAGGTCCTTGTGTGATGGAGATAAGGGTGGTTCATCACTTGAGAACACATACGATCCTACAGTTTTGAGGTTATGTGTTGGCAAACATTTAGTCGGGTTTATGTTGGTTCCTGGTCGTGATTGTTGATCGCGAGATGCTTCTTTGGTCTAGCGGTCGCAAACGCTACCGTTGAGCCTGAGGCCCTGGCTTCGATTGCCAGGTTGGGCAAAGTGTTTTGTCCCATTGGCTCGCCCCTATTACTTGGGACTTACGTACCTGGCGAAATGTGGGTGTACCTGCAATAGGTATGTACACTCTGACTTATCATTCGAGGATGGTAATGTAATTACCTACATCGAAACGTTTAAATTCCAGATTGGCAAAAGCCACCACTGAACACCATAATTTTAATAGAAATTATGTATTTGAATGTATGTAGGTAAACATTTACGTATATATAAAATTCTCATTTCACGTGTTTGTGGTCACACTCCTCCGAAACGGCTCGACTGATTTTTATGATTTTTTAACGTATACTTGGTAGTTATGAGAATAGGTTGTAAAGTATATTTCACACCGCTACTTTCACGCGGATGACGGTCGCGGGGCACAGCTAGTATAATAATAGATCTCAAACCGTTATAACTAAATATGAACAAAACGTGCCATCCTTTTCAAAAATAGAACCCGGTATATTTTCCAGAAACACTACAATGAAGAAGGGAATTCTATAGTTACATTTTGTATAATAATAAATAGTTACAACAGCGTTATTTTCTTGATAACTCCAAGATTAATCAGGTGGCTCTTCCGTTGTAGTTCTTATAATGTTATTATTTCCCGCTAAGACGTGGATACAGGAAATTGCTCTGAAGAAACCAGACAGAAACTGCTTCCTTTTATAAACCAACATACATGTTTTGTTTTGAAAACTGATTTACTGTTAATAAACGAACAGATAAAGTTTTCCTCGAACTGGACTTCTACATAGGTATTTATTTATTGATTTATTTGTTTAAACTTCTTGTACAAGAGTGGTACAAGAAGTTTAAACAAATAAATAAGTGGTACATAGGCGAACTTAATGCCACAAGGCATTTTCTACCAGTCACCCTTTGGTCAAATAGGACAGCATTGTGATAGAGTACAAAAAAAAAATACGAAAAATACCGAGGTACTTTAAAACATTAACTCATCATCTGCCTAGCCTTTTCCCAACTATGTTGGGATCGGCTTCCAGTCTAACCGGATGCAGCTGAATACCAGTATTTTACATGAAGCTACTGCCTATCTGACCTCCACAACCTATTTAGTACTGGGTAATAAGATGGCCCATGGTCAGACTGGTTGCCATACTTTCGGACCACTGACTACCTATAACAATAATAATTGTCAAAGATCTACCTGCCTGCCTGTCTAAGATGCCAGCCGATACCAACGGCTTAACGTGCTTTCTGAGACATGGAGGAAACTCGGTATATAATGGCCTCCCATCCACGGACCAACCTAGAACCCGAATAAAGATGTTCAATTTATCCATTGACTCCTAGTTTAGCAAACCAGCAAACGATACTCGAATGGTCCTAAACAGATAAATTGTTTTGACTTGATTTGATCAGACACAGGTTTTTTTGCTACGAGTATAATCCAATAATTTACGCAAACTAATTGGTTTCCAATTATCCTGCAACATATACAAGTACATAATTAAATACTTACTTATGCTCGTGGCTTAATAATAACAGCCACTCGGGTCGATCTTTAGGTTAAGCCGTGATTTCCTAGGTTGGTCTGTGGATGGGTGACCACCCATTACATACCGAGTTTCCTCCGTGCCTCGGAAAGCATGTTAAGCCGGTGGTCCCGGGTGTCATTTGTAGATCTTTGACAGTCGTTAGGTAGTCAGTGGCCCAAAAAGTCTGACAACCAGTCTTACCAAGGGGTATCGTATTAGCCAGTACTAACTGGGTTGTGGAGGTCAGATAGGCAGTCGCTCTATGTAAAATACTGGTATTCAGCTGCATCCGGTCAGACTGGAAGCCGACCCCAATATAGTTGGGAAAAGGCTAGGCAGATGATGATTTCATAAAATTATTATCCTATTATGAGGATATATATTAGGCAGATGATGATATACAAGTATATAATACCTATCTACTGTCTACAGTACAAAGCTACCCACTACATAAGCACTGGTAGACACCGCAGTGCCTCCCTCAGGCACCCTCACATCCCTCGGAGCATTTCTTTGTGACATAACAATACACTTCTCATAAAAGGATCTTGACCTATATTTTTATTTTTCTCTGAGTTATATTTTTTGCCTGCAGAAGTACGTCTAGGTATGGACAGTACTTTATTAGGTACATGACTCAAATCTAGTGTTTTATTATATGAATTTAAATAGTTGATATTATAGTGAACCTATCAAGCCATAGATAGCGACACTCCAATTTTCATATTTTTATCAGATTTTCATAAGATGCCGAAAAAAATAATAATAATTTTTTGTTCATTACACTTTCATTTTTATAATTACTGATGGACGCTACCGAAGGCGCCAAACTCGTTGCTTAGTTCTCGGCCGACACAATTTAGATTGTCATCGACACATAAGAAGAAGAATACGTTTTTATGCATGAACCAAATAACACAAGTCCAAGATGTTTCTATTTTTATTTACTTACGTAAAAAGAATAACATGACATTGTATAAAAAACAGGTGACAAAAAAAGTTAAACCAGGTGAGGTAGGGTGGTAGGTTCAAGAATTTACAGTACAGTCTAATGTTAGCTTTTTATCATATTCAAGAAGTCATTATTATTTTTCTTCTTAGCAAACTTGACGATTCCTTAACATTACTTATACTTAATCAAGATATATAAGGTATAGTAGTACCTAGCAACAAAAAAAAGGTTCCCTCATTTTTATTTGACCCGCTCAAATACAATAAATCAATCAAATCAACAGGGCCATAAACCAACCAATCACCATAAAAGAGCAGTATCTCCGACACAACAGAATAAAACGACGAAAATAATATCAACATAATAAAAACAGCCATATATTCTACCCGACACACTTTCCCAAAACAGTAAGTACATAAGTACATGCTTAAAGAAAATCTTTACATCGCAACCTGTTGCAATTGCTTTGTAAAGCGAAAGTCGAGCGAAAACTGAGCGAAATGAGACCGGCCCTGCCCCAATGAATTCTTTTCACACTACGACTTTTTCATTTTTCACCGTTGAGAAAATTTTCAAGACTTGAAATTAAATACTCTGCCGCGGTACAGGCTCATATGAAAGAAATGAGGTTTTATATGTATATTTATAATAATTAGTCTGTTTGGAGCAAATATAGATACATAAATCTTATTTGTCAAACAGGTTTTCTAATGAACATAATATCTGAAAGATTTGCTTCGTTACTACATACTCGTATTTTACATAGTCTATTTTCGGCATTATGGTATGTTAATTTTCATATTTATTATGTTCATTACATTGTTATTACGCCAGTCTTCTATGATATCAAGATTATTGTTTTGTATATCGGTCTAGTGTCTGCAACTCCAAGTCGCTCCAGGCGCGTATTTGCGCACGGATCAAGATTATTAATAGATTATTCGTTTCATTTACTTAGTTTTTGATTTCATACAAAAATAAAACAAGCCCTTAGTTGGGATTTAAACTTTTTATCCAACTTTTATATAACGTAAATACAACTTAAACAACATTTTAATCTTTAAGGCAGCCACCGTCTCCGGGACGCTCGGTGGGACGTCCTAACTAGACGGCGGACGTGGCACGACTGACTAATCCGCCGTATAATAAGGCCGTCATTTAACGGAAGCAGGTAAGACGTTTTATAGTACGACTAAGCAGCTTACTGGCAGGATTTGTGGTTCGTATTATAAGAAGCGAAGTCATGCTGGTTTTCCGGGAAGGTTTTTTATGGGATGCGATTATTAAATGTGGATCTTAAGGGACAATTTAATAAGTTGAAATAATCTTCTCTTTTACTACTTTAAAGTAGGTAAACTACTTATGTCTTTGGGTACATTTTTGTTTGTTTACTTCTGCTCCTGTAACATTAAAATAAAAGGTTAATATCATACTTTATTCGTAATGTCCATTAGTTGGTTTTTGGTAAGATTTTGTATATTTTTTTCTGCTGATCTTCAAATAATTAAAAATTAACTTTAAATAATTATATAACTTTAAAAATTTACAAGTGCGTTTCAAAGTCGAACCAGTGCCTCCTTCTTAATACCTACATACTAATAAATTAAATATAAAGCAAAATTCAATCGAAGAAATTTGAATTCCATTTTGTAGTCAATTAAAAATAAATAAGCAGAACTAGGTATTGCGTCAATACCGATGCTTGTAAAATAAAATACGAAAGCTTACCGCGCAGTAAACTTTGCACAAAATCAAACAAGAAAAACTTTTAACGAGATCTCAAAACAAAAAAAAACTAATGACTGTAATGTTTTTCCGATACAAGCGCTCAGCAAATCGAAAAAAGGTCAAGTTATAAAACGTAGTTTAAACGAATTGACTTTATAAGGTCCAATTAAAATAGATGGACAAATTTTAACACAGCGTTCAGTACGTCTAACCAAAGATATCCAAGCAAAAAAAAACACTGATTAAAGTGATTTTATTTTGACCTAAAATAATAAATTGCCAGCACTCTAGAATAAACACATGCAATATGGGTAAGTACTTGCACTCGCGCCCCGCCGCGCGCGTTCTCGTAAGTAGGTACCCAGTCAGATTCTGTTAATATAATTCTGTATTTAACCATAGTAACTTTCAGTTGACTAAAATTTTTAGTGTATCTTCGTTAGCAGATTTTTTTCTTGTAAGTAGGTATCTAATGCGTTTTTCTATTTTTTTTTTACCATTGTCCTTCTTTTGGTGGTCTGAATGATTTCTAAAAGTTTTTCCATCTATTTTAATGGGACCTTATATATTTTACAATCAGCGCTAGTAGGTAGGTAGGCATCAATGCTTATTGATTTCAGCATATTGACACATTTAGGCTAATCACTAGAATCGTAATTCACCAAGTAGGTACGATTTCAGTTTTTTAATGATGATGATAGAACTAGTCGTAGTTGATGGTGACCATTTACTATCAGGCATACCACCTGCTAGATTGCCATCTATCAACATAAACACACAACCTTTACTTGTATAGCTAATAAGCCAGAATTTTTCCGTTTCCAACATCATCACCATCATTCTCTTGCCCTTATCCCAATTATACTGGTCGGGTATAATTTGAGTCCATCGACACGCAAAGAAGAAGATGATCTCAATTCTTATGGGGTCTGCGCAGCATATCTTCTTCTTCCATACTTCTCTATTACTCCTTTCGTGCCATGTCATCCTTCATACAATCCATCCATTCTTTGGTCTTCCTCTACTCTTATACCCATCCACATTCATACTTTCTTTACCTCGTTTCCAAAAACCAATAGAACATTTTTCAAATATAAATAAACCATGAGTCGTAGTAAGCAATCGTCCCATACACCACAATTCACGGCCCAAAATCTACACACATAAGTATCATTTTCAGCTGCATCTGGGCTCTATAATCCCGCATAACATTTCCATTACAGAATTAATTCCAAGCTTACTTTTCAGCACCGTTGTCAGTCAGCTAAAGCACGAGGTAATTTATTCCCTGCACCCGGGTGCAATATAAATCACCCTGCTAGACCTTTTATTGTTTTACTTTAAGCATTTATTAAAGACCAGAGTTTGCCTTCCTTGTTTAACTTTCTCTTGTTCTTTGTCAGTTTAGATTTATTGCATTTTAAATGTAAAGTAATAAGGAAAGATGTCAGAAAGCTAGAAAAGAAATGAATAATTTGTTTACTACCATCTAAAGCCAGCGCGCTTTGAATTGATGATTTTCTTAGTTAGGAATTGCAAAGAAAAAAATATTGGAAATTCTTTTAAAACGGCTCCAATTACGCTTTTCTATCGTATTTCGAAGTATTTTGAAAAAAATCGCTAGCGGAAACTCGGATGGCACCGCTCGTCAGCGCGGTCGGGCGGTGAAACGGAACTCACGTCGTATTGGCTTGTATGAATGCGTTGTTGCCTAACACACGTACACAGCCCGACCGCGCGGGCTAACGGCGCTCACCGCCATTCCGCGCGGGACACCGCCAACTGAATCTGGCAGATTATGTCAATTTGCCAGATAGTTTCATTCTCAAAGCTCTTTCTCTAATAATTTTGTTGGTAGCTCGTGCTTATCCGAACATTGTGAGAGAATCCCTAAATGTAGTAAGATTCAATTACATATTTCTTAACATTCAAAATTTTTCGTCTAGTTTCAACTACATTTTCCTAAAAAACCTATGTAAAACGACAAGATTTCTACAATTCTTACAAATTCATGGAACACACTGTCTCTCCATGAATATAGGACGCGCCCATAAACCAACCGGTCGACTTGCTCAAACTTTGAAAAGTTTTCATATTTAACCGTGTCATTGAAACTCGTCGCTTTTTTTATTTTTCTCTTCTTCTTTTTTTTTATTTACCGCCTGTTTAGTGGGGCAGGCTTTTTTATCTCTAGCTCTTTTACTAAAGTTTTGCGCGCCGTTAGACTCAGAATTTGTTTAAGACTTTTTAGTGTTCCTATTGATGGACGGTGCTGATAAATGGGTTGTGAATGCTGAAGTATGTCTAGTCTCGGTTTTTTGTCTGAGCGCCGTGCGCGTTTTTACAAGCTTTATTTTAACTTGCAATGTTTGTATGTGTAGGTCAAATCTTGCAACTTAATTTATAATCGATTGAACTGTTTCGCTTAGTTTGGATGACAATGCAAATGCATGGTTAGCTAAGAGACGTCATTCTAAATCCAATATGGAGGATTCTCAAAGATGGCGGACTAGTGCATCCCCATGACATGGTTATCAATTAAAAGGGTTTGCTGAGAAGAATATGAAAGAAAATGACGTCACACATATACAGAGTGGAAGGGACACCAACGCTAAAACGGTTACCACGTATTTAGTACATCATTCTAATCCACCCTACATAAAAAAAATCGACTGCAATACGTACACGGTCAAAATGTATGGAACATTTTTTTTTAAATTATTACCGATGAAAAATTTCAAGGTGTGATAACAGTTTTAGCGTCGGAGTCCCATCCACCTTGTATTTAAAAGCTTTAAAAAATATTTTTTTACTATAATAATTGTACTTAGAGTACAATTAAGGTATGAAAAAAAAGAGCCCTTTAGTTGCATTTGTGTTATAAATGTGATCACAGATAACAAAATAATACATTTAAGAGTTACTAGCGCCACCTACCGTGTACTTATGTAATGTATGAATGAATGGTTTGTCTAGAATAAAAGTTAGTTGATTCCTTGACTCCTTTGTTTTAATAATTTGCAGCGTATCATCCCATCAAGAGCCCCTAAACAGAACCGTAAAAATAGTGTATTAAAAGAGCTTTACTATGTAAAATTCAAAGCAAGTGATTAATTATACATTTTCCGATGGAACACCTCTAAAGAACTAGTTGAAAACGATTTACAAATGCAAATCGTTCTAGTGGTCAATTTTCTTCTTTCTTTACTTTACTTTACTTAGCAAACTGTACTGTACTGTGGTCGTTTTTCTTTGCTGTTTTATCAGGAGCTTTCTTCAAAGTGCAGTAGTCATTTATAAATACCGACTTACTGTGCAAAAGGTAGTTTAATTCATCTTATGTACTCACCTATCATTAGGTATGTAAGTAGATATACAAGGTGAAGTTTTGCATCCTCGTCAAAATTCAGGAGGTTGTCACAAAAGACATAAATAATCAATTTAAAATTACGGTACCTGGTCATGGTCAATAATGGATAAAGCTGCTATTTTGAATTGTTTAAATTTGACAGTATTTGATAATAACACGAATACTTTCGTGTTTACATTTCAACAAAACAAACAAAATCACCCAGCGCGTGATATGTCGCTGTGTGCGTGAGTGTTGACGATCTGTGCGAGGTGCCGTTGTCCACACTTACCGATTTCCGTAAATAAGAAAAAAATGAAATAAAAATACCTATCCATTTTATTATTGATTCGGGTCGAGAATCATTAGCATAGATACCTCCTTGAATTTGACCAGGAAGCAAAACTGCACCTTGTATACTGTGGATTATTATTTGATTTTTTACTTGATATTTTTACCCTCTTACAAACTACACCAAAACTCCTCGTCGAGGGACGTCCATGACAAAAATGTTAAGAATAAGATAAAGTAATTTGAAACTTCCATTCTTTAGGGAGAAGCAAAGATCAATTGAGTCGAATGATAACCTAATACCCGACACACGATACCCCTTTGGGAGGTCTAGCGGCACGCTAAAGTAAAGTAGAGGGAAACGTTATTCTTCGATGTACACCAGTTTCTAAGGATACTTATTGCTGTTGCCCGCTTACCCGATACCCTTTGGTAAGACTGGTTGTCAGATACATCAGTTACCATTTTATTATTAAGTACAGTGATAGATATGAGTATGAAAACTAGACACATTAACAAATCGATCGATCCAGCTTAAGAGCGTTCAACCAAAAAGTTGGCGAAATCGCAAATAGCTGTCAAATATTTACCTGTTTTAATTAATTTAGCAATATTACTGTAAGGAAATAAGAGAGCGTTACTCCAGAGCGGCCCACGTCCTACTTCTGAAAGGCCTCGGCCGGCACTTAGTGCTGCTGGTGCGATTTCGCGCCGATTATACAGTATTACTAAATAATTCTTAGTAAAATAAATACATACGTTATTTTTTTTAAATGTACCTTGTTTTAGAACGTAAATGTCTTCAATTACTAGGTCTAAAAAAAAACCTCAGTTTTCATCCTTAATTAACACGTTTAATTACTCGAAAACTGGCTAAAAATTACACTTATGGGAATACTTTTCTTGTATGAAAACGTGCAGTAATTTTTTTTTTTTCAGCCGTGCACTAGTGAATGTAATTGTTTTTTTAATAGTAATATTGTTATAAGTTTGTCGTATATGGTTTTACTATTATCTAACATCTGCGTAAACCATCGACCACTAGTTTTAAAAAGGGTTTGAATAAAAACTGTTCTAATGAGAAAACTGTACGAATATTTAAAATTCTTTTCAGCGATGCACTAGATTATGAAATCTTCAATAATTTGACGTCAATAACTTTTCTACGAATTAAAAAGATTATCGTTTAATGGTCCGTCGGAAATCATCAATTTTGACTCCAGCGTGGTTTTAACGGATGAAGGCTCTTAACAATACCTACTACTACAAAGTTGCAAATATCTAAATTTACAATCACATTAAACCAATATGTAGATACAGTACGTAATTCAAGTATAATCCACTTTATCGCACACGATATCAATAACGCGGACCTGCCGCATAAAATGGGATTACAACGGCGCATCTTGCAATAATCCGCTTCGCCGGCGTTTGGTCCAGTATAAAGTTAAGCAGTAAACCAACCAGCAACCAGCCTTTTTAGGGTTCCGTACCCAAAAGGTGCTAACGGCACCCTATTACTAAGGTTGTGCGTCCATCTGTCATAGGCCTGTATCTTTTGCACCGTAATAGATAGACCACCTATTTTCACAGAATGTTTATAACTTACTATGAAAGCTGTAACAACAAATAATAAAAATAAAATAAAGTTAAAAATTAAAGGTACATATTAGAAACGTTTCAGATTTCAGTTCATTTTGTTATTTGCACTTCACAAATGAAACATTACCACTTGTCTCGATACAAGGGTTTCGATTTACTCACGTGTAACCTGTTACCTGATACTTAGAATTCATGTAGTTAAACGTTTTGCATGTGTGTGTCAGCCTTTGCTGATCATTTTGTTCCGAGTTGGAATACTGTATGTTAGTAGTTCATTCTACTGTGGCTCGGTCCAGAGTCCAGTTAGTACGAGGGTTTACGGCGCTTGTGGTATAAAATACAAGATATAAAAGCAATATTCAATCAAGTTTATGTTGTTTTCGCAGATACGGGGGGTAAGCTATGCTCTGTGAGATTAGATTATCTTTTGCCAAGCAAGCATGGTGGTTCATATGAGTGTGAGGCGCTCCGCTCATCCGCGCCGGCGGTCGATTTATTCGGGGTCGGCGCAGCATGTCTTCTTCTTCCATACTTCTCTATTACTCGTCATCTCAGCAGTTACATTCTTTCTAGCCATATCATCCTTCACACATCGATCCATTCATCGTTTCTTTGATCTTCCTCTACTCTTTTACCCATCCACATTCATACTCAAAACTTTCCTCATTCCTCCGCATCACATTCCCATACCACAACAAGCGATTACCACACAACTATTTAGTCACCGGCGCCACATTCAGACTTCCTCTTATGTACTCATATCCCTAGAATTTTCAATCAAAGCTCAAAATAAACAGTTATCACTTATAGGATACATTCTCATCACCAGTATTTCTGGGTAAATTGTCAAGAGATCGCTTGGTACAAGATAAACGCATTACCTACAGGCTCACATCTAGACCAGTTGGATGTCTAATCGATCTTCTAATTAAGATCGATGTCTTGGATGTTCTTGTTAGCGAGTTAGATACGATGCTGCGTGCAGACTTTACCTTGTTAATCTGATGTTGATCTTAGAGATTAGAGATAAGATGAGGCTGCCTTTGCGCTGCATGCATTAAAATAAGACTTTATTACTGTTTTACAATGTTAAGAGTATTTAAACCGATCGTCTAAGATAAATATACATATAAAGGGTGTAAAAATACCCTTAACGAATCCGAAAGGCACTTGTTCTCCCCGTCATTGCAATCATTTTTTTGTTCTAGACCATAATCGGGAAACTTCTAGTTACGGAGATATTGGGGGTCAAAATTCCAACTTTGACCCCCAATCACAACACACATCACAATGTTTTGAATGCGTTACATTGAGTCCTAATGTAAAACGCGATTTGTCACCCCAAAAAGCTGTTAGTTACTTAGTTTGATGTACAGAATGAAGGGTCTATTTACACCCGGTAGATAATACCAAATTCTAAAATTATTCCTGTGTATAGGATGATAAATAATAGTTTAAAAACTATCGTTATAATATAAGTATGAATGCAATCGCTAAACGGTGATAGGCACTGATAAGTCAATATCGCCATAGAATACGTATAACAAAAATTAATAATGAAAAATGTATGTTTCAGTTCTTTTAATTCCTTCCTAAGTACATGGAAGCACGTTACACAACGAAAGCCACGAGTTTCCCTGCCGATCGGGGAGGGATACGCCAATTAACTTCTCCCAATTAATTTGAGTGTAGCGTGGAGTTTTGTTGGCAAATATAGGTAGGCAACGCTATTTTAATGAGGTGCTAAAAATCCACTCTATTTGATGGGTAGGTAAAATTAGAAAATATACCTCTCCTTGGTTTTTACCCGACTACGGCTAAGCCAAAAGGAAGGGTTAGGATTTTAGCAGTCTATGTATGTATACATTTACGTATGTCCCTCCGTAGCGCCTAAACTATTCATCCGATTTTGTTGAATAAGGTGACAATCGATTCGTTATTATGGCCCGGGTAACATAGACTACATTTTAATCGACTTCAGTAATAGGAGGAGACGATTTTACTTTCTAAACCCCGAATTTAATTAGAGCGTGATTTTTCAGTGGTCGGATTTTTTTTGTAGTACACCACACAAATTGTTGTTTCACTATGTAAATATGCATACGTACAGCAGGTTACCTATCTCTCCACGACAATACTCGCAACACTCAATAGTCGATACTCCTCCTCTACTGTCACATACCGCACATTGGAACAATGGATGCCCCTCGTTACTCTACGTAAATTAAACTTCGATTAACCAGGCCTCCAGGCCTCCAAGCTTCAGTTGCAAAACCTCACATGTAGGTCACAGGATCGAGGTTTGTTCCCCGCTATTGGTAATGTCAATAGCAGACGCTTCACTCGAGTCAACGGTTCATTTGGGTGACTGGTCATTTTTGTTTCATTCTATATTCAAAATGGAAGTTCCTTTTTTTCTTTCATTTATTTGACATTTGCCGAAATCCAGTATAGTTGGATCAGTTCATTTTTTAAATTTAGATTATTTTTGTTTTGTTTAGCGTCTGAAATTGTTTTCATAATTCCATCATTATGTGGGCTGTGCTTTTAGTTTTCCTTTAGTCTTGCTAGGTACAGGTAGGCAATGGATAATGAGCATACAGACTTACAATGAGGTAATGTATTGTTCTGTCTATTGTTCTGACCAACCGTGGGCTACTTCCACCAGTCATCAGATCCCAACTGTATTATTATTGCCCTATAAATCATATGCAAAATAGGTATAAATCAAAAACTACTTCACCAAGTTTTATATACAACCATTCCTTCTCTATTCTCGATGGCACGAATTTATTGAATCGTGCAGTTTTCTGACATGATTTAAGAGGGACTTCTGTGTCGCAAGAAGGGGTTGTCATGTTATAATATGTGCATATTATTCTCTGCTGTCTGAAGATGAAAGGGGATGAAAAGTTACGTACTTTCATCTTTTTCGTGCATTTTATTAGTCATGGAGTTGGGGATTTTTTTTTGCAATGTTTTGGATATTTGAGAAAGATATTATTGCGTATGTTGGCGACAAATCACGGGTTTATAATGAAAACGTTTTCTTGACTGTTGACAAGCATTTGTTTAAGTTTCACAACTAGTTGTGCCCGCGATTTTGCTTCCGTTACTGTGTGTTCTTTTAGCATTGAGTGTAAATTGATGGAAACGTAAATCTTATGTATTAAAATCATGGCACTTATTTCAAGTAGGCCAGTTACAGACACTTGAATTGTCGAAACAAAGAAACAAAATTGTAGCTACAGTCCCAGTCACAAAGCATAAAAACTGTGAAAGTACTGTAGTTGCCCATTCCCTAGGGTAGATCTCTATGGAGAAGAACCCATATCTCTTAAGTCACTATCTTTAAAGTATTTATAATACACCTATTCTTAATCTCGTGAGTATATCACATACCTACCAACCCAGCTGTTATAAAATTTACAGGTAGAGGGACGTCCCTCACTACAATATTAAATACCAAGTTTAGGGTCGGACGGAACCAGGGCAAACCGCAGCGAAAGAATATTTCATAACAATACGAGAATGTGAGGTTATTTCATACGCAGGTATTTCTGTGGTTACGAGCCGCCGCGGAGGGTTGAGTGCCGAAAAAGTTACGCTCGAGCTCGTCGCTAATTGGATTGTTTTGGGGAGATACAGTCACGAGCAGCAATATGTAGGGATTAGCAACTTTTAACAGTGATTTATTCTCCTGTATTGATAGTGCAATTTTATGTTTTTACAAACATGTTTTAGGACTCATTTTGTTTTTGTTAGCCTGAACTGTTCGACTTCTGGACAAAGACCTCCTCAACGGCTATCCGTTACTAACACATTTTATCATGAAACATGTCTTATCTCACTGACGTTATTGGTGATGTTCCTCAGAAAGGTCAAGTACGTAGTGCTCGCAACCGGTGTGCGTGTATGACGAGATGTATAAACGTGGACGACACGAAAGGAGTATGTAAATATCGTACCAGGTGGCATTTTGTACTTGCTGCCTACCCCCATGGGAAAAAGGCGTGAATTTATGTCTGTATGTTATACATAAAAATTGCTTTTAATTGCTATCATAACGTTCTGGGTTCGATTCCCAGGTCGGGCAAAAGTGTTATTGGGTTTTACCATCAAGAATTTCTCAGTAGCAGCCATGGAGTCGGGCTGGGCCGGAGTTTCTGCTCGGTTGATGGGAATAAGCTCGCCCTCTAGGTATTACATGGGACTTAAAACATAACAGGCGAAATGGAGATGTACTATTAGCTCTGCCTAACCCTTCTGGGATTACAGACGTGATGCTATGTTATATTATGTTTAAGCTATCGTTATGACAAGAGAAAATTGCTTTTAATTATTGTGAGAGAATACATATTCGTGGTCCTGACTGTACGCCGGTAAATATGTAATAGTCGTACGTGGAAACGTTTATATAACGAATTCTTTATAAGGTATTATGTTTTTGTCTTTTATTCTGGGGTTAAGGAGTTTTTTCATTAGAAGATGTGCAATTGTGCATGAAGGAAGCTGGTTATATCATTGAAAAACTGTCTCTGAGAGATTTTGCGAGAGGGTTGAGGGTGAAGTGAAAAAAAACAGCTGCTCATTACATTGTATTCATTTACAACGAAAATGTTTATGGGACAGCAGAATTTATGAGGCGATCTTCACGATTTCAGAGCTGTTGAGTAGGTCCGATTGTAAAAATTTTTCATGATGATGAGTACCTACATACAACTAAGTACTTAAAAATCGGTCTTCTATTATCAGTCTTGGTCAATCGTACTAATATTATAATGCAAAAGTTTGTGAGGATGGATGGATGTTTGTTACTCTTTCAAGCAAAAACAACTGCTATTGCGATCCCGTGGGACATTACCGAACTCCACGCGGGCGAAGCCGTAGGCATGATCTAAAATAACAATTAAAAAAATAATATGATATGATGTTTTTGTTATTTTAAAATGTAAGAAATGTGTATATGAATAATTAAAGGAAATATGATATTATAAAAAAAAATAGGTATGATATTAAAAATAATATAATATAAATAATTATATTCATACGAAAAAATTGTGGAGTGAACAACTAGCTAGTTTTTTCTCAGCCATTTATGTATAGACCCAATCACGTTAATGTAACCAAATACCTAAGTACCATATCTATGCGATATTACACAAATTATCCCATTTATTGCCATTCAACAAGTCACTCAACGAGCCATATAAACTAAAGACATACATAACACACTTACATTAAGAGCTATATTTCTACATAATCACGAGATTACCTCAGCGGGGATGTAAGCGAAGCTATAAAATACTCGTAAATCCTCCGTCCATAGTGTTTCAGTCCGTTAGCTAGCTACCTACGTACGCAATAAAAAATTTAAATTACTGTAATGGAATATTTTATTACATACTTGTTTGAAGGATGGTAGGAGTTCATAGATATTCTGCGCAGAAATATAGAATTTTGAATGAACCAAGTTTAAAGTACATCACTACTCAGAGTTAAGCAAGCAAGCTACTATAATCTGTCAAATTTCTATAATAGATTTTTAACTTTATCGCTGAAGCATTAGGTTCAAGGTTGATTGGGAAAATTTGACAGTTTCGGGTAGATGTGCTAGCGTCTATACAAACAGAATAGATTAAACTGAATGTGAAAGCGATCTTTTATTTCAAATAGTTTTTTTTTACTCAAACGTGAACTACGATGTGGTACCTAATTTAGGATGTTTTGTTTTAAACTTTCTTTTGACTTGCATAAGTTGTACGTACTTCGAAAAAAAAACTTTTTGCATTTTATTTCGTAAGCCTGATCTACCTGTAAATTAAATTTCATCTACACAAAAACAATTACGAATTTATAATATTATTTATTTGTTTTTGATCAAAATATTTTTTTTAATCCGGCCACGTGCAGTCGGACTCGCACACAAAGGGTTCCGTTTTACGAATCAATATAATAACAATATTTTTAACGATCATTCATTTGTAATGATGGCTGTGAGCTGTGACATACGGACAGATAGGCAGGCACACAGACAGACAGACGGGATGAATCGATAACGGTTCCGTTTTTGTCATCTGGCAATAGAACCATAAAAATAACATCTCCATTCCGCTAAACTACCCATTAATTTGGACTACGTTAAACTGTGTCGCTACGTTGCTGCTACGGCGTAGCACTCGTAGCAGCCTACGACTACATTTTTTCAACTCTTCATAAAACTGCCTCCAGTACCCACTAAAAGGCGCCATTATCAATATTAAAGTGCAATCCGACGTAACCTACGAAGATATGAGGCGCAGTCGTAACGGAGTGAAGTGATCCTTTCATAAAATATAAGCTTTGTGCGAAGGTAATCCCGGTAATGGGCCCGGTTGGGCCGCGAGAGGCTAATTAGTGAAATAGCCTACGCAGCGCGCTTTAGTTATTAGCTTAGAGAGAACGTGAGCATTGCGGGGTTAGAGTGTGGTTGTGTCAATTTTTTAAATTATGGTCGTGGTATGAAATGTCGACATTTTTATTACGTTTTAACTATATCGTGTCTGTAACCTTTTAATTTCAATATTTGACTTTGACCTGTGTTAGGACAAAAGTAGTTTTTATCTACCCCGGTAGTAGTAGTAGACACGTGGGCGAAGCCAAAATTTTGTAATTTATAAGTTCTCTTGTTTATGTATTAAAATCGGGTTGTTATGTTTTTATAGATCAGATAACTATGATACCGTACTTCTTGATGTATTAGAGCTAACATTCCAATAACTATCCTATTTCAATTTACATAACACTTATTTTATTTAAAGATCTGTGTAATTGAATCTTTGTACCTAAGTATCTAAAAGAAAATCATTTTTTCATTGTCCCCTTAGTTATTATCTACGTCCAGCCATTCATTGAATTGTAAATTGAAGAGCAAATCTCTATGATTATAATCAGAAACCTGATTGATGAAGCAATCTATAAATATAAATTGCCAACTCAGTCTAGTCTTGAAAATTACTCGTTTTGTTAAGAAACCGCACAAATGTAAGACTTGAATAATAAACTGGGTTTTGTTTACTTTAAATAGGTACCTATTTTGTATCTCAGTAAATAATACTCTCAGAAATTTTACACTGAGATGTCGTTGTTTTCTTAAAATACTTAGGTACTTACTTAGTTGGTAAAAATATTTGTTTTTTCTTGTTTAAGATTTAACTATTTGTTTTTCTTAAATGTAGGTAATTACGGTGATAAGTCAGGATTTTCCTGGCTTTCATAACATAACATGACATCACGCCTGCAATCCCCGAAGGATAAGCAGAGGTGTTACATTCATACCTAAAATAGTACACCCACATTTCGCCAGTTATGTTTCAGTCTCATATAGGTAATAGGGGGCGAACCTTTTGCCATCAACAGTGCTCAAGTCCAGGCTCCGTGGCTGCGACTGAGAAATTCCTAATGGAAAACACCCAATAACCCTGGCTTTCATACTTAGTGGGTATACTATTTAGGTACACCTCTGCCTAACCCTTCGGCATTACAGGCGTGGTAGTATGTTATGGTATCAACGTAATATCCATCACGCATAGTGTATTTTTCGAAGAGTCACCGTGTTTAGTGGAGACACATTTATCTCCAAATAGAAAAGTTTCATACAAGAGCGTTAAAATTTAAATAACACGGTTACAATTTTTTTTTCTTAACTTTTTGAACGCCAGAGCATATATATACGCACGCGCGTGCCCTCCAAGCCCAGCCACAATTTCACCTACCATTTTGTCACATATTTGTGTCGTTTGGCGTTAAGCGCACGCGCTTGCTTGTCACGTGTATGTGACTATGGCGGTCAGAAGGTTAAACGACGTGTGAAACTGTTGTAACTTACAACCGTTTCCGTACACTGTAGTTTTTAAGAGAAAACTAAAACAAAACTCAAAACAAAAGAATTCGTTTTGGAAATTTTAGGGTTTGTTATTTTATTTATTTTCAGCTTCTTCCGGTTAGACTGGAGGCCGACCCCAACATAGATGGGTAAAGGCTAGGTAGATGATTTGTTTTTTTTTATTAAACGCTGCTGCGATTGCTGAAAAAATGTTTTTTTTTATTAATTTTGAGTAATCTATTTAGCTAAATAGTTTATTACCCGCGTGGGGCTCGGTAATTGTCCCATGGGATCTTACTGCCGCGTTAAAAGCTATCTTATGTGTCCAGGTGAGGAGCTCGTGGCTAAATAATCACAGCCGCTCGGGTCGATCTTTAGGTTAAGCCGTGCTTGCCTATGTTGGATTGTGGATGGGTGACCACCCATTACATACCGAGTTTCCTCCGTGCCTTGGAAAGCACGTTAAGCCGTTGGTCCCGGGTGTCATTTATAGATCTTTGACAGTCGTTAGGTAGTCAGTGGCCCAAAAAGTCTGACAACCAGTCTTAACAAAGGATATTGTATTACTCAGTACTAACTGGGTTGTGGAGGTCAGATAGGCAGTCGCTCCAAGTAAAATACTGGTATTCAGCTGAATCCGGTTAGACTGGAACCCGACCCCAATATAGTTGGGAAAAGGCTACGCAGATGATGATGATTAATCCAGTTAATAAACTACATGCGTGTATCTAAGTTCGTTCTGCAGTTTTTTGCGTGAAAGATTAACAAACATCCTTACTAATTTTCGAATTTATAATAGTAGGTAGTAAGATTTTATACGAACGTAGGAACACAGCTATTCGACCGTACTAAACAGGTACAGACGCCAGCACATCAAGCTACCCGGAACTGTCCAATTTTCTCAACAAACCTTGAACCTAATGCTTCAGCGATAAAGTTGAAAATCTCTTAAAGAAATTTGAGATAGTAGTAGCTTGACGTGTGCCCGTCTGTACCTACTCGTTTATCTTCTCGGGATAAAACGGACGGTAACCAACTTTTAAACAGGGCCTTCGTAATTATATACAGAAGTTCTTACACCCCTAAACTCAACTTCATAGACAAGTTTGGGCAATGTAAGCCAAGTTAGAAGGAATGTATCGGCGAAACCGGCTAACTTGGACAACTTAGCTAGCTATGTAGTTCGAAAATTGCCTAAATTTAATTATTGTGTACAAAAGGAGAGTTTTGCTTGATAGGGAACTAGGTTGTGCTTTCTCAGATATTTAATTATGCAGGGCTAGCTTTTGTCCACGGTTTCGTCCACGTGGTAGGTCTACAATTATCCCACTTCCTGTATGTCAAAAAGTTGGAAGATTTTTGAATGAAGCGTGGCCTGCCTAGCTTCCGCCATTCTATTTTATTTTCAACTAGCTGTTACCCGCGACCTTCGTCCGCGTGAAATTATTACTTCCCTATTTGAATCGGATTTTGTTAAAAATTTCATGGGTTTTCTGTTTTTTTTACATAAAAGTAGCCAGTACTGGCATATGACATCAGCTATATGCCGTATATACTTTCATGTTTCACTGTTATTTGAAATTACAAACAGACACTCCAATTTTATTTATTTGTATAGAAAAAGCGACCACGCATAAAACCTCTTTCTGGCTAATCTCGGATAGGTACATAAGATTTTTTCTCTAGCAACACTTGTTTGTATTGATGCCAGTTATTGATTCATATAGGTTTTATGAGAGGCTAATAAAATTTCAGTTGTACAAATGGCGAAGATTATAACTTGCATGGGTAATATTTAGAAGATTTAGTTTCATAAAAAACTTGTTTGCATTGATGCAAGCTATTTTAATACAGGTTTGATACATGGCCGTTATTTTGAAAATAAAATAAAATGGCGACCGTTAAGCAGGCCAAATAATTCAAAGCCCTTTTATCGAAATCCGAAAGGTTTAAACCAGAGTTACTTTCGTTTCTATAATATGAATATGGATGATTTTGGGAACGAGGAGTAATTAGCATATAAAACACATTTTTCAATATGAAAAAAAATAATTTATTATCAGATTAAAGTATAAAAAAAATATAACTCATTATTTAAAAATGAGAACTTATAAAATAACTATACATATCACCCTCACGAAACAGACAAGGTACTTAGGTACAGAAGATAGTCTCAGGTAAAAGTAGGTACAGGTTTAGGTACAAACGGATATGTATATAACTTTATAGTAATACAGGTATTGCCGCCCACACACAGGTTCGCAAATTAATTTACCATTGTGATGTAATTTCATTTATTATAAGTTCAATAAAGAGATCGACAACAGCGCCTCTATCGATGAATCTTGAAACTAGTAGAGATTTGACAGAATTGCACACACAATTTCTTATGCAATTCCGACAAATCTCTACTATTTCCAATAAAATCTCCCGTGACTGATATATTTTAAGAATATCGAATCAGACTTGAAATTAATGCAAATTCTACGATCCAAAGAAGCGCTTCATAATAATATATCTACTGAATGAAAACGTTTTACGTCAAAAGTCATACTTTACTATGTCCCTTATCAAATAAAGAACATTGGTGCAATTATTTGAGAACTAGAAATTACAGGATGCTTTTCTAAATAGATAAAGACCGCTTCACACGTAGCTACAAAATATACAAATTGAGTTTTTTTTAACAAGCTTCTGGTCTCCAAAAATCAAGTTAAGCCGTAGGTCCCCGCTGTCATTTGACGATTTTTAGCATACGTTTCGGGTAGTTTGAAACCCGAAAATCTGAACCCCAGTCTTACCTAGGGGAATCGCATTACCCAGTACTAACTGGGTGGTGGAGGTCAGATAGGCAGTTGCTCCATGTAAAATAATGATGTTCAGCTGCAGTCGGTTAAACTGAAAGCCGCCCCAACATAGCTGGGATGACCTAATTGTAGCTACGCATTTAACGGTCATGTGTGCGATTGGCATTACGAATACACCAAGCACGAAACTGCAAATACTCCATCACGCTATTTGTAACAACTATTACAAAAAGCGGATATAAAAACACGCAATGGAATGTTCCTGCATCGAAAGTATCGTGATTGGGAACTTCGCTTATTTGATTAAATCGATATATGAGTATTATATTTTGTGAAGAATATTTTTTGGTTCCGATTCTGTGGCACATCGACTAAACGAACAGTTTTGCTATCCTTTATTTTGTTTCCAAAAAGTGACAGTGACAGTTTAGAGCTGTCAAACTTTTCTGACATCTTGAAGTTGACGCATCACTTTTGACAGCTGTCATTTCTTCCATCTCTTTCTACTTTAGCATAAGAGTAAGATAGCAATAGTGTAAGGTTAGTTTAGTCGGTGAACAACAGCCTGACCATTCTAATTAGTTCATATTTAGTCTTGATTATTATTTGTTCACTTTATCGAAGTTCCTTTGAACCGGTAACTTCACTGTTAGTAGAATAATATACCTAACTTTTTTAATACAAAGGCAGTATTACATTTTTTGTCGTATTCTTTCAAACTCCCTAGCTGCCGAATGCTGCCTAATTCCTACAACTACGCGATTATACTGAAAATATTGTGCATCGACAACACGGCTCATACAAACAAAATATATTACCATAAAAATATCTTGCCAGCTTTTGAGCCTACAATGTATAAATAAATAAATAAATTTATAAAATTTAATTGACTATCACAATTATACGTAGGCCTTTTAAAAACCTGAACTGATTTCAAATCACAATTACAAACATTCCAAGATTTATCACAATCAAAATAGATACTGTGTTGCGAGCAAAGTCCGCTATTCGTGAAATGTTGACATCGACTGGGCAGCGTGCACACATTTTTCTTAGGTAATCATAATTTAGTACGACAATGCTGGCATCAACCGGAAAACTCCCCACATTCCACATTTAGTGAACTTTGCCCGTAACAATCACAAAAATTCAAATTATTGGATATTACAATTAAATAAAACATCACAGATTCCCGCGCAACGCTTCCTTCTGCAAGAATTTGTATTTCAAAGTTTAACTTCTGAAATAGTTGACAGATCGATCTACCTTTATAATCATTATGGCAAGTTTTAATAATTTAATAACATCAATGATTATTATGCATTTTAGCGTTATTTCCTAATATTACCTATATACAATCAAATAATTACTTTTGCAGGTTACAAACAGGGTATTATGAAAAATTGCTAATTTCAAGCCAATACTGCACGGGTCGCTAAATTTCGGCGTTCCAACGATTCCTTGCTTGACAACTAACGATTAGGTATGCCACTTTATTATGAACTTTAATATATATAGCAATAAGAAGAATATTGCGCCATAGCTACCAACAAGACAACAGCTACATTTTAGATCCTTTCATACTATAAATCCAATTATAATTATCGAGTCACTCATACCTAATACAACTTGGTCATACAACTATCAGGAATATAAGCAATGCAGAGATATTTGTGTAATCAGACTTACGAAGTATTTATTCTCTTTACGTGTACTTTGAGACTGAACATTAAATTCCTTCTACATTGTCAACGGATGCGCGTAACAATAATTAAAAAGAGAACACGCAATTTGAAAAATGACATTTGAAAGATAGATGACGTATGCGGAAGCGTATCGTAACGTATGATGGTGCTGCGTACGGTCTAGTGTAGCATTCCATTTGTATTGGAATGACCATTATAAAGGCGACATACGCACTGCTTCTGCAGATATTGAACGCGACGTTGGCATTCCATTTATTTACTACTCTGTGACGCAAGCATGACACATAAGCGATGTCGCTAGACGACGTAACAGCAGAAGAAATTTCGACAACATACGACGTACCATTGGCCTTTGGCTTTGAACAAATTTAAAATATTTGCATACGTCATTTGTGTGTATATTGTCAAAAATGCGTTTATTGACGATGACGATGGAAATGTCATAAGGGATATTGAACGCATAATTGGGATTTACAACTTCAACTCAGAACCGAAAGTCGAAAATTCACCAGCACGCGCAATATCCGGCATTATGCACCACCGTTATTATAATATGTGCCTATATGTCTTGCAATCTCTCCAATATATTGTCAGATTAGAAATAGATAGAATTAAAATACTAGTACCGAAATAGGTACAGTTTAAGCATGCTGACACATAATTATCAATCCCTTAATACATTCTAAATCGGCAAGTAATTTTCTTCTATCTTACGAAAAATTCAAGCTTTTACGTCTGCCTGCAGAACAGTAAATCTTTTTTTAAATACTCTGATTACTGAACCAAACCAAGGCGTGGTTTCCCACGCGTTTCTTCAATGTTATCCGTAACTGAGCCCGTATCTTGTGGCAACTTGTGGTGTGTGCGTGGTGGCGACTGCCAGCAGTAGAGGGACATCGTTGACGTCGATGTTCAGGGATTTCGTCAACGTCGCGATGTCGCAGAAGTCTGTTGACATTAACATGTCGGCTAAGGTCTTTGATAGCACGCAGAATTCACGGAGTTTGCCTTCCAGGAAGGTTATGCACTGGAAGGAAATAAAAGAATAAAGTATAAATATTGGGTTCTATTATTAATTTTGAAGAGAAAATTAGTCATTGCGTTGCTTCAAGTTTTACTTTAATTGGATATAGATAAAGTATTTTTTATTATATTAAGTGTACAAGACACAAGCTATATTTTTCGTTACAGGGGTTATTTTAAACAACGTGGAACAGATGTGCCATATATTTTGACCGTGTAGGTCTTTTAATAACCGACAAAAAATGTATATGTAGGGGGTTCAGAATGATGTACTGAATACGTGGTAACCATTTACAAGACTACTAGTATGGAGTCTTCAGGTGGAGGTGGAGGTATCGGATGAGATGACAAGTAATAGAGATGTATGGAAGAAGGAGACATGCTGCGCCGACATCAAATTAATTGGGATAAGGGCTAGTATGGAGTTTTCCACTTAATTGATGTCTAAAGAGTTTTTTTTTTCGACTTCAGTTGATTCATTTTTGTTATTGCAGATTTCAGCAGGCATAAATACAATATTTACCTGTTGCGCAGGCACCCGCGCCTTCCACATGGCGGGCAGTGTGTCCAGCATGGCGCCTACCAGTGACGACATGCCGCCTGACCCGCAGTCCCGGCCTATCACACGCACTTCCCTGGGGACAACACAAACGAAGGTATTACTTTCCCGTCATGCATACGTAGACACGCTTGATTTGCAACTAAGCGATGGCCGCGTTGGTCTTAAATTGTTCGTCGTTTAAGTCTATTTTTCATAAATTCTTCTTTGTTAAATAGTGGTGGACAATTAATTCTGGCAGGTTGTAGACCAGCGACACCAAGGCGTCTGCCAGACGCTGCCGTTAGGGTACGATAATGTTTATTGTCGTATGGGACGCTAGTGCTCGCTCTATACATAATTCTCATCATAAGTGCTTCGATGGAAACGTTTGTACAGTCACGAGCACCAATATGTATACAGTTTCCTTAATTTAAAAGCAATTTTCGCGAGAAAAAAACGATTTTACCCTGGAGATAGGATCTTTTTCATAAAAATATGAGTTCCAGAATACCATGTTCGTAACAACATGAAATTTTAATCAGAACAGTTAGGAGAAAAACACTTTTAAAAGTCGTTAAGTGCTTACATATTGGTGCTCGTGGGTGTACTTCGATACAAACGTTTGTACAAGACGTTGTGCACGTATTTCTATTCAATAAAAATGTGTTATAAGTTACATAATTACCAAGTATTAATGTCTCCTATGATAGCGACGGCTTGCACGGGCGACTCTGTCGTCTTGTTGATGTACGACGTCAGGTCCAAGTCGCGACGTAGATCAGTCTCCCACGCACAAGGCTTGGCAATTGTTCCTGAAATGACAACGGAATTATGTTATATAAAAAAATCATTTATCATAGGTAGCAGTAGCATATTTTTAATACATTATCGTCATTTTCTCAGCTAATAGATGTGCCATTTAAGTTTTTTTTTTTTTTTTTTTTATTATGAGCCTGTTGTGTCCCACTGCAGGGCAAAGGCCTCCCTTCCCTCTTTCCATTTGTCTCTGTCTTTGGCTATTTGGGCCCAATCTTTTTCACAAGAGTCCAGCTCGTCACGCCATCTCCTTCTGGGCCTACCGCGTCGCCGGGTTCTGTTGTTCGGAACCCAATCTGTTGCCACTTTGGCCCAATTTTGATGCGACATGCGGCAGATGTGGCCTGCCCAGTTCCATTTTAATTTGGCGGCTGTGTTGCAAACGTCTGCGATTTGAGTCTTGGATCGAAGTATACTGTTCCGTATACGGTCAGAAATTTTGACTCCTAGTAGACTTCGTTCCATGGCTCGCTGGCAGACGATTTAAATTATAATTATTTTTTAAATAATTTTGACTGGCTCCGTCATCGATGGTTTCGTCGAATATTCATACTAATATTATAAATGCGAAAGTAAGTTTGTTTGTTACCTTTTCACGCCTAAACCACTGAACCGATCATACTGATTTTTTTTATATACGTTGTCAGGTGTACAGAAACGGACATAGGGTACCTTTCATCCCGGAAAAAAGTTCTGTTCCCAAAGAAAACTACAATAAAATTCTCTACAGTCTTTCGAATCATGATTGAATTATATTATTATAAGCAGAGTACAACCCGAATTGATTGGCAAATTCTAAATTAACGCGAGCGAAGCAGCGGGTAAAAGCTAGTTTGAAATAATCAATCAAATGGTCCTTTTTTCAGTGGTTGACCTCAAAATGTATAGTCCTGCAATGCAATGGACAAAATCAGCGAAGTAACGGAAAAACAAACCAACCTTGTAAAACTAAATCAGGTACATAGTGATCGGTGACAGCGCCCAGCAGCGAGGCGTGGTACCCGGCGCGCGCGTGCGCCTGGTCGCGCGCCAGCCCGTCCGCCGGGAACTCCAGCACCTGCTTCACGTCCACCAGCTGCTCCGCACTCTTGTTCTTGTTCGACCTCCTTTCAGGCCTCTCCTGCCTTTTCGGTCCACACACTTCTTCCTTAGGCTTCACGAAATTAACTACCACTGTATTCTCTTTACGCTGTCGAACGAATGTTTTTGGTGACGCTTCTCTTTCTGGAGACGATTCAACGATGGTTTCTTTAGCGAACTGTGGTTCGATTTGGCGAGGCATATCGTTCATATACTCCATCTCAGAAGCGTTGGTCGGCGTCTGCAGCATCGACTCCAGCATCTGACACTTGACACACGTCTCACACCGCTCCTCTTGTATCGGCGGCACGATTGTCGGGTCAAACTGGAAGTTATCCAACTTCAAATTCCCCGGTTTACCAATATAGTGCCTATCTAATATCTCTAAGTTTTTGCTCTTCATATAATTAGTGACTATCTGAGGGTACTTATCGAACTCGAACTTAAAACCGGAATGTTTGATTGGTTTGGAATGTTGAAGCGTTTGCCCGCAGCATTTCGACGGACTGTCGGCCCGTTTATCCTGCTCACAGCCTTTCTTCTTGCACGTTTCAGTCGTCTTTTCTGGTACTTCAAGGGTGAGGGGTTCATTGTGGACTTTGGAAGACTTCTTCACAGATCTCCCGTCGGCTGACTTGTTCTTGAGCCCCACTAGTTTGTCGTTATCACCTAACACGAACACGACTTTCTTTTCCTCCGTCTCGTTCTCTGAGAGCGACGAGTTTAGACTAGAATCCGGGGAGGCTTTCAACGACAGCATCATGGTGGGGTTCCTCTTGAGTGGGTTGGTGACGGGGACGTCGCTGGTAGAACTACAATCCTTGACGAACTCGGAGCTGTTAGAGAGCTTTTGACCTAAGTTGGCGAGCGTGGACGATCGCTTGATGCTGACCTCGCTGGCCGCTAAAGTACTGACACTACTATCACTGTTCTGAGTATTCACTGACGGCACTGTTAAACTGTCCGCGTCGCACTGCGCGAGCTTGTTCACGTGTGTTGCAGTCCTGCGCAACCCGGTGGGTTCTGCCGTCGGCGTCACGCTCACGACTTTACTTTCTTTGAGGGTGCAGCCTTGGAAAAGGAAGTCGTTTCGTCTGACGTCACCGCAGCGCACGAAGTAGGTGAGTACGACGAGTAGGCGGTTGAGGAACTGTGTGTTGGCGGGTCCGCTGATGATGGTGCGGGCGGCGCGGGGGGGGAAGCCGATGCTCCCGCAGAGATCGTTGAGTTGCGCCCAGAGCGCGTTGTAGGGCTTGCAGGACTCCTGTGGCCTGGTCTGGAGGTCGATGGTATCGTAGGGGCTCACAGTGGACACCCAGCCCAGGTGGTAAGTCAGCACGTGCGTCAGAAGCGTGCTGATGAAACTGTAACGAAAGAAAGATCTAGTTAGAATGTTTAGTGTAGTCACGATCACGCTAACGGGTGTTTGGTTCGCTCATTAACAAATCACGATTCACGATTAGCTAAATTAAACATAATTGCTTAATAAGAAGGTGTCGCATAATAAATATTATGCACTAAGTTCCTAATTGAATATGTAGACTTATACTAACTAAAGCAGCCTTCAAATGAATTGAACCCGTTATAGTATATCGAATGGACTATAGAAATTGTTAACATTAATTAAATGTTAATGTTAACGGTCAAAATTAGTCGATTTATCTGATAAAACTAATCCAATTAACAGCATTGAGTTCATTATTTAAACTAAACAAACAGATAAAAAATCTCGTCTATATTAATTTGAAGAATCGATTAGATAAATCATTCGGAAATGTTTTCGAATCATCGCCAATGTATTTCTAGCTATGCGAACTCCTGCGCAGACCTATGTTGCACAACAATGTCGGGCAACTTGTTGAACGGACGTCAATCTATTAAAAAACAACATCAGAAATCACGTGAGTTTAATACGTAAACATTACGACGAAAATAGCTAAGTAGCGATAACTGACTAACTTCGAAAAATAAAATAAAGAAAAGAAACAGACAGCATTTCCATTCACACTTTGTTTCAGATAATGGACGAGCGGAATCGCGCCAAAATGTAATACTTTTTGTTTTTATTTAGGGTTCCGTAGGCAAAACGGACCTCTTATATTTCCGTCCGGTCCGTCTGGCCCATATGTTTCTAAATGACTACCACTATAGTATCCATATCTACTTTTTGAGATATGTGATTTTTTGGGTACAACCTCAGAAAAAACTTATTTTTTGCGTGGGATAAAATCTATACTGTGCATTTTTGCGCGAATATTCATCCCGACTAACGAACTCTTCACTTCTTGAGTGTGAACGACACGGACTTGGCCGCTTGTTTTTTTTTTAATTAGTTAATAATGGCGTTGGACGCGTTCCATGCGTTGAACGCAGCGATAGGCACGTCTGGAGTCACGATTGATTTATATCGAACTTACTTAATTGTTACGAGAATATTTTTGGGTACAAACAAACTCAGAAGAAACTTTTCTTCCGAGCGATAAAATCAAATTAAGAATACGCGACTACCGAACCCTATACTGTGTGTGGTCCAATACGCACTTGGCCAGTTGTCTTTTTTTTTATTTAGTCATTAATCGGTGGCGTTGGACGCGTTCCAGACGGTGAACGCAGTGATAGTCAGGTCTGGAGCCAAGATTGATTATCGAACTTACATAATTGTCGCGTGGGCCGGTCTGATATGAAATATGACTAATGTAACGACTGTTTTGATTAAAAAAATAATCGCGCCTGTATGTTTCGCGATTTTTGTCGATTTGTCATTGTTCTTATGGAAAAAAAAACTGAAAGTATTTTTGCGGGAACTGTGAGTGGATTTTGTAAAGATGTATCGTTTTACAACTGTATTATGCCTAATTAGTAGTAACAATGACATTTAAAAATATTGAATTAATCCAAATAATTATTTGTAGAAATTTCATGTAAAATAGTGGTACAGCGGCTAAATGCCACAAGACATACTCTACCAGTCAATCTTTATATTTTCTCAAATCCCTGTACTGTCACTTACGGGATATCTTCCGTGATTGTTCATATCGGGAGCTTTATATAATGAAGAATCACGGAAGATATCCCGTAAGTGACAATATAAATTTAGTTGTTAACCGTGAAAGCTTAAATAGTGTTTCTCAAATCCCATTAAACTAAAACCTTTAGAACCTGTAAGCTCTTGTCATGCAATGACGCAAAATAACTACAACTTATTTTTAAACAATAACCGCAAATACAGCTATAAAACACCCACTTCCATATCCAAAGCAAACACTTTATTACGTTTATAAAACACTAGGCCCGCGACTTTCATCCGCGTGAAATTATTATAAAAATACAATTTTCCCCGTTTCTGCAACATTTTTCATTGATGCTCCGCTACTTTTGGCCGTAGCGTGATGTTATATAGCCTATAGCCTTCCTCGATAAATAGGCTATCCAACAATAAAATAATTTTTCAATTAGAACGAGTAGTTCCTGAGATTAGCGCGTTCAACCAAACAAACTCTTCAGCTTTTTAATATTAGAATAGAAGTATTGATTACATAACAATATGTGAGCTTTACGAAAATCATGTGATAATGTTTATCTGATGAGCATATAATCAACGCCGCGAAGTACCGACATATATCTTTAACGACTATAAAATATCTCTCTATCGCCTACACACATCACGTGAATTCTATAGGAAATAATAAAATTTATTTACACATGAATTTCACGGTTTTAGGAATCCGTAAGACACTTGGCAGTTAGATGCGGAACTTTATTTGACATGAGGACCGTTAGAATAAAGGTCAGAGCACAGTTAGGGTACTGCACGGGTTCAGTATGCCTCAACTCAATTTATCCTGGATTCTTTCTATTAACGGTATCGCCGCGGTGCATGCCGTGAGGTGATGCGGGTCCGATGCAGTTTTTATATCTAAGTGTGCTATGGAGCTTTAGTGTGTGTACCAAAGCACACACTAATTGAGGAGACCGATAATATTTTTTTCGTGTTATTTAAGCCATAGTGATTTTTTTGTGTGTGCTCATCGCATTTAGCGTAGCGAGTTTTTGCTGAGACGCGATTGTAATGAGGTCCATAACCCCATCAACTTGTTGATTTACCTAATATTCTCGAGAAGATGAGTTGTAACGATATTTGAAACACGTGTAAGACCAAAATAAATGTGTGATATTGTTTAGGAAAGAAAGGAGGAAAATGTCGTGAGGAAAGTTTGAGTATGATGTGTGGATGGCTATAAGAGTAGAGGAGGACCAAAAAAAGGATGGATGGACGATGTGAAAGATGATTGCCTAGACTAGAAAGTGGGTGACTGCGAAGACTATTAGAGAAGTATGGAAGAAGAGACCGATAAGGAAGCGCCGCCCCCAAATAAATTGGGATAAGGGCAGGAGACTGATGATGTGTTCCTACACAACAACATAACAAGAAATTGGTAATTTATCGCTAATGAGTACTACTTTTGACGTCAAGTTGACTTCCTTAGCTTCCGCGGTAAAATAGGGACTCGAGCCAAATGTATGTTAGTAAATTCTGTCTGACGAAAACCACGGCTCACCATTTAGTAAATATTACACTAATAAAAACTGCATAATTTAACAATGATTTATGTTTAGTTAAACTTATACATTAATCCCGGAATAACTGGGTATAAAATTTTTGTGTGGGCTGCGAAATACACCTGTGTATTAAAAATCTGGCATTACTAAACGACATGTTTGAATTTCCAGGTGGGTGCGCGCTCGTCGTCATATTTAAGATCAAGCGAAGAGAAAAATGATGAATTTGAAAACTGTTATTTTTGGCAGTTCCAGCCGCATTTAAAATATGTTAAGTCAAGAAATCTTTGGTCGTTCGATCCATAGCATCCGCATGCTTAATTTTTTGACACAATATTTTTGGTGCCGTTTGCATTGATTTTATTTAACACGAAAATATGCTGATAACGTTTGTTGTCATTAAGTGATCATTATCCTTTTAGGCAATACATCCGTTCATTTTTTCTCCATAATTTATTATGCAACTTTGTCTTTTCTATAAGTTGTTACAAGGTAAATAAGCTGGAGATGTAAGCGGACACAACCGCCTATATAGACCCTGTATTGCCTTCCAAGAGGCAGCTGTACCTACAGACCAGGTGCTTTTAATGCTAATCAGCTTTCAACGGCAATGTACATCTACATACAATACCAGACGCAGCTGCGTTGCCATCACAGATACAAAACTGTGATAACTCATGTGCCTGTTAAGCTTTAGTTAGTTCAGCAGTCCTTGCTTCATACTGGTTGGATTTTATTTGAGTCTCTCGATACGCAAAGAGCATCACATCACGCCTGTAAACCCCGAAGGGTTAAGCAGAGGTGTACCTAATAGTATACCCACATTTCGCCAAGTCCCATGTAAAGGGCGAGCCTATTTTGCCATCAACCAGGCATATATACAGACGCCGGGGCTGCTACTGAGAAATCCCCGCAAGAAAAACCGAATAGCACTATGCCCGACCGGGGAATTGTTAAAATAGTTTGTACTAAACATGCTTTTCCCTTAATATTTTTATTCCATCAACCGTAACAGACGTGATTTATGAGAGACAGCATATATTTCCTCGCTTGTCGTTCCTAATCTCTTTTATTGTGTAACTCTTAACGTCATGTGATCGAGCCACTAAATAAAGATAAAAATAATTGTTAAAAACAGTCTCAGGGCAGACTGCCGGGACTGCGGGACTGTTCGAAAGATACCGTGGCCCTGGAACACAAAGGGCAAAGAAGGAACATGGATGGGTTTTAGTCAGTAAAAGTCTGACACTCCCTCCCACTGCGCCCAGAGCGGGGGGTATTTGATGATTCCCCATCCGAAAAAAAAAAACGGGCAGCTATTTGGGCGTAGAAAGTGTTGGTATGTTGAAACTAGAGTAATATATACGTGTGTTGTATTAATTCGATTTTGGCGTGTTGATGAGCAAATATCTCGATTAATTAATTGGTTTTATGTTTTTTTTTTCTTGTTTCATAATAGACGTGTATAACATGTTTCAGATTTTTTACTAAGTGATCTGACTTGTACGTATTGGGATCCCGTCACTACTGTTATCAACTGCTTTTAAAATTAATTAATTAATGAAACAGATTGGAGATCGTTTAATTTTGTGTTAAATACATCTTTACATAATACACTTAGCACTAGGTCTGTGGTTCCCGAACGGTTGGGCAGAGGTTATTCCTCCATTGTGATACGGGCCTGATCTATACGGGGTGGAAGGGACACCGACGCGAAAACGGCTACCGCGTATTCAGTAAATCATTCTGAGCTTAAAAAAAATCAGCTGTTCCATACATTTCGACCGTTACACTTTTGTAGGAAACAGCTTTTTTTTTTAATAAACGATGAAAAATTTCTTTGTGGAGGGGGGGCTCAGAATGATGTACTGAATACGTGGTAATCGTTTTCGCCTTCCACCCCATGTACCTACAGTGATTTTAGATATAGTCGTTGATAGACTAGTACAGTCACGGTCACGAGCAATGAAATGTAAACTTATCAAAATACAAAAGCGTTTTTCTCGTGAAATAACGGTTTCTACTTCAAGATTTTACCACCCATTGCGTAATATTATGGCTTCCGAAATACTACATATGTTTGTATAAACGTAAAAGGTATACAATGCGGAAAAATCGTTTTTGAATTTTGCTAAGTGTATACATTTCATTGTTCGTGACTGTATATAAAGGCACAACCACATTTCGGCAGTAATGGTTAAGTCCCATGTAATAGGGAGCGAGCCTATCGCCATCAACCGGGCACAAATCCGCACAGACTCCGGACAGTCATACGTCCATACCGAAACTATTTATACAGGAATACATTGTAAATTGTATTTTATAGTTAAATTAAAGTATGTACATTCTGGGCTACTATTATAGTGCCCTGATTACCCAATAGATCGTAACAATTTACGTTTGAAAAGCAAACAGAAATTCTATTCAGTATTTCATTCATTTCAATTTTGCGTGGGCATAAGAATACTACAATTTATTTGGATTAGACTTTATCGTGCGAATATATTTTGTCTAGTTCAAAATAGTAGTGGATAATGGGGCTAACAACCTATAGACAAAAATAGTCCACGGAATCATAGAGTTTTTACTTTTTCTATATTCAAACGATGACTAAGGAGTATCTAGCAACTAGTCATGTCAAGTCATGTGTTTTGTCTAGAGCCTAGTTTTTGCAGTCGATCACTTTATCAGTTAATTGAAAGTGCTTACTGCTGCCAATGGACTAACTTCAACACATATGGTTGCTCATCAAACTGGAACACAGTGAAGTGTCTTGAGAAATAGGTTTTATGGTAATGATTCCCCGGGTTATTTCTAATTTGTTTGTTTTGAGCAAGACTAGTTCTTAAGATTAACTACGGATCAAATTGTAGCTGGTTATAAAAAAAACCCGGGTCGAACACGTCTTGCAATACCCAGTTTCTAAGGGCGGGTGAGATCAGCATCCATACTAATATCTATCTGTTTGTTAACTTTTAACCTATAGACGGCTGAATGGATTTGGATAAAATTAGGCACACGGATAGTCCATGATATCGGTTATGACATAGACTTTTTTATCCCAGTGGTTTGACTTCGTGGGATTATTTCCGACCGGCGAAGCTGTAGGCAAAATCAAGTATTTTACAAAAGAATGAAGTAATAATAGTACTTACAAATTAGTAGTCTTGGTGTCTCCCACGGACAGTACAGAGCAGAGATCAGACAGCAGCGTCTCGGCGAGTTTGTTGGACGACCGGGAGTCGCCCGTGACTAGATTCAACCACACCGGTTGGAGGCGCGGCCCGTACACCAGGTCTGATAACCTAGGGATAAAGGTGGTATTATATTTGGATGCTTGAACATATATGGGGTGGAAGGGACACATACACGAAAAAGGTTACCACGTTTTCAGTACATCATGGTGAGCCCCGCCACATAGAAAATTTTCATCGGTTATTTTTAAAAAAATCAGCTGTTCCATACATTTTGACCGTATTTTTTTGTAGGAAACAGCTCATTTTTTTTTTAATAACCGATGTTTAATTTCTATGTGGGGGGGGGGGCAAAATGATGTACGTGGTAACCGGTTTCGCGTCAGTGTCAATTCCACCCCGTATTATGTATTTTTTAGTCTTTTGGAAAGTACGTGGCTAAGTGAGTAAGTATCACTTCTGGGGAACTTTACAGGCGTTTGTAGAATAAGAAGAGCTTTTCGCTTCTCGATGAACTGCTGCGAATGTGCCAGTCATGTCACTACGTCACAAATATGTCACTCACCAGCTAGCCGCATGTTCGGCCGCGCGGTATAACGTAGACACGCGGCCGCCGGTGGCGCCGGCCGCTAGTGTCGCCAGTCGCAGCCGACACACCAGTGCTTGTAGCTGCGGCGAGTGCTCCAGACATCTCCTTACTACGTCACTGTACAAATATTTGACAATCGTTATGATACTGATAATCATATTTATTAAGTCACTAGCACTTCACCCGCGACACACTTCGCCTGCAAAAATTCTGATAGCTCGGCTAATATGCATGATATAAATATAATTTATAGCCTAGAGCACCCACGACTAATGTAGCTTTCTGCTAGTGAAAGATTTTTTTGAATTGGATCATTTGTTCCGGAAATTACCCCCTACATACAAACTTACAAACAAATTTTACCTCTTTATCATGTCATTTGTAGATCTTTGACAGTCGTTACAGATAGTCAGTGACCCAAAAAGTCTGACAACCAGTCTTACCAAAGGGGTATCGTATTACCTAGTACTAACTGGGTTGTGGAGGTCAGATAGGCAGTCGCTCTATGTAAAATTCCGATATTCAGCTGCATCCGGTTAGACTGGAAGTTGACCCTAACATAGTTGGGAAAATGTTAGGCAGATGATGATGAATATTAAGAATAGATATTCTTAAGAAAGTCCAAACAATTTCTAGACAGTTAAACAGACCCATCAAGGCTTCATAAGTGTCAGAATAGACACCGACTCCTACACTATCCACATGAATCGACCACATCTTCTCATTCCAACAAAGACGAAGAAATACTTTATTGTCATGTCTTATAACGCTCAGAAGCGAGTCTAAACTATGCATATTTTTTGTTAAAGCAAAAAAAAGTTTCGGTTTTCCCCGAAAATGCAGACGAAAATCTTTGCAAAGACAAATAGCTAATGACCTCTCATAAGGAAAACAAAGTTGAAATCTGACAAATTATCGCAACTTATTTTTTATAATAACCTAGACAGAATAATTACAATCGATAAGTATTCATATTGTTAGAAACAATTGAGAATTGCCAAACAAAACGATTGCACAATATAACTATAAGTAACCCAGACATAATTTGGTCTCACCGCTTACTTATCTATACTATCTATACTAATATTATAAAGCTGCAGGGTTTGTTTGTTTGTTTGTTTGTTTGTTTGTTTGTTTGAACGCGCTAATCTCTGGAACTACTGGTCCGATTTGAATGATTCTTTCAGTGTTGGGTAGTCCATTTATCGAGGAAGGCTATAGGCTATGTTTCTTTTTTTCAAAATTAGGGATCTGTAATAAAATTGCTATTTTGTAACACAAGGTGTAAAATCGAAAACCTATTTTTGCGTGCGCTGCAAAAACTATTGACAATAGAACAAAATAATGTACTACGGGTTTGTAGATCTCATTAAGACCTACAAAAAAGTCCGCGAGAACATATATCTAGCTATCATGGTTTAATCACAATAACCGATTTTGTGTTCAAAATAATTATTAAATCGTCTGAAGAAAAAAAAATACGTTAAATATGTATCGTAATATTAATCTTTACCGAAATTAAGCATTATGTTATCAAGAGTATTTATGTAGAAGTAAAATACTTTTTGTTTCATCTCAATCGGATACTTCGTTTAAAAGTTATCACGTGTATAAGATGTTAAGAGTTGGTACCTATTAATGAGTTATGGGCCATAGAGTTTTTTATCAACATAAAATCCTGTAATAATCTTTTTCGAAATATATTTGTTGATGATTGTAAGTATAAGAACTTTGAAGAGTATAATAAATACATTTCTAAAATAACTCTGCTAAGGAAATCCACGCGCGCTTGATGCAAGCAAGACTACTACTACTACTAATATTAAAAAGCTGAAAAGTTTGGTTGTTTGTTATGAACGCGGTAATCTCGGGAAATACTGATCTGATATGAAAACTGTTTAAATATTCAATAGTCCATTTATTGAGGGAGGCTATAATATAGGCAATATTTTATCTCGGTATTTCCACGGAAACGAGAAAAACGCGGGTGAAACCGCGGAGCACAGCTAGTAATATTATAAAGCTAAAGAGTTTGTTTGGTTGAACGCGCAAATCTCAGGAACCACTGGTTCGAATTGAAAAATTCTTTTAGTGCTGGATAGTAAAATTATCGAGGAAGGCTATAGGCTATATAACATCACGCTATGACTAATAGGAGCCGGGCAAAAATAAAACAAGTCGGAAGCGGCGGGTGGAACCGCGGAGCACAGCTAGTACTACATAATGATGATTGCACTATTTCGAGCAAAAAAAAACAAATTACCTATAGAATGGTTCATACACTCACATGACCTTACGAGTCATCCCACGTCAAGTTGGAGCTTCGTAAACATAAATATAAATCCTTTCCCGTGGCAAGGTTGCCATCTATTTATAATATTTTAGAGCTGGTACCAGTATAGGGCGTAGTTAAGTACTATTTAGTTTAACGTCTTTAGGGGAGGTTATCCTTTTAAATTGCTCACTTTCTTATAAGAAACTATTTTACAAAATTTCGTGTTTAGAGAACCAGCGGTTTATGCCGTGTCAACAGTCTAACAGCGAGTTTATGATTTAAAATGAAACAAAGAATTTGATTTAGTGGATAGTGCAATGACCACGAAAGGGTATAGAACTAGGAGGTTGGGACCATTACTGGAATTTGAAGGTATAAACCAAAATTGGTCCTTATGTGAGACGAAGGACCAAATCATCAAAGAGTCGTACTTACATTTGCGTGGAATCATTGACGCTGATCAGCAACGCTAGGCCGAGCTTGTTTTTCCTGTGCACCATCGCTGACCCCGTGCTTGCTATGCTATCACTTGTGCCGCTCGTCGTGCTGTTGCTGTACAGCTGTTGGCAAACACATAGATTTGATGATTAAGAGTGAGAGTGTTTTCGTGAGTTAAGTTTGGTAACAAAAAAAAACTTTTAAACGTCAAATAGTTAAATTAGGTCGGCGTTTTCTAGCCGAATACAATTTCTTGTAACGGTCAGAACATATGAGAGCCATATAGGTTAATGTATAAAGACTTCATAGATTTCTATGAGATCACTAGAATGCTGCCTTTTTTTTCGGTTGGGAAATCATCAAATGACCCCTCCCGCTCTGGGCTGAGTAGAAGGCTGTGTCAGACTCGCCCTGACTAAAACCCATCCATATTCCTTGTTTGCCCTTTGTGTTCCAGGGCCGCGGTATCTCTTTCGAGAGTCCCGCAGCCCCGGCAGACATCGGCCCTTGTGGGCTCCTTCCTTTTTGCTGACATCTCTTTGAGGCGCGCGTGGAACACGAACGCGCCGTCGACATAAATACTGCCTTAAGTTACAATGGAGTAAAACATTTCCCAGTATTAAAATGATGCGGACTTCTTCATTACAGTAGTCATCCCCCTTTTCTAGCCATATCATCTTTGACACGGTCCAACCAAAGTTCCTTTGGTTTTCCCCAACATTTAGATTACTCAAAACTTTATCAACCAGACATCGCGAGAAATACTCGACTCTTGAGTGTTATAAAATCCAACGAGCCTTATTTTCAAGTGGAGAGGTATTATATTTTCATTGTATCCACTTCATCGTGTAGTTTAGCTCATGTATGGAATCGAGATGGAAATGCAAATGAATGATCAATCCACCCAAAAGATTAAATGCTGATATGTGATGAATGTTTGGGTTCTCCGAATTACAAACAAATGCATTTGGTTTTCAATTTACACGAGAAAACACAAATATTTTACCTATAGCTGAAATAATGTTTTAGATCTTCAGATGAAGCTGGGTAAATAACAGGCCATGGAGTTGATGTAAAGTTGTATTAATGCTTTGACCTACTTTTTTACTGAAAATGCTCAAATGCATGTAATGCTGAAATGAAATCTCTTTTGCTAGGATTAGACCAATGACCAGGCGTTTGTCTTCAATTCATAGAACATCAGTTATTATTCTAGTGTCTCCCCTCTGCCCTTTCAAAATATAGTACAGTATAGGTGATGGCAATCTAGAAACAAAGACAAAGAGCTCTCTAGCAACAACGCACTGTAGGATTTACAGAGTCCCAAAAAAAACATGTTATCATTATTATCATCTTTCAACCCTTGTCCAATGTTAATTGGGGTCGTCCAAAACATTTTATTCTTCCAGTGTCAACCGTCACGCTATCATTCACTCTTGTTTCTTTAATTATGATTCCTCACACAACCCATCCGCCTTTTTTCTTTTTAGTTAAAATCGTGTCACATGACATACAGCCAAAGTTTTCCGCGTCATATGACCTTTATCGGTCCAAATCGAGGGTGCAGTGGCTTCGTCCTGTCCTCGTGACTCAAGTCGCTGACCGAACCTCGATGTTTCTGTTTGGAACCGGTTTCGTACACCGGTTTTCAATTGAATTAATTTAAGGATTTTTAATTTACTTTTCATACCCTCGGTTACAATTCTGTAGGGTCTTACGTTTTCGTCTTTCGGTTCAGGAGATATTTATAGAACTTACGTAGAAATACATATAAATTCAAGATCTTATCTTATGATGGTAGGAGGAAATTTATTGAGATGTTTTGACAGTTTCATTAACAACAAGCACTTTATTGTGTTTGCAATGTTTTATATGCCGGAAGAGTACCTAATTAAAAAAAACAACAGCGAATTAAGATTGATGGCAACAACTGACTGGCTGTTGCTCATAGCAACTAGCAACGGTTGTCATGTTGCAATCGTCTATTTTAATTCGAATAAGATTACTCTTAGTATAACTGTCATTTCGTATAGACAAAGCTTAAGTATATCAATGTAAAGGGACCATGTCTTTACTAACAGAAGATAACATCTAAAGGGATGCCCAAAAAAGAGCGAAGTGTTATGTTTAACAATTCGACTCAATGTCAAGAGCAGAAATTACAAAATTGCATTCGTTTGTAGTCGGGCGAAGACTTTCAATAGACACCGCTTAGTGTTCGTGAAAACCAGTATTAGTGTAATAGTCTCTACGTATAATCAAAGCTTGCATCAACTTGAAGGGAACTGATATTGTAATTAACATTCCAAACTTAATAACACGTACTTTTGGTAATACCATGTGTATAGTCACTAAGTATACTAAATATTTGTGTCAATTTATAGGGAACTTAAATTGTAAGTCGCATTCCTAAGTTAATAACGGGTACTTTGGTTAATACAGTCTAACACCTAAATCCGATAAAACTACATAGCATAACATAACATCACGCCTGTAATCCCCGAAGGGTTAGGCAGAGGTGTACCTAATAGTACACCCATATTTCGCCAGTTATGTTTAAGTCCCATGTAATAGGGGGCGAGCCGATTGCCATCAACCGGGCACAAATCCAGACTCTCGAGGCTCCGTTTAACTCAATTCGTACTCTGTAGATAAGCGTAGTATAAAGATAGGGCTTGTTTTTATTTTCACAGACACCAATAAAAGTATTACAACAATAAAAAACTATGATAAGTTATCATAGCTTATTTTTTAATGTAAAGAAAATAGTTTTACTCGTAAGTTAATTACCAAGCTCTAGATATATACGACTTCCTCTGTAATAAAGAATAGTGCCAGTGAAAGGTCTCAGTTATTTAATATCACATTAGCTGCTCTAGATTATACTTTATTACTAACTAGCAGTTGCCCGCGACCTTCGTCCGCGTGAAATAATTATAAAAATGCTAGCGTTTGCCCGCGGCTTCACTCGCGTTAATTTAGGATTTGTCAATCAATTCGGGTTGTACTCTGCTTTTTAAAATATAATTCAATCATGATTCGAAAGACACGTAACGCCGTCTATTATCATAAGAACGGTATTGTTATTTTTCTCGAGAACAGTTCTTTTTTTTGGGATGAAAGGTACCTTATGTCCACTATGTACACTTGACAACGTATATGCAAAATTTCAGGATGATCGGTTCCGTGGTTTAGTCGTGAATAGGTAACAAACAAACTTACTTTCGCATTTATAATATTAGTTAGGATTGACTCCTTATTTGAATCTGATTTTTCTAACAATTTCATGGGATTTTTTTATGATAACACTGGTTGTCAGACTTTCAGCCTAACCACCTGCCTAACTACCTGTAACAACTGTCAAAGATCTACAAATGACAGCCGAGACCAACGACTTAACGGGTTTTCCGACCCATCCACGGAAAAACCTAGGCAAGCACGACTCAACCTAAAGATTGACCCGAGCGGCTGTTATTATTAAGCCACGAGTTCCTCTCATCAGTATTCATCACTATTTTAGTATGTAACAGTGGCGAAGGACTACTACCGGCTTCAATTTGAAAAATGGCACAGTCAGTATTCTATAGACAAATAATATAATCACATTAAAGATATGTACTTCGGCTTACCTCTTACAAAAATTGACCCTTCGCTACTGGTATGTTAGGTATATTTCCACCTCACACAACACGCCATGTCTAATCAAACAACGGTCCTACAATAGAAAGATCGGGCCAATTGCATCACCCATCACAATCGAACATAACAAAGCATTGCAGGTTCTATAAAACTACGTTCAGCATTCTGTCATTGTCCTGATAACTGCTCACATGACTGAACGATAGTCTGGACATCATGTGACGGGCATCACGCGCAAGAGATAATGCTGATAGTGATGTTTGTAAACAATTATGGAATTGCCCCTAGTGATAGCACTATCCTAGTTCTACGAGCTTTCGATAGCATTTGTTTTTCTACGATGGTACTTGTGTATCGTTGATTATCTATCAAGCTACTTGATTTATCGGTGTCTGCTGATAGATCTCAAGTGGCACAACAACAGCCTATCGTATCCAAGCTGACCAATCAGATTTAAGATACTACATATGAAGAAATATCGTAAAAAAAACCGCCCAAATGCGAGTCGAACCCAATAACACTTTGCCCGACCCGGGAATCGAACCCATGATCTCATGCTCAGCAGCGATCACTCGAGGCTGTAGGCTCTACTACAAGAAAATTCGTCACAAAGCATCTCAATTACTGATTCCTATCATCGTCATCTGCCTAGCCTTCGCGGTCGGCTTCCAGTCGAATCTGATGCAGCCGAATACTAGTAATTTACCTGAAGCAACTGCCTATCTAATCTCCACAACTTTCTGTTACCGGGGATATAAGATACTCTTTGGTAAGACTGGTCGTCAAACTGGCCTGTCTCCCCGTAATGAATGCCTAAAACCTACGAATTTCCACTTATACTTAATCATGATTAATCTAAATTCACTCTTAGAACAGATGAAATTGAACAAGTATTTCAATTCAGACATACATCATAATATCAAAGCCACTCCATAATTTATTTATATAACTGTCTATCATATGCAATTTACATCAAACAGGAAGTATCTTCTCACGAGGGCTCTGACGTCATCAAATCATTTGACAGACAGTTATATTGTTATAGCATTGCTTCAATATTTACCATGACGTGTCTACTTGGAAAACTGATTGTGGAAATGATATTATTCAATGTTTCCAATGTTGATTGATGTCTAGTACGTTCAGTGGAAAACACGTGTAAAATAATAAACAATTCATTTGGGTCTTCTTCTTCCATACTTCTCTATTCCTCGTCATTTCATCAGACACCTCCTCTCTTCCATGACGATTTCCATCCATCGTTTACCCATCAACATTCATACTCGAAAGTTTCCTCACATTTTCCTTATTCCTCCGCATCACATGCCCATACCACGACAACCGATAACTACACAACTTTTCTGACTTTTCTTACGTCTGATTTTGAAAATAGAACACCCTACGGAACCACATTATTTTTTATGTTTTTAATTAAAAGATTCTGCCCGGAGTTTAGTATTTTTACAAAATATATCATTACAAATCGTAGCTTCCATGTTTTAGTATAGCGCTATATTACAAGAGTAATAATCATCCATTCATCCAAACAAACTTTCGCGATTATAATAAGTAGTAAGATTTTACAAATGAGGATAAGGTAAAAAGGTCAAATATCCTAAGCATGCAGTTTCCTCCAAAAAATAAATTAAAAAAAACACAAAAGCCTTTTAAAATTCGAACAACTAACCTGTGAATCAGAACTGGCAGCATTACTAGTCTTAGTTGGAACTCCTAGTAGATTGGTAGTGTTGCTACTTTGATGTCCCACGTCAAACCTGGTCGCCATGTTCTGGAACGTTCTCCGCTGCCAACTGCCGTTGCTAGAGGTACTCAGTTTTCTGCCAGGTGGTACTGATGGAGAACAAACAAACTTGACTTGGGAAATATTTGACTGAAAGAAGGAAAACGGTAAACGTATGATATGTGGGACGCTCTTAGGCGCGAATTACACAGAAACGGCGTAAGGTGAAGGCGCGACGCAGGCACAGCGCATGCGTGGAATTTATAAGGAAACGAAATAACGGCGTGTCTGCGCCGCGCCGCTTGAGTGTAATTCACGACACGTCGCCTACGTACATTTTGTATGAAAACGTTTTGAAGCGGCATCATGCCTGCGCCGCGCCTTCACCTTAAGCCGTTTCTGTGTAATTTGCGCCTTAGACGTGCTACACTAGGCCTGCTACATGTCCTCTGGGTCGGCCTGTGCTCTCATGTCGAATCGGGCCAACCCAAAGTATGGAGCACCCTTAGGCTATAGGAAAGTGGAGAGACGCTTCGCAGGGCGCTGGTAGCAACTTGATTAAAAAAGCCGAAAGTCGAGTAAAAGTTTGTGCAATTTGAGAAAGGTATATCTAAATGTAGATTGATGTAAGTTGACGATACATATTTGACTAATTCTGGTTTATTGTATCGAGAACTGTGAGTTTCCAAAAACTTGAGAAAAGATTAATGATTTTATTCTTTTATTCGAGCAAAGTGAGCCATAAACCTAGACTGAGCCTCCTTTGGTTGCCCCAGTCTGTGTAATACTGGTTTTTTGCGGACTTTTAATGGTTTACCCCCAAATACATACCTATTCATTCTTGAAATCTTGTATTATAAAAAAAAACGATATTAAATTATGTGTCACATAATTCTCATTTCCATTGCTAAGGCAACGACAAGTCCTTCCAAATGCACATTTTATCTTCCAAATAAATATAAACCGGTCGGTTAGTCATTTAACAGAATTAAGTATTGACATTTACTGCTCATATAAAAAAACCTAAAAATCCTTATTAAGAACTCGTGACTTCATTATCTACTTTTTTTCCATTTTAATATCAGCCCCTTTTATTAGCCTCTCTGATGTCTCCAAAAAATGAGGTGGTGGTGTATACCACCTTTTCACCACGGCTTCGCTCGCATGCTTGTCGGAAATAACCCCACGGACACGTACAAATGGGATGCAAAGATATAATTTGTCCTAGCCCAGTCCATAGTAACCTGCGTGGTAAATTCCATCAAAGTCCGTTGAGCCGTTATGGAGTTAAACATGAGACAGACAGTTACTTTCGAATTATTATAGTAGGGACAGATAAACAGCTAGTGGGGTCAAGGGAGAGGGAAGATAACATAAAACATCTCGCCTGCAGTCCCCGAAGGGTTAGGCAGAGGTGTACCTAATAGTACATCGACATTTCGCCAGTTGTGTCCCTTGTAATAGGGGGCGACCCTATTGCCATCAACTGGTCACAAAACGACTCCATGGCAGCTACTGAGAAATTCCTGAAGGAAAAACCCAATAACACTGCCCGACCTGGGAATCTAACCCAGGACCTTATGCTCAGCAGTCACGCGGCCAATGAGAGGGGAGAAAGGTCAATAAAATGTATTAAGTATACTTACGATTAAAAGAGCAGAAATCATCTTGGTTGTTGCTGTCCCAAATATCGCACATTGAGAAGTAATCGTGCGTGGAACCCACACTACTGTATGGCGAATGATCTCCGTAGTACCCTGTAAAATACTAAACATGTTAATAAGATCGCTTTTAGCGTAAAAATCGCACATTGGTCTGCCACTTTTCACCCTTATGCCCTAAGTGACAAGGTTGAAAGTAGTCGACCTAAATAATATATAATTTTATACCTGTACTTTATACGGTGTACTTAATAAGAGTAAGAAATAAGAAGTAGAAAGAAATAAGTTAAATAGAAATAAGAAAAAGAAATAGAAAAGTAGTTTTGTTTATTAATGTTACTATTAATTATCCTTCATTTCAATTTAGAACATATTTTTAATTAATTAAACAGAGAAGTCGACGAATGCATTGATAATCTATTAAGGTCATTAGTCTGTATCGTTCAAATAATATTATAGCTACCCAAATAATTAAGCGTAATTTAAAAAAAATAAAACATTCCATAAATATTCCAGAATATTCTAGAGGTGCTCGTTTGTCTTAAATGAGTTATTTCCAGGATGGTTCTTTTTTTTTAATAGCGCCTTTAACATAATTATTAGTTGGATATTTAATAAGTTTAGTATCAGAAATAAAGCAAATCGTGTGACTCAAAGGGCTAAACAAAATCTTGCAATTGAAACCTACCAATTTCATTGGGATATTTATCTAGTTTCCAAAAATGAAATCAATAGAATATGCAGAATATCATCATCTCTACAATCCATTAAAAGGACCACAAAAACAATAACCTGTTACGATATGTCATTATGCTACAAAACTGTACCTTTCAATAACTTAATAAGATGCAAATATACATCTAGAGGAAGAGGTAAAATTTGTTTGTAAGTTTCTAAGCAGGGGATAATCTCCGGAACTAATGATCGAATTCTAAAAATTCTTTCACTGGCCGAAACCTACATTATCCGTGGGTGCTATAGGCTATAAATTATATTTATATCATGCAAATTAGCCGAGCTATCACAATTTTTGCGGACGAAGTCGCGGGTGCTATGCATTTGAAGTCCAACTCACCCGAATCTCCCCTGTCAAGCGAGAAGCTTAACGACACTCCTTCCTCTCTAACGAGGGGAACACTGAGCGGTTTGGACCTGTCGCCGTTGTCGCCGCAACCACTTGCTTCTCTTCTGTCGGGGTTACGGTCCACCCGGCTTATCCGGCGCGTTGGCACGCAAAACACTTTTGAGCACATCAACCTAGGAATAATATTAATATTCTTTATTTAATTCTGCCTAGTCTTTTCCTAGGGTCGACTTCCAGTCTACTTGGATGCAGCTGAATACCAGTGTACACTTATATTTAAAAAAAGAGGGTAAAGTTTGGATGAAAGGGGTAATCCTCGGAACCACAGATCCGATCCAGAAAATTATTTCACTAAAGCTAAATTATCCCCGAGTAAGAACCCGCGCGCAAAAACTAGTATTTTATATGGAGCTACTGTCTACCTGACGTACACACAACCCCCTTTGGTAAAGCCGGCCACACACGATAGGTTATGCATGTGCAGTTTTGCCTGTATAGTGTTGTGTTTGTGTACAGTCTGACTGTGTGTAGGCGAAAACTGTACAGTTATCCTAGGAATGAAACTCTGTTTTGCATGTGCATTTAAAACTGTCTTGGATAACCTAGCGTGTATGGCTACCTGAAAACCGAGTGGACTCGGATACCTACTCGGACGCACTCATATTGTGGCAACCCATACCAACCCATGCGAGTGCGCTCGGATTATGGGTTGTTACAATGCGAGTGCGTCCGAGTAGGTCACAACGCGGCTTATGTCCTTCAGGCTTCCAGTCCTATCCAGGACGAGTGTCAAAGATCGAAAAAAAATAATGACAACACTTTTTATGATTGCTTTTTGCAGTTGTCAATTTAAGTCCTAAGTCACGCCATTCGCGTGTCTCACGAATGGTCCAGTTCACGACATTTATTCTTTAGATAGAGGAACAGATTGATCATAATAATATGTCGGTTAAAGGATCAAGTTATCAAATCAAATATTTGGATGTTTATGATAAATCATGATCTAGCAATCATGATAAAAACATTATTAGAGAGGACTTTGAAATTGCGTTATGTATCTTGATTTATTGCTTAGATTTAAATAAAAGCTATAGGCAAATAATAGCAAAAGCTATTTTCACGCCACATAAAAGAATCGCAATTTATTGAGCACAAACCAATAAAAATCTCTTCCTGAACAAAATTTTCTATGTACTAGCTGCATAGAAAATTTGCCAGCTCAATGTTTTTTCCCAGCAGTGGGACAAAAGTGGCTAAGAAAAAAAAAAAATGTTTAAGGCGCGAGTCACACAAAAACGGCGTAAGGCGCAAGCTTGGAATTTATAAGGAAACGAAAGAACGGCGTGCCTGCGCCGCGCCGCTTGTGTGTAATTTACGACACATTGCCTACGTACATTTTGTATGAAAATGTTTTGAAGCGGCATCATGCCTGCGCCGTGCCTTCATCTTACGCCGTTTCTGTGTAATTCGCGCCTAAGACATTTTTATTGGTTGCACAGGACGGTAATAAAAACTACTGTTTGAAGATAATTGATTTGACCCTTTTGACTTAATACCTCTTTTGCAGGTGAAGAGGTGTAAGAAGAATGGGCAGGGTGGATAGCGCAAAGCTAGTTCCGAAGCATCACCATTGGTTGAAAATCGAATAATGTCATTTAATATTTCAAAATAGCCTGACCTCATTGGTCAGATTAGGTCTTGGCTATGGACACTAACTATATTCAGCTTCCCATTATTTCTTTGCCCAGAAGTGGGACAAAACAGGCTAATAAAAAACAATACTCTACCTCCTTGGCTCATCCATGATGTGGATTTTCAATGATACACTCTTGTAGTTCATTGCGACTGCGCCGAATATCATCTCACCGAGTACATTCGCATCGGCCGCCGGTCCCTTGTACTGTACAGGACAAAATAATACCAATTTAATTACATAGACATATATGATAATTAATTTAAATCCCTATAATTAATAGTGGCGAGCATTCTGTGGTCGAATAAGGTGGCCTGATCAAGTTGACTGTGGGGGGTCAAAATGAGGTGCTCCGTAACTGTTTGGCAAGACACTGTTTCAAGCTTGGGATAGCCAACAGATGAAGAGTAATTATTTGATGTAATGCTTTCATTCATAGGATTTTCCGTTGACGGGTCCGTAAAGGAAATGGTCGCAAATTAAAGACCCAGAAATTTCAGACATAATATCAGGATTGAATTGGCGTCTTCAACGTTTCGAAATATCTACCTATTTTTTGCATCATACAATACACCAATTTACAGAATTGTTTATATCTTCGAAACGTTTCTTTGTCCGTCCATCTATGTTTAAGAAGTCTGAATTTTGACGAGCACAAATGTTACTACGTCAGTCTTATAACCTTCCAAATCTGCAACGATGGCGAAAGAGGGCATCGTGTACCATTCGACCTTCCAAGACAGCTCGAAACAAAGCCCACTCATTCATCAAGACGATGATTTACATGACAAGTGAGGGTACAAACGTCGTACGCCCAAATACGTCGATAGAGGCCAAAAATAATATATTTATTCACAGCTACGCCCACGTCAACGTAACACGGCAAAGTGATAAATATTTTTTAGAGAAATATCTTCCAAAAATATCTCCGCTAACTTTTAAGGTTCGATGCCTCTTTGTTGATACAAAAATTAACGTCGAATCATGCCTTTTTTTCTGGATGCTACGAGGACACCGCGGTGCTCCACCCAAGCGGAGCAGACCTCCATGGTATGCTCCACCGTGTCCTCCGGGCGACCCTCGCAGTGGTAACACCCGGGGGTTTCCTCCCGCCCGATTCGGTGCAGATACCTCCCGAACAACCGTGTCCGGTGCAGGTACCTCCCGAACAACCGTGTCCGGTGAGGCCCTGTGTCAGGCGGAAGGTGAGGGTGCCGTGGCGCCTCTCCGGCCACTCCTCAAAGTGGGGACTTATCGCCACTATTGTAGCGTGCCCTAATCATGCCTAACACGATACTTGATAAATCCTTGTTCAGCAAAGGACATTATTTACTAATTATAGGACCTATGTGAAATACGACAAAAGCGAGAAAACAATACCATATATGGAAAGAACCTTAATGTTTGTCCTAATTAAAACAGCACACACCTTCAGTGCCCAAATAAGACAGACGGATTTTGCTTTTGTATACCAGCCGTTTATTTATAAAGCAAGGGTATGGAATCAAAAAGGTCGCATTCATCATTCAAAATAACCGTCAACTAAAACAACGCACTTTGGCAACCCTTTCAAACGTTCTCACACGGAACATAACAATTTAGATTCCATATTAAGATAATAATGTCTATAAATAAACATGGAGCTAGACACGCCATAACTAACGACCACGGCCTAACGGCCTGAAGTTTAATAAGCAATGAATAATCACGTGACAAAGAGGATTTTCAAAGTAAATATAGATGAGAGAAACAATTGTCACAACTATAATGGGACATGTGATGTCCATTAATTAGAATCCCAGAAGTCCCACTTACGGCACACTTTATAATCGAAAAGGCTAACATCTTAAGTGATCTAAATATAGAATGCTCCAGTGATAATGTTAGAGTAAATTGTCGGTCTTGTGACCGCTCCGTATGTCGATTGTTGTGTTATTTTTAAACATTTATCGCGATGAGGTTCACTCACATTCGTGGCTGTGCAGTACGTTATTCTCATAAAGTTATTGCGCGAAAAAAGAAAGTTCTCGTTGGAACACCGCCACTACGTCACGCTAAGAGTCAGTTAAATTTTTTTGGAAAAACAACCTGAATCATAGACAAATGTTACTGCGTACAACTGTATGGATTTAGAAAACATGATACGTTAAAACGTGTCAATCATACTAATTCCATTCCCTCTGCATGCACAGCTAAAACCGCTCTACATTGCCAAGAACAAGATAATGATGCAAAAGATTTATAGACTATCTCATGATGACAAGACATGTTTTATAAATAAGAGGGATTCTTAACTAGCCCGCTCAAGATGTTGAGTTTCAAGGATATACCATTTGAGTAAATTGTTTCATGTTAAAACTAATCTAAAGGCTAAAATGATAAAGGTACTTAAAGTATATTTTTGACTGTTATTACGAGATCTCAATTCTTCGCTTTTCGAGAGTCGGATAAATAATGTACATACATACATAAACTGAACAACAGCATAACTTATATCAATAATTGTTTAATGTTGTTATTAAAGCTTTCGATCGGCCTTATCAGTCGATGTACTCAGCTTTCTACAAGTAGCAACAAGTACTTGAGATAATCCCGTTCGTGACGTCACCTAAATACATAGTATCAAGTCCATTGACATGCTATCTTATCAATGGAATGCAGATAATGTTAAAAATAGAACATTTTGAGTTGGGTTCCCTAAAGGTGCTATCCTTGGCCCTGTACTAAAATGTTGAGACTATACAAATTGAGATAAGTTTCTGTTATTCTTTGATTAATATTGCACGGTTCCGATGCCGCGTCATCGTGTTGCCGGTATGAACGTAAGCAGCTGGCAAGTCACGTGCTTCAGTGTTCGTGGCCGTATTATTATTATCACACGCTAAGGTAAACGGCCTACATACGCGTATTCGAGAGTCTCGGAAATATTAAAACTATTTGTATAATCATAATTCATTTTTAATACGACACGGATTAATTTGTTGAAGTAAAACAAATTAGTGGAATACTTATTGAAAGATAAAATAAAAACAGTTAAGAAGATCGTAATTCTGACGATATTTTTGTATTTTAGAAAGCAAAAGTGAGATTTCGGATTTCAGTTCGGGACTTTAGATTCCTAGAGAACGTTTACGTCCATCAGTGGACGTCTTTTGTCTGAAATGATGATGTCGATGTAGAGGAAAGATCATGAGTCTAAATTTATGGCTAAATACAATGCAATAAATCACATTCTAGATCAAGTAGCAGCTTAAGTATTTCGTCACGAACTTCTGGCATTGTTATTTCGCGTCATAGACCAGGTACAATAACAAACAGTGAAACTGAGCAACAATAGTTCTTATTATTGCTATTACACGGTTTCCTTAAAACAAAGGACTAATATGGAGAATGGAAGCCCATTATATCTCTTAAAGCACGTAATACACAGACCTGTAACTCGCAACCAAAGTATGCAAGTGGCTTACATGGCAATTTGACATTCAGTAATCGGAGTTGATGAGGACTACCAGCTACCTTGGTCTACAGGATTCTCAACAAGGTTTGATCCGCTACTTTCTGATTGTCGTCCACCCGTCCGGCAGTTCTTCTACCGTCATGGCAATAAGGTACTTGCATAGTTTTGTGTCCGGCATGTGTATTTGCAGCTTTATGCATTACGACGTCAACCTTATTATTATCCTACTCATTCATGCACTCTACTATCGTAGTGCTCTTAATTTTATCTGTAAGTACACTTTGTTTCTAGTACTCATTTTTCACCACGATTTTCTCTATTGACTTTTCCCGTTAAGAGGAGATTACTTCAGTACACTTCGAAGATTTGGGTGGATTTCAAATGATCAGGAAACAGAAGATATTGTTGAAATAACAGGAAAGTCGGAGACTTCGCTTGTTTAAAATTCTTAGTGAATCCAAGCTTTACATGTGATAAGAATATCTTAGTGATACTCGGAAGTTCCTGTTAGTTTAGTTCTCTGAATTTATTTCGACATTCGTGCCAATCCGTTCCTACGATTTGCAATATTATAGAAGTCACTTGTGAAAACACTTCATCTATCGTAGAGGCTTTGTGGCAGTGATTCGGACAGCATAGATCGCGTCCTGGACCGAAAATGAAACGTACGTTTCGTTTGGTACTGTAGATAGATTTAAGTTACTGTTTGAAAATGTGACAAAATCGGCAATCAGAGCTCACGGCCAAACGAAAAGCCCTCAGCTTTAGGGCGCCTAGCATAGGTACAAAATTAGCAATAATTACCAGATATGTGAACCCCTCAGACACCTCCAGAATACATGGCACCTCATCCGACTGTCTGACATTTGGCTTGTCATTTTTGTTCGCTGGAACCTTCTGAATAGCAGCAGAGTCGAATAAGAGTTTCCTGCCCCTCCAGTCACACTCCTTGAATAGAAGCAGCCGCACTTGCTCCGGATTTATCTGACAGGACCTGGTCAGACAAAATACAAGAAAAGCGTAATGAAAACCTGAACTAAGAGTTATTATTCATTACCACTAAAAATAAATCTTGTCCAGATGTTAACAAATGAAGTTAACAGGTTATAACAATGATTGAATTGAAAAATCTAATATTCTTTCAGTCTTATTTGCATTTTTATCTGCCTTTAGAGACCACCATTAGAGACTTCAAGCTTTAAGTTGAAAATGATTAATTATGGAGACCATTCACTATCAAATTAATTATAAATGTTTACGTCTATGCCATGTTGACCACTTTAAACTTAATAAATGAAGAGGATATTTTTTTTTGTAGTAAAATCACCAATACTTATCAACTCTTTTTAATGCCAAAAATAGCTTTTACTGTTTATAAACTGGCATGTGAAGATCTCACATGATCAGACACACCTACTTCGGCTAAAAATATCAACTGGCATTAATTTTATTCTTCTCTGACATATCACAGCTTAATATAAACCATCTTGCAAAGTTATCAATTGTGAAAATTTGAGGAAAGTCAAAGCTTTTTTGCACAAACTTATAAACAAAATCTATTGTGTGTGGCGAGATATTATTATAATATTTAACTTAATTTAGAACTTCATCACAAAGCAATGAATGCAGGCTTAACCAGACATTATAAATTATGATAAAATCATAGTAAATAAATATTTAACTAAAAGCCCTTTGTAATTAGAAGTTGTTTGAAGAAAGAACTTACATTACTAATATATTTTTCCAGTAAGATTCTAATAAGCAACTTAAATATCATTACACTCACGTTGAAGTAATCAGACAAAATGATAGAAAAACAAGTTTAAATAAAGTCATCAGGTATAAGATAAGGCGGGACTAATCAATAAATATGATATGATTTGATAAAGATTGTCAAATTAGAATATTATTGGCAGTTGACACTAAACGGACAACAATAGTTATCAGAAGAATGTTTACTACAACAAAATATGTAAACAGTGAGTTCTCTGACCTAAGTGTTATTTTATATAAATGTAAATTAAACTACACTTATTCGTAATCTTATTGGCCTACAACCTGCATGCAAGCAAGTAGTATGTATTCAGTACAAAGTAAACAATACGAGAACTTTCTCTTCTCTCATGTTGCAATCACTGCATTATAATACGTGCTAGGTACTGATAATTTTGAACGTAAATACTTAAATGTTGATATCTACCAGCAAATGTGTTGATGTATCAGAACACTAATAAACACTAAATCAAATCATCATGCCCATTTATCATTCAGAGTATATGCTCCATTAGAATGTGACTCTGATTGCTTGTGTCAAACAAGTGCATACTGCTTCAAACTAAACATTATACAAACTTCAATAAATAGACCAACTGACTTCATAAATTAAATTCTAGACACAGCTTACATTCTTGCCTAAGATATAACGAAAACACAAAGTAAACATTTGTTACCTAAATTTCATTTTATTTCATAGTCACATCAGCTGTCCACAGCTGCTCCCCACAGTATCAAAGTTGCAATGTATGCAAAGACAAAACTGTGTCATATGCACTCACTGATCAATGAAATGCAACCACTGATAATGATTAACACTAAATGCACATCGAGAGGCGAGTATCAGCAGACGAGCGTCCGTTTGCAGTGGAATGTGCTGGTGTACTAGCTTACATCTCATGTAAATAACAAGTAAACAGCGCGCGACCCGCCCCTCTCGCGGTGACGTGATCGCGCGCTCGGCTCGCCTACGCCCGCGGCCCGCGCCCCGCGCACTCATCACATGCTCGTCGCACTGCACTGCCAGACTGGCGTGCGTCACCTGCCTCTACGCGAAGGTCCACATAGTGCCCCCGTGAAGACCTGTCTCCCGGCACGGGTTAATACTTCGTGCGTCAACCCCACCACCGCATACCGTACCACTCACAAAAATAGAATAAAATGAATGAAAAGCGTTTCATCATGACGTACCTGTCGCGGTTTCGTGGTTCGCGATCATCAAGTTTTCTCTTGAGAGAAAACAGTTTGTCGAAGAGGGCCATTGCGTCACACGTAACATTTCACGAAATTTTCATTACGGGACTTTCTTAATATGATATTGGCAATCTAATTAGGAATAGATTGTCATAAAAACTTTTAAAAACACTTTGATAAAATGTAAATAATATGTCAGATCACGTGCAAAAGTCATATGATTTGGCATAGACAAGAAAATTTTACTTTTGCTGAAAGGTCAAGGTCAATGAAAACCTCTCTATTTCGGGACTGTTTTTTATTTAAATTGAATTTTATGAAGAAGAAAAATAACTGTTAGTATCCCCACTTATTCGCATTTTTATAGACCAAATCATTCTTAGCCTGTAACCATAGACAACGTGGGATAATTTTTTACATGCAGACCTTTTACATGGACATTTTTCATCAGTCAGAAGATAAATAAATGCGTGAACTGAAACATATTGAGAAAGTAAATGATGTCATGTCATTGATCTTTCTGTATATTTGTAGGTTATAAAGTTGTAAACAATAAATAAAGAGACGTATAGTATAAATCTGAAAATTACTAAATACATTCACAATGTTAGCGTTACACGATATTTGTAACAAATTAGAAGAATATAAAGCCAGTGTCGCTACATCATTACCAGAAATTGAGGAGTTAGATGCAGCCTCCAAATCGTTATTACAGAGGTATATAAACGGTACAGAGTCCACAGACCCCTCTTCTGTCGTAAGAATTCAAGCTATACTGGATTATATGTATGAAAAAATCAATATCGGCAACTGGAAAGAGGTAAAACTGTTCATAAGAAAAGCACTAACTATTGCCACATACTTAAAGTTATTGGCTCATGTGAGATTTTCTAATGAAGATACGGACACAATGATAAAGCAGGCTTTTAAAATAATAGACTTTGGTATACTCTTCGGATGCCCCTTGGAAAAAGAACCTAAACTTTTACAAAATTGTGCAACAATACTAAGTTCTGTAAGTGTTCAACAAAGTGCCCGGTTTTTTAGGGAATCATCAAGCAAAGACATTACTGCACCCATTAATACTACAACAGAAGCTTGTAAATTCAATGCTACCCCAATAGAAATAATTGACTGTCCAAGCATGGAACACTTTCTCAAAAATTACATTCTTAAGGAAAGACCAGTTATTTTAGACAACTGCATAAATCACTGGCCAGCTTTAGAAAAATGGAAAGATCAAAACTATTTCATAAAACTTGCTGGACCAAGAACGGTTTCGATTGAAATTGGAAGCAAATACACTGACTCTGATTGGACACAGAGACTTATAACAATAGAAGAGTTTATTAAAGAGTATATTTACCAGACCAAAGGCCCAACTGGATACCTTGCCCAGTACCAGCTGTTTAACCAAATCCCTGAACTGAAGAATGATATCACTGAGCCTGAATACTGCTGTTTTGCTGACAGTACTGAACCTGTAGATGTCATGGCTTGGTATGGCCCTAAAGGTACAGTTTCACCGCTGCACCATGATCCGAAAAGAAACTTGCTTACTCAAGTTGTTGGTGAAAAACAACTATTCTTATTTTCACCATCAGATTCAGAACACCTCTACCCGCATGATCATGAATTACTGAATAATACAGCGCAAATAGATCCGCGGCAGCCAGATCTAGAGAAATATCCAAAATATAAAAGTGCTACTCCATATTATTGCATTCTAAAGCCCGGACAAATGCTATATATTCCACCAAAATGGTGGCATTTTGTTGAGTCACTCTCTATTAGTTTTTCAGTAAGTTTTTGGTGGGAATGATAATTTTACTGTTTTATTCAGGTGTGGTGTTAATTTGGCTTTATTACCAGATTTTTTAATGGCAAGAGAATGTGTTTGAAAGATTATTGACCTCTACACCAGTGAACATTTCTAGCCAGTCACTAATTAGTCATTTCTTGGTTTTAGTCACTTTAGAATATAATTAGAATTTAAGGTGGCAAGTCTTCCATTTATAAAAGGAATTTCGGCAGCTAATTAAAATAATTACTTACTAAGTTAACCCAATGTTTACTTAACTATATTAAACTTAACAATAACACAAATAAATATACTTAATCAAGTTTTTTTTAAAACTTTAATAAATAATTACAAAGTTTATAATATTAAAAGACTATTTTATTTCATTTGTATTCACTGTTTAATGCCCTGCCGATGAGCATCCTTCTAACTTCCGAGGTTCCGGCACCAATTTCATAAAGCTTTGCATCTCTGAGTATCCTGCCTGTTGGGTAGTCGTTGATATAGCCATTTCCGCCTGGAGAAAGAAGAAAAAAGGTTAAATGGCACTCTATTATCATACATACATAGGCCCAGTTTAGATAAACCTATAAAGTTGCTTTTATAGCTCGGAAGAGCGTCTCAGATCAATTTTAGGACAAACCCAATGCTTTGAAAAGTTCAAAGTGCTGTTAAAAAATAAAAATAGTACCTAATAATAGGTCTATATTTGTGTTATTTACCACATTACTATTTTGTGAAATGTGGAAAGTCAAGTAAAGGTGATATCAACGAAATCCGGAATGACTGATTAGATATTTAAGGCAGATAGCTTCAAAGGAAATTCTGGCCTGTTATCATTGATATGACTTTACTGTTATAGAAAAAATAAGATGGCGGTGAGTTGTAATTTCGATTGTGGCCAAACGGCTTTCAAGAGCCGTCAGTGTCAATATTCAATAGCAATGATGTCCCTGATCTTTTGCACGCAGTTTAACTGTGATGACGTTCATTGGTAAAATTCGCTCTAAGAAGGAAGCAGTTTTATCATGTAGGTACTACCGAGTTCACTGACGGTCTGCCACTTTCACCCTTATGGCCTAAGTACTAAGGTTGAAAGTAGAAGACCGTCGGTAGGTAGTACATAAACGGGTTTATACTTAGTTATTTTAAATAGCATCTGTAGCTATTACCTGCCGTACTTACCAAGTATTTGTATAGCGTCCAGTGCAACTTGCGTAGCTTTCTCAGCGCAATACAGAATGACTCCTGCGCAGTCCTTGCTGTTGATATGTCCCTCGTCGCACGCTCTCGCGACGTTGTAGAGGTAGTTTCGGCAGGCGCTTAGCGTTGTGTACATGTCTGCCATTTTACCCTGAAATTATTGCATGTTTGCTTTGAAAAATCAAAATATTTTATTTCACATAGGCCTAGATGGGCACTTATAAAACGCCGACAAAAAGGTGCACGGTCCGGGTTGGTCGTTTCCTATGGAGAAGAACCGGCAAGAAACTCCATGGTTACTCTTTTCAAATCATTTGGTATTACAATATTATCATGGTTACAGCATTTGTACTTAAGTATGGGGGGACAGCATAGGCCCGACAATAAGTCGTTGTTTACTACAAAATCATCCATAATTGTTTTCAATGAAAGACCATTCGCCCTATTCTCTTTATCAAAGTTCAAATGTCACATGCAATAAGAATAAAGAAAGATATTGCTTTTTAACTTGCTAATAAATTTTATATAAATATTGCCAACAGTTTTAGTCGGTTAGATTAGTCTCCAAGATGGTCAAGCATCTATCCTCTGACATTACAATTGGCAATTTTGAGATCGGAATTTATTTCCCTCACCTGTAACAACTGGAATTCTCCAATGCTCTTTCCGAACTGTTTCCTAGTATGTGCGTAATCGAAGGCAGTATCCACCGCGGCCTGCATCAGTCCGACGGGTCCTGCGGCTAACACCAGCCGCTCCAGGTCTAAACCTGACATTAGAACGTAGACTCCTTTGTTTTCTGCACCTAGAAGATTTGTGGCTGGGACCTGGTTTGGAGAAGAAATACATACGTTAATATGGGGAGCATTTACTTGGCTAACTTCTTTTAAGTTTGCGTTACCTTACATTACCACCTTTTGGGCCCAAGTACCTAATTTCAAATTAGGTTTTCAAATTAATAATTTGTATGGTGAGAATAAGTAGACTAGGACATAGCTACGTACTATCATATATTTTATCACCGCCCATTGAATAGTAGTTTGTGCAGTCTTGCGGTTTATCCGACTTTTCAACTTTTTATGTTTTAATGCCCAGCATATTTTGAGCACTACATACAAAGCTGGCAGAAGAGTGACCACTAAATGAAACAGCCAGTGGAGCATTAGACATTGCCTCTAGGCGGTTAAAAGACCTGATAAAATCATCAATAGTTGGTAGTTACCCAGAACAGATCTCCGTAGAAATCTACCGGCGACGATCATTTTCCAATAATGGACTTCATCTGCTGGTATGAAGACAATATTGATATGAATCAAGTACCTAAACCATTACCTTGCAGTCTTCGAACACTAATTCGCAAGTATTGGACCCCCTCATGCCAAGCTTGTCCAATTTCTGTGCGGTACTGAACCCTGGGAAGCCCTTCTCTATCAGGAACGCTGATATGCCGTGCTGTGGTTTGCTTGTCGTGTCTGTTTTGGCGTATACCTGTAATGGTGAGAATTATTTTATTATTAGTATGATTAGGAGAGTAAGCACCAAAAGCTACTGGTTCCAAAAAATAATTGCCTAGCACTAGCTGTCCTCGGAAAAGTAACTGTTTCTACTTATGATATTTCAGGCTATGGTTATAATACACCCCTACCCCCGATCCCCTAGACCTTGCAGCATCCACCGGTCCCAACCCAAGGGAGGTTGGGGCCGGCATCCACCAAGACTTCCTATCTACGTGGAGTTTAGGATCCCTATAAAACTTTTTACTGGAATTAAAGAATCTTAGTGGCATTTTGCAGTTTCTGTTGCCCCCATGTGAATAAGAAGTGAGATATGTAAGAGAACCCTGTCATCTTCTGTACCGCACCCTGATGTGCCACATTTCACCCAAATCCATTCAACCCTTTAGTTGGGCATGGCACAGTAACTAATGCTCAACCCGAAAGTCTTACCACTAAAACATCAGCATCAGGTCCATTAGTGATCCAAAACTTGTTTCCATTAAGCACGTAGTAGTCGCCCTTCTTCTCGGCGCGCGTCTTCATAGACACAACGTCGCTGCCCGAGCCAGGCTCTGACATGGCTAGAGCGCCTATGTGTTCTCCTGAACATAACTGGAAATTACAAATAAAAATAATTAACGGATGGACGCCCTACTCGTAACCAAATTCTGGACCCCCTCGAGGTAACCGACATGTCCTAGAATCAAAAATACGGAAGACATGACATGCAGCAATCAGCACTGGGCTTGCGAGGTAGGATATGGGCAAATCCTTCGAAATACTTATACCCCAAAACAACAAGGTTTGATCATTTCTTCTCATAGTGTCGTTATGTTTTTGGAATCTCCCCTACCAAAATATATTAACTCATACTAGGTTAGGTAAGTACCTACTTACTTTTGGTAAATATTTTCTCTTTTGTTCTTCAGTGCCATTCCTGTTAATTTGGTTGACGCACAAATTGGAGTGTGCCCCGTAAGACAGCGCTATTCCACCGCTGGCCCTGAAATGATCATCTATTAGTCTCTAATCATTAATAAACTATGCACGTGGTATAATAATCGTGGTGCGAGAATCCATTAGTCCTTTGGATTAAGCTGTGCTTGAAAAGAACAGTTCCTAGGGACAACGGCTGAAGATTTAATGGCCCAGTATTGATTTGGGATAATCTGGATTTTTTTTGAGGGACTAGTCCTTAGTAGCCCTAATCAATGATGTAGGTTAGTAAGTAGTACTCATAGAATAATAATTAGGTATACCTTGATAGTTCCTCCATGATGACGCAATGGTCGGAGTACTTTCCGCCGGTGCCGCCATAATCTGGATTCGCTGTTATGCCTGAAACATTTCGAAGTATACGTTAACCTTCAGTATTCTACGCCAAATATGCAAAAGAAGATAGAAATTCTATTTAAATTGATTCGTATTTATTCAACTTTTGCGTATCGTGTAAGTGAATAACCTAAGAGCCTTGCTCTCATGAACTGTGTGTGTGTAGGTACTCGACTCTCCCTAGTTACGGATTCAAATAGTGTGAAGGAATCGTTATTTTCCCCTGCATCCATATCTACCTCTTCTGAGAGTTTCCATCATAATGTTATTCGTTTTGGTAAATATGAAGTACTCCGTAATACTAGAGGACAGAAGTGGGGGGTACCGGATTCAGCCTACCTAGCCTGAGTTCTCCCACTTCTACGCAAAATAGGAACATAGATGAAAGTATTTAATCATCTACACTGTAGGACTGTACTGCTGCTTCCTACACTGCCCCATCTAATCTATCCTGAGACTTTAATTTGATGCCTCGCTGATGTAGTCGTCGCAAGCGCAACTGCTGAGCATGACGTCCTGGGTTCGATTCCCAGATCGGACGAAGTGTTATTGGGTTTCTTTATCAGGAATTTGTCAGTAGCAGCCACGGAGCTCGCCCCCTATTACAAGGGACTTAAATATTACTGCCGAAATGTGGGTGTTCTATTAGGCATTAGGTAGGTACACCTCTTCCTCACCCTTCGAGGATTACAGGGGCACACAGGGGTGACGTTATGTGATGTTATAAAACCATAATGGTTTGATTTTATCAATGCTCGATTCAGAGCCGAGTTGAAATTCGAACATTGCAATCACATTTAGCCATGAATTTAGGTATGGCTTAGAGGTAATGAAAACGAGCATTAGGCCATATTGTTTCTCTCTCACAACTCACCCAAAAGCCCCATCTCGCCACATTTCTTCCAAAATTCTCTTATTTCTGCGAAATTATTTTCCTTGTCTATTTGCTGCGCTTTCGGTGCCAGTTCTTTTTGTGCAAAGTCGAACACGGATTGCCGGAGCTGAAAGTTCAAAATAAGATAAAGCATTTTACCTACTTGATACCAGCTGAGTAAATATGGATGGTAAATATTGATAGTATTATCAAATAAATAGAGATAAAGGAACAATGATTTTTGGTTTAAACTCAAGACCTCGAAAGTACTCGTCATCGTTCATCTCTTGTCCTGTTGCTAAAAATTTTGATGGTGTGGTCTCTCTTTTTCAAGGCAACAATGCCTTATAAGTAGTTGGTCTTGAGTTTATCTTAGACCATACATCATCATTGTTTTACCTTGTATGTAGGGTTACCAGATCTAAAAAGGAGTTTTCCGGCGCATTATCCGGACGAAGAAAATTTCGGACGTTTCTTGGAATCATGCAATATAATTTACAAAGAGATTTTTTACAAAGTCATATTGACAGATACCTACAGCTAGATTTGTGGCAGAACATTTGTTTAAATTATGAATTATTATAAACGCTACTTTAGCGCTACCTACATACATTATCTACCTATGCAAGAGATTCCTGTTATTTTTTTTACATGCTGTTTTCAATTTTTTTTCATTTTTGGAAATTCCAGACGTCTCAGAATCCCCCCCGCATTCCGGACACTGAGCTAGTATTCCGGACGTACGGCAATCCTACTTGTAGGTATTAAACTTGTAAATAATTATTGCTGCAGAATCTGACACAACTAATACTGCGATATACCTATCCGTGTCACTATGTTCGTACACGCTATCTCCGAAACTACCCAACAGATTTCAATGAAATTTTGTGAATGTGTATGGGTGGTTCCAGCCAAGGTTCCAGATTCCAGCTTGAAAGATGGGTTAGGTTTGGACCCGATAGGTGACGCCGTGCGAAGCAGGGGCGAGTCACTAGTTTTTTATTTAAGTCCCAGTTTTTGACCAGTCTTAAGCAAGCGTGGTGATCGATGCTCATGCCTTCCCTGTATGGGAAGAGGCTTTTGCCCAACAGTGGGACAGTAACAGACTGGTAGGTATTATTATTATTGATACTGCGATGATAAAAATCTTTATCAGAATCATGACTTATATGAGTTCGCTACAATAACAATCATACACAATTCATGACTTGTAACTGTTCGGGGTCAACTTGGGTCATAAACTGAACTATTATTCACTTTTGTAGAGGCAATATTAGTATCTACCGATAAACTTAGTTCAATATTTAAATATTACTTATTACACCACAGCTGTGTTATCGAACAATTACAATAATGTTATTCAACTCTGGTACCTATAATTACAGAAATAATTACTTATAAATACTTGCCTGTTGTTGTTCACTCGATAATCCAAAAACGTGTTCGTCAATCGGGTAGTGAGACATGCATCGAGTACCGGTTTTACTCGTGCAATTATATAAAATACTCGTTACACGACCTAAACGGACTGCCATAGTGATACGACCTTCCTTGTACAAAGTTAACTACGTACTGACAAGCAAACAAACCAAACACTTATCGAACGAAGTTGTCCATACAAAATAAACTCTATGTGTTGATTGTAACAACGCAATTCGCTTGACAAACAAGATAACGTGAAGGATTATCGTAATTACTCTTTCGGTGATAACGTTTAGTTTTGATAACAATTAACGTAATAAGAATAAATATTTTGTCATGTTTTTTTGTTTCTAAGAGGCTGCAGAATTTTGTAAAATTAAAAAGTCGTCGAGTCGAGAATTTAAATGTATAAGTCAGGGTCGAGGCCAGTCATATATCTAACATATTGCTCAGACAATTTCGCTCAGAATATATTATGCAAAAGTGTATATTATTATATCACTGTCTAGCTCTAGGTACGTAAGAACCGAAGATATAATTGCTATATAAAATGTAAATGTTTGATTTGCTATATAAAATCTGTAAAACCAAACCCTTCTAATATGAAGGGTGAGGCAGAGCTGTACCTATAGTACCTACAACCAAATTTTGCCACCTATGTTTAAATCCAATAAGGAATTGTCAACAGGGCACAAATCACTAAAACTTTATCTAAGAGTAATTATTTAATTCGTCGCTGGTCGTTGATTAATCTATGTACATAGAAGTCTAATTAGTTGACGGTAATCTTATCATTGACGATAATTTATAAAAAATCACAGTTAGTGAAGTGTATAAAACAATCCAAATTACTCACCAGTTTCCAGGTTCAAAGTACAAAATATTAGCGTAGATTAATCTACGCTAATATTTTGTGCGGCGAAACGGATTAATGTGAAAGGCACAGGAAGGAACCATGACCTGGGGCTAGTACCTACATACAGGGTGTAACAAGACCCTTAACGAAGCCATCAACCAAGCATTATGTAGGTACATCAAATTAACTTAAGTAAGTTTACCAAAAAAAAAATGCAGAGAAATTACTTTTTTTGGGTTGAAATTCACGTTTTACGAAAGGACTCAATGTAACGTACTCAAAACATTGTGATGATAGATGGATTGCATAGTACGAGGGTCGTGGAGGTGTTTAAAGTAAAAATATTACTTTAAAAACATGTATTCAAAAAAACTGTGAAAAAGTCTAAACTTAACCCCCAACATCTCCGTAACTAGAAGGTTTCCAGGTATGGCCTAGAACAAAAAAATGATCGCAATGACGGAGAACCAGTGCCTTTCGGCTTCGTTAAGGGTCTTGTTACACTATTCATGGTACTTTTTATAAAGGTATAGTTGCCGGCGCATAAAGTTACCACAAACTGTCAAATTTTCTATTTCGATTTAGAACTTAACAATCAGCGTTTTATGGTTTAAAATCATTTGGAGAAATTTGACAGTTTGTGCTAACTTGATCTCTGCTAGATTGACTCGTTTTCGTAGGATAATAGGGTAGTAGGCTTTTTGTGAGCTGTCAAAACTCGATTCCCCCTTACGCAGTGTCCTGCTTGAGCGACGAATACGACCCGATGCGACGCGACACCACACGATGCAATGCGACGCGATGCTTCACGCGACAAATGTCCTACATGAATTTGGTCATTACTTCTCGAATCATGGAGAAGTACAGTACAATTTTGCTTGAAAGTTTCTAAAATAATGAAAGAAACGATTCTAAAATTGTTAAGTGTGTTTTGTCCCACAACAATCTATGCTCTCGCACTGTGGCGATCAACGCTTCTGTATCAACCATTTCGTAGTTCGTGGCGTCGCGTCTGGTCGCCCTCAAAACAAGTACGCGTTACGTCGCGTCTCGCCGCAGACTGCCATATAGGCCGCAAGTAGGGTATGCCGTAGAGTTGATCGCGTTCGTCGCGTTCGCAGCGTCGCGTCGCGTCGTATTCGTCGCTCACGCAGGACACCCCGTTAGATATTGTATGGCAATAGCACGCTGTGACTTCACTATTTAGTCAACTGAATGACTCAACTATTTATTGATTTCAAAGCAACTAAAAATCGAATTTTGAAATTAATTGAAAATTAAGCGGGTTTTCAGGTCTAAAATAAAGTATATGTTAGAGAACGACCCACTGACCCCTACCCCTAATGAATTGGGATAAGGGCATGAGAATGATAATGGTTTCAACTACCCACCTCCACGCGGGCGAAGCCGTGGACTATGCTAACTACATTTCAATAGTATTAACAATATTATTAGTACCTATTTAATTCTATAAATAAAACACAAAACTCAATATCACTTTTTATATTTTATTATACATTAACTTTAAAAGCACCTTTATTCACTAATATTACAACAATTTTATATTTAAAACCTCTTATAAATTAACAATACGTCCCTTCACAATTATCATTGTATTAATTACGTAATTCATTACAAAATAATACAAATTAATACGATCTCATAATTATGTTGTATTTCATTGATCATTCAATTATTTTGACGTCACAAAGATAAAGTATAATGAAACTTCAAAATGGATGTACGTACATGTATGAATAATATTATAGTATCTAGTTATTATACATACAGTACAATAATATAACTATATATATTACTAAGAAATCTAGTGATTTTGACCTTTTGACCGCCGTAGTGAACATTTATAACAATTAAAATATTAGTAGTAGTTTTAGTATTTTGTGTGGTATCTAAAACCCAAAAAAAAAAGTTGAATATACTGGTTTTTCAAGAAGGTCAGTTTGGTAGCAAAAAGCTTGCATATTCACTGATATTTTCACGTTTATATACAAACTATATAGATGTAACTGAAGTTCCATTACATTCCCAAGAATAAATAAGTGTCCAATCATCGGATTTATTGTCTCATAATTTAACGTACACAACTAAAGAAGTAAAATACGTGTCTAAATAAATGAAATGTATATTTCTACACAAAAGGAATGTGTATATCACAAATAAATAAAAAAGATACATAATTTAATCACAAAAATATTGCACAGGATATTTATGTCGTTGCACAAGCCAGTGTAAACAATTTAAGTACTAAAAAGAAATAAATAAAATTATATGTCAAAGAATTTTAAAAATAAATCTACCATTTGCCCCATATGATCAACTGAGTATAGTTTTAAATCTCGCTTGTATAAAGATTAAGATAATCTAGCTTATAAAAATTGAAAAAAAGTACTTGATTTCATCAATTTTTTTAAAGAAATAAATAAGCCGTAGTCATTTTTGCTAGTATTGCCAGTAACAAAAGATTGTGACGATATTAGATGAAAATTCTATCTTGGAAAGTCTGTACTATACAGAAAAGACGGTGAAAAAATTCACTTACCATTTAACATTGAAAACAATAAATTCTTGATAAAATTAAAGCTTCGTTTTTTTTTTGCTGATGAAACCTAGTATTACGCATTGAAGCCGATATTTGTGACAGTTGAAAATAATACTTCGATTTAGTATAGCTGATTTTTGACAGTTTAGTTCGTGTCCATCTTGGATTTCAGGGACTGGTAGTATTCGGAGAGGACCTTCCATGCAGTTGGTGCCATGAAGCCTTTCGGTGGCTCTTTGCCGGATTTGGCAAGACCTGAAAGATGCATTTTTTATTAAATATTCCTTAAAAATGGTTGTTGGCCTGGCTTATCAAAGTAACATTTTACAAGGACATGGGGTACGCAAAAACCTCTGTTTTAATAAGCTTAAGTTTAATATCTATCGCTTTCTATTTTGCTTGGCTAATCAGATAGGACTTACTTCAAGGATGCTGTCCCTAAATAAATACCGTTAGGGTCGAAATCAAATGGGTGATCTAACAAAAAGGTGATAAAGCCAATTACCTCTCATCCTAGTTCCGGATATAAAGTCAAAGTCTTCCTTGCGAGTGGGGTCGAAGAATGCCATCTTGCCGACAGACGTGTCGTAGGCAGCCACGCGGAATGGAATGATCTGTTGGAAAGATGATACGTTAACTGTGTTTTGCAGAGTAAGAGTGTAAGGAATCAGAGAGAAGGTATCTGTGTTTGCGCACACACTAGTTCATTATAATATTTCCTGCCTCGTTGGCTAGTCTCTGCTGAGAGTAGCTGCAATGGTCGAACACAGTTAGGTGTTTACCTGAGTCTTCTTCTAAATATATCAAACACTTTTTATTTAATTAACTTAAATTCTTAAATCGGTCACAGAAATCATCATGGAAAAATAAAACACAAAAATTCTTGTTGTTGCAATTTTTGCTTGAATAAACCACATACAATTAGTAAAATTATTATAATAAGAGTAAAAAATTTGATGTCGACAAGGCAAATAGAGACATGAATGGCCGCGACAGTCGCGGACGTTTGAACTGTCGTTGAAAATTGTAGGAGTTTAATATTTTTTTTGAGCGACAAGCAGCAGTTGAAATTGACTTTAAATTATTTTCTTGGGTTGATAATACTGTATTTCATTGATTTAAGTGAAGAAAAATTAGATGCATATTCCCTATTACTTGTTAGTTGGGCATTTGAATAGCTGGCCAAGGTGTACCTTGCATAAGCAGCTTTTCAAATAACGGAACTCATGCTTACACTGCCTAGACACGGGTCTTCTACCTGTGTGAGTCATTGGACCCGCGCCGCGGGCCTAGTGCTGGCTGTTGGATGTCTTCGATTTTTTGGCTCTAAGACATACCAATTTCCTCAAGACGTTTTCCTTCACCGTTTTGAGACCAGTGGTGTTGTATGAAGAATGTATATAAAACAGTGTTGTAATAACAAACCTCCAGCTCGTTAAGTCCGGGCGCCATCTTGAGCACCATGGCGCCGTGTCGCGGGTCGAACAGGTCCCCGCCGCCCGCCGGGTGCGGCAGGCCGGCCGGGTCGCGGCCCACTATGTAGTGGTTGGCGCCGGCGTTCATGCGGCACTTGGCGTGCCATTGTACCTGGCGGGGGAAGGGGGGAATTAGTGTGTTGGTATACTTAAAGTTTGGCTTAGAGCAGAATACCAAAATCCTTACACAGCACATTTTTAACATTGCTAAAAATATGGGTATAATCATCAGCGGATTTCTATAAAATAGTCCTTATTACCATTATCATAAAGTGGAAATAAGATCACGTGAGAGTGCTTGAGTACGTCTGCGAGCAGGTTATTGTTTGTGTTGATGTGTGTACAACTTTCTCTCAATCTGCACGAAAGCATAGACTATTCAAAGCCGTTAGGCAAAAATGTAAAGAATAGAAGATTTTATTGAAATAACAATTCATTTGGGACCCATGCTGGATGTGGTCAATTTCAATTTAAGATAGGATAGGAGTTTTTGACTACGTTTCTATGTCATTTCGAGTACATACCTCAGTAGGTCCAGCATACATCATGGGCGATGGGAAGATAGCCAGAACCGTGGACTGTGGGTCCAGTACACCTTCGTTGAGCACAGCCTTGTGTTGGTTGATCCTCACTTCTAGAGGAACGTCGTCGTCTTTTGTCCAACCACCTGGCACACAGAACACAGATTATTTAGAATTTCATGGAACTAAAGCACATCAAGAGGGATGATGGTTGATTTTCTTTCGTTACTTCTTCTTCCCGACCGACCCGTAAAAAGAAATCTGTCATTTTGTCGACACAATCTGTCATTTTGTCGATTCTTTCGTCAAAGAAACCCGTTTCTACGGTGGTCATGCTACGCGTGTAGGAAGTCGTAAAGGGTGTGTTTTGGGGGAACTGTCTTATGTAATTTTGACGTTCAAAAACTGCTGATTCTTAATTTGAAATGTCAAATGACTTTTGATAAATTGTGACGTACCCCGACCGGTACACATAGTATAAGCATCAGTATCGATATCTAACAAATCTTTTCTTTACAAGCCCGCCAAACTATTCCCAAACCGCAAACCATTGCAACTCCTCAAAGCCAGAATCAACAATGGCGACCACCAGAAAAGCACCGAGTCAATGAAGCTCGACGAAGACCCGGATAAACTTTTTTCTACAGTAGCAATTTACTCTCTTATGCAAGGTCAAATATTTTTGGAATTTGCTAGCAAAACACCGTAGGCGTGATGGGTATCCCATCCAATACGATTAAATGAGCAATATTTGTATATTTGTAATCACGTTCTCGAAAACGGCTCCAACAATTTAGATGAAAGTTGCATTAAAGAGGTTTACGGGGGCGCAAAATCAAACCAGCTAGGTCTCATATCTGGGATAATTCGATTTGTCTATTTTCACCCGATCAGAGCTCGATCGCCCAGTAACTAGATATCCAAACGTGACCCCAAAAAATCTTCCAACTTCTTTTTGTTTATTCATCACGTTTGCGAAGTTTCCCTAGCTAACTTAATTTGACCCTGAATACTTCACCGATACTAAAGAAGACTCTCAAAAGATCCTTCTAGCACACTATCAGTCAAATCAAGTAACATATTTACCAAGAGGATGCAATAGAAGCACTGGTTTCTGGAATCCCCTCTCGGTTAGCTGGCGATGCGTGTCCTGCATCAACAACGCGTGGCCATTGTGAATGGGGTTACGCAGCTGAAACAAATAAAATCTACCATAATAACCTTAATAATTAGTACATGTGTGCATGGGTTTTTTTTTTTTTTACTGATTGGATATCATCAAATGACTTTTCCCGCTCTGGGTGGAGTGGGAGGGAGTGTCAGACTCTTACTGACTAAAACCCATCTATGTTCCTTCTTTGCCCTTTGTGTTCCAGGGCCGCGGTATCTCTTTCGAACAGTCCCGAAGCCCCGGCAGGCATCGGCCCTTGCGGGCCCCTTCCTGGTTGCTGACATCTCTTTGAGGCGCGCGTGGAACACGAACGCGCCGTAGACACGGCCTGTCGTCATAAGACGGACGGACGGTGAGCTAGCCCATTACTCACCGTCCACAGGCCAAAGATCTTGGCTTGGATTTTAATTTCAGGGATTTCTGCTAAGTGACGCCTGATTCCAAAACTTGACATTTTAATAATAAAATCCATTTCCGGCAATCTTTTACTGAATTTTCTAGGTTGAATTAAGCCTCTCTCCATATTTTAATTGTTTTCATTGGTTGACCTTGCTTTTTACACTGTTATTTCCTTAATTTATTTTCACACATACTTTTTAAATTTTTAAATATTCTATACAAAAGATTATAAAAAAACATTTAAAAATATAAAAAATAGTAGCCCACCAGCACTGGGAACAGGGTCCGAGCCGCCGGTGGTCAGGGCTCTTGAGAGAGGAACCTCCTAACAATACGCGCCGTGTCCAGGAGTACGGCTTTCTGAATCAAGCCCTTGATCCAGCTGCCAAGCGCGAGCCTCTTCAGGTGTTGGTCGAGGCTCTTGGCAATTAAGCCATTGGCGGACACGACTATCGGCACAATGACTGCTGTATTCACGTCCCACATGTCGACAACCTCGTGAGCCAGATCTAGATATTTGAATTGTTTATCTTTCTCTGCTTTCACGAGGTTCTCGTCATGCGGGACCGTTATATCAACAATCATTGCGCGACGCTCCAATCGATCTATCACCACAATGTCAGGTTTATTGGCAACAATAGTCCTGTCAGTGATGATAGATCGATCCCAGTATAACGTGATATTACCATTATCGAGAACTGGGTCGGGCGCATACTTATAGTATGGCACTTCTGATTCCACAAGGTTGTACTTCAAAGCAAGTTGCTGGTGGATAATCCTGGCTACGAGGTTGTGTCTATGCAAGTACTCTCCGTTAGCCAGACGAGAACACCCAGAAATAATGTGTCGGATCGATTCTCCCGGACGGTGGCATGCCCGACATATGTCAACCGTGCCATCCTTCACAATGTATTTCCGGTAGTTATTCGTCATCATAACTTCGTCCATTATTGCACAGACAAAACCTTCGGTTTCCCCGAAGAGGTCACCAAAACGCAACCAGGATACGGACGCTAAGAAGTTTACATCAGGCCCATGTAGGGCCCGGTAAAAGCGTCCGTGAAGCTCCTTGCCCTGCCATACCTCCTTGCGATCATTCGTGTCTAATACTCTAGGTTTGCGCCAGTTCTCGTTAGCCAGGGAGAGCGGGGTGAGGCCCTTGTCCACTGAGACCACATCTCGGTGCATCCCCACGTCGGCTTCTAGGAAGTATTCCCTGAGACTGCATACCTCACGGTTGTGTAGGGTCTTAGCATTTAAGAAGCCACGACCCCCGCACTTCCGTGGGATATACAGTCTCATCACCGACGATCGTGGGTGATGCATCCGATTTGCGGTCAGCAGTGCACGGACCCTCCTATCCAGGACATCAAGTTCCGTCTGAGTCCATTTGAGTATGCCGAAAGAATACATCAAAACCGGCATGACCCAACCGTTAAAGGCGCGCACCTTGTTTCCGCCTGACAAAAGACTACTTAGCACCTTATTCAGGCGGCCAAAGAAGCGCTCCCTCAACGATTGTTTCATGTCGGCAGTATTGATACCTAATGCTTCCGACATACCCAAATACTTGTATGTATCTGTTGAGGAGAGGGATCTAAGTTGTATGGAATCCGAGAGTTGCGTTCCCACGGATTCCATAATCTCCCCTCGCTTCACATGCATGACTGCACATTTGTCCACACCAAATTCCATCCTGATGGCGCTACTGAAAGTTTCCGTTACCTTCAGTAGCTTCATCAGTTGCAAATTGTTGGGGGCAAAGAGTTTCAGATCATCCATGTAAAGAAGGTGAGATATGACCTGACCACCTCTCCTCAACCGATAGCCTAGACCTGAACCCTCTAGCAACGTGCTGAGAGGGTTCAGGGCCAGACAAAACCACAATGGACTCAGACTATCGCCCTGGAATATACCGCGCTCGATCCTTATCGGTTCGCTATTCCCCTGGATCTGTCGACATCCTGGATAGCGAAGGACCGTTCTCCAGTGTCCCATACATGACATCAGGAAGGTACGCAGAGTTGCATCAACTTTATACAATTCCAGCACCCTCATGAGCCATGTATGAGGCACAGAATCATAGGCCTTCTTATAATCTATCCAACATGTAGACAGATTCTTTCGGGAGCGGCGAACCTGTTGGCTAATGGCCATATCGATGAGGAGCAGCTCCTTAGTACCACGGGACCCATTCCTACATCCATTCTGAGAGGCAGACATGATAGAATTACTGTCAATATGATGATTGATTTTAGCTCTCAAAATGGATGTAAGAACTTTATAGACCGTTGGTAAACAAGTAATTGGTCTATAATTTTTGGGCTCCGCAGTACTACCTGATTTATGGAGCAGGTGGGTAATTCCTGTCGTCAAGAACTGGGGCAACGACCCTGACTCTAAGGCTGATTGAAACTGAGACGCCAAGCGAACGTGCGATCTCTGAAACCACTTGATCCAGAAGTTGTGCAATCCATCCGGCCCTGGAGATTTCCAGTTCGGCAACGGACGGACTGCACAAGCTACGTCTTGGGGGCTGATGTTGATTGCCCCCATTTGTGGTATTGGATCACATGCTCGTTCAACCTCCCGGGTCCAATCGCCCTCAATGTGACTGACAGGCATCGACCAGATGCTGCGCCAAAACGAACACATGGCGTCATCATCCGGTAGATGCGTGTCAGTCACACCTTGGTCCGGTCGTTCCCAAGCCCTATATACCCACCTTTCATCGCTTTGGAATGTGCGATTCTGAGTATATCGTTCCACTCGCCGCTTGTACCGACGAATACGGCTTGCCCATGCACAGATCTTCTGCTTCAGGAAGTCGATACGCTCTGTGACGCGGGCCAAGTAATCTCGAAAACTAATACCAGTTCCCGAGAATGCCCGCCTCACAAAGCGCATCACTCTAGGACGAGTATTGCCCTCCCTGAAGCAGATTAACTTGCCAATGAGTGCTCTAGCCTCACCGATACGCCGCTCAATCCTGCTCTGCCAAGCTGGAACAGCTAATTTTGGTCGTGTAGCTCTGTCGTTGTTGGGAAATTTGACGTGAGCTACACGACATGCCGCTACAGCTCCGCAGTACAATATTGAGTGGGTATCGGCGAGGTCTTTGCTGCTGTCAAAGCAAGTTGACAGCTGCGAATCTAGAGCACACACTAGCGCCTTGTTTTTCTTGTGCATAGGCAAACGAGGTAGACGTGGTCTAAGTTCAGGCGGTGTGGAACGGTACTCCCGGAACGCACCCTCCAAAGCACTCCTCAATTGTGCGTTGCACTGGGTACTCACAGATATAACTTCGTCATTACCATCTTCACCATCAAGGTCGGATCGCGGTGGAGTACTGGACACATTTTGCAGCTGCACCGCGATCATTGGCGGAGCAGGCGTAACTAGGTTACTCCGTGAATCGAAGCGTAGTCGATCAAGTACAGTGTCATCCAACATATGATTACGCTGGATGACCCGCACCTGATCCGACAGTCGTTGCGCCGACACGCTGACACCTGGCTCAAGCACCTGAAACAGAGAGAGCATCCGACCACGGTACGCAGTCAAGTTGCTTCCCCCCTCAGTAGCCCCATAATATGCGCGCATGACATTCTCATTAATGGACTGAGTCCATCGCATGCGCGACACATTTCCACCGGCAGCGGGGACCCTGTTCGGGGCCTGTTGGCCTCGAGGTCCCAAGCCCGCTGGTGGCCGTCCTCTTCCTCGTCGTCGTGGTGGTGGCGGAGTCGACGGCGGGGAGAAAAACTCGTCGCTCGAGCTCGACGCAACTGCAGCGACCGGAGACACAGCACTCACGATTGAAGCGCGTCCCGGCAGCTGCGAGGCGGAGCTGAGCGACGAGTCCGGAGATGGTGGATGTGCCTGTAGTCTTGCCCGGCTTCTAGTCAGCATTCGTATAAATTTGACGTTTGATAATTTTTCGATTTTTTCTGCATTTTTAGATAGGTACTTGTTCCAAATTATTATATTCCATTTTAGTTTTTGTTGTTCTGTATTCTGGTTGTGTAAAACATATTTATTTAAATTAAATTACTGGAAAAATATAAATAAAATTATTGAGTTGCAGAAAAAATGTTGCGTCACATTGACAGCCGGGCCACACTGTTATTATTATTAATCATATCATGTTTGTATGGTCTGTTATGCAAATAGCCTGCTCGCTAAGAAACAAGAGCATTGATTTGTATAATCAGCTGAACAAATAAGGAAATCAATACATATGTATATAAAAACATTCTGTACGAACTATTCACAATCAATATTATAAAGAGATCAAGTTTGTATGTAGGAGATAATCTCCGAAAAAACTCATACAATTTCAAAAATTCTGATGCAAAACTACACTATTATAGAATGTTATAGGATATAGTTATTTTTGTTAAAACAAGCTCTCGCGGGTGAAGTCGCGGTGAGATACTAGTGACTCAGCCCCTTCAGAATGAACCTTATGACAAGGAGAATAAAGGTCAGTGTACTGCAAAATCACAGGCAAAATAATAATGAAAGGATTGTTTTTCTGATAGTTCGTGAGGAGCTCGTGGCTAAATAATAACAGCCGCTCGGGTCGATCTTTAGGTTAAGCCGTGTTTGCCTAGGTTAGTCTGTGGATGGGTGACCAACCATTACACACCGAGTTCCCCCGTGCCTCGGAAAGCACGTTAAGCCGTTGGTCGCAGCTGTCATTTGTACATCTCTGACAGTCGTTACAGGTAGTCAGTGACCCAAAAAGTCTGACAACCAGTCTTATTAAGGCTATCGTATTGTATTGTATTGTATAACGGACTGGTTTCCGCAACTCCACGTCAAAGCACGTATTTTGCGTGCGGGTAAGGGTATCGTATTACCCAGTACTTACTGGGTTGTGGAAGTCAAATAGATAGGCAGTCGCTCCAAGTAAAATACTGGTATTCAGCTGCATCCTGTTAGACTGGGAACCGACCCCAACATAGTTGGGAAAAGGCTAGGCAGATGATGATGTTTTTCTGATAGTGAAAAATACTAACTTGGAAAGCGAACACGGCATCAGCTTCAAGCTCCTTGAACTTCTGTCTGAGCTCGTTGGGCGTCAGCCTGTACGAGTCCAAGCCGTCGTTCCAGCGAATACGTTCGAACACTTCCAGATTACCGCCCACCAACCAATCACCGGCCTCTTTGATAATCTGAGGAGAAAACAGAAAACAATAGATTAAAAAAACAAGGTTTGATAAATGAAAAGAAGTTGTTTATCTATCAAAATTGAACGCGTATGTTGTAATGTTTTTAATTCATTTTCCCACATAGAAAATTTGCATCGGTAATTAAAACAAAAAAAGCTGTTTCCTACAAAAGTGCAATACCTACACGGTCAAAACGTACGGAACAGCAGTTTTTTTTTAAATAACACTTTTAAAGCTTTTAATTAACTCCATGGCCCGTTTTATATACAAAGCATCCATCGTACTAAGTTTTGGGTGCGTTACATTGACTTTTACCGTAAAACGTGATTTTTCACCTCAAAAAAAAAGTCCTTTCCCAGAAATAATTTTTACGTAGAATTACTTAGTTTGATGTACTGAATGCTTGACGGCTTCGTGAAGGGTCTGTTTACACCTTGTAAGTAAGAGCGATAGCATTGCCACCCAATATAAAACCTTATTAACGTACCTTGATATAGGGATGTTCAGCATGATAGATTCCGAATTGCCTTGAACATCTCTCTTCCTTCCTATGCGGGTAGAACTCAGGCGACCTCAGCACGGCCACCGCTTTGCCATTGTATGTAAGAGCAATGGCGTTAGCTCCTGTCAAACGGTCCTTGACCTCCGTCGCCACTGGTAGGACGACGGGCACTGATTGGTTGACCACTGAGCCGTCGGCTAGGGTTAGGCAGTTGGAGTGGAGTGCCTGGAAAGAATAAGGTTCAGTTTAGCTTGTTTTTTTTTTTTGGTGGCGAGATTCCTAAGGGTCCTAAAGGTGCATGAAAAATCCACCATACATCACACCATCGGTACTTTATAAACAGAAACAGTTGTTCCATATATTTTGACCGTATAAGTGTACTTTTGTAGGAAACAGCTGTTTTTTATTTTTATTACCGATGAGTACTGAATACTTGGTAACCGTTTGTGCGTCGATGTTCCCCCTTCCACCGTATATTAGAGAAGTTCTACTTTTGAATTCAGAATCTTAGATAATTCCGACCAAGTTGTAATACTATTGCAGTTGAAATTTATTTAGGACTTATTACAAACGTTCAATCAAAAATCAACTTAAACAACGTAATGCTAAAGCTGATAGTTAAATAATTCTGCATCAACCACTAAGCTTTTTTTCTTTTTTTTTCGGATGGGGAATCATCAAATGACCCCTCCCGCTCTGGGCGGAGTGGAAGGGAGAGTCAGACTCGTACTGACTAAAACCCATCCATGTTCCTTCTTTGCCCTTTGAACAGTCCCGCAGCCCATTATGCTTATACTCACTTGTAGATATTCATGTTCCCTCATGAATCCTTTGAGAGGGAACGCCCAACCTTCTGACAGAACCTGAAACAAACATCGTCATGGTTACTAAATAAGCAGGTATTTTTTAAAGTTATAGTACAATTTATTGCAATCATTTATGTATCTTATCTGATATTATACTGCCAATATTTTTATCTTTTCGTCAAGGTAGTATAGTACAAGGTTTATTATAGATTATATAACTTAAAATTATCATTATTGACGTGTAAATGTCACCTTTTATTTGGGCATTGAGTATTGCCTACTAAACGAAATAAAAAGGTGTGTGTTATCAAAATCAGCTGTAATATTTCATGATAGCTGTTATGGTTAACTCATAAACAAAGTGAATAACAATCTACCATAAGATTGAACAACAGATTAAATTGGACTCGTTTCTTAATAATAAAATTACGAGGTATGGAAGGTGAAAGGGGAGGCCATTGCCCAGCAGTGGGAACAAACGTAGCAAAAAAAAAATACTGTAATTTATTTACGATTGGCACCCTATTCCTGCAATATATTTTTTACAACTAGCTCAAGAGCCAGGAAAAATCCATCATGAACATTCAGGAAAAATCCCTTCCAGACTATGGAACCCAATAAAATGATCTGTGTAAAAAGACCATTAACGAAGCCGAAACATACTTTCTTCCTCCGTCATAGCGATAATTTTTTGTTCTGGACCATACCTTGAATTTGGTCTCATTCAATATCTTGGATATTGAATGTCAAACATCCAACTTTACGCAAGTTAAAAATACCTTTTTTTAATGTTATAATTTTACTTTAAATAGGTACCTCCTCATCAGCACGTGTGCATCAGCAATGTTTTAAGAGCATTACGTCAAAAAAAGTCGTTTCCCAGCAATATTTTTTGCGCAGAGTTAGTTTGATGTACGCTTGGTTGGCGGCTTCGTGAAGGGTCCGTTTACACCTAGTATATTATGTACCACTCCAGGGCAAAGGCCACCCCCTACTCCTCCCACCATAGATAAAACATAAAATACTCCTTACCTGTACCCACTGCAGATCCAACGTATTGATTTCAATCTGGGGCAGTCTTGCAGCCTCCTCAATAGCGCTGGTCAGTCTGTTGCCATAAATGAACAGTTCCTCAACACCCTTGCGGCTGTTCTCAAAACTGGGGATGATGCCCTGTGAATAGATAATTAGGGAAGTTTTTATTGCTGATCAATCTTAAACTCAAAGCATTTATTTCAATTAGACCATAACAGGCACTTTTAAATGTCAGAAAAAAAAAGAAGGCGAAGCTACAGTCCCAGACACAAGGCATAATAACTTGTGAAAGTACTGTAGTTGCCCATTCCAAAGCGTAGATCTATGGAGAGGAATGGGCAAGAAACTCCATGGACACTCTTTTCATCCATCTTCTTCTTAGCGTGTCGATGGCAAATTTTTATTAAATATATTTGGCCCAAAATTCAGCTTTGCGAACTCCGCTCGCTGATGTCATAAGATCGTTAAGTGCGCAGGTGTTAGGGCATGCAGCGCAAGATGGAAGGTGGGCTATTGTCTGTGGAGACATGCCGCACACACATTTAAGATCTGAGCCGTCCATGAACCCCCATCTGAAGAGATTGTCTTTGCTACGGCCGACTTGGGTTCGAAGTCTATTCAGAAATTTTTAAAAAGATGGATGGATTGTGTGATGATGGAGTTACTCTATGCAATGTGAATACTCTTTTTCCATTCTTCCTTCTCATTTTTCCTTGTCATCCTTTCTTTTACCATTTCCCCCTGAGAACAACTTACTTCCAAGTAAATGAGGAGTAGCACCGACCCCCCGAAAAATGGGATTTGAGCAGGAAAATGAAGATGATCGTTGATTTCTGTCGTATTTATGTTTAGTTTAAAAATCAAGCAAGTAACAACGTTCGTTATTGAACTAACGAAGAAAAAAATAACGAAGTCTCACTCAATAATAGTAGTGTACTAACAATATTCTGATTTAAAAGAGTGTCCATGGAGTTTCTTGCCCGTTCTTTTCCTTAGATATCTATGCTTTGTAATGGGCAACTACAGTACCTACTTTCACAGTTTTTATGCCTTGTGACTGGGACTGTAGCTACTTTTCATTGTTGTCTTTGTTTCGTTCAAAAGTGCCTGTAACTGGCCTACCTGAAATAATTGCTTTGATTTTGTACATAACTGTAGAAACTTCCCTGTATAATAATTTAGGTTTGAATGTAAATGTTGAGAAGTTAAACATGCACAAACCGCTCTAATAGTAACCAAAACTATGATATTAAATATAATTGTTTATCTCTCGGGCTATAAATTGTATAGTTCGAGAGTTTTCCTACTTCAATAAGAATATGCATGACGTGTTTACAGCTTCCTATAAAAAATCTATTTTAATTTAGACCTACGTTTTCATTTCCTATTAAAACCATTTAATTTTATTGTGTTTACAATAAAACTAACTGCACTTCCACGAACAAATTATTGTAAATAAAACTGCAATTAATTTTAAAAGCGTTGCAGGAAGTAATAACTGTAATTAGGTTGTATTTAACCACTTTATTAATAATGCCTAGTCATGTATATTGAATACTGGCCTTGAGAAGGGAATGGCTATAGTAAAAACAAAAAAAACAAAAAAAAATTAAAAACCTTTTTGGTTTATTGCGAATTAAGTTTTCATTTTCCTTATTTTACATAGGTACACACAAATATAATAAACGCAAGAACTGCTGTGTGGTCTCTTGGACCATGAAACTGAACAACTTGTGTTCTAAGAGGTTTTGAAATTCGCAAAAAAAAAAATGACTTTCTATAGGAACTGACTCGATCACCTGATCGCCATTAAAACTAAGAAAAAAAGTTATGAATGTCCGAAAGTCACAGAACAAAAGTTGTTCAATTTCATGGTCTGAGATACCACACGAGATGTCTTGTGTTTATTATGTTACACCCTGTTTAAACTCATGCCTTTTTCAAAAAGAGGTAGGCAGAAACTACAAAAAGCCTATCGTGCACGTTCATACTTATTCTGTTTAGTTACTAATTGATTTATACCCAAGGTCTGGAGAAAGGTAGGAAATAATTCAAGGCTAAGTATTTTTAATAATTTTAAATTGAATAACGTGAATATAGAACACTAAAATAAAACAACAATAGCATGTTGAACGTGCGAATTACTTGCTTTTTTATAAAAAATAATTTCTAGAATTAATTAAAGTGCAGTTGATTTTCCGGCACTGTTAAAGAAGAACAAAGAAATGACGTCTTTTAAGGCTTTTAAATGGAACTATTTTCCTGGTCTTTAATACACAGAATATTACAGATTTGCAAGGTTTTAAATGTCAATTATGTAACTGGCAGTCTGGGTATTTGTGCCTGCTTTGTTCTTTTTTTAATAACAGCTGCATTTGTTTCCTGTATTGTCAAGGTATGGGAAGTGCCTTTCAACTGCACGGAGGAAACTCGGTATGTAATAGGTTGTCACCCGTCCACTGATCAACCTAGGCAAACGCGGCTTAACCCGAAGTTCAACCCGAGCGGCCGTTATTATTTAGCCAAGAGCCCCTCAATCCTAATTTGACTCCATATTTGACAAATAAGAAGAAAATCTTTGATATAATGGTGGTTCCATCAAAATAACAAAGGAAATAAGATATTACCTGTGACTCGAGTAGCCGTACAACATGCATGGTAGACTCCTCAATGGAGTCTTCCACAGTCTGTACGATGAGCTCCGGCGCTTCGGGACGTTCATATGCTTGTGTGATGCCTGTGAAACCCTGAGGCAGAAAAGAGACTTCTTTTAAAACATCTGTAACGGCACAAAAAAAGGAATATAGTACATTAGGGCAGTAGCCCACCAGACATACCACCCATCTGGTCGGAGATCTTCCCTTTCGTTTGGATGAAGAACTTTACACCCTGTTCTTAATAACCCTAAACATCCACATTGTTAGAAAATTATAGTATTATAGCTTGTAATCGTGGAGTTAGAACGCTTACAACATGTTTAACAACCTCCTGCAGGTTGTGAAACATCGTTGTCGGGTTAGGTTAGTAGTTCGGTTTTCTTGGCAGGTAATTTGAATAATTCCAGTTGCCCTCTTTTTTTTCCGGATGGGAAATCATCTAATGACCCCTCCCGCTCTGGGCAGAGTGGAAGGGAGTATCAGACTTGTACTGGCTAAAACCCATCCATGTTCCTTCTTTGCCCTTTATGTACCAGGGCCGCGGTATCTCTTTCGAACAGTCCCGCAGTCCCGGCAGGCATCGGCCCTTGCGGACCCCTCCCTGGTTGCTGACATCTCTTTGAGGCGCACCCTCCTCACCTATGGAGTTTCTCGAGCAACAAACTAGAATAAGCTGTTAAATACATGAAAAGTCTGAGTTTAATCCTGCAATCCTGGGCACTGCCAACGTGGTCTTTCGAGGTTTACTTTTATTTTTGTAGAGTATTTTTTTAATGTTTCTAAGGAGGGTTAGTCCTATAGGCATATAATATATAATACCAGCCTGTTACTGACCCACTGCTGGGCAAAGGCCTCTTCTCATACAGAGAAGGCACGAGCATTGATCACCACGCTTGCTCAAGACGGGTTGGCGATTTCAGACTTATATTAATTTATAAGTCTAGATTTCCTCACGATGTTTTCCTTCACCGATGTCTGTGATGTCCAAGATAAACTTAGAAAAGTACATATGAATTGAAAAAGTCACATTGGTACTTGCCCGGATTTGAACCCACAACCTCATGCATGAGAGGCGAGGCCTTAACCTCTGGGCCATCACAACATTTTTTTTTTAATATATATTTTCTATACACATAAAAAAGGTACAGGGTAATATAGTTTTAATTATAAGGAGAACTACAATAAAAACTGCATCTCAAACTGCAAAGTAATAAGTTATGTCAAATATTATAATTTATGACACACGTTCCGTCATAATATTTATATTGGTCCTTTACTTGATTACATAGGTATACCAACTGAATACATAAACTCCTTATAAATAAGGTAAAGCGTGTATTTGTTTTCATGATAAGTAACTTAGTGATAAATGAGAAAGTAAATGAGCATTTGTTTTAAGGAAAATAATGTCCTTTATTTTGAATTACGCATTATTTTAATGCATATTTCTAAATTAGACTTATTCCAAAATGTGGAATGAGATTTATGTTTATGTAGTTTTGTTTATGTAGTTTTGGATATAGAGTGTTTATAAAGGGTGTAAAAAGACCCTTAACGAAGCCGAAAGGCACTTGTTCTCCTCGTCATTGTGATCATTTTTTTGTTCTGGACCATACCTGGGAACCTTCTAGTTACGGAGATATTGGGGATCAAAGTTCCAATTTTTTCACAAGTTTTTTTTTAAATACTACTTTTTAAGGTTCTAACTTTACTCCAATTACCTCCATGGTCCGTTTACTATTCAAAGCATCCATCAGCAATAAGTTTTGAGCCCATTATATTGAGTTTTACCGTAAAATGTGATTTTTGACCCCAAAAAAAAATTTCGTTTCCCAGCAAAATTTTTTGCGTAAAGTTACTTAGTTTGATGTACAGAATGCTTGGTTGACGGCTTGGTGAAGGGTCTGTTTACACCCCGTATTACTATGTAGCCGGCCGATTCCGGCCTTTGTAGGAGGTTCGGTGAAGTGAATTGTTTACTATGTTTCGTAGATAATTGTGAAATAATGGTTGTAGTCAATGAAATGGTTCCTTGTCCGTGTTTACTTCTTTTTGGGACTGACTGTACCGACATTATACTCTGCCTAATCTATCGGAGATTAAAAGATTACAGGCTTTTAAAGAAAGGCGTTAGTTTATATAATAGGTGTAAAAATACCCTTAAAGAAGCCGAGGTACTTGTTCTCCCCGTCATTGCGATATTTTTTTGTTCTGGACCATACCTGGGAACCTTCTAGTTTCGGAGATATTGAAAGTCAAACTTACAGCTTTTCCAAAAATTAAATAAAAAAACAATTTTAAATGTTATAACTTTACATTAAATACCTCCACGACCACTGTCTTATTCAATGCATCCATCAGCACTATGTTTTAAGTGCGTTACATAGAGTCCTACAGTCAGCCACAAAAAGATGTAAACACGGACAAGAAACCATTACATTGTCTACAACCATTGTTCCATAATTTTGTATACAATGAAAGGCTACAATGGATCCATCAGCACAATGTTTTGATTGCATTATATAATTGAGGTTTACAGAAAAACGTGATTTTTCACCCAAAAAGTCGTTACCTAGCAATTATTTTTTGCGTATAGTTAATTGTTTAGTATGTAAACTGATAATTTTATACGAATAAGGAGCTGAATTCACCCCATCAGTCTGTGGAGGGCTGTCCCTTACACCCTGTATATAAACTAACGCCTTGTTCCCATGGGGGTAGGCATCAGATTATAAAAGTTTTAAATCTTTAAGGTAAATTTTCGGAACACATGTATTAGTGTCACTAATCTGTAATAAAGGGTGTAAAAAGACCCTTAACGAAGCCGAAAGGTACTTGTTCTCCCCGTCATTGCGATCATTTTTTTGTTCTAGACCATACCTGGGAACCTTCTAGTTTCGGAGATATTGGGGGTCAAAGTTCCAACTTTTTCACAAGTTTTTTTTTAAATACTTGTTTCTAATGTAAGATTTTTACTTTAAACACCTTCACGACCCTCTTACTATTCAATCCATCCATCAGCACAATGTTTTGAGTACGTTACATTGAGTTTTACCGTAAAACGTGATTTTTCACCCTAAAAAAAAAAGTCGTTTCCCAGCAATAATTTTTGTGTAAAGTTACTTAGTTTGATGTACAGAATGCCTGGTTGACGGCTTGGTGAAGGGTCTGTTTACACCCCGTATATGTAGAACGACGTCACACAGCTAACAGCTGATATGTCACAGGCGCGTGCGCGCGAATTTCACACAGCTGTTGTGTTATTGGGATAAAAGTGAACGAGTGTGTATAACAAAAAGTGTTTCTTTGGAATGTTTTTTGTTATCATGAGTGTAATAATGTGTTTAAGTATCTGTCACTAATTACCAGTCACCCTATTTAATGGCTTGAATGGCACAAAAGATCAATTAAGTCACTAAGCCGGTGCCTGGTTACATGCTTCAAAATACAAAGAAGTTACGAGAAATTAAACTACCCTTTTTTCCCCTCTTTTTTATACTCGACACAGGCTTGCTTTTGGCCGCAACTCGCTTGATGTGAAGCAATGATGCGGCCTAGGGTGAACCACGCTAGTATTTAAATAGAAATTGGAAGACATCACAAACCTTAATTTGTCCATCTCTAGCTTTCTTATAGAGCCCCTTGGTGTCTCTCTGCTCGCAAACTTCTAGAGGAGTGTCGACGAACACCTCGAAGAAAGGCAGGTCGGAGTCCTGGTGGATGCGACGAGCTACTTCACGGTCCTGGTGACAAAAATGTGGGTTTAAGACCTTCTTCAAAATTTATACATGGTGTAACAGAATAAGTGTTTTGCGCTCTCTTATGTGGTAATTCAGACCATCAAACTGAACAACGCTCCCAAGGCACAAAGGCCTAAAAAAGGTTATTTCTCTGATACAACCTGTACACAAGATGCCCTGAAAAGAGACATTGATGAAAGCAACTAACAGTGTGTTATTATTTGGGAGCAAATACCTACCACAGTTTTTACATCGCTTTTGTCACACTTTGTTTTTATTTTACACGAATCTCTAAAGGGATAATTGCAAAACTAAGCAAAGTAAATTAAAACTAATCTTGTATATAAAGCTACTTGAAGCTATTTGCAGAGACTGTTTTTGTATATATATAAGAATAAATACAAAAACTCACGCCTTTGTATTGCATATAAGTAGAAATAAACACTTCTTTGTTACTCTGCACAAAAAAACTTCCGGTATTTGTAATGTAACCTAACTTACAGTTTTTATAAAGATAGGTCATATTGTAATTTAACATTAACAACATTACAGTTAAGCGTAATTTCTTTATAAGTATAACAATAACCGTGTCAGATACTGATAAGTTTACTAATGAAAAAGCCAAATAATGCAAGTCATTAACATCAATTTCTTATCTATTGTCTAAACTTTGCCCTACACACATGGAACTTCTTCGGAGTCATGAATGAGATAACAGACTAATCTTATTATGTAGACTTAAAAACAAGTTCATAGTAAAATAACTTTTTTTTTAAACAGCTTTTAAATATAGGTGTGACGTCAATTTCTTTTCATATTTTTCTCAGCAAACCCTTTTAATTGATATATCTATTGATCATAGAGGTGCATAAAAAATAACTAGGCCGCCATCACGTCACTTAGCTAACCATGCATTATCATCCAAACTAAACGTGTAAGCAAAATTTCAGCTCAATCGGTTGGGGATAACTGTTTTAAAATTAAGTTACAAGATTTGAACTAAACAAACATACAAAAGCTTGTAATTAGAATAACTAAGTGCTCTGGAATGCTTTGTAGAGAGAATGCTACTGGGCCGACCGTGTGTCTCGATGCGTAAGCGCAATCAACCTTTAATGTTTCCACTGCTGGGACACAAATCTCCTCATTGTGAGTGGGAGTGGTCCAAAATCCACGAGGACCTAGTGTGGGTTTACTCACGATGTTTGCCGTCCGTGACACGAAGGCTGATGTAAGACTGTTTATTTAACACAAAAATCTACAAATAATGTCAATGTACTTTAATCGAAACGGGAACGATCGCAGTGTTTCACGTAACAGTGACATCTGACCCTATTAGTCATTACAATCAAAGAATGTGATACAATATCTCCAGTTTTTTCTTTATATTGTTTCCGCTTTACTTCAAAGAGAATGGGCACATATTCACTGTAAAGTCTATCCAGCCCTTTATTTTCAATTTTTCGCTCAAACAAATATCAACTTTATTCAAATCCATTTATTGTTGGTCACATGTGAATTATTAGTTCAACAATTTTTAATGCTGGTTCCATGTTTATATAACATTCAAATCATTATTCGTCCTAAGTTAACGACCATCATTCGGCATGCATTAATATAGTTGTTCAATCACAAGGTCAGATTAAAAAAAGTAATAGGTACATTGATTTCATACTCATTAAATTAAAAATTGATTTCATTCAAATTAAATTAAAAATTTATTTCATTCAAATTAAATTAAAAATTGATATCATTCAAATTAAATTAAAAATTGATTTCATTCAAATTAAATTAAAAATTGATTTCATTCAATTTAAATTACTCATTGACATACTACTGATTACTTATTTTTTATCACTAATTTCTTACTTGATACTTCTTTTTTAACAAAATGACTAGTGGCGTTGATTAAGTCATAAAATGTTATACCTGTATCATCGACACAAAAACAGCTGCTTTTCTACCTGATACCGAAGAAAATATTTAACAAAAATATGCAAATTACTTTTTTCTACGTCAAAAAAGACAGGTACCTACCTAATTTGAAAAAGTAATTGAAATTTTTTGAAACATTTGTTTTATCTGACGTTAATTTAAACAATAAGTGCAGTTGCGTCATCAAAATACTTCCCACATTTATCACCAGAAAACATTAAAAATAATGGTCATTATAATAAATTAGAGAGTGCGATACAATCAGTTTTTTTATCAAAATGTAATCTGCCAAAGTACCATTGATGTTTTAATTAAAATGTGTATAGTTGATTTTCACAGCAAACACGGAAAAATTTAATGGGTTTTTTTTCTGTTACATGTTATATATCTAATTATAATCAGTATTATAATAAATAAGAAGAAGAACCAAGAATAACTAGTTTTCCAGTCTTTTTGAACCGAATTCCTAACAGTCGGTATTTTCTGATAAATAATCTAGGAGTTTTACCCTAACATCTACTTTTCTCACTGACATACAACGGCTAGTCTAACCCGCTGCATCTTGTACCGTAAAATTTTGGAAAAAGTTCCACATAAAATATGCCGAAAGTGAAAATTAATGCCCATAAAAGGAGTTAAATACGATAAAAGTTCTTCTCTCTTCCCCATGGAATTTCTTATTGAGTGCACGGATTGAATTTATTATATTTTTATGTTATTTTTTATTCTAATTTTAATAAATTCTATGTAGTTTTACTTGATTGTTATGTTCAACCAATAACTTGGATGTGTGGTCTAAACTGTTAGTATAACTTGGTTATAAATAAATACATTTAAAATTGGAGGTCTATCATAACATGTGAAATGAAGATCCTGATTTTTTAGATAACCTAGAGGTCAATTTGACACCAATACTGTGCCCAAAACAGAGGATATTGTCACTGATAAAAATTGTGAAATCATTACACGCAATTAGCAAACAAAACATAAACATACGAGGTGTTGTTATAAATATTTTTAACCCGGTCTCGGCAGAACCAAGCCCGCCGAAATGTCAATGAACTAAAGATAAAACCAACATTTTATGATTCTGATGCACAACAAAAATAATGAAATAAAGAGAACCTTTTGAAGCGTTTCCTTGACGCAATATGCAAAAAAAGGTCAAACATGCAATGACTGATCGGCGAGTCAATCGTTATCTTGTCTATGGAATAATCCCCACTGGTTTTGGCAGAATAAGTCATCATTTTCAACCACAGCCAAACTTCCCAACTATAGCATGGTGTTCTTATGCTTAACTTTAGACAATATGCTTCAGTGGGGCCCACATAAAGGGTGTAAATAGAACCTTAACGAAGCCGAAAGGCACTTGTTCTCCCTGTCATTGCGATCCATTTTTTTGTTCTAGACTATACCTAGGAACCTTCTAGTTACGGAAATATTGGGGTTCAAAGTTCCAAATTTTTCACAAGTTTTTTTTTTTAAATACATGTTTTTAAAGTAAGATGTTTACTTTAAATACCTCCACAACCCTCATACTATGCAAACCATCCATCAGCACAATGTTCTGAGTGCGTTATATTGAGTCCTACCGTAAAACGTAATTTTTCAACCCAAAAAAAAAGTCGTATCCCAGTATTTTTTTTTGCGTTGAGTTGAGTTACTTGGTTTGATGTACAAAATGCTTGGTTGACGGCTTCGTGAAGGGACCGTTTACACCCTGTAGATAAATTGTCGAAGAAGCTCAACTCCGCAGTATGCGCAGATAGAAAAAATCGTAATTTGACTGATGTAGAGACAGCCTGATTTGTGTACTCTAGCTATTTTCATAGTGCAATGTCGTATGGCATTTTGTTGTCATTGTTTTGCAGAAAAGGGCGGTGCGATCAATTGTGTATTGAAAAACGTCGTTTGATTCACGTGGGCATTTGTGAATTCCGCCACGGCTGCCATAACAGTTTCCCAAAAAAAATGATAACGTTTTCAAAGTGTACTATACCTCAGCGAAGGGCGAGACGAAACTGCACAGGCAAACGACACCACTATCAGCAAAGAGTTTGGCGACCTCTGACACTCTTCTTATGTTTTCCTCACGATCCTCTTTGCTGAAGCCCAAGTTTTTGTTCAGGCCGGTCCTTATGTTGTCTCCGTCTAGGCCGTATGCTGGGATTCCTGAGAAAAAAAAAAATAGTTGAAAACTCTGTGCTACACCAATGTGAATGGACAATGATATTCCCGAGACTAAAAAGTATAGGTGAATAGTCTATGCTATGCCAAGGACAACTTCGTGTCACCATCTGCCTAGCCTTTGCCCAACTATATTGGGGTCGGCTTCCAGTCTTAACCGGATGCAGCTGCCTGCCTATCTGACCTTGACCCAGTTACCGAGGTATCGTAGTACTGGGTAATACGATAACCCTAGGTAAGACTAGTTGTCAGACTTTTTGGGCCACTGACTACCTAACGACTGACAAAGATCTACTAATGACACCCGGGACCAACGGCTTAAAGTGCTTTCCGAGGCACAGAGGAAACTCGGTATGTAATGGGTGGTCACCCATCCACAGACCAACCTAGGCAAGCACAGCTTAACCTAAAGATCGACCCGAGCAGCTGTTACTATTTAGCCACGAGCGAAGCCAAGGACAACTTCGTGTGTTCCATCCAAATTCGAAGTTGTTGTGAAAAGTGGTTTTAGTCAAATTTTCGTTACAGGCTTCCAGGTTGAAGCTACACAACTTGTGTTTACTATTATAACATTATCAGTAAATGCCTTGAATTGATGTTATTTACATTAACAGTAAACAATTAACTACAAAGATTCTGAGATATCGAGAGATCTGTTTTCCAGATTTAACTAGCCTTAACCCAGAAAATATTCAACATTATTGTAAATGTCATTGCATTATTAATATAAATGTTGTTTTTGATCAATTATGTATTCTCCTGTTAAATGCAATTAACATAACATCACGCCTTGTAATCCCCAAAGGGTTAGTTAGAGGTGTACCTAAAAGTAGAACCACAGTTCCCCAGTTATGATTAAACCCCATGTAATAGGGGGCGAGCCTATTGCCATCAACCGGGCACAAGTCTAGACTCTCTTGGGGCCACTAGACTAACGAGCAATGGTAGTTGCAATTAACATTAACACTTAAATGATGAATTCGCATCATAAACGTTGAGGACATATAATATTTATTAATAACATAATTGTACCTAATTACTATTAAAACATTCAAAGTCACGACCCAAAGTTTACCTGAGAACCAGATTCCTTTGAGTAGGAATTGTACACTTATTATGTGCAAGGACAAAATAGAGTGAGTCAGTGACTTTGATCATTTATGGTCATCCAGATAACATTCAGAAGGTTCGGTATAATGAAAAGCTGTAGTTTATGATACTGAGCCGTATGAATGCAAATAAAAAAATCAAACTTGCGAAAAAAAAAACTAAGTTTCCGACAACATGTTCTGCTAAAATAATCGTTTTAAGTACTATAACTTAGGATGCAAGAGCGAGCGAAGCGAGCGCGGGTCTTGGGGCACCCCGACTCCGGGTTACTTTAAACCCTGCAGACAAAAATAGGAGCCCCGCGTAGCGGGGCAACGTCGACTACGCCTTATTACATTTTGAGATTAATCTTGTTAAAACGCTATTTAAGCTAGTGCAAAAATATTACGTCCGCAAATGCTGTATTGATTTTCGGAATTTTATTCAGTCGTTTTTTTATGAATGCTTATTTTTTTGCACATTATATCTCAATAGCTAAATATCACATCTTATTCAAACCAATTTTCGTTAAAAGTTCTTTTTACGTCCTGCAAACCCACATTTTTCCAAAATTTTCTTGCTCTAATTTTAAAAATTAGAGGACACAACGGAACCCTTAAAAGATGGACATTTCAGGGTTCGCTCAATGAAAAGAACAGCCCATAACAGAGAACAACGATTGTAGGTTTTGTCAAAGTAAAAGATGTTTACTACGATGAGTACAATGACACCTTAAGAAGTTTAAGACTAAACAAACAATCTATATGCATGTTAAGGCGTATGCACTTACAAAAACACGTAATGCTATAGTATCCAATTACAGTTTTAAATTACCTAATGTGGGTCAGCATTTTACACACTATGGTCAATTAATGAACAACTAACTATGTCCGTGTGTTCTAATAATAGTATTTTGTGAGTTCATTCATATTTTTTAGTATGTAAACGATTCTATTTTTTTTTAATACGTACTCTCCACTTATTTTCGAAGTTGAATTGTGGTTTTCTAATTGTTTATTAAACGTTATGTGTATATGTGAGTGTTATTAATGGTCAGGATGGGTTCGATTCTTGGGTCGGGCAAGAGTGATTTTGATTTTTTCATCAGGAATTTCGCACCCACGGAGTCTGGATTTGTGCACGGTTGATGGCAAGAGGCTCGCCCCCTTATACGACTTGTGCCCGGTTGATGGCAATAGGCTCGCCTCCTATTACATGGGACTTAAACATAACCGGCGAAATGTGGGTGTACTATTAAGATACACCTCTATCTAAACCTTCGGGGATTACAGGCGTGACGTTATGTTGACTTAGCGAATTGGTTATTACCTAATCAATAGACAGACATATATAAATGCGAAAATAACTCTCTCCGTATGTCTGGCTGTTGCCTTTTCACACCAAAAAGTTTCTAGAAGATGTTCTATTCCTAGTCGAGGTTATTGAACGATACTGGCTAGACAAATGCCATGAAGTTTATTTATTTTAGATACTTATTTGTTAAAGTGTTTGCTTAGTTACAAGGCAATACAAGTCGTCAGTAAACACCGCTTTTTCACTTAATGGTTTTCAGAATAATAATAAAGATAAATTAGTAAAGCGAATGAAAAAGCAATTAGAACCATGTGTACGTTTGTCTTGCTAAACACTCGGAAGGCTCTCGGAAGACCACCTACTTTCACTCTTCTGGGCTTCCAAGAGCTCTTACTGGCTCTGGAAGCCTAGTTCTTTGTGTTCAAGTAGTTTTCTTCCACCTATCTAATAAAGTGCATCCCACTTTGAAAGACATGGAGGTAGCAACGAAATCTTATATTTCAGAAACATTATTTCTTCCACCATTGGACATTGAGGGCGAATTTTGCCAATTACCCCTTTGGTCACAGAATACAAATACCAACCTTTGGACACCAGATAAGCCTCAAGTGCGAAGGCTATGCTGGTTTTCCCAGCACCACTAAGGCCTGTGAACCATACTGTGCTGCCTCTGAAAGCCCTGCTTCCGAGAGCACGGCTTCTCTTAGCTCTGGACACCTGGTGCTTCTGCTCCACCACATTCGTGGCCACTTGTGCACACTGAAACAATGAGATATTTGTTTTAATGAACAATGGAAAACAAAAGTGTGTCGAGCATGTTGTTAAGGTTACATTATGACATAGTGCGATGTAGTGTCATTCGGGTGTTTGAAACGTTTTGAAATTAAATGAAGAAAAAATTAAGAAAAAAATGTGCCGATTTCGAGTGGGTCGACAGAATAGCCGATAGAAAATTTTGAAGAATAGCCTGATGGAAGAATTCACCCGCCAAGATCTAGATCCTAGCGTTTTCCCAACTATGTTGGGCTAGGCTTCCAGTCTTTTCTCGATGTGGAAATCCGCAATGGACGTCCTCCGACCTGGGGAGAGCGGAGGGGTCTGTCAGACTCTTACTGACTAAAACCACACCGGCGTTCCCTCGCACACTTGCGTCGAGGTGCATCTTATGCGATTTCTGCTGCCCCGGACTAGTGCTTGACTTGCGAGCCTCGTCCCGGGAGGATATGAGTTATGTCCCCCGTTACGTCTAAGATAGCCGCACGAAGAATACTACGCGCCGCCTTCTGCAGCCCACTGTGATGGGGTGCGACTGATGTCCCCGTTTCGGTCGCCCCTGTCGGATTCCAGTCTAACCTTATTACCTATATTTTACTATTTTACATGGAGCGACTGCCTATCTGACCTGCGTAACGCGTTACTTGGTAACACTATAGTTCTTGTTAAGACTAGTGCCAGATTTTTGGGCATCTGACTATTATACTCGTAACGACTGTCAAAAATGGCCCATAGAAATTATAATACTACAGAAAATACTTTTTTCCCAAGATAATTCTAACATCCGGGCTAAAAATAGTGTTTAATTGCTATGTTAGTTAACTGCAACCAAAAATAGCAATCAGGAAACTGTATAGGCATATTATATCGAGGTGTCTGATGGTCATCGAGAATGGCTTGATTGAAAACTGAGAACACAATCAAATAACTCCGTGTTTCGACCTCGGTAAAGGTCAAATATGTGCTACACGTTTGAACATTTATTTTAATAACAAAATGTTCCATTCATTGGTAATACTTCCTCTTCCTTAGTTTATGCAGGTTTAGTTAGAATATTAGACATGGCGTTTAATTTCTTATTTCATTTTTTTTTTTCGTTTTTTTTTTGTTGGCTTTTATTTTCTATTTGACTTAAGTTGTCGCGTGAAAAGAGATCTTGGGGAAGACTTATACTCAACAGTAGGTTAGTATGGGCTAAAGAAAACAAAAAGAATTGCAGGTGAGAAAGCATAAAAACGATCTATCTTTAGGTCAAAGCACATAGATTATGTTAACTGAGCCAATATCTACAATTTACCCAAAAATCCTCAGCTATTATTGGACTACAAAGACCAATAATTTTACAATATATACTACTAGCTTATGCCCGCGGCATCGGCCGCGTGGAGTTCGGTAACTGTCCCACGGGATCGTACTAGCGGGACAAAAAGTATCATATGACCTGGATTAACTCCAGGTTATAAACTATCTGTGTGCAAAATTTCATCCAAATTCGGTCAGTAGCTTTTGTGTGAAAAAATAACAAACACATCCATCCATACTCACAAACTTTCGCATATGTAACGAAAGTTTCACCGAAAATTCATCCCCCCATTTCACCCTATAAGGGGTGGAATTTCGGAAAACCTAGTGGATACCTAATTTCCTTCTCTTCACAAAGAATACATCCTCCAAATGTCATGTTTCTAAGACCAGCGGACCAGAGCCCAAAGCTCTGCGTTGATATATCAGTCAGTCAGTCAGGACTTTGAATTTTATATGTCTAGAATTATTTGCAAGGTACTCAAATGGGCTACAAATCTAATCCACCTCGCCTGTCCATTGCGGGTTGATCATTTATTTGTTCATTTACATTAAAAAACCAGTTTGCAAAGATTTCATAGACGCATACAATATTATGTTATGGTAGGGTAAGGGTACTCTGGTATGATTAACAAAATCAGTGACCCGTGGAGCTGAAACCTTCGTGCAATGCACATACGTGCAAGAAAACATATCGACTGCCAACATAGATTATAATCAAGAAGCACCTACCCACATAAAAATAATTGCTGAATGTTTTTTAACACGAATACAAACAGTCCTCATCATCTACCTAGCCTCTTCCCAGCTTTGACAGGGAGATGATGACCTCGGTCCCGGCAGTTGTATGTAGATCTTTCGACAGTCGATACGGATAGTCAGAATCCCAAAAGTCTGACAACCAGTCTTACCAAGGGGTATCGTATTACCCAGTACTAACTGGGTTGTGGAGGTCAGATAGGCAGTCGCTCTATGTAAAATACTGGTATACAGCTGCATCCGGTTAGACTGGAAGCCGACCCCAACACAATTGGGAAAAGGCTAGGCTGATGATGATTTTGGTATTCAGTACATGTGCATGCATGCACATTTTCCTTATCCAGGGACATTACTGCGCGTGCCTAAACATAGACCTCACTCCAAAATTAATATTTAAAAATAAGATTAATTTTGGAACCAAGTCCTAAGGGGTAGAAATGCAGGTTGACGGTTTTATAATGACAATCATTTTTTTTTTTATTACCCTAATTATGTTGTGCTATTATCCCGTTAGTTATTTTATTTTGTAAATGACTCATAAATAAGTAATTCCATGAAATTAGAAAGCAGGTGAATGATTCATTTACAAACATAATCATCGTTAATCGGTTAAGTGATACATTGATGACTCACTAGAAATCGTTAAAACTATTTATTTGTCATATTCTATCAAATAAGGTAAACCTTATCTGATAAATTGATTACAAGTTCAAGCTACTAAAAATCTCTAATATTATTTTTAATCTACGCACTAAAAGGGTGACTAATCACCCTTTTAGTGCTGTAACAGTTGAGCAGTATTTTATCGAGTATATCGATCGTGGGTTCGACCACAGGGAGGCACTATACTTTGTGCAATTTATGTTATCACCACTGCTCTCAAAACTATGAAGGCAAACTTCGTGACGTAACCGACTTGTCCTGGAACCAAAAAGAAGACGCAGACGTGAGACATCCAGCAACCCGCACTGGGCCTGAGAGCGTGAATGCTATCCCGTCGACGATGCGATCGGCAGCACGTTGTTCCTCACTATAGCAAGTCAAGAGTCTGAGTGTGAGAACAAGATTGGAGCATGGAAAAGTGCGATTCTGTGCTGTGATGAGGGTCAACCCTAATTAGGGCTATCAGTCTAACTTTTTCAATCTTGGTTGTCAGAAGTACGCTGTGCCTACGCTGTCCTTCCATAATCAGTACATATTAACAATGCAGTGTTGGCACTTCACATGGCGTATTTGTCAAAATTGTCGCGATAGTGAATCGAAACAAAATGTTATTTATGGCTATTGAGATAAAGTTCACTTTGTTTTAATGATAGAAGGCGAATATTTGCCCGGATCTGCCATGTGTAGTGCCACCATAAAATAATAACATTGTAAAACTAAATAAAAAGAATAACCATGGAGTTTTTTTCGGTTCATGGTTCTTTTCGGCCGGTAGTGACGTCAAATACTATAGTTCCTGCCAGTTAAGATGGCAATAGCGGTCATTGCTCTTTCCATAATATCTCTTCGTACGAACCAAAACAAATGAACCATGTATCGTTTTTCATTAGAAAAGATGTTGGAGATCACGATAGGTGACGATTCAAGACATGAACTGGCTTATTTGTAGATTTCAAAGTTAAGAACTTTAATAAATGTAGGTGGGTCAATGACCACCATTGCCATCTTAACTGGCAGCAACTATACCTATGTGTCAAATAAACACTTTTATTTGAAACGTACTTAAAGTTTCAGTAAGATTTTTATAATATTGTTATTGCAATTTTTGCTTGAATAAACCTCATACAAGTTCTATCATGGGCAAAAAATAAGATGTAAACAAGGCAGATAGAGGTAAGTGACGTCACATAACATGACATGAATGGCCGCGAGTCACGGACGTTTGAACTGTCGTAGAAAATATTGTAGGAGTTTAATATTTTTTTAAGCGACAAGCAGTAGTTGAACTTTTAATTATATTCTTAGGTTGATAATACTATATTTTATTAATTTAAGTGAAGAAAAAATTACAAGCATATTTGCGAATATTTCGCCCAGCCATTTTCAATTCCGTGAACTTGCTACTAAAATTAATCACATTCGCCTAACAACCATAACAATTACTAGAGATCGAATGCCATTCGTCGTAATCCAGTCATTAAATGCAAATTCGATAAGTAACTACATTGGTGAAGGGCACTAAACCTTGAAATAGTTATTAAATGCAATGGGCATTGCATTCGAAAATGAATGTCAATGGAATAAACTACTGTGGCATTGCGAATCTATTTTTTTTCTCTTTTTTTTTATACGGCTGTAATTTTTAAAATATTGAGTGGCATATTGAAATGAGATTTTACACGTGCTGCAAACTGGGTGTTATTTACGTGGTAGCCTTGAGGATTTGCAGTTGAAATTAATAAAACCGAAGGAATCTACACAAACAAATAAAATTGAAGTGTCTGTTTGTAATATGAAAAAATATGAAAGTATATACAGTACTTGTAAAGTGTAAGTATGTCTGTTTGTCTGTTTTGCATAATCTCCCAAACGGCTGGACCGATTTTGAAGGGACTTTTACTGGCAGATAGCTGATATTATAAGGTTAAACTTAAGGTAGCCATACACGCTAGGGTGTACCTGTACAGGTAAACCTGTTATCAGCTAATTTTATTTTAGAAAAAGGTTTACGGTTTTGTGCAAAAAAATTAAACCATAAAATTCTTAACAAAATCAGATTCAAATCGGGAAGTAGTATTTTTATAATTAAATGAATACTTGATAGAAATCCACACATCTTAGAATTGTGCAATTAATGTTGGCTTGCGTGCTATTTGATAGTTCTAATTTTATCTTTTTTTTTTTCGTAAATATCGTTCAGCAGCAAATGGTTACAATACAATATAAGAACAATTTTGGCACCCATATTGTTAATCATAAAACCATTACATACATTGTGGTAAACGTACCCAATCATTTTTATCGCTATGATCATATTTATTAAAGTTGTTCTATTAAGGAAAAATACTGCAGTACAACTGTCTTTTTTCTTTTGACCTCTCTTTGATTTCTAGCCTTTTAGAGGTCACTTTGGTGAAGGAGCGAATTTTTTTGTGGGTTTAATTAGTTGTCGGGAGGGCGAAATTACTACCGACTAATTGAACGCAGTTACTGGATTGTGGAGATCAGATAGGCAGTCGCTTCATGTAAAATACTGGTATTCAGCTGCATTCGGTTAGACTGGAAGCCGACCCGCGAAAAGGCTAGCCAATTGAAATGATGAGGGTGAAATTACTAGTGGGATGAACTAGTCTGAAGAGCGAATTTGACAGAGGGGGAATTTGACACCGGAGCGAATTTGACAGGGGATAAATTTGCTAGGGAAACTTTATCAGTATAGCGAATTTTAACAGTGGTGAGAATTCGACGGAGTGGTGATTTAGTCAATTAGGTGAAATAAGGAACACAAAGGGCAAAGAAGGAACATGGATGGGTTTTAGTCAGTAAAAGTCTGACACTCCCTTCCACTCCACCCACAGTGGGTCATTTGACGATTTCCCATCCGAAAAATAAAATAAAATAAGCATAATGGTTGATGCAGAACTATCTAACTGTCTGCTTTAGAATTACTTAGTTGAAGTTGATTTTTGATTGAACGGTTGTAATGAGAAGGTCCTAAATAAATTTCAACGGCAATCGTATTTCAACTTGGTAATTATGACATTGAGTTTGTTTTATCAAAACTAGAATTATTAGAATTATGTGAAATTCTATATTCATAAGTAAGTACTTCTCTAATACAGGGTGGAAGCGGTCATTTGATGATATCCCATCCGAAAAAAAAAAGAAAAACGATAAAGCGAATGAAAAGCCTTTTGGTGTCAATAACAATAGCGCAATCGTGTTATTATCTCAATATTTATCCATACAGTAATTATGTTAAATAAATAAGTCATGATAATTCAGTCAGGTATTGTTCCAATGGCTTTACATAGCTGAGTAAATATTTATATTTCTTATACTGCAATGTAGTGAAACAACATTGTGCTCATTATAATGGCGGGAAAATAAAACATAGTTATTATACTATTCACATCTTTGTTAAAAGAAAGAAAGAAAGAAAGAAAGAAAGAAAAAATATTTATTTGTCGCAGGGACATGACGTGACGTGTTAGGTATTCTATTTATACATATGTGAAAAAACTAGAAAAAGCAGTCGACACAAGACGTTAAATTGAAATAATATGTTTCTTTAATGCATATTTGCATGTTCATTTGCATATTATGGCTGTTTATTTTGCTGATAATGGCTGATGACGTGCATAATTTGGGCATGTTTCGTTATAGTTTAACTGCATTAAACTGAAAAAAATGCAAAAATGTGTCGAATTTGATACTCGCACAAAAGAATTTTAATTCAACTACACTCAGTGACCTCAATGGATGTAGACTGCTCGTCTTCAAGTTATAAAAAACATTTTTTACCATTGCCACTCGAAAAAAGGCATTTAATTCATCGATAAAAGTGAATAAAACTCTTTTTTAGTCACTGAATGAATAAAAACATTTTGAATTTGGAATATAGCACGAATAATACAAATTATGTACAAAAAATAAATAAAACGTGCTGACAAGAATATAACACTGAATTTCGAAAACTGTTCTAATTTCACTATAAACTTTTAATGTTTATATTTAATCCTTTGCTCTCTTATTACCGGTTATATAATAAAATCTGATAAATATAAATTCTATACTACTATTTATTTTTTTGCAGTTAATGGTTAAAAGTAGAGTACACAACTCGTGAACCTCGCTCCGCTCAGGATTCTAATCAAGAAACCCCTGCTACGCTCGGGATTCTACTCAAGAATCTTTAGCTGCTCTCGGGATGCAACTTAGTCCCTCGAATTTAATTCCCTTTTTTTCACTTGTTGTATAATCTATTATACTTAAATTAATTTGGAGTAAGTATTCGATTATTGTTAAAGTTTCAGGAACAAAAGTTATAAAATCCCGTTGAAAATGGAGTAATTTAAAAAAAATGCTTATTTCAATTATATGTTGCATATTTTGGCAATTTCAAGTTGAAAATAACCCAGTCTCTACCTATCTCGATATTAAAGAAAGTCTAGCTCATCCAACCCTGCTATTCTTGTACCTATAATATTTGCTGACTAGATAGACAAAAAGTATTGTTATCAAACAGTTGATTCAAGAACTAGTAAAATCGTATGCACTGCGTGAGTGGCTTTGCTAGCTAGCCCCACCGATTCTTAGGAATCCGCGCGAGAAATGCGGAGAAAGTCGAATGTTTACGTAAATCTGATGCCCACAGCGTAACTGTGACATAATGCTGCACACCTGTATGCTATAATGTTGCTTATGACTGTGAAACTATAGCACATTATAAACAAAGCTTCATAAGTTGCTGCGGGACTGTTCGAAAGAGATACCGTGGCCCTGGAACACAAAGGGTAATGAAGGAACATGGATGGTTTTTAGTCAGTAAGAGTCTGACACTCCCTCCCACTCCACCCAGAGCGGGAAGTCATTTGAGGATGCCCCATCCGTAAAAAAAAAAAAAGCTTCATAAGTTACAGTGGGCACTAAAGGTTATGGAGCAGTTCCTTGTGGCACACCATACAGAAACGACCAGACGTCTTGATAAGATACTCAGTATTTATATCCTATGCAACCTATGGCACCATGGATAGAGTCAAAGTGCTAATCAAGACGTACACGAGTACGTCTTGATTAGCACTTTCGCCAGCTATAATTATTACAAATATCAAAGTTTTCTAATTGAACTTGGTCACTGTAGTAGCCACCAATCGATTGGCCAAAAAAAAAATACACGAACACATCGTAAGACAATAATCGCAGAATAATCCGATGGCCACCGTGTAACATAGCAAGCCACGTGTAAAAAATTGGACAGTGTATAAAACAGTCGTTGATACGTACACGCTTACCTACATTTGATCGGACTTCATTTTATTTTCATTACTACAACACAAACTTGTCACGAAAGGGACCGGTCGATGAAAGTATTAAATTATTTAAAGAGGACTACTAAACTGAAAATGTCATACAGTAAAACGGATCAGACAAATCAAAAGAAATGAACTGTTAGAAAGAAAGAAAAATTGTTACCACCACAAATAAGAATCATTGCATCATAGATTAGTAGTTACGGCATGTTTACGAGCCTAGTGCAGATAAGATAATATGCAACGGTATGAAGCAACAATATTTAGATATACACCGTGACTTTTTAGTCGTCTTACAACGGCAGCCCACTTCAGGTATCCAATGACTACTAAACATTCATAAAAAAATTGGTATTTATGAAATTTTAATAAATTAAAAATAAAAATATTATTCTACTCTACTCGAGCGCTGGGTAGCTATGTTCTCCCGTTTGACACGTAAACATCATTAACAGGATGTTTCATAATTTTAATTTAATGTATTATTTTTTATTTTTTTTGATTACGGTAGGTGAAAAAAAAATCGCGCCTAGAGCTATTTCATGTCGGGTACATTGAGTGGACCACCTTTGTAAGACGACTTAAAAGTCACGGTGTATAAGGTCCCATTAAAATAGATAAAAATAAGAACAATGGTAAAAAAAACAAGAAAGACGCATTAAATACAAGAAAAAAAATCTGCTAACGAAAATACACTAATTGTTAGTCAATTAACTGACTGTAAGACTACAACTGTATTCCCAGACGTGATAGGCACAGGTGTACCTATTGTACACCCACATTTCGCCAGCTATATTTAGGTCACATGTAAGAGGGGGCGAGCCTATTGCCATCAACCGGCACAAATCTAGATTCCAAGCACGAACACAAAGCCACCAATATCAAGATTTAGCTAATATACTCCACATGTGGTGGAAGAACATCATTACTGCGGTTTTGAATACAGAGCATTGTTTGTAATTCACTGGAATAGAAGTTTAGACTAGCATTTCCAGGAACGTAACCTAATACGTTCGATGTACAGACGCAAGCACATCAAGCTATCCGAAACTTTAAAATTTCCCAATCAACCTTGAACCTAATGCTTTAGCGATAAAGTTGAAAATCTTTTAAAGAAATTTGACACATTGTAGTAGCTTGATGTGCTGGCGTCTGTACTATCGAGCTCATTGACGGTCTGCCACTTTTCACCCTTATTCTCCACGTAATAAGGTTCAAGGTTCGGTAGTATCTACTGAGGAATGAGGATAATATTGTAAACAGGGAAACACCCTAAAAATAATACAGCTCATTGATTTAATTATCTACATCATCATTGATTTAGGAACAAAATTGTTTTTGCGAAAACGTTCGTACTTCAGAAATGGTAAACAATTAGGGAGGTGTACGTAGGTACGTATTGGTGAAGTTAAGCATCACTTCTGTCGACTCTAAGGTCTTCTGGGATCTTAAGCAACAGAAGATACGGAAGAAGAAATATTTCAAAAAGATTAATTCCAGCATCCCATTTGTTAGTAATTATATCAGCTTTTGCACATTTATTTCAGGCGGATTACAGATTTCACATTCTTCCCTTAGTCACTGGTATGCAGTGAGATCCGTGATCTATTAGTTATCAGACTAGACTTCAAAAGGTTCAACTATTGGTATTATTTCTGAAGTTTCAAGAGTTCCATGATGATTATTGATTACGAATATTGGATTTTGAGTTAGAACTGAAAACAAACGCCGAAGAATCAATTTACCTCTCCCATGATTTATGAGCCCAGTATGCAGAATTCTGATGCAAGATAACAGGTAAGTTGCACCTGCATAAAGCTGAATTAATGAGCTACAATGCATTATAAAGGAGTGCAAATTATGCATAAAACAAATAATGTATATGTTTACTTGTCTGCATAAAACGGGCAGACATGATCTTTTTCTCACTTTAACGGAAAGTGGTGACTGGGACGAGGTGTGTTCGCAGAAACGCACTTTCCCTGCGAAGAGAGAATTGCATTCACTCAAATTGATATTGCGAAAGCGGCAACACTTGTCCAGCAGAAAATTTAATGTTTGACAAAGTCTAGTCTTTGTAGAATCTTCTTCTTCCCCATCATCAATCTTTCTTTATCCCAGTTTAGTAGGGGATTGTACTCATGATAACAAACAACTTTCCCAAAGAAACATTTTTTTTATACTCATTCATTTTTATCACAATAACATAACAGCCGTATGAAATTCGCGCGCGCGCGCCTAAGACCTATCAGCTGTTAGCCGTGTGACGCCGTTCTGTCTCATTACTATCGTACTGTGCAACAGTGGGTAGGCAGTGTATCCGTAATACACAGCTGTTGAGTTATTTTAATAAAATCGAATGAGTATTAAAAATAAATTATCTTTGGGAAAGTTTTTTGTTATTAATAGTACAATCACGTTTTTAAGTATCGGTCACTAATTACCAGTCACCCTATACGGGGTGTAAACAGACCCTTCACGAAGCCGTCAACAAAGCATTCTGTACATCAAACTAAGTAACTTTACGCAAAAATTTTTGCTGGGAAACGAAATTTTTTTTTGGGGTCAAAAATCACATTTTATGGTAAAATTCAATATAATGCGCTCAAAACTTATTGCTGATGGATGCTTTGAATAGTAAACGGACCATGGAGGTAATTGGAGTAAAGTTAGAACCTTAAAAAGTAGTATTAAAAAAAAACTTGTGAAAAGATTGGAACTTTGACCCCCAATTTTTCCGTAACTAGAAGATTCCCAGGTATGGTCTAGAACCAAAATATGATCGCAATGACGGGGAGAATAAGTGCTATTCGGCTTCGTTAAAGGTACTTTTACACCCTTTATAGGTAAGGTCGTAACTACATATCCACATCCTCGTAAACTTATATAAAAATGGAAATAACATAAAATAGAACAAACACTTATCAATTAACCGACCGCAGAATTGAATGCATTTTTGAAGCATACAGAGTAATGACAATACGACCTCTTATGTATTTCAATGTCAACAATATCGCTTATATGTTACTGCTTTTTATTTATTGCCCAGTGACAAGTCCAGTCAACAACAAAAATAAAAAAGCCATGCTGACTTGACAATTCATTCAGTAATACGCGGCCCACCCACGTATTATTATATCATTCCACTCAGATACCCTAACATTGCGTACTTATGATAAAGGAATCGATAAAAATATGACTATCATAATCCATCAAAATTGCGCCTTACTTAAGTACTACCAATTTCATTGACGGTCTGCCTCTTTTCATCCTTATGCAGTAAGTAATAAGGTTGAAAGAAGTCGACCTTCAGCAAACTTGGTAGTACCTACTTGATCTGTCACTTTGAAACGTCAATGTCAAAACATTATGATCATATCATTAAAGATTTTGAAGTAGGAAAGTACAATTGGAGTATAAAACAATATAAAAGTTATCAGTAAGTCAAGGACTGGTTTAACGTATCAAGATTATGAGGACACACTCAGATTACGTGAAAACTACCAAATATTGTTATGATATGGTTGAATGCTAGTTGCTACGTTATACTCGAATAATGTAAAAAGTAGGTTTGATGTTTGATTTGCAGAAACTAAGAACCCTAAATTAAAAACAAAAAAACTACCTTTGCTTTTTTTAAATTTTACTGTATACTGTTTGTTATTTGATACCTAGGTTATTAAGCTGGTCTATTTTAGTTTCAGTTTAATTTAGTACCTACACAACATGTTGTGATGAGTTATTACGATTATTTCTATTATAAGGGTAAAATAGTATGTACCGTGGCTGTGAAAGAAAGAAAGAAAGAAAACATACTTATTTGGCACATGCCACAAGTGCACACAACAAACAAATAAAAAAACTGAAATGTACACAACATAAAACGTAAATTAAACAGAAAAAAGAGATAATATTGTGTGTCTCACGGCTGCGCCAAATAGGCCCAGTTCTATTTTTTTTTAATAAAAAAATAAACCTAATATGTCATGGAACTTGGAACTACAGTCATTATGACCGGTCTAATTTGACCCAAAGTATACTAAATTCAGTCTAATGTGTATAATAACAAGCAAATGAGTCACATATAAATAATTTCAGCTATATATGACTAAATTCAAGCCAAGAAAAACAGGAAAAAATTGAAAAGATATATTATGGAACTAATCAATTAATGTTTGCTTTTATCTGATTAGTCACAAATTCACAACAAACACAAAAGTATGAAAATAATCATCGTGATTATTTTCATGATTGTTTAAATGAATATAATCAGGATGATTATTTTCATTTAGGAATTGTTAAACATGTGGTTTAAAAATTAACAATTTAAGTAGATACACATTTAGTAAAGCCATTAGCTAATAAATAAAATAATATATAAGTCTTGTTTTCATTCGCAGACAAAAATATTTCGGACATTGAGGGCCCATTGAGCACTGTCAACATAGGAACGCGGAGTGGATCTTTGATATTATTGTCATTATGTTTAATTTTAATAACCTCATCGTTTATTTTGTAGCGAAAGTAGTTACAACTTTTAAGACCGGATAGAAAGCTACTACATATAAAAAGGTTTTTGAAACAACGTAAACAGAGAAAGCATTTACCCACATGATGTAAGTATTAACTACGGAAATACATATTAATTAATGTTTTCTACTGTTATAAAAAGAAAATAATTTGTGACATTTCTAATAATTAAAATATTATCAGGAGCTGCGATTAATCGATACGCAAATTCGAGGGCGTAAACTTTGATGATATTTTTTAATTAGCATTCCTAAAATACCTTCGATTTTCTATTAACTATTTTTACACATGCCTTTACATATTACTTTATAATTATTACAAAATATAAATATTATTGTTTTAAAATCAAAATCACTAACCGCTCTTTTAGGACCGTTGCCCCATTCCGCAATTTTAAATTTTTCGTAGACGTCCGTCACCTTCTTGTTCCTTTGTTCCAAACTCATTTTTTCAATTAAAAAAAACAACTGTCAAATAGAAACTTTCCCGCCAATCGAGAACGGGTGCGTTCGAAAAATCCGGTTTATGAACGAACGCAGGAACACGCACGTCGCTCACGCCGTTGTGCACAACACTGGCGCGCTCGCTGAATGATACTGTATTTTAAATTACTAGTAAATAATGGTAGTAGGTTATTGGACGAACAATTGTACTGCATTTTAGCCTTGTTAGAAAATGATTGTACACAACAATCATTTTATCCGGAAAATAAACTTTTTTTTGCTTTTGTATAGCCACTATTTTTCGCATTACTGGTCAAGCCTGTCACTTTAGGGGAGTATTTATTCGCGCCTTTCAAGATTTTTTATTTAGTTGGCTGCGTCGCTTGTTCAAGTTTGCAGATTGAAAATTAAATGGAACGAAAAGGCGATGTTATTCAGGGCCCAGAGCCAAGTAGGGCCTGAGTCAGGCCTAAGTACATACTTCAGCAGACGGGCCTTGGTGTAAGATATAGGTCATCTTGTGTAATTAAATTATTTGAACGTACATAACGGTAAGAAGACATGTCATTACAAAACAACCAATTTGAAATATAGGTTAAAAGTAAATAATACCTACGGGAAAAACCAGACCGGGTTTTTTCCGGATCAGTTTTTTTTTTGTAACGTCTTTCTGGACAATATTCTAAGCTGGTTCTTTCTCCCAGACACCAGTTTTTCTACAAGCAACTCATAAGCGCAGTGTAAATAATTTCCAGCTCTATTCAGAACTTGCCTATTGTAGAGCCAATCCAACTTCTATTGTTTTGCTATGGTATTCACATTATCACCTCAATCCTGGTGAACCACGACAATACCAATTGCTTTTCTGCTAGCAAAAACGAAGGTTCAGATGTTCAGTAATTTTGGCCACCCACAAACTTTACTGACTTGAAGCAAACACCGCAGACCTAATAACACTTTAATTTGCGGTCTTGTGGTTAACCACAGAAATAGAAAACATGTTGAATTATTTCGCAGACACGACAATCTCCAGATATGCTATGTCACTGCAGGTCATAGTTCTATAACGGACCCAATCTCTTCCTTTTACTGACTACTGTCGTTACAATTTTAGTAAGTTCAAGAGCGGTTGCCATTCCCACTGGCAATGGTAATAAGACGATTTGAAGAAAATAAAAAAAATTAAACTCCCCCTCAAAATAAATTGGGATAATTGCAGAAAATGATACTCAAAAGAGACCCAGATCCCTGTTCCTATGACGAACGCTCCAATCCCGAATGTTTAGCTTTAATTCAAAAGTCCCCCCATCGAGTTTAACCCAGCTGTGGTTAAACAAAACAACATCAGGTCTCTCCTGTAATTGATTGAAGCTTGTAAATCTCCTCTCCGCACTGCTCGTCTCTGTTTTGGTGGAGTCCGGCCTAAAGCTCGATGGGGTGACTCATCACGAAAAGAAAACAACTTTTTTTTTCTCTTTTCGGTTATAAGACCGACGCGCGACGTTATTTCGCGCTGAAGTTTTAGGGAAAGTGTTCATTGGGGATAGTCATTTTTTTCCAGCCTTCTATGACCCACTCCTAGGCAAAGGCCCCCCACCACTTCTCGCAAATCCGCACATTGTCCTTCCCGTTCAGACGGTACCTATCCAGTTCTTAAGAGTCATTTGGGGGTAAACTTTATTTCAGGCTGGAGAGTTTTTTGGGATAGTGTTTTCTATTCCTGTGCATTCCCTTTTGGGTGTAAAGTGTAAGAGTCAGCAGATTTCAGCATTATGCAGAAATAAAATCAGGGGGCGGTTCCCGTTTCACAGCATTCGTTATTGGATATGATTGATTAAAATTATTATTAACTATTTTTATACTAGTTGGCAATTACTGAACTTTTTGGTATTTAAGCAGTTGATCAGCAATATCAAGTTTTTATTAATCTCCATAAATAAAATAACAAAATGACTAAGCACATGTAAGAGGAGGAGGACTTGGAATTGCCAAAAGGTGAAAGGATTAGCCAGTCAGCGTGGAGACTCGCTATCGCCCAGAGTGTTCAGCAGATACGTCGCTAAGGGAGGCTCTTTTCGTGCACCTGATCAGGTATCCAGGTGGAGATTCATAGATGATGCTGCCCTGGAGACAAAACAATGACGCACACAACAACAGATAAGGAAAGCCTTATCTGTTACTAACGTAACGAGTGAGCTATTGTTTTAGGTTACACCTTTGTGAAACGTACCTTTAATAAAATTTAAATAAATTTATTAGAAAAGGTATAAGTATGTAGAAATGTCGGGTATATGCTACCAGAGGCAAGAACTGGGAGGGCTGTCTTTTTTCTACAAAGGTTTCATGCTCCAGAAGGAGGCATCAGAACGGTATCGGGAAAGGGCCTAACCCGCCCTAAGGCGATGTAGACGAGGAGGCCTCCGAATCCGTGTCCAGCCTGGATAAGACTGGAAAGCAGTAGATGACAGCAGTGCGATGATTTGGTTAATCGTTTTCGTGGGAGAAAAATGTTTGTCGTGTGACGTACCATTGGCATAAGACGGAATGGACTTCGTATAGCCATAGCCCTTTGACACGTGCTGACGACAGCCAGTGTAGTCTGCAAAAGACCAACATAAACCTGCACCTTACCCCACACAGAGAATGGATATTCCATTAGGATTCCCTAACGAAAACGAGGTCCAGAAACCTACCCAATGTAATTGTTATGAGGCCGTAATCGAGCCAACTTGGGAGCCTGCCCGCGCATAGGGAGCCAAAATAAGTAAATTATTCTTTTATTACATACTGACTGAGGTCAAAAATAGCGAATGTTATGACAGGTATCTCCACAACATGACGTATTTATGTGCGTAATAGTTGTCGCGCGTGTATAACAGATAGGATGGATGTTCGTGGACGAAACAAAAGTTATTAGGTCTTTGTCGATTTTTGTATAAAAGTTTCAGAATAACTAAGAGACACTAGATTACAGGAGCTCGCAAATGTTTGGCACCCCGCCTAGAAAATGTGAGATTTCCTTTTTGGATTTCTGTAAGTTTTAGCTGGATATTGGCTTGTTGAGAATGCGTTCATAAGAAACAAAATACTGCTCCGATCAGGTTTAAAATTCTGAATTCTTAAAAGACTGTCGTCAGATGACCGCTGTTGGCGGGTCAAGCAAATAAAGGTTGCTTACCTCGGACACGTTTTTTGACACGAGGTATGACTTACTGCATCTGATAATAATGGGCAAAGTAGCGTGGGAACGCAGTTTTGGCTCGGCTGAGAAACAGTCGCGAATGGATCGGAATCCCGAGAGCTGCTGAGCTGTTTCACCTCGCCTCGACTAAGAAGAAATATTCCGTGTTGATGACTGACCTTCAGTATTTGGAGAGGCACTAGAAGAAGAAATATTTATATGTAGTTTTGTTTCAAGAATTTTTGAAGTATTGGTAAAATATAACTCCCAAAATTAATAAATAACTCCAATAAAGTACCAAAAACACTGCTTATCTAACTGCAGCATTTATCAGTTACTGATTATATGTAGGGAGGTACATGTTCAGGTGAATTAATGATAGGTTCCTATGGACTGATAAACAGAACAAATTAAACTGTGTTTGTTCGGTCATAAGTAGGTCAAGAGCAGCGATGAACTTAGATCAATGAAAAACTAGCATTGGAACAGAAACATCATAACTACTGTACATGAAATGAAATGGAGCATATTATGTGGATAGGTGTTTATAGGTGCTGGAGTTACGAGTTTGACCTTGCTGGGCAGTGTATTCTAAACAAAAATGATTACTTACATATTGTCATAATAAAATAATTGATTGAAAAATAGTACACTACACAGTGAAAGTGTAGTACCTACTCCATTTTTTCTGGATGAGATTTTACCAATTGTTCATTATTGACTCATTAGATTTGAGGACCAGTAGAAAATATAAATGCCCTACTTATTTTTCAGCAAATAAAACTATTTACATATTGTAATTTTTGTACTGAGTAGGCCAATAGGCTATTTATTATGATTTTTCTGATTTCAATAATACAAATGTAAACAGTCCCTACCTATAATTTTGTGGCAAATCAAAATCATTCTGGAGGTAATTTTAATGAACATGAAAGAATGCCCAATTAAAATTAGCACTCCACTGTAGACTATAAAGCATTTGAGGTACTCTAATAAGAGTATTAAATGTGTTAATGAATTTCAAATTCTCTGAGGTTCTTCAAAGACTCACCGCATGTTTACCCAGTAAATAGTTCACAAATGTAACATGTAATGTGTGTACATAAAGAACCTCTTTTTATGAACACAATAATATCACACCTGTAATCTGTGAAGGGTTAAGTAGAGATTTGACAATAACACAGCCGTATGAAACTCCCATGCGCGCCTTTGACCTATCAGCTATTAGCCGCGTGACGTCGTTCTGTTTGATTATTATTGTACCATCCAACATTGGGTAGGCAGATCACCCACGCGGCTCAAAAGCCTGCTCTGTAAGTTTTATTGCAATACACAATAAAACTTACAGAGTATAAAAAAAAAAGTTTCTTTAGGAAAGTTGTTAGTTATCATGAGTACAATCACATGTTTAAGTATCGGTCACTAATTACCAGTTACCCTATACAGTACACATGTTGTCAGTTATGTTTAAATCCTATGTAATAGGGCAAAGTCAGAAAAAAATAAAAAGAAAGACCACCCCAATAGCTTTTGGTTTAAAATCCAGGGAGATGATAAATCAAAGTATTTATTATACCTATATTTTAATGAGTTAAAATTCTTTATGTAGGAAAATCAATAATAATAATAATATATGGTAATATATATTAGTTTATTTCATTTTATTTGTATATATATGTATTAGTATGTGCTTATTTATGTATTTCAATTTATGTTAACAAAATGATATTTTTCTTATTTATTTTTTTGTACTCTATCACTATGCTGTCCTATTTGACCCCAAGGTTGACTGGTAGAGAATGCCTAGTGGCATTAAGTCCGCCTATGTACCACTTTTGTACATGAAGTTTAAATAAATAAATAAATAATAAAATCAGACTTGAGTTCTACAACATGGTATACTTCTTATTTTTGGTTCCCTCTTTCCCTGACTAGTAATTAATAATAAAGCATTTTTTAGATCCTCACACCCTATTTTCTACAAAAGAGATTTCAATGATGTCATTATTATTTGAAGACACTTTCTAATAAGCGTTTCTACTTTCACTTAACAGGACTAAGCTCCTTTTAGCAACAAGATTGATAACAGACAAAATCACATTCTGTATTATGTCTGTAGCATATCAATCTGTGTGAGAATGTTTACACAAATCTCGTCATAACATCGTCCTTTACGAGTCTAAGAAGACAGAAAACATAACATCCGCTTGACCGTATTTTTTTATGAAAGGCTATCGAATAAAAATTTCACGTCTAATAAATGTTTCAATATCTTCAAGATTCCAATTACACGACGTTCAAATAACACCGATAACGAAAATTGATTTAATATACACAAATCTGAACGTATGTAAGATAGCGCAGTACCTACAGTAGTATATACAATATTAAATTACACTTACAGTTTTGAGTTTCTTCTTAGGTCCCGATGGTCCGTCCATTTTACGTGATTTCTGGGGGTCACTGAGCGTCACAAGATAACTTTTATGTTAGAAACAAGAAGTTTTGATTAATTATTTATAAAAATCGCATAGTTTTGCATACATTAGATTATTATTCTACGGTATTGACAGTGCTATCGGATTATCAGAAACAGCAGGGACATAGAATGAATGAGGCGGGGCAGGGAAGGGGAGGGCGACTTTGACACTGACGTGACATACAAGAAGTCGTTCAGTAATGAGGGCTGTCGTTTTTGAGCTCACTAGATGGCATCACTGGCGAGACAGGTCCCGTCATTTGCTCTATTTTTACTTTAATGTACACCAATGACTTAATAAAAAGTTCATTTTATTACGTATAACAACATAGTGTAAACTTCAGAAAGGTATTTCCAATATTGCCCCTAAAATTAGCAAGCATGGAACATTTAAAAATCATTCACCTTCCAAAACGAAACGCGAACTCATTTTGACAGCCGTTTTTGTGAAATTTTGTGGCATGTCATTCAATTTTTGTACCCGCGTTTGAGAGCATAATTGCCATCACTTTTGAGTACAACTTTGGATACCCTGCCACCAAGCCTTCATCCTCTGGATCAAGTCTGGTGCGAGCATCAAGTAGTGGAAGTAAAGTAATACGTGTTTTGGACTCTGTTGAGCCGCATGCTCCTTCTGATGCGTTTTTTTACACAATAAACAAAGCTGTTTAATATACAAGTCAAAATCTATTTTACTATAACAACCTCAAGTCTTGACATATTAAACGGACCTAGTAAAAAGACACAGAGAACTTAGGATGAAATAGAGAACGAAGCGAGCTCTTGACTTAGGGCATCCCGACTCGGACATGTTAGATTAGAAGGGGATTGGGGGTCAAGTGAGCGAGCGAAGCGAGCAAATTGACTCCGCCATCTCCTTTGTGGTTAACGTGGCGACCCGAATAATTGAACGCACCTATTAGTCTTTTCTTTATTTATCGACCACAGACAAAATAAAATTTCTATTGTCGTGTCTGTCAAATACGTTTACTTTACATTACGCAAATAAATCTTTAAATCTTCAAGAAATCTAGTGATTTTTAAATTTGAACCTGTTATACTCCAAATATACTTTATTTACTACACTTTCCATAAGAATGCCGTATTTGGGGCTTTAATCAGAACATAAAAGTGACTATATACAATCTTATTCATGGAGATTTAGTGTTGAAATCCTAACAAGATGCCTGCTGTAACTGCAACTTCAGTAGAGGAGCAAAATGAAGCAGATCAGAAGATGTGGAGTGCCCTAAAGCGCTATATTATACGAGAAAGACAAAGAAAGAAAGAAGGTAATCTTCTAAAAATATTTGACGCTCATTCAACGTAATTAAGTAGCCAAATAGTTTTAAAAAAAGAGCCCTGTTTCTATACAAGTCTGTACGCCTTCTTATTGAGGACTTCTAATTAGAAGATAGAACCTATTGCCTTTAACCTTTTCATTAGAAGTGAGTTCAGTAGAAGTCTTGCTTTCTTCTAAAGATAGTTTGCTTGTTATATTCTACTAAATTAGCTTATGCAGTAGAAGCTTATTTAAAAAACAGATCCTGTGACCTCCCACTTATACCCTGAACCTGTGATGCTGAGCTGTGAATGAAAATAGAAACAAATAATGACAGAAAAATATTCTTTCAGAATATGAGGCTGAAGTTGAAGAAGAGCGACTCCGCAAAGAACGGGAAGCAAGGGAGAGACAGGATGTCATGACACTTGGTAATATTTCTTTCAAATTGTACTTTAATTCAGGTTTTCTTATAACATACAATAATGCCTACGGGACCCAGATCTGCGAGGAGAGTCTTAGAACACCAAGGTCCCTTGCGGATGTCCTGAGAAGACCGAGAAGTTTGATCTGCTTCTGGAGGGAGGTGGGCTGGTTGGAGTAACGGCCTCCATGGCTCACGTATAATGGTCCACTTTAAGGACTAAGTGCGGAAACCAAATCCCTTAACATAGAACATAATGCCTATGGTAATGCTAAGGTCATCCAGGTCCTTAATCTAGTTGCCAGAACAAAAAACAACTAATATTTGCAATTGATTCTTTTAAATACCGTTACAGAGGAAACAAAAGAACAAATAGAACAGTTAGAACAGAAACTAAAACAACTAGAGAAAGAGAAACAGCAACTGTTCATGCAACTCAAAAAAGTACTGAATGAAGACGAAGTCAGAAAGAGACAGCAACAGAAGGAAACTAAGTGAGTATGAGAAACCTGTATGATTGTTCTTAATACAATTTTTTTTTTTTTTGTTTCTGTCTATTCTGTAGCATGGCGTTTTGTAGTGAGTGAGAAGTGGCTATTACAATTCGTCAAATTAAAGTGATTGTTTTAAAAAACATCTTCAAATGAAAAAATGTCCTTTTGTCTAAAAGCATTCCAACAATAATTATTTAATCATCTGTGTGAATTGTTTGAAAGGCTAAATTATTTTTGAAAATGTTGTAAAAGAATCAAACTCACAAATAATGGGCTTGTATTTAAAAAAAAAACAACAGAAAACCTGTGGAGGTTTTGAGAACCAGACAGAACATTTATTATAAGTCCTATTAAAGTAGATGGACAAACTTTTACAAATCATTCAGACCTATAAAATAAGGACAATGGTAAAAAATAATAATAAGAAAAATGCATTAGATTCTTACAAGAAAAAAAATCTGCTAACGAAAATACTCTAAAAATGTTAGTCAACTGAAAGTTACTATGGTTAAATACAGAATGATATTAACAGAACTGACTGGGTATTTGCGAGAACGCGCGCGACGGGGCGCGAGTGTAAGTACCTACCCATAATGGATGTGTTTATCTAGAGTGCCAGCAATTTATTATTTTAGGTCAAAATAAAATCACTAATCAGTGTTTTTTTTTGCCTCGATATATTTGGTTAGACGTACTGAATGCTGTGTTAAAATTTGTCCATCTATTTTAATTGGACCTTATGTACCACAAGGAAGGACAAGGTCAGCTCTAGAAATTCTGGAATAATTGCCAAATTGATGTGATTGACTGAATTGATATGATGAAACCTGTACCTAACAACAGGTTTCAAGGATAAATACTAACAATCTACTAACCCAAAAACTTACTAACCACTGCCACTCTGTAGACAAACTAATGATACCCAAAAAAAACAACACAGTGACTTTTCCAGCGAGATGCAATCCATGAAGATGCAGCCAATGGGCAACATTCAGATCCCCATGTTCCCCATGCCCACATCAACTGGGCAAGAACAGCAACAGAATCAAGGACGACCTCCACCTCATTCATCCCATATGATGACCAAGGTATAAGTAGTTTATGAGTATGGAGTTTTTTTTCATCTTCATTCGGAGTGCTTTTTTTAGCTTCTTTAATAACATCAGTTTTAATACTACACTGTGTGAATATAGATTCATTGAATTGACTGCACTTTACATTTACTATCTCATTTCGTAACATTTGAAAGATGCATTTGATCATTCCAGTAATGTTATTTGGCCAGTCCTCTTTTTGGTGCGTGCTCCCTGTCACAAAGTTTACATATTATTTTAGTCCAGAAAAATACAGGAAGCATGTATCAAAACTGACATTGGTGCTACTATGTAAATAATAAACATAATTTCACTTCAAATAGTATAATAATTAATCTTATGTACTGTGTGTGTGGCAATTTTAACTGCAGATTTTTCTTCATCTCCTTATTCCATCTTTTAATTCCCACCGCTAACATCTTTGCTAGCCCATCTACCATCACCGAACCACTTCCACTAGTTGCACCTGTTTGTATTACCGTGTTTATTCTCCTTTGTTTAAGCATAAGCACTCAAACCACATGTTGTTCCCACAACAGCAGACCATAGTGCGTGGTCCCATACAGTCGGGGGTCAAAAGACCTAGAAGTCCCTCACCAACTTATGCACTCTACGCGCATCGGTTGCATCAGCCACCGATGAAGCACCAGCAAGTTTACTCGGATCATAGTGAGTTATTGTCTTATATTTATGATTGGAGACAGGTTTAGGACAAATGCCTAGCGAAAATCTTTTAGCAGACAAATAAATATGATGGCCAGGTTGTTTAACATGAAAACTGATAAAAACATGAAAAACGTTAAGTCTGGCCCTTGTATGTTTAACGAAATTTTATCTTTTTTACAATTTCCACAGACCATAGACCACCCACAGACCTCTTTGGTAATTTTTATGCAAAGACTACCCTGCAAATTAAATTTAATATATTTTGTATGTAAACATTTATTTTCTATACTCAAACTGTTATTTGCTCAGACACATTTTTTATATTACTTAAACCTATGTATGTATATTGTAACATATGTATTATATTTTGCAGAAGTAGATCAAGATGGCCGAATGAACCGTCAGATGGCCCGTGCAGTGCTTTGGAACAGTGAGTTAATTGACTAGGAGTCCCTGTATTTTGTCTGTCGCTTCTCACCTTCATGCTTGACTACTGTCCCATCTGATTTCTTCAACTTCCTTATCCCAATTGATTTGGGATTGGATCAGCATGTCCTCTTCAATACAAATCAATTTAGGATTAGTAACACTTTACTGCAAAATGCTTCGCAAACTTAGTTTGTTGCATGTCCCTCACTTCGTCTCTGCGTACAGGCAAAATTCGTTTCTGATCCGTGCGAGCAGGAGTTTTAATAAACTTACTGGTGAACATGATTTGGACATTTTCAATACCAGTTTTTCTCGATTATCTCAATTCAGTTTTTTTTTTTAATTTTAGTTGATAGTTTATATTAATTGATTGCTTTACTTTGTTTTAATTTATGTTATAGTAGTATAGTACCTACCTTTTTTTTGTTGTCTTTTTTGTTTCGAGTGTTTCAAGTGTTTATCTGTGGAAACTTGTAAATGGCCTTCAAATTCTTATTGTTTAAGAACATTGTTTATATTACCTGTAAGTTTCCCGAATAGTATAAAAAAAAAAAAAAACAATTGACAATCAAAGATCATTTGTTCAAATTTTGCTGAAAACAGTACTTTTTTGAATGTCTTAATTAGAATAGAATAGAATATTAAATTATTATTGTTGTAGGTTGTTCACAAATAAAGGTGGTAAAATTAATCTGTAAAACACACCCCTAGGGTGTACAATACTTGCATGACATAGTCCCCAAAAACATTTCTTTGTCACTAGTGTTGTAGCAGGGTAGAAGAAGTGGGGGGACGTCCTATTGCGATCCCCTTTCTAGCCATATCATCTATCTTTCACACATCCACATATCATTTTTTGCTCTTTCCCTACTCTTCGAAACTATACCTTGCTTGTAACATTTCATATGTGTAACTTTTAATAAATAATTTTCATCATTTCTATTACTCACATGAACCATCACAACACCCTTTTTTTCTACCATCAACCTGTTTAGTTTCTTTTCTAACATTTGCATGTTCTTAACAACGTGTGGCGTGTTTAATAATTTGTAGTTGTAAATATTTTAACGAATATATCTTCCAAATAGTTTTTTTTTGAGAGATATTCATTCACCGATTGCTGAGCGACATATTATATTCGTGACGTTTATGAACCTGGTTTATTTTAAAACGGTTCTTAATGTTACGGAATAAAGACGCTTTCAAGCTCGTAACTGAGTACCTACGTAGGGTTGATCTTAGCACCATATTACAACAAACGCAGCAAATAACGTTTTTAGGCCCGATTGAACTACAAATCGCTTAATTCGTGCAGCTAAACATATTTAGAACATTACTCTGTTTCTCATTTGAAGATGACAAACACGGAATTATGTTTTTAATAACTTTACTTCAACGCTTACTTGTTGATTTATGATGCGAGTTGGCCATATTGTCAAAAGTTAAAAACTAACAGTTTAACTAAAATCTGCAGAGCCAGCCCAATACGGATCTAACGTGGGCGGTTCCTCCGTCTCATCGACTGCGTACTACGCGATGCCGACGTCCGGCGTAGTGGGCGTGGTAGGGGAGCGTCCCCCTCCCCTGCTGTACGCGCACCACGCACACACGCCACACACTCCGCACACCCCTCATCACGCAAACCTGATGTACGCGCCCGCGCCGCAGCCGCAGCAGATGTACCTCGATATGCTGAAGAATAGAGATGGGCAGCAGCATCAGGAGCAGAAGAAGGAGGCTCAGGTTCGTGGGTTGTAGGAATACCTAGTCATAGACTTTTTTGTAACTTTTTCGGAAATGATTCATCCAGCCAGTCATCGATAAAGCTGTGATGACCGGTGAGTACCTACCATTCGATGGGGTAGTTTGAAACTTGTGCGCCGGTCAAAGGCAGCCTTGACTACAAAGACCTGCCATGTAGTGAGACTTGTTCAATTGTAATTGCGTGATAAATTGCAATGTTCCTAATAGGTGTCCATTGCTGGGCAAAGGCCTCCCCTTTCTCCTTCTAAGCCTCTCTGTTTTGGACAATTTCTGGCCACGTTTGCCCTGCGAACATGATCAGATCGTCACACCACCTTCACCACGGTCTCCCTCCTCCTGCTGCTACTCCATCAGGCGTCCAGTGAGTGACGATCTTTGTCCACCTCTCCGTTTGCATTTGTGCGACGCGCGCGACGTAGCCAGCCCACTCCCACTTCAGCTTGGCTGTTTTAACTCCACCATCTGCTACATGCGTTACTGTGACAGTTACTCATGTTGAGTAAGTTAAAAGTTAATTATGATCATCACTGCCTGCGGAACAATTGCCTGATGGAGATAAAGATTTCAACTAAGGGAAGAGAGAGATAGACTGAGAAATAGGGATTATGCGTCATGGATGTTTATTTCCTGTGTTAACAAAAGTTGTGCCTGATCTTCAATGCGAAAAATAAAACATACAATTTTTAATAAAACCTCCCCACATTCTCGTCAGCCACAAGTCCTGATCGGCCTCAGCGAGGCGCACCACCCGTCAGTCAGCAGCGGCGTTGCGTATGCGCAGCCGCCCGTCTCCCGCCACCTCTCCATACACCCGCCCCCGCAACACAACAATATGCAGGTACATAACATTCAATTTTATTATACCTAGGATTTAGGTCGGATTTCCGGTGAAGTTTTCAGTTTTTTTTTATTTGTTGGTGAAGGATATTTTGGCTTGATATTATTATTTTTTTCTTGTCATATCCAAACTCTATCCTTATTATTTCGCTGTATATTTTATGGAAACTCGTTTTCATCGACGCACAAACGGTAACCACGTATTCAGTTCATTATTCCGAATGAGGGGTTCGTAAATTTTTCATATGTAATTTAAAAAAAAAACCAGCTGCTCCCTACATTTTGACCGTGTATGTATTGCAATTTTGTAGGAAAAAGCAGTTTGAAAAAAAATACCTATGAAGATTTTCTGAACACGTGGTAACCTTTGTGCGTCGGTGTCCCTTCCACCCTATTTACACCGTATTTAACCCCTATTTGATTTATTAATCTGGCTACATTTTTTTATATCTTGCTAGTTTAGGCTATGATATGATATGGCTTTCAGTTTGTTAATATTGACTGCAGTTTTTTGTTGTAAGTATAAGAAAAAAACGTAGTTTTGCAAATCATCTGGCCATTTTCCTTGGAGATCAAAAAGAACTAATGTATGTGCGTCTTCTGTGAGATTAGTGTTTTTAGCTCTTTGTCTGTAAAATATAAAGGTACTTATGCTTGACTTTATATAATTTCAATGAACTTGCTTCCGATATAACTAGGCTAAAATTTACCGTATATTATCCTGGGTTCAATCCCCAGGATAGAAGTTCATTGAGATATTTTAGAACATTCTTAGCTTTGCCGTAAAGCTTCCACTCTATCACTGTATACTCAATACTTCTATTGTTCAAATTAATTATTCCAATCATTGTTTAATGTCATGTGAGCTTGCCTACTAAAACCATTCCGAAAGTAAAACTAATTTCCTCATAAGTGTTGTAAGAAGTGATTTATAAATACCTAAATGCAGCCATGAGCATGTACTTTTGTGCTAACATTCATCCGTAATAAATCCTTATCAAACTGATTAAAAAGCAAGATAAATCATTGCTTGATAACTTTAGGAGCAATTGCACTTGGTCGTTAGCCCGCATGCGGGTAATCGAATACGAACACCTTATTCGAATTGGAAAACCTAAAATACTATTGACGATTTCAATGCCATGGTATTGGACAACGAAGCTGGGTGATTCTGCCATTAGTTGGGAGTTTTCGACTGATTTCTTGGTTGTCAGCCTGAATTCCATATGTACCTACCTAAATGCGGGTAAACGACCAAGTGTAATGTCAGCCCCAATACCTACTTGTAATGAATGTTGAAAATAGGATTATTTAATCAATAAATTATGCTGTGTCGCACTGGGAAGCACACCATTGGGTTTACCAGTATTTTGTGTCGATGAGAATCATGACTAGTAATGAGTTATCTTGTCTTGTCGATCAAGCGATTCTCATACGCACAACATAAAGGGTGTAAATAAACCCTTAACAAAGCCGAAAGGCACTTGTTCTCCCCATTATTGCGATAATTTTTTTGTTCTAGACCATACCTGGGAACCTTCTAGTTACGGAGTTCTTGGGAGTTAAAGTTCCAACTTTTTTTTAAATACAAAGTTTTAAGGTTATAACTTTACTTTCAATACCTTCATGACCCGTTTACTATTCAATGCATCCGTAAGCACAATGTTTTGAATGCCTTACATTGAGTTTTACCGTAAAAGGTTATTTTTCACCCCAAAAAAAAAGTCGTTTCCCAGCAATATTTTTTGTGTAGGGTTACTTAGTTCGATGTACAGAATGCTTGGTTAACGACTTCGTGAAGGGTCTGTTTACACCCTGTATTATACATAAAATAATTTAAAAAAAAACAAAGATCAAAAAATATTTTAAACGTCTCCTCTTTGCCAATTGTGCTTGATATTTTTTGTCCTTCGATGTTGTGGTGTCCCGTTGCGACCGCCGTATAATGTGTGCATACCATAACATTTTGTTACAAGTTGAATATAATTTTAATGCTACTGGATATATCAGAACCAAATAGACCGTAGCGGCTTTCCTACTCGCAAATTTTGTAAGACTTTTTTATTTATCTTTGCGCTCGTTGTCCTTTATGAGGTGAGCAGAATGAGCTTTAGCGGATGAACGAATTAAATACATAAAAATGAATGTTTTTGGGTTTATGATCAGAATTGTATATAAATACTTTCATTAGTAGAACTGTGCTAAAGACCGACAGCTTTAATGAGTCCTCCGCCTTGCCCCATCACAGGCACATTAAACGTCCACAAAGTCCTAACAATATCCCACAGGTTGTTTGCTTTAAAATAACCATAATCCACGTAGGTATTACGATACTAATTGAACCAATACGTGATCAACCTTCTGAATATTCCATTTAAATTGATACCTTCGCGAGAACTCAATAAAGCGGTCGGTCTAGAGTCGCTCACCTCAAATTAAAAGGTCGTTAAAAGGACAACGAGCAATAAAATTGTGTTGTCCTTTTATGAATACCCTTGATACAACCGTGCATATTTGTGATTTTTAAACCCAAGTAGAGTCTTTAATAATTAATACCTGACTTCTGTTCTCCTCGAAAAAGATTAAGAGCGTGAAGCTATTTTGTTAAAAAACTCCGTAAAAAAAAACAAGAGCACAATTAAATTTTTTGAGTTTTTTTTTTGCAAAGAAAAAGTAATCATGTCCCAGAAATTAAATTCATACATAAATGTGTGTGTGTTTTCTATTTCAGCCTTTTGACTGCCCATGGCGGCAAAAAACGACGCCATTTGTCAAAATTTTACAAAATTACAACAACATTGCTTGTGTTTGCATGATCTTCTCATAATTTCATACCTTCAAAGCAAGCATGAAGATATGAAAAAAATAATATGAATATTATAAATTTTGCATAGCTTTATTTCATTATTCTATTTCAAAGCGATATAAAATGATTGGTTTTAACTGAATGGTGGTCAAAAGGTAGCTCAGAACGAACTGTTCATCGATTTCTTTTGTTCAGACGGCGAAACCGGGCAGCATTACTCAAGGTTATCCGGTGCAGCAGTCCAGCAACGTGCAGAACCCCAACATATACCCGAACCGTCACCGTTATTAGCTAGTAATTATCCGCCGGCAGCCCGGCAAGCCAGCCTAGCCACGCCTGCGCGGCCAGCCCGGCCCGCCCCGCGCTCCCTGCAACTGCACCACATGAAGCATATACTACTGAGGGCGCTTGTACACGAACTGTTGAAGTGAATTAATACATGCTGTAGAAACTAATTTTTTTCTGAAGGTTGGCAACACCTGTACAAACGCCCGCACATCAAGCTACCACCCGAAACTTTAAAATGTTCGCAATCGACCTTGAACCTAATGCTATAACGATAACGTTGAAAATCTATAAAATAAATTTGACAGATTGTATGTAGTAACTTGATGTACTGGCGTCTGTACAAGGATACATTTTTATAATTATGCATAGAGTTACTTAGTTTGATGTACAGAATGCTTGGTTGACGGCTTCGTGAAGGGTTCGTTTACACCTTGTATGTATGTGCCGTATGTGCAAAACGGCGTAGGGCATCATTATGATTATGAGTGTGGGTATCATTTACGATAGACATATGAACATCTTATCGCAGTCAACCAATTTGAAAAACCAATTTGATTTATTGAGTAGTTTAGGCTTTATAAGAACAAGAGCTAGCCACAAAAAAAAACTTCACTCTGACTCAGTCAGAATACCAAGTAATTAATTTCGATTAATTCACTTCAACACCAGCTCATGTATCCCATGTGAACACAGCAGTGACAATAAAAAGTGTTAGGTTGTGCAGTGTTAAAAACTGTTTTAGTGCAAAAACAATATTGTGTACAGTGGAAATGATAAGCTGATTTATTGGCAATAAAGTACACGGCTACATGTATATGTAAAGATAAGTCTCAAAATACGCATTTTCTAGGATCTTAGATCAGCTCAAAAGAAAAATAAGTACGTACTACACGCCCTTAAAAAAAAACACTTTTAATAAATCACCCAGTATAGAATATAAATAATTTTACTTCTGTAAGAAATAGTTAAGAAATTACTTTTTCCCTTGTAAAAAGTATGTGAAGAAAAAATGAATGAAATGTGCTTTCCCAACAACAGGAAGCATATAAATATCTTACAAGCCAATAGTCTGTGCCAGAATAAAGTGTCCAAGTTCACCTTTCATGGTTATTTTAACTCTGATTTCACATAACTGACCTTTATAATCGTTTTCATAAGGTTTATTTCAGAGTTAAAATAACTTTGAAATTACTGTATTCATAAATGGAAACAATGTAACCATAGACAATAGATAGTGATGTGCAATGTGATAAAGTAATAAGTGCAGATGGGACAATTATATAAAAAAAATATTGGAGTGTTTAACTGACAGGTTTTTTTTATGGTATTCGTTGTTTTATGGACACTTATTCTAGTGTAGGTAATTGTATTTTGTTGCCAATAAAAAAGCTTGCTTCTATATTTTTAAGTTATACAATGCATAAGTACTGTAAAAACTATACTTACATAACATTTACATAGATAATCCACAAAAAAAAATTGTAATCGATGTGAAAATAGCAGAATCGAAATATGTTTTGTATCAATAATAAAAAAGATATGTTTTTATCAGAAAGAATATACATACACTGTATTTTAAAGTTATTATTGTGAATATGCATCTCAAATAGCATTAGAATTACTGTAAAATAAACGATGAAATCGGCTTTTTTACTGCTATCTATTTCAACTATAATACTTATTACTGTATAACCTTTCATACCTAGGTATTTTTAGAAAGTCATTTGGGTTTTATTCAAAGTTTTAATACATATTTATGTATAATCGATCCTGTAATTGCTTGATCACCCTTAGGTCTTTTTAAGTGAAAGTTCTAAGTTTGATAACTGTTTGAACCATAATGACGTTCCAATATTCCAGGAAATGTTGTCGAAAGTGGTAGGTACAGTAATTTCGTGGTCGAATTTAACAACCACAAAAAAAATGATTTGGTTTTAAAACAGCGTTACTCAATCTTTAGTCGCGCGAAGGATTTTTTAGTTTGTTGAATTGTATTTAATTAGGTTATTTTTGTAAATATAATTTTAGTTTATTTGCGCTCGTGGTATTTTTAGACAAGGTTATTAGATGTATCTTTATATTATGTAACAGTTTAATAAAACTTTGAGTACCGCTGGTTTGAGACTTCATATTATCCAGTGGAGAAATTTATCAGTCTGTTAGAAGTTAACAGGAACTTAAGTATCGATGAATAATTAGGATTATGATTTAAATCGTTAGATGTGTCCTCACCGCACGTAAAAATCCTACGTAGAAAGATAAAAGAAACAGAATTTACTGATGTAATGTTCACCCATGTGTCTCAAGTTAAAATATTTCATGGTAATGAAAAAGTCTACATGCTGTATAAAGTTCAGACACGGAATGTAAAGCCATGCTTTCAGTAAAATAGATAAAAAAAACCATGAATGTGAATGTATTCCTGAAACAATACTGCTTGTTATGGCTGGCGAAATATAAAGAGTACGTGGATATTTTTAGTTTTATTTTTTTCCCCTAGTTTTAAAAGCCCGAAGTAAAATGCAGTCAAGAAACCTTATTAATTAACCAATTTGAACCCGTTCGTATCGCCATTTTAGTCAATTGCGCCGTTGTACGTCTGTCGCATCTTAAAATCAAAAGAAAATACGCCGATTTCAGCATCTCAGCATAATTTTGAACTTAATTCTATAAATATTATAAAGTACATAATTATCAATCTTCTACTGGGAGATCCATTTTCACAAAAATAAGTTAATTTGTGACAAGATCAGTATAATAGTGGTTTTCTGTTCATTGCATCGAAGTAAGATTGCAGAATTTCTCCAAAAACGTTATTTCTGGAAACTGCAACAATCATCCTGTTGTACATTTGTAAAAGCACATTTAGTTATTTTGATCAAAATATCCTTAAGGGGCCTACTCTCCTGGATGAGTAAATAAAAGACGTCCATCTGCGCTCGCCGCATGAATGGGTGAGTATAGTGGACACAACGCTACTACTAAAGTGCTAAGCGTGAGATCGTGGGTTCAGTTCCCAGTGAATCGGGGTTGCAGTGTTATTGGGTTTTCCAACAGTTATTTATCATTAAAAGCTCGGTGTCTTGATTTTTTCCCGATTCATTGCAATAGACTCGCTCCCTACTACATGGTTAAAAATTACTGGCAAAATTTGAAGGTTCTACACCCCTACCTAATCCTTCGGAGATTTGGTGTGATGTTATGTTCTAACCGATGCCTATTTGACTTAAATATAATCGTGACCTATCCTGTATTAAGCTCGCGCGAAGTTGGTGCAAAACCGCTGTTAAAATAAAGCCATGACCTATATTTAAAGGCGAAGGACTATTTCTAGGACATCTACTCCGCCCATTATAGTCATGAACGCAAAGAGTATAATAATATTAAGGGAGCATGAACGTCGAATACAGCTTGAAAGCTAATAGTGGCGGTTGAAGACTAGTAACAAAGTGGGTAGGTAGGTATTTATTTACATATTTTGACGCTTCAATGATATGGACAGAAAAAGACCGTTGGTTAACATTTCGTGAAATTGTCCAGTTAAAATGGATTGGATTGACGGTGTAAAGGATGAAGGATGATATGGCAAGAAAGGAGGTGTCTGGTGAGATGACGAGTAATAAAGAAGTATGGAAGAAGAAGATATGCTGCGCCGATCCCTAATAAATTGGGGTAAGGGGAGGCGAATGATGATGATATCCAGTTAAAAAATAGGGTTGGAGTGTAGCCTTAGGGGCGCTATGGAGCGAGGACTTAGATTTTTTTTGGTTAGAGTGTACGTAACGGGGCATTGAGGAAAAAATACAGTTTTTTGTTGCTAAAAAAGTGTTAGATGCAAGAGCGAGCAAAGTGAGCTTGGGACTTGGGGCACCCCGACGTTCGGTTAGGTTACTTAAAACCCTGCAGACAGAAATAGGAGCCCCGAGTAGCGTGGCTGCGTTGACTTTTTCTTAGTGCCCCGTTTCCTATCCACTGACCAAAAATAGGAGGTGGTTAGGGTTAGTTCCGAATTTGACCACGCGTAGAAGATACTCGTCCAACTATCTACATAATTATTGCGCTTGTTACAGATCCAAGTTCTTCGATGTTCAATTAATTTGGTGCCTAACTTCTTACATAGTCCTACCTCTATGCTTATCACCTTGACATTCTGTCAGTTCTGAAAATTTCTATCAATTTGACAAATTCATGTGCAAATACAATTCAAGATTCATCACTGTCGTCACCCATATTTACGTACATCATCGCCATCATTCATTCCTGTTGAAATGTAAATTAGGCAATACCACAAAACCAGAAGCTGATTCCGGTTACCACGCCAAATCTTGAAAGTTGATCTGAGTGAGTAAAATTCCGTTTTCTTTCATTTTTGTTTTAGTTTCCGTTCTAATTTTCAGCATAATTAGGCCACTTTCCCCTGATCCCCCCTCATATAAATATATCATCAGTTATTAAAAAAAATCTGTAGTTTCCTAAAAAATTGCAATAACTACACGGTCAAAATGTATGGAACAGCTGTTTTTTTTTGGAATAACCTATGAAAAATTTCTATGTGGGGGAGCTGAGAATGATGTACTGAGTATGTGGTAACCGTTTTCGCGTCGGTGTCCTTTCAACCCCGTATAAGTAGATAGGTACGTATCAAATCATATATACTAAGTTACTAGGAATATGGAGGCTCTATGTAATAAACCTAATTTAATTTGGGTATACCTTCACACGGCAATGCTCTTTTCAACCTCCACTGTGCTAAATAGGTCGACAAACAATTACTTCTACCCCTCAGATTTCATCTACCACACATCCCCTTCCCTATTGACCCTGAAACTCGCACAGCGTTGAAAAATAGCATGTATTTCCCCCGCATGATTGCCAGTGCATCCAGATTAAACAAATGAAGTGGGGTGCGGTGGCCAGGTCAGGCGGGGAGGTAGGTGCACCCCTTTGCCCGTTTGACCTGCAAGTAGGTCGTGCTCGATCGATGCACCGCTGCTGCATCTTATCCGTACTGAGCCCTGGGAATTCAGGTCTACGCAATAACTAAACAACTTTTGAATAAAATATCTTAGTAGAAAGATTTAACGTTCTTAACGTAGGTAGATATACAACTCCTGAGTTTTGCTGCAGGTTAGTTGAATTATTTATTTTCGCGATTATTGAATTGGTTTCTTTTCCGAGACTGGAAAAAAATAAGTAATTTAAATAAGGCAATCAATCAATGATGACGGCACGGTTGGCGCAGTGGCTAAGCGATTGACTGCTGCGTTGCGTGTCACGGGTTCGATCCCCGCACGGAACAAATATTTGTATAACCTACAGATAGTTGTTCCGGGTCTGGCTGTTTGTGTATGTGAGTTTAAATGTTTGTAAAAGCACCCACGATACAGGAGAAATTCCTAGTGTGGGGGACAACGTTTTAAGAGAGGTGAATGATGATGTCCTTTAGCAGCCGTGTAACGTCGACGTGATCGAACGTGACGGGGGGCAGTTTAGTCAGCTCCTTCGCCACGAAATCTGGCACAATGGCTATGGCAATGATATCTACCTTTGTCTAGGAATTAATTAGACGGTAACTGTTCACAATAAAGAATACTGAACATTCTTATTTATTACTTATAAAGATTTGAAATACTAGGTCGACTAAATCATATTACGAATTATGCAATAACAATGTCTCCTTTTCACCACCCAAAATAAGTACTTAGCCCCTCCTAATTTAGTCTAATGTACCTATGTCTTATTTTTAATTTATCTCATGTTTACTTTTAACATAATTTTTCTTTATTGTTAATTTAATCATTTTGTTTTGTCTTGTGCGAGACAAATAAAGACTTTCTTTCTCCTGATTCAGTCCGGAGAAAGAAAGTCTTTGCATGGAAATCGAAGGGTTAGGATAGCGTGAATGGATTGGACGACACAAAGGTAACAAACCTAACTATGTAACTTTGAACAGTTAAAACCGATTCCCCCCCCCAAGTGATCCGATTACATTCGATACAGCACGGGACGAGCGGCTTTGCATGTTAAATAGGATTAATAGTTGGCAGCTCATAACGACATTAGTGTCTATAGACGGCGACGATTCGATAATACGATAAATATCTGTAACTGCTATAACTATCTACTGTTCTAATAGGACTTCAAACAGATGGGTTAATGGAGAGGTTATTCCGCCACTTCTCCCCCCTCTGCCCCCTCGATGTTGTCATGTGCTTAAAACACCAGGTCACCCCAGGGCAGTGGTGAAGCCCACTATCCACTACCTGGTGTTTCAGCTTTGGGAGACTGTCTTGTGTCATTCTGACGTTCAAAAAGTGGTGATCTGTAGCTTAATTTGAAGAAGAGATTTTTAATAACAGATAAGCCGAAATAAAGGTACCTTTATTTGGTCCACTACACTCAGTTCCTCAGAACCGCGGTTAACTTTTCAACCTTATTATTCAGGGCATAAGGGTGAAAACTATTCGACCGTCAGTACTCATTGAGTGCGGTCCCACAAACGCCAGCACATCAAACTACCCGAAACTATCAAATTTTCCCAATAAATCTGGAACCTGGCTTTAGCGATAAAGTTGAAAATCTATTAGGTAAAGAAATTTGATAGATTGTAGAAGCTTGCTGGCGTCTGTATCTACCATTATTAGTTGACCAAATCATTTACACCTTCCACGAGAGAATTTATATTATTCATTTTTCATCCTTAGGTACTTACTACACTTTAATTTTCACCGGAGTTCATAGGACCAAGGCCTCAACTTGAAAGTTTCTTGCGGAAAATTACTTTTGATGATACTAATATTGTTGAAAGTTTTGTTGATAGAAATTGAAAGGAATTTATTTATTTTAGAAAAAGCAGAAAATAACCTACAATCTTTAAATAATATTTCCGATATTTTGCATAAGAAAGGTAGGTGTGCTCATGTACCCAGGTATAATTAAAAGTTACATTTAGCTGTTCATAGAAATATATATTAAATGGAAAAGTGAATGTTTAGTTTTACATTATTACAACTTATAATTTTAGTATAAAATAGTGCAATAAAATAAATTAAAACCAAATATTACATTTAAGACTCATAATAATATGAATTTAGCGCCTTCGTCCTCTCTCCTATTACCTATTAATTTAACTTTGCTGTGCCCGACAGGGTCCATAATTGATTCAATGTTTTAACATACCAACTGTTTTATTTTAACATTATGGAATGCAATAAAGTATTGAGTATTGAAACTTAAATATTATGACAGGAATAGACTTCGTAGAAAGGCAAATTTATTTTAGTACGTTATGTAACAAAACCTATCTGTATAATTATTTTTGGACCTAATATCTAGCTTCGGCTTTGAGACATTAAGATATTCGCTTTAAGAGTTTGTCTTTTAGAATGATGGCAACTGGCAGTTGTCGATATTATATTCATTAAAACGAATTGGTGATAGCCAGTTACTAGGCTGAACACTACATAATGTAACATAACATCACGCCTGCAATCCCCGAAGGTTAAGGCAGAGGTGTACCTAATAGAACACCCACATTTCGCCAGTTACATTTAAGTCCCATTTGCCATCAACCGGGCACAAATCCAAACATAAGTGGCTACTACTGAGAAATTCCTGATGGAAAAACCCAAAAACAATTTGCCGTCCCGGGAATCGTACCCAGAACTCTCATGCTCATGAGTCGAGTCAATCATTTGTTTTACCTTTTTAGACACGCATTTTGTCCACGGAGATTTGCTAGCTACATAATTTAAATTCATTTTGTAGTTTTGCAAGATCACGAGGTCGAGAGGAACTTACTTGCATAGCGGACTCATTTATTTAATACTTTAAGCACACAGAATGTACAGAAGCGTATAAAATAAAACCAACAGGAGGTTATATTTTCTCAGTACAACGATTCCTCGCCATTTTATTAAATCTTTTTTCACAGTAAATTCACTCACTTGTTTTCGTATTCATACGTACTCTTGCAGAATTCCTTGGAATCAGTTTTATTATATTACTCTCATTTCATTTTAGGAGTAGCGGAGATGGCAAGCATTTTATTGTATCGAGGTCGACATACATACATACATAGGTAAAACCTGATTATTTATCAAATTAGGCGTCGATTTTCGCACGAGGCACAGCGGAAATGAATTTCCAATTTGCTTATTCGATTTCTTTTGCTCGGTTCTCTTGATAAAATCTGCTAAAATATCAAGAGTTTGAGATAATAATTAATTCAGAATTAACCTATTGGTAAAAGAGCAACAAATACAAGGTGTACATCAAATTAAGTAACTCTACGCAAAAATGATTGCTGGGAAACGACTTTTTTTGGGGTGAGAAGTCACGTTTTACAGTAGATCTCAATGTAACGCACTCAAAACATGGCGCTGATGGATGCATTGAATAGTTCGGGGGTCAAGGAGGTATTTAAACCAAAGCTACAACATTAAAAACCTATGAAAAGGGTGGAACTTTAACCCCCAATAGCTCCGTAACTAGAAGGTTCCCAAGCATGGTCTAGAAAAAAAAACGGAATGACGGGGAGAACAAATGCCTTTTGGCTTCGTTAAAGGTATTTTTGCACTCATTAGGTAAGTTTTGTGCGCAGTACGTGCTTTTATTAAGACTCCATCTATATTTTGTAACACTTATTTAAGTTTCAAAGTCTTCAGTCTTATTTAAGAATATTTTTATGACTTCGTTTCACGGACTGACACCGCAACCGTAATAGTGCACTAGCTAGACCGAACGACTTGTAAGTAATGTTTTGGATTATTTCGTTTTAAAGACAGAATAACCTATGTAGCCTCCAAAAATAGGTCACTTATATAAACCTAGGTATTCGTTCACAGTCTGGAAATGAGCGAGCCTTGAACCTAGCTAAGGTCGGAACCTAAATGTCAGCTTTATTGTTAGCTGTTTGTCCTGAAGGATAAAGAAGAAATAAAATAGATTATCTGATCCAACATAAGAATTTAAGAAATTGATACCTTTGTGTCTATTTAGTCATCATCATCTGCCTAGCCTTTTCCCAACTATATTGGGGTCGGCTTCCAGTCTAACCGGATGCAGCTGAATACCAGTATTTGACATGGAGCGACTGCCTATCTGACCTCCACAACCCAGTTAGTACTGGGTAATACGATACCCCTTGGTAAGACTGGTTGTCAGACTTTTTGGGTCACTGACTACCTAACGACTGTCAAAGATCTACAAATGACAGCCGGGAACAACGGCTTAACGTGCTTTCCGAGGCACGGAGGAAACTCGGTATGTAATGGGCGGTCACCCATCCACAGACCAACCTAGGCAAGCACGGCTCAACCTAAAGATCGTTCCGAGCGTCTGTTATTATTTAGCCACGAGCTCCTATGTGTCTATTTAGTGCAATCTAAAAATGACTTATTCCAAATAAAAATCGCTAAATTCAGAGCAGCCTTTTCCTGCAGTTCCTTTGTTATCCTAGAATCTAGCATCCAGACACCTTTGTCCTCCAACTGATAAGGCTACACGTTAAGACTACCTAAACCCTTCAAATAAGGTTTAAATTCCCACTGAAATTAAATTAAGAAGATAAAGTGCGCAGGCGTGAAGCTATTGACTGTCCCCCCTGCCCCTCCTCTAAAAGCTGAATGTAGTGCTCACAGGACCCAAACAAAGGATAGATATGATATCACGGCACCACTGAGTACAACTTGAAATTCTTTGACGAACCTAAGTGACAAAGAGAGCGAAACTTCGGACTTATTACGTCAACCATTATTGTAAATGTAGATAGATTTCTTCCTTTCCCGTGTGTTTAAAAACTTTTCTAACAAGAATTTGTGTGGTATACTACACAGAACAGATAAAAGAGGTCTCTTTTATCTGTTCTGTGGTATACTACAACTAAAAATCCGATTACTGAAAAATCACGCTCGAATTAATTTGGGGTTTACAAGGTAAAATCGACTCCTCCTATTGTTGAAGTCGGTTAAATTGTAGCCCATGTTACCCGGGCCATAATACCGACTCTATTGGCACATTATACATCAAAATCTGATGAACAGTTTAGGCGCTACAAAGGAACATACGTAAATACAAACATACATAGACTGCTAAAATCATAACCCTTCCTTTTGGCTTCGCCGTAGTCGGGTAAAAAGGTATTATTATTAGGATGGCTGTTTGGTAGAATTTCGTAACTGTAATAGAAGTTTTCAATTAATGTTTTTTGCGTGTAATTCAGTTGGAAGCCGTAATTTTTCGTCGTCCAAAGGCTTTGTTGTGTGTTCTGAAAGTTATTGCTGGTACTTAGTTGGTTTCTTTTGTTTTTGAGGGTGTGATAAAATAAATATTTGAGTACAACTTTGTTTGATGTTATTATTTAAACGGGCGGGCCGCTCGGCCTTCCCACGCATATTATGACTTGACTGAAAATCGAGATTTCATTTTAATGTTTGAGTTTGATAAACATTAATCGGAATATATTATGTAAATAGTGGTGAAAACACAATAAAATCCTTTGTTTTGTTTGGAAGAATAACGTGTTCACGTTGTTATACTAGAAAAAGCGACTTTATTTTATATTAAGCGCGTGTGGGGGACGTTAACCTGTCGGTGCTAGCCTACTATTCTACATCATGTTGAAAATGCTGAAAATGAAAAATAATGTTCTGTGACTAAACTACTGGGGTTATTCGAATGAATTTTTGTATGCAGACTGGGAACGTCATGAGGTTAACGCAGTTTCATTTATTATCGTATTGTCGGTGCCACATTATATACATATAGATAAATAAGGATTTCAAGTGTTCTTCTACGTAGCCAATTAAAAGTTAAAAAAAGCCAAACATCTAACAGACATCCCCTAAAATCATTCTAGTCGAGATACAGGGTGTAAACGGACTCTTCACGAAGCCGTCAACCAAGCATTCTGTTCATCAAACTAAGTAACTCTACTCAAAAATTATTGCTGGGAAACTACTTTTTTTTTGGGATGAAAAATTACGTTTTACGGTAGGACTTAATGTAACGCACCCAAAACATTGTGATGATGGGTGGATTGAATAGTACGGGGGTGGTTGAGGTGTTTATAAAATCAAAAACTTGTATTTAAAAAAAAACTTGTGAAAAATTTGGGACTTTGACCCCCAATATCTCCGTAACTAGAAGGTTCCCAGGTATGGTCTAGAACAAAAAAATGATCACAATGATGGGGAGAACAGGTGTCTTTCGGCTTCGTTAAGGGTCTCTTTACACCCTGTATGCAAGCTAAAGCTAGATTCATGTAACTAGCGACAGATTGCTACGCCAAGCGCTACAAACGATATTTATCGCTACGTGCGTCAGAAGTCACAACAAACGCTACGAGAGATATTTATCGCTACAAACATAATAGCAATCCATTCGTCTGTTTTGACTAAATACGCTCTCGCTCTGATACATCTTTTGATAATCGAACCTGAATTGTGTGTTTATTGGAGCGGTATCAATTGTGTGAATTCTGTCATTGTACCATATTTTAACTCTTTGTGAAGTGGGTGGGCAGATGAGCAGAAGGTTTGACCTTTGACTGAAAATTGATCCATACATCATTGACGTTTAAAAGTATTTATCCTACATGCACAAAAAGAAAAGACGAATCATCATCGGCCTTGCCTTTTCCCAACTATATTGGGGTCAGTTTCCAGTCTAACCGGATGCAGCTGAATACCAGTATTTTACATGGAGCGACTGCCTAACTGACCTCCACAACCCAGTTAGTCCTCGGTAAAACGCTACACCTTGGTACGACTGGTTGTCAGACTTTTTGGGCCACTGACTACCTAACGACTGTCAAAGATCTACAAATGACACCCGGGACCAACGGCTTAATGTGCTTTCCGAGGCACGGAGGATCTTCAGACCAACCTAGGCAAGCACGGCTTAACCTAAAGATCCGATCCGAGCGGCTGTTATTATTTAGCCACGAGCTCCTTCTCAAATTGACCCCTACATTGACGTTTGTATTTAATTTATAATATCCTACATGCACAAAAAAAAAAAGAAAAATATCTATCATAATTATTTGTGAAAATGCAGATGACGTTAGATTTCTTATTAGTGACATATTTTGGGTTCCGTAGTCAACAAGGAAAGGAACCCTTATAGTTTCACTATGTCCGTCTGTCTGTCCGCAGCTTAGCTCAAAGACTTTTAGTTCTAGAAAGCTGTAATTTGGCATGAATATACAGATTAGTTACGCCAAAAAAGTGGTAAAATAAAATTTCGAAAAGTATTTTTTTTTGTTGATTTTTTCATGGTAAGATCTCCTGTACCTACACGTAAAATGCGGATTTTTTCCTTTTCGCGTATCCCGTAGTGTGGTCAATGTTGACATAATAGATTTAAAATCTAATTTATGTTCAGCCTTTCATAACCGCTACAACATTTACCTACCTATCGGATTTCCGAGCGTAAGAAATTCAATACCGCTTCTATAGCAGTATCTAGGTACACCTAGATTCAACGGTATACCTATAACAGCGGTATACCTAGATTCTATCGGCCATATTGCACTGCATCGATTCTATTTCAAGCTGCTCTCTCCGGGATTTGCTCACGTTTTCATAAATATATCAGGGAGTCTGTGAGAGACATGTAGTATTAATTTATATGTTGGGAAGGGTCATAAAACATTGCAAGATATTACTTCATATGAAGTTTGGTTGTCGAGTTGGATTTCAAGTTTGATTTCCGTTGTTGTTCATCATGCATTTTAGGGTTATTGTTGTTCCGATTCTGGTTCAAATACAAGCCGTCAACCAAGCATTCTGTACATCAACCTAAGTAACTTTACGCAAAAATTATTGCTGGAACGACTTTTTTTTTTGGGGTGAAAAATTACGTTTTATTGTAAAACTCAATGTACGAGTACCGCACTCAAAACATTGTGCTGATGGATGGATTGAATAGTACGGAGGTCGTGAAGGTGTTTAAATTAAAAATCTTACATTAAAAACATGTATTTAAAAAAAAAACTTGTGAAAAAGTTGGTACTTTGACCCCCGATATCTCCGAAACTAGAAGGTTCCCAGGTATGGCCTAGAACAAAAAAAATATCGCAATGACGGGGAGAACAAGTACCTTTCGACTTCGTTAAGGGTCTTTTTACACCCTTTATAAAAGGAATTTCTACGAAATCTAGTTTCGTGGAAGAAGGTTCTGTGTTTTCGCTGCCGCGCGCGTTCAATATTAATAGCTTGTGTTTTTGGCAAGCGTGATTTTTGGAGTTTTACCAGATATGACAGTTATTGTAGTTATATCCATAGGAAGTATTTTGTTGGGTTAATGAAAGTAGGAAGTTACTGCGGACCGCTTTAGTTAGTGTTCCAAACTTTGTAAGTAATACAGGATAAATATTGAAATACATGTAGGATTAAAAAGTCAAAATTGTGAGTGCTTTTTTTGTCCAAATCACTTTTTTTTCATGGTCTTGGAGGTCATGGGGGGAGGCCTTTGCCCAGCAGTGGGATGACACAGGCTAACAGTAACAGTAGTAACACTTTTTCTTAATAATTTTTGTAATTTACGATACGATTATATCCGATGTTTGCCGATGCACAAAATTCATTATGTAGCACTGTATACAGGTAGGTACCTATTAAATTAATCAAAGCGGCCCGTCTTTCAGTGTATGTTTACAAATAAACACCTAACAACAGTCTGCCTTCTTCCTCGTGTCATAAACGTGAACTAATCCGCGCACCACAACAAATCGTAAATCCGCAAAACACAACACAGCGCACGAATGTTTCTGTGAGCCTTGCAGGAACGCGCGGAGTATCTAAACATGACGTGAGTTAGGTGATTTTCAAATTGAAAATGGTTGTTTTTTTATTATTTATTTATTTATAGGGGCTTTTACGCATAGCGTATGCAAGTCAGTCCTATCGTATCTTTAACAATTGTACTGTTCACAGACGAAAATGGTTGTTCCACACGTTATATTTACAAACTTGCTCGTGGCCAAATAATAACAGCCACTCGGACTTAAGCCACGCTTGCCTAGGTTGGCCAGTGGATGGGTGACCATCGATTAAATACCGAGTTTCCTCCGTGCCTCGGAAAGCACGTTAAGCCGTTCGTCCCGGCTGTCATTAAAAAAGTCTGACAGCCAGTCTTACCAAGGGGTATCGTATTACCCAGTACTAACTGGGTTGTGGAGGTCAAATAGGCAGTCGCTTCATATAAAATACTGGTATTCAGCTGCATCCGGTTAGACTGGAAACCTACCCTAACACAGTTGAGAAAAGGCTAGGCAGATGACGACTTTTGCCGATTAAGACTTTATTCATTACTGTGGATGATGCTGATTGTTCTTGTTGTAAAAATGTATGCTTTAGGATCCGCCTCGTTGGTCTTGTGGTAGGAATATTTCAGTAGCAGCCACTGAGTCTGGATTTATGCCCGGTTGTTGCCAATAGACTCGCCCCCAATTACAAGGGACATAAACATAACTGACGAAATGTGTAGTTATAGGTATTTAGGTACACGTCTGCCTTAGCCTTCAGACTTACAAGTGTGAAGTTAAGTTAAGCTATATGAATTTAAGCTATATGAATTTAATTTATGTTAAGCTAGATGATTTCCCATCCGTAAAAACGAGCTACTTATATGAATTTACGTTAGATTTACGTCGCTCGTTCGTGTTAGTACCTCAGTTCCGGCAAGTTCACGGAGACACGACCCCAAGCTATTGCTCCGAGATGATCGATTGTGTTTACTCAACACATTCCCTTTGTGTTCATTCTATTAGTTTCCAGCTGCCTGGAGTTTTCAGTTACGTGGGGCTATTTTTAGGGAGTCTTTGAAGTGGTAAACTAGAATAGAGACCCATCCGAATCATCTGATTTTGAGATAACTGACTTCCTTATATTGCAAGCTTGGGTATGGAAATTACATCGCAAGATATGGGGTCGTCCATTAATTACGTGATGTTTTTAGCAACTTTTTAACCCCCCCTCCCCCATGGTGATACGAGGTGAGGTTTTAGACTACCCCTTCCTACCCAAAATCACGTGTATTTTTTTTGGTACAAAGTATCTTAAAAAAAGAAAATTATCTTTAAATACAGGTATAATCTAATTTAATTCTGGAAAATTAAGCACCGCTTTTCGGTGTAGAAATCGTGCGTTTAAAGAAAAAATAAATACATGTAATATCTGACAAAACCCCCCTGCCCCCTGGTGATAATTCGTGATCTTTTCTGAACCCTCTCCCCCAATTTTGAGCCTCGCGTGATTAATGGAGGACCCATATGTTTAACATCCATCAAATTGAATAGTGATAATAATACCTCTGGGTATCTCAGTAAAATCTGACGGAGATTGGTAAAGGAAAATAATTATATTGTTTGGAAAAGTTAATCCGTAATTTACGAGCAATACAAAGTTTTCTCCGTCAATAATGACTTGTACAATTTCAAGGCCAGGGTTGATCGTCAGTATGTTTACGATTTACTCGTAGAACAGTTAATAAATATTCAGTGCCATCGATCGAACATTCACAAGTTTATTTGCACATTTATAATAGAATGTAGATTGTGGAAAATTGCGCCATGATTGCACATTCATGTCCCTTGCGACATGACCTATTTTATTCAGAGGATGACTAAATAGTTTATGAAAGCTGTTTCGTATTTTATTGGCACTTAAATGCAAATGCAATTTCAAGAAACGAATCACGCAAGAAGTCGAGACAGAACACATAATCTTAAACTTTGAATCAAATTAAGTAGCTGTGTTGACGAAAATATCTCTTTAGTCTACAGAATTTTACCAAAATAGTCTACAGTTATCGACATAAAAGGTATTTACCATATTTCCATAATACCTCTTAATATTCCCTGCGGGGTGCCCATCTATTAGGGTAAAGTATCCCCCACTGCCAAGGTCACATCGATCGACGCATCGCGAGAAAGGGATGCAGATATCTGTTGCATAAACTATCTCTGTCTCGCGGGAAAATGTCGGATGGGAATCAGTGGGCAGACTGTTAGTAAACAAAGAAATACAGGAGGGGACCTGATAAATGTTATCTAACCTCGGATTTCGACTCAGTTCGGTTTTATGCAACGATGCATTACGACGATCAAAAGTTTCTGGTTTAAGTGATCGGATTATTTGTTTTTTTGTGTGATCTCGATGCTAAATGCAGTATGGCGGGTAAGTCCTTACAACTTAGTTATTTTTATTAACATGATGTTTTCTTTGTTTGTTTTCGGTCACGCGTTTACATATTAATTGGATATTTTCAACACTAACTAAAATGAATGAAAACGTGTTTCCTTTATCCTTCAAAAAATATTTTGTGCTTCTATTAAATGCGCCGCAAACAGTTTCTCAAGGTCATATTATCAAAATCTTACTCTAGCATTTTGCTGCTCAGGACATTTAAATAAAAAAATATATCAGACATTCTAAAATCATCAACATCATATTCTAGCAGAATATATTTATTGTTGGCCTTAGTAAGCCTTCCCCAGGCCACAACCACCACGGTAATATAACAAGTTCTTCAAGTATTCACAACTCGCAAGTTCTCCACAAAATACTCAATAATTAAAGTTATTCAACCAAAGTCTGAGAAGACGGTTCTCTATGATTTGGTTAGATAGTCAGTCTCTCTAAATTATGTACTAAACCACATAGTTCGTTAAGGCAATACCTACATAATTAGCGAGCTGCCACTTAGGTACTACTACTACCCATCTCTTGTCTCACGATTCTCGGTAGACCGCCTAATTAAGGAACTTGCCTAATTAATATTCACATTTTTAGAAGATTCCTCTCAACGATCAAGGAAAATTGTCGCGAAGAAAATCAATTCTCTCAAGTAACGATTAGAAGAACTTCCATTTTACTGAGAATTTTCAATTTTCCGTTTTATTGAACTTGACTGTATTATGTAGATATTCGTGACGATGAAATACAGGCGTGTTCGCTCGCGTAGCCGAGTCCTCTACGCCGTAGAAAGTGCTACGTCGTAGACTTTGCTACGAGACTTTCGCTTTTGAGATTTACATTGCTTTGTTTTCACTTCAGCGTTGGATAACCGTCAGTTATAATGCCGCAATGGATGCTGTGTTTATGGATACTCTAAGGTTTCTTTTAAAAGATAAAAGGTTGAGTTTTATAGGTTCGAGGACGCCTTGCCTCGCCGGCCGGCAAGCGTGCGCTTCGATATGTTTACATTGCATTGATATGGCGCATAATTTTTGTCTTGTCGATGGATCTTTGCGTTTTTGTTAAATTAAGGTTACGGTTATTGCATATTGAAGTAAAAAGTTTTGTGTGATTTTAGCCTTTTTCGGGTTGATTTGTTGGTCACAACTGAGGTTCTATGGAACCTGAAATCTTTAAAAAAGCTGAACGTAAAATAAAATCTATGAATGAAAAAAAGTTCATAAAAATTTATGCATCGAGTCTATCAAGCAGTAACTACTCCACTACCAACATCGCATGATGCAACTCAATAAAACCGCTGTATTTGCTAACCTTTAAATAGGATAGTTGAACTTCTCAGTTGCTAGTTAGACATAATTGTCTCTCATTTCCTATCTCAAAGCAAAAGTATCGATAAAATATTCGCTTGATCAGGCCCGGCTCCGCCCAACCTCCCTTCAGGCTTCAGTCGAGTCCGCAGGCGCTGGCGAACGCACGTCTCTCCGCCATCTTGAATCTCGGCGCCATTCCGTGCATCAAACACTTCCTACTCAATCACCATTTCAGTTTTAAATACGGAAGTGTCGTGACAACACGCTGTATAATACGGTGAGTTTTTTTCTTAATTTTATTTTCCTTTAAATATAGAATTGTTTATTTTAAGACGCCTACAGCGGGATGGCCTCCCAAGGACGTTTTTGTTCATTTACTGCATATAGGTGCATACCTACTTATATGTCATTCATTTTGGGATATTCTCGTACTTTATTTTTCCGAGGTTTTGTTGATTAAGGTTTGTTGATGTTTCGAAGAATGTAAATATAAATAAGCGGAGTAATGATGACGTTAGGGTTTTACGTTTGAGACCTGACCTAGGCGAAGGAGGCGGGTACGTCGTGGGTGCATACAGCCGAGCTTTTTATAGAAACTGCGTAGTTGCTCAATCAATATTCGGGTTGTGCACGGAGTTTCTCAAATTCCTTTGCATTAATGAAGAGTTTTTTATTTCTAATTTAAATATTTTTGGGGATTTTTTTTTCCAAACTTTTTAATTGTGTTTTAATTTTTTTTTCTATCACTTTTTATTTATCAAAATTTTATCTACGTGTAAAAAGTAACCATACAAAGACTACATTTTAAAAAGAGAGTGGACATACTAAGGCGACATTTTCGGGGTTTAAAAAAAAAATTGTTATGTTACGTTTAAAAAAAAAAAATTTTAAGCTCGTAATTTTCACTACTACGCATCAAAATTGCACTCGCCCCTAACCTAAGACCACCTTCACCCGTTCAGCAACTGGAAGCGTTACATCACTAGAAGCTGTTCCTTACTGAATGTTAGTCAATATGAACGAACGACACGCCCACTCGCGAACAACGAACCCGCGGTAATCGGGTCAACCACCAAGCATTTCCGAAGCTAACTTATGTAAGCATTCGTTTAATAACACCTTGGAATCTAAACAATTTCGAGGGTTTGTATATGCATTAGTTTATAACTATAGGACTTTTATCAGCTGGTTTTTTAGATCGAAAATCGGAAGGGTCAGTAAGGGAACAGAGTTTCAGTCTTGAAAATTATCTTCATAACCTTCACGCTTGTATTCCCTGTAAGCTTCGGCAGAGGTGTACCTATAGTGTAACACTTACATTTAGCCAGTTTGGAGTCTTAGGTAGTACGGGGCGAGCCTATTACCATCAGCTGGGAAAAAATAAGGTCTGCTACTAAGAAATTCCTGACGGGACGAGCTCAGCAGTTGCAATAGTGACAATTAGACCAACGAGACGAACAGAATATTCCAATAATTTCTGGTCCTTTTGTGTTTGCAGCGGCATTAATTCTCTTTGGTTTCAGTAGTATCGGGACTTAATTGAACCCAATTAAATACAGTTTAGGCTTTCATTTTTTTCTCTCCTTTTTTTTTAGTGTTCGCCTTTTTAGAGAAACGGAAATTTCATAGGGTCACTTTTATACCAATTGTCACTAAGGTTTTTGTCCGAGACTTATGCAACGTAGGAATTTGAATTTAGATGTAATGTTAGGGTTCAATGACGCGCTCATGGATCGCTTCTCAAAAACAAAAATATATTAGTTTGAAACTACGAAAAGCAAGGTTTAGTGAAGTGTTGAGCTTTGTCAACGACTTGTTTATAATCGTGAGGTATTTTTGTCGTCTTTGCTGACTAAAAGTCTAAACTATTCATCCGATTTTGATGAATAAAGATTCGATAATAATTAATCGATTCGTTGTTATGGCCCGGATAATCTCGTATTTTAACCGACTTCAACAATAAGAGGAGTCGATTTTTCCTCGTAAACCCCGAACTTAATTGAGAATTTAAGAGTGTGATTTTTCAGTAGTTGGGTTATTTTTTTTTTTGGAGTATACCACACAAGTTCTTGTTTATAGAAATATTTATCTCAGTTAGGAAAGGGAGATATTGATTTTTGATTCTGGACTATAAACCTCATGAACTTCAAAATATATATTATTCTGCCGTGTATGTTAAAATAAATTTACAAAATAATCATCATTTATCATTAAAAATCAGCAGCACATAAAATCACGTCCCATTTTCCATCAATACGTATTATTTTGATCTGTCCAAATCCATTCTTCTTTTCTTACATGCCCGGACAATGATGCAATCGCGTGTTTTCATAATTCATAGGCACTAACCGTAATGTTCCTTCTATTTTAACGTCAGAATTATTGATCATTACTTTGTTTTTGACAGCCTTTTGTATAGGTTTACTTTGTAACTGACCGCCCATCAAATATTACGTGCGTCATACCATACAATGTACATAAAGCTAGTGATGGAAAGTAAGTAGTTCAGAAAGATGAGGAGCTCGTGGCTAAATAATAACAGCCGCTCGAGTTGTTCTTCAGGTTAAGCGGTGCTTGCTTAGGTTGGTTCGTGGATGGGTGACCACCCATTACATACCGAGTTTCCTCCAAGCCTCGGAAAGCAAGTTAAGTTGGTCTCGTCTGTCAATTGTAGATCTTTGACAGTCGTTACAGGAATTCAGTGACCTGAAAGTCTGACAACCAGTCTTACCAAGGCGTGTACCAGCAGTAAGAAAATTAGTCAGTGGCCCGAAAGTCTGATAACCAGCTTACCAAGGCGTGTACCAGCAGTAAGAAAATTATTGACTGATTATATGTACTTAGGAATAATAAATAAGAAAAGGTAAAACTTTGTGTTTTCGTCTATTGTTTGATCATAATGTAATTTTGTCTGTAAAAATGAATGGTTATATGGAATTATTCGATAGTATCCATGACAGGTGCTAGTTTTAGTTTCATACCTGCTTGGTCATCGACTCCCTGAATAAATTACCTAATAAATCTTATCATCCTTCATATCAGACATAGCTATCGGCACTTTGATCTTTGAATATTATTGCGGGGCCGTTTTTTTTATTTTAATAAGTGCTTTATTAGTAGATAGTGAATTCATAAACCACAAAAGGGCTTATATAGGGTGGGTAAAAAATCGTGGATCAAACGAAACAGGGTAATTTTTATTTCAGTGAGGTTTGTAGTTACAAATAATTTTTCGTGAGACTTAAAAGATATTGAATAAAGTGCCAATACTCTACACACTGTCATAAAATTACTTTTGTAGTGATGATACTTTTCCTAGAAGCAACTAAACACCACTAATTGCCTATTTAGTAAAATCTTTGGTATTTTCTAAAAAACCCTCAAGTAGTCATAACTTTTAAGCAGATTAAGTTAGGACTCTGCCACAGAGATATTTTTTACTGCAAATAATCCTAACTATCGATCGGTTTCGTTTGATTTTTTACCCACCATGTATATGCAGTTACTATACAAAAAGTCCTTCTGTAGATAGTCTATGAATGAATGAATCAAAGTTCATCCAATTCATTAATTTGTACTTTACAGCAATCATTACTTTTAAAATATATTCGTTATAATTTTGTATAATATGTATATGAATTAGTCCACTAGCACTCATACACAAATTGGGATCCTGAAAAAAAAAAAGCTGATTTTGTAAAAAGAAACCCGGAGGCTGCGGGCTTGCAGCTATGTGCAGTTTCGGAAATTTACGACATAGTGAGATTGGTCCTTATTGGATTTTTCTGTTAAATTATTCTGAATAACCTGAAGTTACTCGTAGTTTGTGTTATAACTTGAGAGGCGGCCGTTCGGGCCCTCTATTACCTTTGATCGCTCGTTATTACTGAAAACTGACAGCTTTTATTCGACTCTTAATAGCTTATCTTATTATATTAGCATTTTTTAAGGAAAAGTGAGAACTCTTAACTCTTCTATATCTACGTCTGTACATATTTTACATTAAAGTCATATTTCGTGTGTCTGTGTGATCGCGTTATTCTTCTTCGTCACGGATTTTGATGCGGTCTTCCCCATCATTTATATTTTACTAGCTTATGCCCGCGACTTCGCCCGCGCCAAGTTCGGTAATTATCCCACGGGATCGTACTACCAGGAGAAAAAGTATCCTGTGTGTTAATCCAGGTTATAAGCTATATGTATGCTAAATTTCATCCAAATCCGTTTAGTAGTTTTTGCGTGAAAGAGTAACAAACTTTCGCATTTATAATATTAAGTAAAATTCCAGAACTTTGTGCGTAAAGACAAAGCACTCAACTTTCTTAATTTTATGTTAGTTTAGTAATATAAATAACTAAACAAACTTAAAATTATGAAATATGGCTGTTTCTTCAAGCCGAAAAACTATGTAAGCATGGGCGAGTCGCTAGTTATTTAAGGGGTGAGTGTACTCTGTACTACGATACTAAACTTGTGTTATCTCCCTAGAGAGATACGGGCGTGGCGGCTGCCTATACAGGGTGTAAAAAGACCCTTAACGAAGCCGAAAGGCAGTTGTTTTCCCCATCGTTGCGATCATTTTTTTGTTCTAGACCATACCTGGGAACCTTCTAGTTATGGAGATATTGGGGGTCAAAGTTCCAATTTTTTCATAAGTTTTTTTTTAAATACCACTTTTCAAGGTTTTAACTTTACTTTAATTAATTTACTATTCAATTATCTTCTTCTATCTACTATTAATCTATTCAAAGCATCCATCAGCACTAAGTTTTGAGTGCGTTACATTGAGTTTTACCGTAAAACGTGATTTTTTACCCCAAAAAAAAAGTCGTTTCCCAGCAAAAAAAATTGCGTAGAGTTACTTAGTTTGATGTACAGAATGCTTGGTTAACGGCTTCGTGAAGGGTCCGTTTACACCCTGTATTTATTTATCTCTCAAGGTACTATAAACTTTTAAAAAGAAAATGCTCGCTTCGTTAACCCTGAAATCCGAAGCTTTATAGCCACCAATTTGAAATAGAAGGAGGCTCGACAATTTACTTTCTTATAAACATAAAATTAGAGCGGCATCGTAAAAAGATATTTGAAATGCAAATATATTTTTTATTACGAAATGAATGTCATAAACAAGCTGTAATATAAATGTCTATGGTTCTTTATGTTTACACCAAAAGGAAGGGGGTACACTTGACTTAAAGGACCCAAGATTAGTCACGATTAAGCGTGGTATTTATATTTTTATATAGTTCTCACTGCTAGGACACGGGTCTCCTCTTTATGAGAGGGAGAGAGCTGTAATGCCGCCATGCGGGCCCATTGCGGGTTGATAGATACCACATGTCTTCGATTTTTTTTTGAAAATTTGCAATAGCTGTAGTACGGCTGGCTTGGGTTTCCTTCGTCAAAGAACAGACTACATAAAAATAACATAACATCATGCCTGTAATCCCCGAAGGGTTAGGCAGGATGAACTTTAAAGTTCACCCACATTTCGCCGTCAACCGGGCACAAATCTGGACTCCGTGGAGTTCCTGAGAAATTCCTGATGACAAATTATAACATACGTAACTAGGGAGGAACTACCATAGGTTTTGCTAACGACAAGCAGCATTCACTACCAGTGGTGCGGCTTAGTAGTGTAGAAGGGAAGGAGGGATTGCTGTGTTGTGTGTCGAACTAGGGGAGTGCGAGAAATAACAGTCACAATGACATAACATGTTAAGAATGTGGGCGCTCGATATCGGTCCGTAGATAGGTGACCATCATTACATACTTAGTTTTCTCCGTGCCTCGGTAAGCACGCTAAGCCGTTGGTCTAGGTTCTCGTTTGTAGATCTTTGACAGTCGTCTTACCAAGGGGTATCGTATGACCCAGTACTAACTGGGTTGTGGAGGTCTGATAGGCAGTCGCTTCGTGTAAAATACTGATATTCAGCTGCATCCGGTTAGACTGGTAGCCTACCCCAACATAGTTTGGGAAAAGGCTAGGCATATGATGAATGAGACACTCTTTGTCAATATCATGTCAACAATATTTTTTATAACATTTCTCTTTAAATTTCTTTTCGGTATGTCGACGAACCGTGAGCCAAAATAAAACAAAAAAAAAGAAATAGCTTGTAAAAACTTCACAGTTCTTGAAATGTCAACTCATAAAAACCTTTATTTGGAGTACTTTCGCAAGAACTTTAGCAAAAATTATAAGGATTTCACTTGTGTTTATAAAAGGCCCCAAAGTCTGACGTTCTTCGTTGTATTTATAGAAGTTGCCAGTTGTCAGAAGCCTGACAAATGGTCTGACCTTTTGCTGACGGTTGCTGATGTCCCCGACTTGTTGGGCTGTGGAGGTGAGCAGTGGCTTCGTTTATATTACCATTTGCCACGGTACGGTACGGAATCTATACTTTTTGTTTTTTTTTATCTTTCGAAGTTTGGAATCAGATTGTTATGGGCTTGATTTTTTATTTATTAAACGAAGCTAGGTATGCCAATCGCAGGATGAAGCTGGGACTAAAAGCGGAGACGAATTGAGAAGACAAGAGACGTGCGGAAACCGACCAATCACATTAGTTGAAATTCACATCGTGTCTCTGGTCTCGACTGTGATTGGTCGAATCTTGCACATCTCCTTTCTGCTCCGCTCGACACAATCACGGATATGTGGACCCCATTGTCCGCACTTACAACGCAAGTACTAAAAAAGGCAGACTCTTTAACCTACATAGCTAACTCTATTCTCTGCTAGATCAAGGTCTTGTCTTACATGCGACGTTGTTGAGTAAAAGGAAGTGAGATAACGGGGTGTAATCATTGAGATATACTCGCAATTTATACAGATAGCATTGTTTCTCGTGTGCAGATGCTTCCGTGTTTTTGCATTGATGTTCCTTATCGTATTGATTAATCTTGCGTAAGATATCATATTAGGATATTGTCAGAAATGTGTCTTATGTCTTCTGCTACTTGACATTCAATTTGTGGATATTGATAATGCTCTCTGTATCGTTCTTTTGAATCATGATCTATAGGTACCTAGCTAGAGTGCCTTGTTCCCGAGTGGAAGAATCGGCTTCTAAGGTGCGTTCGGGCCTGGTACCTTTTCATCATTTGCCTAGTCATTTCCCAACTATATTGGGGTCTGCCTGCAGTCTAACCGTATGGAACGACCGCTCCATGTTAAATGCTGGTATTTATGCTATATTTGGGCAGTCGCCTCTCTTTGACCTCCATGACCCAGTCACTGCGTATTAAGAGACGCCTTAATGAGATCAAGCATGCTCTATACTTCGGGTTGGTTATAATGTAATTCTTCATCTAGCAATCTACTAGGACTTGATGCTTCCTATTTTCTGCAAGCAATGGGAAGTAACAATTAAACTTACTAATGATGTCACATAATAAGTTACCCTCTGAGGAAGTCAATCCCATGCGAATAATGAGACTTTTCGCAAGAAGTGTTTCATTATGTTTCGCTACAAAAAGTAGCTGTCGCTCGTCTGTAGGTATGTGGTCTCCTTGACCTAATTTCTCTAATGTGTACTGTCGTTACGGTCCATGCTGTCATGAGGCAGGCGCGAATTTGTTGGTAATTTTATTTTTACACTTATTTATAGAAAGGGTCCAGTAGACTGGAAATATTTGAAGGATATAATATAGACCATGAAAACATGAATTATTTGAATGATACATTTTATTTGCAAAAATATAGGTACCTAACATAAGTTCTTAATATAATATGGGTTTCACTAAAGGGTGTAAAAAGACCCTTAACGAAGCCGAAAGGCACTGATTTTCCCCGTCATTGCGATAATTTTTTTGTTCTGGACCATACCTGGGAAGTAGTTACGGAGATATTGAAGGTCAAAGTTCCAATTTTTTCACTAGTGTTTTTTGAAATACTACTTTTTAAGGTTTTATCTTTACTGTAATTACCTCCGTGACCCGTTAAGTATTCTAAGCATCCATCAGCACCAAGTTTTGAGTGTGTTACATCGAGTTTTACCGTAAAACGTGATTTTTCATCCCAAAAAAAAAAGTCGTTCCCCAGCAATAATTTTTGCGTAGGGTCACTTAGTTTGATGTACATAATGCTTGGTTGACGGCTTCGTGAAGGGTCCGTTTACACCCTGTATATTCGGCATTTCAGCCGTACAAATATTTTAGATTCTACAACCTCACTTATAGCATGCAGTACACATTTAGTAATTAGAATAACATAAAAATACTAATAATAATTTCATGATTATATTACAATACAATTAATAAAATTATGATATAATTGGGCTCCATGACTTACTTTCAATGATTCAAAGCATTTGTGTAATATTAAACGCCAGTTATGGAATGGATTTAATTTTTCAGAAGTGCTAAACATTTTTATGAAAGTAATTTTTAAAACTATCGAACTCTAGACGGAGAGAATTTAGTAATGATAGAAAAAGCATTAGAAAGAAAAACACATAAAAAACAAAAACACCTTAAAAATTCATCATCATCTGCCTAGCATTTTCCCAACGATGTTGGGGTCGGCTTCCAGTCTAACCGGATGCGGCTGAATACCAGTATTTTACATGGAGCGACTGCCTATCTGACCTCCACAACCCAGTTAGTACTGACTAATACGATACTCTTTGGTAAGACTGGCTTGCTTGGTAACACCTTAAAAATTATACAAATAAAAAAACAAACAAAACCGATAACTACTATAACTTTTATTATTCAACTTTTTTGTTTTTAATTTTTCGAAATTGTGATCTAAATTTAACCTTATGTAATTTTTTTTATTGTATTACAAAACTATTTTGTCGTTTAATTGGAAAAATCTGGCATCAGTCCGTTCGCATGTATTATACATAATATATCCCAGTTATACAGGGAAACCTATAATTGGCCATACTAACTGTAACACGCATATTTTGTAAAATATTTTTAAGTATCGCTGTTGTTTACCTAAATACATAAATAAATAAATAATAATGCCAGAAGGGCTTCAGCTCAGCATAATATCTGATGGCAACACAAGCTTTACCACGTGACGTTGATTTTCCGCATTACTAATGTAAATAAATATAAAATAAATATTTGTGTAATCACAAATATTTCATACTTTTACATTTTAAAAGCCCAACATACTGTCCTCACCTGCCATCATCAATCAGCTTCAACCCAATTATTTTAAAGTCCAGTTTCCACAAATTTCCATTCTCATTTCCACATATCCTTTATTTCTATATATCCAGCACATTTTTTACCTGTCCTTACTTTTTAATTATTCAGCTAGTTCATCCAGTGCATTGACCCCAGGAAATAGGGTCACTCGCTAGAGTACCTCGGGATACGCTGCCGGCCTAATTGCTGTGAATTTTTAAATTGACCGGCGTTTTTCACTTAACAGGGTGAACTAACTCTCGAAAGAGGTTCTCGAGTTCGAATTTACAGGAATATCTTACCTGGAAATTACAGGTTACAGGGATTGCTGTTGGATAGAGTAAAGGTATCGACAAAATAAGGACAATATTAGGCATTGTTAGCCGCAGATTTTAACATTGTAAGAAAGTATTGAATTTGTATAGAACAAACCAGACCAAACTTGCCTTGGACAACACACTGAAAACGCGTCGGCACCCGTCAGCGTACAATGAATTTTCCGCGCTGCGCGATGGAGCGCGGTGCAGTGCGAGAATCGTATAAGTTGACCAGGCCCTGCAGTCTCGACAAATATAACGACAAAAATCAGTCGTTAAGTGTAATCGATGTCAAATTCCTTTAATAGATTTTCAACCTTTTGCTTTCGAAATAAAATAGAAAATCTATTAACTCTTCAATTCCCAGTGTCACTTGTAGCTTGCAGAAGTTTAAAGATTGGTTTTCTACCACAAGACAATAAAAAAAAAAAAATAGTTATTAATTTCTACCTAAAGAATAATAAAAATTACATAGGACATATTTTTATTATTCTGTGGCTACCTAATTAAAATGAAATTGGCTTATGGTAGAAAAAAATCATGAAACTTCTGCAAACTACAAGTGACACTGGGAATTGAAGAGTTAAAGAAATTTGACAACGATACGACTTAGCGACCGATTTTTGCCGCTATCTAATGTCGAGACTGCAGGGCTAGGTATGATTGAAAACTAATCTCCCGTAACTAATCTGATTGTCACGTCAGACATACAATCACAGATTAATTACAAACGATTCGTTTTCAGACTTAGATTTGTTTTGAACTTACGAATAACCGACGAAATGTGGGTGTACTGTTAGGTACACCCCTGCCTTACTCTTCGGGGATTACAGGCGTGAAGGTATATTATGCTATTGTGTCGACGTTATTTCCAATTTAATTGTTCTGAACACACAATTGACTGTTTCATATTTTGAAGTGGTACCAACTTGACTCTGAAGTATCTATTGGGTACAAATCGCGTAATGAGTGTTTAATGTGTCAAAAAAAGTATTTCAAATATTTAAGCACCTTACGACTGTCGATCAAAGAATGAATAGTGCGTTTCAACAATAGCTTTTGTGTTCACATAGATGTAGGTGGAATTGCTCATAAAACTATTCTAAGACAATGTGTTGTATTTGCACTGCCACATACGAACTGCGCATTATACCTTTTGCCAAGTAAATCCAACATCGCACAAGCTAAGAAATTATCCGCGAGATTAGGATTTGGGATAAATGTAGCCCAACAGGAACTGTCGGGCAGTACCCCACCATACGCAATTTTCATCGGAGGAGGAGGACCATCCCTTTTTTACGGAGGCTGAAGACCTTTACAGATCTTTTTTCCTTGTACCTAGAAAAATCCTATCAATGACTTAAGCCACATCAGTAGCTAAATTAAATAATAACATTATAATTTAATAAAACACGATTCAGAGTGACGTCATTTTATTTATCGTATTCTTCTCTGCAAACCCTTTCATTTGATACCCATATCATGGGAATGTATAGGAATAACTAATCTACCGTCTTTGGCAGTCCGCCATATTGGATTTAGAATGTCGTAATTTACCATGCATTGTCATTCAAGCTAAACATGTGTGCAAAATTTCAGCTCAATTGGAAACCGGGAATTGGGTCAAATTTAACTTCTTAGAATTTTTCTTACATGGTTAAAAATCATAATAAATCGAAATGCTACTACCACATGCCATGTTATAGATCTTATATAGGTAGCATAGTCGCTCGATTTCAGCTTTATTGCAGGAAATGGGCAGGGCTTCCTGTGTCGGAATAAGGTAGCTCAGGTCATTCGTTCGTGTTTCTAATCAATGCACACATAAAAGAAGTCGGTTTCAACAATAATTGTTTGTGTTTGAAGATATAAAATACCTTATAAAATGCTATATTTTTTTTAAATAACATGCGTTTTTACTCTCGTCCCGTTATTTTACGTCACCAAGACAAGACTTTTTACATTATACATACCATATACATTAAGTCACGCCTTTTTCCCATGGGGGTAGTTGGAAACCACACTATATATGATCCTCACATACACCTTTCGCCTTGTCCACGTTCATACATCTGTTTTTTTTACACCTTGTACCTGTACAGGCTGATCCAAATACGTCATACAACATAGATTCCTCACGCCGGGGTATTCAAAAATATATCCCATGTACGTTCAACGATTCGTGATAGTTTTCGAGTTATAAATTCGGCCCATAAAAGAGGTGAGGTGAAAAATCACTCGAAGAAAACTTTTTTTTTTCTTTATTTATTTTAAGGAGTTTGATCACTTAGAGATAATGTGACCCCCATAACAGATACATTCAACTACTTAAAACTAAACAATGGGTATTTCACAGTTATTATTATAATTATTATGACCCTCTTATGTCCCTATTCCTTCTGGTAAATAACTAACAACAGCCGACACGACACTGTTACATATCCCCATTTCAAATCGTGGGGTTTGAAGTGGGGGCATAAATCGTGGGATTTGAAGTGGGGGCATGTAACGGGCAAATATTGTCTTTCGTGTATGTTCCGGTCACATTAAAAGGAAAAAAAGAAAACCTAAAAGTTAGGTACATGGTAATTATTGATACGTAATTATGTACTGCCATATTAGATTAGCTATGTGACTCGTGCAGTCGTGTTGACATAATCCCTTACCGTGCAACACCCGATTGGCTTCATCAATGCGATTCTAATGCTAGTAAGCTATCCGTGTTTACAGTTTTTATACGTATATGATTAATGGTTCACTCAGCACTGAGTGAAGAATATATAGGTATGTTGAATTGCTTAAATTGGTGTAGTAGTAAGCGCTACCTAAGCATGAGGTACTGCGTTCGATTCCCAGGTTGGGCAAATTGTTTTTGAGTTTTTACATCGGGAATTCCTCAGTTGCTCAGTCCTAAATCTGGGTTTGGGTCTGATTGATGGCTATAGACTCGCCGCTGATAACATAACACCATACCGTTACACCTGTAATCCCCGAAGGGTTGAAGTGCACCTAATTATAGTACACCCACAGTTCCACGTAATAGGGGGCGAGCTTATTGCTATCAACCGGGCAAGACTCTGTGGGTGCTACTGCGAAATTTCTGATGGGAAACCCAATAACACTTTGCCCGACCTGAGAATTGATCGCAGGTCCTCATTTATTTATTTATTCATTTATTCATGCTCAGCAATCGCGTTTACGAACATTTTATTTATTTATTTTATTTTATTTAGTACAACTTGTTATTTTAATAACATTATCATTAACTCTAAATAATATCCCGCTAATAGTGTTAATTAATGATAATGTTAGTAACCATGACAGTTCAAAAACTTATATTTTAATAGCAAAACTTATACCGTCACTTACGGGATATCTTCCGTGATTTCCCATTATTCTGTGCTCCCGATATTTCGACGCTGTTGCAGTCATCTCGCGATTATGGCGCTTGGCGCTGGATTGGCTTGGCATTCGATTTTCCCTCTTGTCTGTGCCGAACTACACCGACCCAAATATGGTCTAAGCACCTCTGACTGATTCTTTTGTCCAAAGATATGGTTTATAGATCTTAGAATAAATCATCATCATCTTCCTGCCCTTATCCCATGTTACTTGGGGTCGGCGCAACACGTTTTTTTCTTCCATTCTCCTCTGTCAACCGTCACGCTATCATTTACTCCTTTATCTTTCAGATCTTAGAATAAATGTCATTCTTTAATATCTGAGAAGCAATACGTAGCTCTATAGGCTGGACATAGGCCTCTCCCAAGTATCCCACATTGACCGGTCCCGTGCGACTCTCATCCAGTGGATCCCCGCAACCTTCACCAGGTCATCGGTCCACCTAGTGAGAGACCTTCCAAAGCAACGTCCTCCGGTTCGCGGTCGCCACTCCATTCTATTTCAACAAAGAAATTAATCTAGCTACTCTATAATCTAATCTACTTATTATTCTCAATGCATTCTCGTTGATCATAACATAAGAGACATGCGGGTTGCAATACATAATAAATTGCTTTTATTATTGCTCCTTCAGAATGTGAGTCACGTCAAACAATAAATGATAAAATTTTATAGTTCCTACATAAATAGGTACTAGAGCATTTTATTGCGGGCTTGAAAGATCTTAGTAATAAACTTGGGTTTTGTTCAACACACAAACAGGCATATTTATTTGAAACTACAATGTTTTATCAACAAATGGCTACAAAGTAAAATATATTTATGTTATGATATTTTATTCCACAATGTAGGTACGTACTTTCTACGTTATCAGTAATTTTTTTTCAGGGCTATATTACAGTCAAACCCCAATAGTCTGACAAATTTATTTCTGAATGATAATGAAATATCTATGTAATATTAGGTGCACAATCTTGTGGTCATGTGATTTCGTCTGTGTAAATGTGAAACATGTGAAACGTGATGGCCCAGAGGTTAAGGCCTCGCCTCTCATGCATGAGGTTGTGGGTTCAAATCCGGGCAAGTACCAATGTGACTTTTTCAATTCATATGTACTTTCTAAGTTTATCTTGGACATCACAGACATCGGTGAAGGAAAACATCGTGAGGAAACCTGGACTTATAATTAATATAAGTCTGAAATCGCCAACCCGTCTTGAGCAAGCGTGGTGATCAATGCTCGTGCCTTCTCTGTATGAGAAGAGGCCTTTGCCCAGCAGTGGGACAGTATCAGGCTGGTATTATTATTATTTATTTATTATAAATGTTTTCACCACATTAGGTGGCTAATTCAATTTGGTTGGTTTTACGTATAGGTAGGCATAAGAAGTTATACGAGTATAAGTTCTTACAGAATAATAGAGAAGTATGGAAGAAGACATGCTGCGCCGACCCCAAATATATTGGGATAAGGGCAGGAGATTGATGATAAGTTCTTACAGCGAGTTTCATCTCATAATCACACAAATAATATTTCCCGATGAAGGTACCCAGAAACTACATAATGCTATCGGCTACGATTCTCGCATACTCCCTATTCTTAAAAATATTTGGTTAAGGCTATTAATTAACACACAATACAGGGTTTAAGGGACAGCCCTCCACAAACTGATGGGGTGAATTCAGTATATCATAATAAGGTGACCGGTACAAGAAATTATAGGAATTTGTTTTAGTTTGTTATAATACAACCATTTTTGATGTAGCCCTCGCTCGGCTCACACGTGTTGCACAGTTCACACACAGGCACAGTTCTAACCTAACCTAATCCATTTGGTCGGTTGGTCCTAGCAATATAAAGGATAGTTACCGATCGCACCTAGGAATAGCCGGCTAGAACTACGTGTAACTTTACTTAGCCAGCTAGAATTTCGGCTTTTAGCCGTAAAATATCCATGTAAAGCAGTATAGTACCTACACTAGACTATTCATTATGCTCGTACCTTCGTACATGACAAGTAATTTTACTGTCGATCGCTCAAGCCATAACTCATTTTATCTGACAACGAAATCGTTTTAGCTGAAAGTTAATGGAATACTTTGAAAAGTTTCAGCGGTTAATGATGAATATCGCGGCTATGAAATGCTTCGAAATTAAACAAGTTTTATTGGGTTTCTTGTGATTCGATTTTGTAACTGAATACTGTTTTAAGCAATAAAAGAGCGTGATAAATGCTGTGTTCCATGCATCCATATTACCTAATCTTCTTCTTGCGTGTCGCTGGCAATCTAAATAGTGTAAGCCCAGAACTGAGCAACTAGTTTGGCGCTTTTTGTAGCGTCGAATATGACAATAATATTATATTTAAAATATAATATTGTTACCTAACGATATTCTAGTTTAATAAAACGCCCTTTGGAGTGACGCCATTTATTTTCTCGTATTTTTCTCAGCAAACGCTTTCATTTGATACCGATATCACGGGATTGCATAAAAATAACTAGTGCGCCATCTTCGGGAGTCCGCCATATTGGATTTAGAATGACATCACTTAGCTAGCCATGCATTATTATCCAACTTAAACATGTATGCAAAATTTCAGCTCAATCGGAAACCAGAAAGTAGTCATAAATTATTATAAGATTTTTCGTATTTTGGACTATTTGTATGTATATCACTTTAATGTTAACAAAATGGTATTTTTCTTATTATTTTTTTGTACTCCATCACAATGCTGCCTTGGGATAATTTTCGACCTCCACGCGACCGAATTTGAATCAAACGGGTATTATTCGTTTGTAGTTTATGTTGGCATAAGAAAACTATTAAATAAGTCGAAGACTACAGTATCAAGAGGTACCTTACATAATCAGTGTAGGTAATACAAAACAAAAAAGATGCCTTTTTGAAGTAGTGCCCACGGCAACCAATCAAGCTATACAAAACCAGCTTATGCGGATATCTCATGTATTGGAAATCTATACAAAGCGAGGCCATGTTATACTGGAAATGTATAGGTTGATGACTCGCCGTGTGTCACGAGCACCAATATGTTAACACCTAACAACGTTTAAAAGTGTTTTTCTCCTACTGTACTGAACTAACACAGTATTCTGGAACTCATATTTTTATGAAAAAGACCCTATCTCCAAGTTACAATCGTTATTTCTCGCGAAAATTGCTTTTAAAATTAGGAAGCGTATACATATTGGTGCTCGTGACTGTACCAGTTCTGTTCGCGGTTATTGTCATTTTATTATATTACTAGCGACACGCCCCGGCTTCGCACGGGTGCAATATATACATATAAACCTTCCTCTTGAATCATTCTATCTATTGCTGAAAACTACATTCAAATCCGTTGCGTAGGTTAAAAGATTTAAGCGAACAAACAGCGGGAGCGACTTTGTTTTATATTACGAAAGACAAAACTTTTTTTACTCTACTACCTTCCGGCCAAATTCTAAGTTTGTAGCACAAATAAGAAGGACTTTCATACAAACTCGCGAGAGCCTTTAGACCTCCTTAATCCGGTCCTATCACAAAACCCGTTCTTAGCGAACATCTACTAACTATTAACTACCTCCCGGCCAAATTTCAAGTTTGTAGCACAAAAAATGAAGGAGTTTCATACAAACTTGCGAGAGCCCTTAGACCCCCTTAATCCAGCCCTGTCGCAAAATCCGTTCTTAGCGGACGTCTACTACCTATAAACTACCTCCTCGCCAAATTTCATCTTTATACGTCAAGCGGTTTTCGATATTTCGCGATGAGTGAGAGAGTGAGTGACTTTTCGCTTTTATATATTAAGATAATTGTTATTTTCCTCGCTAGAGAGCTCCGATAAACGCGTGCGATCGCTGCTAATCATAAAGTGCTATAGGGCGAAGCGCGGCCTTCGACGCACTATTGATAGGCTCGCGCCCCCCGGCCGGTACCGCCGCGCCGCAACCGCTATGTCCCTGCATTTTAAATCTGTAATATCTTCGAAAATATTCATTTAAATTACATGCTGTAAAGGGCCATATTGATCTATATTACATGCACAAATTATTTAAGGTACTTAATTGGATAAGGATTAATGCTGTATTGCTTAAAATCGCTTTTTCGTAAATAAGCCATTATTTTCTCGTAAGGAAAGGATAAAAAATGGTTATTGTGGGTTATCCCTAAGAGATAGACATATACTATCGCGGACTTTTTTGTAGACCTTTTTAAGGTGTACAATACTGTAGTACATTATTTTGATCTAGCTCGTAGGGTTCAGCCAGCGTTTGCAATGTAAGCGCAAAAAAATGTGTTTATTTACGACCTTACATTAAAAACCTCTAAAATTATCAGTGTCTCTCTACCATATTATGCATGTTTTATACATATAAACCTTCCTCTTGAATCACTCTATCTATTAAAAAAAACCGCATCAAAATCCGTTGCGTAGTTTTAAAGATCTAAGCATACATAGGGACAGACAGACAGCGGGAAGCGACTTTGCTTTATACTATGTAGTGATTACTTCGTAAGGAACTTCGACCTCGTGGCCTCGAGTCTATGACAAACAGAGCCAAAGCTTGTAAGCTAGACCTTGAGAAAGTTTATTCGTAATAAAATTCTCATTATCTTAATAGACCATTCTTTTAAGATACTTTTAGCTGAAAAGCCTAAAGGCAGAGGCATTTTTCTGTTGAAGTGCCTATTAGGTTTTTATTTTTTCATTTTTAGCGTCCCCATCTGTGTACCCCCTCAGAGCATACAGCCGTGATGTTATTTTATGATGCTGTGTAAACAATGATCATCCAAGCGATTGTAGCCGCATGGCTACAATCGCTTGGATGGCATCATCACGACAGATTTGCTGTCTATTAGTTCAAGAGTTCCGTTGTAAATTTCCGAAGATCAGCATCAGATCTTCACCAAATTTAAACGGGACCACCACGAAATCATATTCTTCCAAACAAAAGAAGAATCATCTAAATCGGTTCACAATTGGCGAAGTTATCGCTGCACATACAAACACAAAAAAAACATACGACTTGATAACCTTTTTGGAAGTCGGTTAAAAAGGAGAGGAGCTGTGATATAGACCGATAGGTACACAAAACACTGTAATTGCAATATCATCACCATCATCGTTCTCTTGCCCTATTCATTAGGGGTCGGTGCAGCATGTCTTCTTCTTCCATACTTCGCTATTACTCCTCATCTCATCAGACACCTCCTTTCTTACCATATCATCCTTCACATAGTCCATCCATCGTTTCTTTGGTCTTCCTCTCCTGTTATACTGTAATTACAATTATAAAATAAATTAAAAATCAATTAACATAAGTGCGTAGTAACTGTTTGTCATTACTTAAAAAACATCGGAGGAGCTCGTGGCTAAATAATAACAGCCACTCGGGTCGGTCTTTAGGTTAAGCCGTGCTTGCCTAGGTTGGTCTGTGGATGGGTGACCACCCATTATATACCGAGTTTCCTCCGTGCCTCGGAAAGCACGTTAAGCCGTTGGTCCCGGGTGTCATTTGTAGATCTTTGACAGCGTTAGGTAGTCAATGGCTCAAAAAGCCTGAGAACCAGTCTTACTGAGGGGATAGAGGGGATATTGCCCAGTACTAACTGGGTTGTGGAGGTGAGATAGGCAGTCGCTCCATGTAAAATACTGGTATTCAGCTGCATCCGGTTAGACTGGAAGCCGACCCCAATATAGTTGGGAAAAGGCTACGCAGATGATGACTTAAAAAAAATATCGGAATCTTTTCGCTAGTCAGAAACAGAAAAAATCGTATCTGATTCTGCAAAACCGGAGTGGTCTTATTGGAGTACATTCATCATGAATTCACGAAGAATAATAATTGGCGACATAAAAGCCATGCACTTTGATTAGCTTTTTGGCAACTCAGTCCAGAATTCATTCGCGATGTTGAACTCGCAGTTTCTAGTTTTGAGTGTATTGTGACAGACTGTTTCTCAAGGCTACGCGTCTACGTACTATTGGCTGAGTGCCAAGCTGGCAGCGCTTCCTTTCAGCGTAGCCAAACACATTTCCACATTTTTATTTATTTACTTACACTACATTTACCGTGTTTTCAGAAGCTGTGGTTCTACTGTGGTTAAACTAGGCCATATGTTTAGGAAGCTAGTGTTTATGTTTGCTTAGAACCCAATTTGGTACTTACTGTTATTACTTTTAAATCTAAGGATGGAGGAAGACCGATCTATGATCACAGGATCATAGACCTTTTCTTCCTACCCTCATGGTTAAAAGGCGTGAGTTTATGTACCTATGTGTAGGTAGATTAATAACAATCAGGATTTTCAACAAAAAACAAAGTGTCCTGTACATAATTATCTAACTAAAGCAGATTTCTGATCCCTTGGATGTTTAGTATGAAAAGCTGCTGTCTCATAACATAACATAATTATCACGCCTGTTATCTCTGATGGATTAGGCAGAGGTGTACCTAATAATACACCCACATTTCGCCAGATATGTTTAATTCCCATGTAACAGGGGGCGAGCCTATTGCCATCAAACGGGCGCAAATCTAGACTCCGTGGCTGCTGCTGAGAAATTCCTGATGGAAAAACCCAATAACAGATTGTCTGACCTGGGAATCGACCCCAGGACCTCATGCTCAGCAGTCGCGATCACTAGACCAACGAGGCAGTCACCTCGTGGTGGTCTGCTGTCTCATTTTCGATAAATAATTTACATTTCTTTTCCTTCGTTTTCACACAAGATTAGTTTTCGCGGTTGAAATGGATGCAGACATCCAGCCAGCAAGGTTGATAAGAGGGCTGACACTCTTATTACTAGTTAAGTCTCTTCAAAATAACAACAGCTGCACGGTCGATCTTGAAGGTTAAGCCGCGCTTGCCTAGGCTGGTCTGTTGATAGGTGACCGAGACAAACCGAGTTTCCCCCGTGCCTCGGAAAGCACATTAAGACGTTGGTCCTGGCTGCCATTTGTAGATCTTTGACACAGTCGTTACAGGTAGTCAGTGGCCCGAAAGTCTGACAACCAAGGGGTATCGTAGTACCCAGTATTTACTGGATTGTGAAGGTCAGAGAGGCAGTTGCTCCATGTAAAATACTGGTATTCAGCTGCATCCGGTAAGACTGGACGCCTAGGCAGATGATGGCTCTTCAAATGCTCAAAATAATGAAATTCCCTCGGATGTAGAACTTATTAGTTTACAACCTGCCTCTGCAGGACATGACTTCTGACCCAAATTACACCACAAACATTCTGTTTTCCGCATTCCGCTTCCAGTCTGCAATTAAATAAATTATTCCAGCAATTCTGTTTAGTGCTTGCAGTAGTGCAATGATATTGTTGGTTTATAAATAGCTCGGTGTTAATTTAGATGCTCCTGGTAAATTAAACCCAATGAGCAATTAATTGGTGGGGGCTATTGAATAGATAGCAATGATACTTTCTGCTTCAGTACTATGTAGTTTACGCCTACATTTAATTTATTTGCAAAGGCCTTTATTATTTAAATTGGGGAATAAATTCAGTACTGGTCGAAGTTGAAAATCGGCATTAAGTGGTAATATCAAGTAAGTGTTAGTAATCATGGAGTTTCTTGCCGGTTCTAGTCCATATAAAACGACATAAACGAACCGAGCAACTAATTCTGGTAGCCCCCTTGTGCGTGTAGGTGAAATAATTGCAAATTCAATTGCAATTGTTGTTCGAATGGGCAACTACAGTCCATTCACAGTTATTATGCCTGTGGCGGGATTGTAGGTAGCTTATTTTTACTATGCAAAAGTGCCTGTCACGGGTCTATTTGAAATAAATGCTTTGAGTTTGAGTTTGGAATAAAATATTTTGTATTTGATCTTTAGTATTTTGTTGATACCAGACATTATGCTGAGCTGAGGCCCTTTTGGCACAAGCATGTTATTTTACTTTATTTTGTTCAGTGTTTTCATTTTTATTTATTGTTTTTTTTAATGCCATTTTCTTCGTTTTGAATATTTATTCAGACATAGTCGAATGAGATCATAACATTTATATGCCCTTTTAAAAAGCAACTTAACAAGAACCAAGTTTCCTAGATAATTTCGTCACGTGCTCATTCTATACTATTTATGGAATAACAGGCATTGTAACTCCTACGCGTTTGGCCTCTTTCGCTACAAATTGGAATGTCAGCTAGGAACTCATTATTACACAGCGACTTCGTTCGCAAAAATTGTGATAGCTCGGCTAATATGCATAATATAAATATAATTTATGGCATGTAGCATCCACGAATAATGTAGCTTTCTGCTAGTGCAAGATTTTTTAGAATTGGATCATTAGTTTCGGAGATTATTACCCCTTACATACAAACTTACAAACAAATTTCACCTCTTTATAATATTAGTATAGATATGTTTTATCACACAAAGCTGTCAAATTGATAAATCATCAGTTCTCTTGTTACTCTACTACTTATCGATTGTTGCATGAAAACTAATGATTGTAAATCAGTCTATTTGCTATGATTTATGAATCATAAAATACATTTGGGCAACATCATTTTTTGTCTACAAACGTATTTTCGGCAATGCGTAATCATACAGCATTGTATTGTATAACGGGCTGGTTTCCGCAACTCCACGTCAAAGCGCGTATTTTGCGTGTGGAATCATACAGCATATAAAAGGCTCATGTTATTCTTTACTAGCTCTTCGCCCGCGGCTTCGTCCGCAAAAAATGTGATAGCTCGGCTAAAAAGCATGATTTAAATACAATTTATAGTATACTAGCTGTTGCCCGCGACTTCGTTCGCGTGTTAATTTTGATGAGTATGAGTGAGGAAAAATAAAAGATAGAGCCTATGTCCTTCCCCAGGATATAATCTATGTGCTCGCCAAATTTCATTACGATCCAATCAGCTGTTTAGTCATGAAAAGGTAGCAAACAAACAAACAAACAGAGTTACTTTCGCAATTATAGTATTAGTAGGTACTATTAGTATGAATAACACCCACGAATAATGTAGCTCTCTGCCAGTGAAAGAAATTTTAGAACTGGAACTAATGTTTCGTAGAATACCCCATACATACAAACTTACAAAACAAATTTTACCTTTTTATAATATTAGTATAGATGAACATCATAGCAATTTCCACATAATTATGTAATAAAGTCACTCTTTCACATAGCTGTTTGTATGGCCACTACAAACCATTTTTCACATCACAAATTCATAACAAACTGGCCTTTACCATTTTATTATGCTGTTTGAGTGGTCACTACAAAGTGTGCAGTTCGTCGTATTTTAAGATCAATCGATACAGTTATTGGCGTCGCAAAATATCTCGTATTCGCAAACAAAGGAAAATGGGTCAACATATTTTTGAGTATGGCCGTTGGCTAGTAAAAACACACTGTAATGGATAGGCGTCAATATCTATCAATCAAGCTCGTCCATTTTGTTATCCATTAACAAATTGTGTTTAACATAACATCACGCTACCACGCAACCAAGCATTCTCTACACAAAACTAAGCAACTCTATGCAAAAAATATTGCTGGGAAACGACTTTTTTTTTAGGTGAAAAACACTGTATACGAATAAATGTAACGCACTCAAAATATTGTGCTGATGGATACATTGAACAGTACAGGGGTCATGGAGGTATTTAAAGTTATACGATTCAAAAAGACATGTAATTTTGTGAAAAATTTGGAAGTTTGACCTACAATATCTCCGTAACTAAAAGGTTCCCAGATATGGTCCAGAACAAAAAAATAACAGCTATGACGGGGAGAACAAGTCTTAGTACTTTTCGGCTTCATTAAGAGTATTTTTTACCAATTATTTGTGTTCATTAAAAATTTGTATAAAAAGTCGTCAAAAAGTTGGAACTTTTACCTACAATACCTCCGTAACTAGATTCCCAGGTATGGTCCGGAACAAGAAATTGATAGCAAAGACATCACGTGGAGAACAATTAGTGCCTTTTGGCTTCGTGACGGGTCCTTTTACATCCATTATAGTACGGCCTCTTTTCGCCAATTATGTTAAAGTCACATGTAATAGGTAGGCAGCCTGATGGAAATTGGTTTCTGTCGTCTATAGCATGCATCGTCAATGACTCAATAATTTTGGATTCATAATGAAAAAATTGATTCACCTAATTGTGAGGTGTGTGGCACACTGGAGGATATTATATTTTTTTTAAATATATTTTTAATATATTTATTTATTTTTTATATTCTTCTTTTTACTATATTTTATTTTTTGTGCATGACATGTCATCAAAATGTGCCTAAATAAATTATTATTCTTTTATTGACGGACTGTGTCAGATTTCAGTCTGCAAGAGAGGATTTGCTTAGAGAGCTTGACATAAATATGTACGATGTTTGCATGTGCCATCAAATGTTGTCGTCACCTAACTCCGGAGCTGCTTATAGTTTAATTAAGTTTGTGTTGTTACGTTTTACATTATAAGGTCCGATGGGACTGGCATGCACATCTGTATAAAAGTCGCTAATCACTACATAGTGTAAAGCAAAGTCGCTTCCCGCTGTCTGTCTGTCCCTATGTATGCTTAGATCTTTAAAACTCCGCAACGGATTTTGATGCGGTTTTTTTTAATAGAAAGAATGATTCAAGAGGAAGGTTTATATTTATAATACATGCATAATATAGTAGGGAAACACTGATAATTTTAGAGGTTTTTAATGTAAGGTCGAAAATAAACATTTTTTTTGCGTTTACATTGCAAACGCTGGCTGAACCCTACGAGATAGATCAAAATAATGTACTACAGTATTGTACATCTTAAAAAGGTCTACAAAAAAGTCCACGATGGTATATGTCTATCTCTTAAGGATAACCCACAATAAACATTTTTTATCCTTTACTTAACATGTTTGTATTGTCTAATGACAAAAAAGCTGTGAAAGTCGTATATAAAGACATTCTGTAGTATATTTAGTATCAGTATCATTGCACCCGTGCAAAGCCGGGGCAGGTCGCTAGTAATAAATAAAGAGAAAAAAAAAGACTCTGGTAGTGTAGATACGCTACTAAAGTAAAGATGCGTATGTGAGTGAAAATGCGTTGTCATTCTATGGTCATAGTTCATTGTCCCATTCCATTGGAACTTACTTACAGGATGGAAGATACACCGACGCGATAACAGTTACCACGTATTCTGTACATCATTCTGCCCCACATAGAAATTATTCATATGTTATTTTAAAAAATCAGCTGTTCCATCCAGTTTTGACCGTGTAGGTAATTGCACTTTTGTAGGAAACTGCTTTTTTTTAACGCTGTTTTAAGCTTTCACGGTTTAAAACTAAACTTATACTGTCACTTACGGGATATCTTCCGTGATTGTTCATTATTTTGAGCTCCCGATATTTCGACGCTGTTGAACAAAAACGAACAATCACTGAAGATATCCCGTAAGTGGCAGTTTAAGTTCAACTTTTTTTTTTAATATCCGCTGAAAAATTTCTATATATATGGGCGGGGGCTCAGAATGATGAACTGAATACGTGATAACCGTATTCGCGTTGGTGTCCCTTCCACCCTGTATATTCTTCAATCTCAAATACAGCAATGGCGACAGAAAAAATACAGCTCGTTTGTGTAGTACTTACACAAACGAGCTACTTCAGAAACAGCTCAACTCCTACTAAAATTATATGAATAACCATATACTTCAATCAACTTCCCTCTTCATATCCATCAATGAATTATCTTTGGTCAACTTTAGACCCTATGCGTCAATAAAATCCACCCCGTCCCAGAAAATTGTCTCGAGGGCCATAGTACGCAACCGCTACGCAGTGGAAAGGTTAACTACGCCGTAGCGTACTACGCCGTAGCTCCCATCCCTCGCTACGAGTGTTTGGTATTTTAAGATGGGGACTTTTCTGTGTGTTTGGTATTTTAGGATTCGATTCTTTATCGGCTTTGGTAGTAATGCTATTTTAAGCGTTACTTTATTTTTATACTACTTTCGTATCAGCACTTAAAAATTAGTTTTGAAGGATTTTGGATTAAGCTTTAATGTATTATACAGTAATGAATGTAGTTAGGGTAGAGACTAAGTTATAGCTACCAGCTTAACTCTTCTACTCCTAACAAATAAAAAAAATGTATTGATATTTTAACGCCTTAATAGTTTATTCAAGCAATATGTTCATCAATGCTAAAACTTTATCCAAAACGGAATAAGCATAACCCTGAACACATTACTGCATACAACCATAATAAAAACATCGAAATCCATCCCAGACTCATAAATTTTCGCTTCGTGGTCCGTAACCGCTACGCCGTGGTACTACGCCGTAGGCCCGCTACGGCGCAGTTTACCCGCTACGGCGTAGCCCACCCTCTACGAGCTACGCAAGTTATGTAACATTTTTGTAAATGTTACTTTTATCTCAGCTGAAATGGTTTTCGTTTCGACAATACTTTGCGTGACTAAAAGGGTAAATGGAGGAGAATTGGACTATTCTTATTCGTATTCAGTAGGTAATGCTCGTATTGAATTCCGATATATGATTTTCTGTATTCGACAGACGTTATTTTATACGGTTTTTGTGTCCTAAATAAATTGTAGTCTTGTATTCCTTTGATTTTTGTATTTATGAGCTCCATAATAGTCATAAAACTAGACTGAGTTCCCAGACAGAAGCAATAATATAAAGCTAGAATACATATATGTTGCTATAAGACTATATTCATATCAAAAGCCGGCCAAGTAGGAGTTGGACACGCGCACCGAGGGTTCTGTATAAACTTGTAGGTATTTTGTTATTAAACTACATACATATTTACGGTTTTTTTTCCTTTACTTGTGCTGTAATACATTGCTTCTTGCCAAATTTCATGATTATACGTCTACTGGAACTACCCGGTTTTGATTCCCTTGTCAAATCGCAAAGTATTCGACATAAACGGTCATATCTTTTTGATTTTTCACTTCTCTAACTAGCTTGATACCTCCACGCGTTCCTTCCTTCTGAGAAAAAGGGTCCTGACGGTTCTGTTATTGCCGACTGAGGTGCAGAACCCTAAAAAAAGTACCTAAAAGTTAAACGCCTAAAAGTTTTATTATCACAGTTCCTCATATTTTGCTCTTAACTCTTAAACCCAGCAAGAAAAACGTGTCACTCGCAGAGCGGTCTGTAGAAGACATGCGATAACGTCACCATGCTCTTCGGTCCCGGACCTACAGTCGAACCCTGTCTCAGACGTTAATAAGCACTGTATAACGTGACATTAACATGCTTGATGCTGACGAAGCCCCACCATCTTTGGGAGCACCTTTTGAGATGGATCAGCCCCTTCTCAAAGCCAAGCTCCAAAGCCTTGAACATCGCCGCAAAGTTGCCAGCCTATCGGTTTTTTATCGGTTACATTTCAGATTGCTTTGGAATTACACAATCTAAATCCCCCATCCCCATTCTATCATCGGACGAGCAGAGATACCGCGAAGCGTCACCATTAGACGGTTGAAGTTCCACGGACCCGAACAAAGCGCTATGCTTCCACTTTCAATGTGCGAACCACCAGGCTGTGGAATTCACTGCCGGCTTCTCTGTTCCCTGATCATTATAATCTGGATCTATTCAAAGTTCGAATGGATGGATTTGTTCTAGGCAAGCGTGCTAGGCCGCAGCATCACTTCACGTCAGGCGAGTTGTGGCCAAACGCAAATCTATTTCGTATTTTTACAAAAGCCTTAGACGTAGCGGTAGTAGATCTGTGTCTGGATATGTGTACGGTAAATGTAAATAGGCTTGCTCTCTATTACATGCAACCTCGACATGATAAGACTGCCTCGTTGGTCTTGTGGTCGCAAGCGCGATTTCTGAGCATGATGTCTTGGCTTCGACTCCCAGGTCTTATAAAGTGTTATTGAGTTTTTCTATCAGGAATTTCTGAGTAGCATCCATGGTGTCTAGATTTGTGCCCGGTTGAAGGCAATAGGCTCGCCTCCTATTACATGGGACTTAAATCGTAACTGGGGAAATGGGGGTGTACTATTAAACACCCTTGCCTAACCCTTTGGGGATTACAGGAGTGATGGTATGTCTAAACATTACATACAAAATATAGGTCATTTAGTCATTTAATCATTTATTAATTTGTTAACACAGGTACAAAAATTTGAAGCGCGCAATGTTAGGTGTACTATGGGTACTCCTCTGTTCACCCTAACGAGCTCTACATACATGAAGATATGATATGTAGTTTGCCATATTTTTTCACTTGGCATAACCAGGTTACTCCAACCATTAACCCTAAAACAATGCCATCAACATAAAGGTGTCATAAGCAGAGCTTCTGTAAAGGACACGTCATGACGTCAGACCATGCTCCCCGCGGTGGTCGCTCACCCAGTCGGGCAGTCGACCCCTGTTTCGTAAATAAACATTGAATAACATTAAACGGTGACATGCTGACGAGTTATCGGAGTTTTTTGTGTGGGTGGGACACATACCTTGGGATTTAAATTAGTCATTTTATTTCCACTTGTACTCGTTCTGTTTGTATCGCTATTGAAATGATTTCATGACGTTTTCAACAGGTTTCTCGTTTGTTTAAGAGCAGTTAGCATAATAAATAGGTCGATTAAAAGTTTTGTGTTTCGATTACAGGGGGCTGATATGATCTATCATAATTTATAAGATAGTCAGGTTATTCTCACAAGTTTATATTGAACATTTTAAACTTTTTACATAGCTACTCGTAGCAAACATATCCATCCACCCTTGAGCATCTGGTATTGAACCTTGAAATCATCTTCTGCCCTTGGCCCATGTTACTTGGGGTCGGTCCCACATGTTTTTTCTTCCATTCCCCCCTATCAACCCTCACGCTATCATTTATTCCTTTTCCTTTCATATCATTCCTCACACAATCCATCCATCTTTACCTCGGTCTTCCTCTCCCTCTCCATCCATCAAAATTTATAGTCATCACTCTTTTAGTCACATGCGATTCGTCCCTCCTTATCACATGCAAAAATACCTAGAAATCATTATATTTGAATCCACTTCCTATTTCCCAGTTTCCACCCGCGTTCCGTAGGCGTACTGTGTACAATTTGAGCGATATTCACAACGTGGGCGACTGAACGCAGTAATAGGATTGGTCGGCTGAATAATCAATAGGAGAACTCCTAGAATCTGGACCGAAATAACGAACAGACTAACTGGAAACGTAATAATTAATCGCCTTTGGGAGTTTGTGGTGCATAGGTGGAAAATAAGGTTGTTAGTTGGAAATGGATTTTGTTCTAGATTTATTTCTAGAATTAGGTAAAGTGAGAGCAATTCTTTGTGAGACAAATTTACTTTTAATAGTCCGTATTTTTAAATCACTTCTGTCTGTCTTTGACAGTTGTATGAAGTTGTATTGGGTATCGGATCCATTTGCTCAACTTTTAATTACCCCGACGTTAATTCAAGATTGAACAAGAACGTGGAGCTTGGCGCCAGCAAAGAGAGCCCTATACCCTGCAGTGGGTGAAGTCGCGCGATTTAAGAATATTATACTAGCTGTTGCCCACGACCGTCGTCCGCGTGAAATTAGCGGTGTGAAATATACTTTACGACCTATTCTCATACCTACCAAATATACATTAAAAAAATCATAAAAATCGGTCGAGCCGTTTCGGAGGAGTCCGACGTGACATGAGATTTTTATATTTAAGATTACGAAGGAGGGTACAGAAGTCAGGCTGAGGGCTGGTGGTTTCTACGAGGAACGTTTTACTTTAATGATTATTTCTTGGATATAAGTAGGATATCATGTTGTTAATTAAAATAACTAAATAAACCTAATACTAGTAATATTATAGATAATAATTATATTTGTTTAACAAACTTGCAATCCAGTGTACCTACTCACTGGATGTTTTTTTTGTCCAATATTATGTTGCCGTGCCCTAACCGGGTTTCATGTTGGAACTTACTGAAACATATGTAACAACTAAATGTACACATGAATGCAATAAACACTTTGAGTTTGAGTTATCACGTCTTATACCAACAGGCAAGAAATATCAATTCCTAAAATGTATTGAATACCAACTTACATTTGACTAAACACAACTAGCAATATGACCTTTAAAAATAAGTAAACACGACAACTAACACAAGGTTACACTTAATATTAACTCGATGCCGATCATATCAAACAAATTTAACTTTCACGCATAAATTGCCATCAAACTTTACTATCGACCGAGCACTTACCCCATATCACATCACCGAGTAAATAATGTATTCGACACGACTGCGAATAAACAAAATTTAAAAGTCAATTACTCTGAAAGTGACATTGTGATCATGAAATACATACAATACATGTGTCTTTATAGCCAGGACAAGTCTACAAAACCGTGGTAAAACCACCGTGATACGCAAATTTTTTTAGGGGTCTAAAACTCCTAACAAGTTGGTCCTTTCAAAAAAAAAATCTTCTCATACAAGATTTTGGAAGCACATACATGATTTTCTAGAAGAAATGTCCACCATAAAATATTTATGATACCGATACTGTTAGCCTGCGTCATCCCGCTGCTGGGCAAATGCCTCTCTCCATGACTTCCAGTTGTTTCGATCCAGGGCTAATGTGGGCCACTGGTCGTTGGTTTTGTACAGCTCGTCCCGCCATCTTCTACGAGGTCTGCCGCGACGCCTTCTGGCTGTGTCAAGGCTCCAGAAAGTGGTTATTTTGGCCCATAGCTCATTGGGCATGCGGCAGACGTGGCCAATCCAGTCCCACTTCAGCTTAGCGGCTTTTTGAGCATCGTCAGTAATTTTTGTTTTGAAGCGCAGTGTGGTGTTGCGTACATGGTTGGTCCATAAAATATTGTGTTCTCAAAAATACGGACTGGACACATTTTGCGAAATAAAAAAATAAAATCTCAATTACTGTGACATCTAAGCCATCCCTAAGAAAATTGTGTCGGTCCGTCTTTCAAACACCCTGTATACTTTTGTTTATCCTGTGGCGTGATCGATGGATAATAGACTATCGCTTGACATTCAACGGCCATGGTGTGTACATCAATTAGCTAATTGTTCCCAGAATCGTAACTTTAAGTCAGACACTGAAAGTTATGTCACAAATGGGACCACCTTTGATGTGGCCGGCAAGGTTAATTGTGATTTTAACTTATTATAATTGAAGTAAAACTTTATTACTTAACACTCGTCGTTATGTGAACTACGAACACATTAATGTAGAATTAAATTACTCAGGTATTTAAATAGGTTCAGCCATTTAGACTCGATGTAGTAAAATTCCTGCGCTCATTAATATTTATGAAAGTGTAGGTAAGCAGAGGCTTTCAGCTTGTTTAGAATTTCAAAGCAATACGAACGTTGAATTTGAAACACATAATCAGATTCTCACCACCACTTTTGTATTATAGCCCACTGGTTTTCAGTTCTTGGTATGCTTCCAACTCATTAAAAATTTGTTCTTTTCTATTTCAGATCCAAACTGCTGTAAACGAACTCGCCAACTCATTCCAACTCCATAATATTGTGAAGTGTTCGACCATGGACATCAAAATGATAGAAGACAATTGACGACACAGTGTCGCCGCTAAAGTGAAGCTCTTCGCAATCTTGATCATTACTTCGACAGTTCTGAACATGAATACGTCGCATTAACACCGATTTAGGGCTACAAAGCTCTACCAATCACATTCGGACCATCAATGCTAAATTACAGACTTGTATCGACGCATTTTTTGAAGCAACCGTAAATTGTTTAAAGACGATCTCCCCATTGACTGTGTGTGCCGTACAAATATGTGCCGTGATCGGGACATGTCGGTGCAGAGGAGTGATATCATCAAATAAGGTTTTATATTGGACGTGAAGACAACCGTGTCTATAGTCTAGTGTCAAGTTTCCGTCAAAACGGCGCGCGTTTCCGCACTGCCGTTTCGTTTTGTTTCTTTCAATTTGTTTTACATCAAAGGATAAGCAATAGCCCGGTGGTTTTAGTGTTTGGTTGTGGATCATTGGTTGGGGTTTTGCCCACGAGCGGGCCCCAGTGCGACCCTGGCCAGCCGTACCAGAGAAAACATATCCAGAATCTTGGATTCCATAGTTGGTGCTGCTAGATACTGCATTGTGAGTATGCCTTATTAATAAGTAAAATTAAAACATTCTAATTTTAAACTTGTAACAAGGGAAGTCCGTTAGGTCGCAACTATGAAGGTTTTTGTTTGAGCCATAGACAATGAGCTTTGTTTTTAGATGCGTTCAGTTGCGTTAGTGCAAAACATGATTTAATTTCAGAATCGTCCCATTAACGGCTGAAAACTTTTGGAAATTGGAAATAATTTTCCGAGTTAGCGAAAATGGTACAATTGGAAATTTTACAGGTATTTTTGAAAAATTAGATACTGGGGCTTCACATTCATTTTTAGTGGTTTTAACAATTAATAGTTTCTCGTTTTATAAATATAAAAATTTAGCTTATACCTATACATATACGCTTTGCAATATATACGTAAATACATGGGTATACTGGGAAATTGTATGTATATTATATGCCATTCTTAACGGTTAGATACTAACAACTAAGTAGTAGTTGCCTATACAAGTATTTGAGTTGCTTGCCCAACTAACCTGTAAAAATTGAGTAGGTGACAGCCGTGTAGTAGAAAACCAATGCTTTCAAAACCCGTGTCCCTTGATAGATTTAGAAATATAGCTTTAAGCAAAGATATCCTACTAATATGTACCTACGTATATATCTATACAATTTACTGTATCATACATGATCAACACTAATCATTCTCCTCACTATTCGATACGAATCGCAAACATCAGCTTAACCCACTCACTCCAAGATCAACCTTATTTCTTGACACTGAAAATTTACATTCTTTCGCACATTACACTGACATTGACTCATCCTGGATACGTTAGGGCTACGGACAGGAAAGTGAGCGCTCGAGCGAGCATCCGGTAGTAATATCTGGGCTCGGGTGGCGTGCGCAGTGCTCCGAACGCGAGCGCGAGAGGACGGAAGATATGGCGGCGCCCGAGTGCGAGCGAGAGGCAAGGAAGCGCCGCGAGCGTCGCGACTCGGGGTGCGCGCACGAGCGCAAAGAGCGGCGCCCGCACAGCGAGGAGCGACCTCCCCCGCCCCCGCCGCCGCCTCCGCTACACGACCATAACCGCATTGAGGTAAGAGGCTGATACTTAAATTATCTACATAATTCCCAACGTCCAAAAAAATCTTGAAACATCAAGAAATAAATGTGGCAATCAGAGGGTAAAGAGCAACTCAAGCAAATTATCCTTGCTTCTAACATAAAGGGTGTAAAAAGACCCTTAACGAAGCCGAAAGGCACTTGTTCTCCTCGTCATTGTGATCATTTTTTTGTTCTGGACCATACCTGGGAACCTTCTAGTTACGGAGATATTGGGGGTCAAAGTTCCAATTTTTTCACAAGTCATTTTTAAATACTACTTTTAAGGTTCTAACTTTACTCCAATTACCTCCATGGTCCGTTTACTATTCAAAACATCCATCAGCAATAAGTTTTGAGCGCATTATATTGAGTTTTACCGTAACATGTGATTTTTGACCCCAAAAAAAAATTTCGTTTCCCAGCAAATTTTTTTGCGTAAAGTTACTTAGTTTGATGTACAGAATGCTTGGTTGACGGTTTTGGTGAAGGGTCTGTTTACACCCCGTATAATCCTCTCGTTTGTGCACCTTCCAACTCTCAAAAGCAACACATTCAATAAATAATCAGATTAAGCAAGTCTGCAATCATCTACATCACTTTCAGTCGGAACGTCGTGCTGAGCGGCTGTCCCGCGCTCGCCGGCCGCAGTTCGGCGGCAAGCGACGACGCGCCCAGCCCCGGGCACCCAAGAACCCGAAGGAGAACGAGTGCTTTACCACATCCGAAGAGATCAGATGCAGCACACCCCCTCACTTCGATTACGTCGTCGTGCAGAAACCACAACGTAAGTACTGCTGCAAGAGACGACAGTATGGCTTGACCAAAGAATCAAGAGCTGCATCTACTTATAGTCTTCAGCTTAGGGGCAATACAATCGTAGCTTGCAGTGGCTGCTATCCTGTGCGATTAACGTTAGCATATTGAGCTGGTTCAATCAAAAATCAAAATCAAAACTTATTTATTCAAATTGGCTCACATATGAATGGACAACCGCGGGGACGGCGCGGGGCTCGGGGTACTGAATCCGGCTACGCGAGCGCATGGCACAAACACGGGCCACTCAGGGCATTTCTTTATACGGTCTTCAAACGTTGCACTTTATATTACTTACGGTATTACACCTATATTTACAGTACACTTGTTTAATTATACAGTCCCAACCGGGTCTATTCACAGCACGTCCAGATAATCTCTCAAACGCCTGCCCTCCGCGCCCGTCGGATTATTCCATCGCAGTCGTTTGGCATTACTTCATCGGCTAGAAGAAAGGTGTGAAGTTGATCAACGCAACATCGAGCAAGCGGTAAATTTTAAAGATTTTTGCAGTATGCGAGGAACCGGAGACTCTGGACGCAGGAGCGCTGCACCGGGTTTTAGGCCGCACGGAGAGTGTCAGCGAAGAGGGTGCAGCCCTGTGCGCGGAGGCCGAGCGAGCCCGCAGCGACGAGCGCAGCGCCGCTCCGCTCAACGTCGTTCGGCGAGAACAGCCCGTACCTGATCGACGGCTCGAGAAGATCAACAAGAAGGTAGTTAATGAAGTAATATCCTTTAGACTACTTTGGAACACCTGTTTGCTAAATTGTTCTACCTGTTGTCTTTGAAGCTTAACATTAAAATTGCACAAAAATCCAGGTTTTATAAACAGGATGGGAATAATTCGTTTCTAATTTACAGATCTCCGCACTCAAGAAGAACATCGCCAAGTACGAAACCGAGTTTGAAACAAAGAACGGGCATCCCTTAACACAGAGCGACAGGATCACAGATGTAGCGCTGACACGCATGAACGACACGTTGCGCCGACTGCAGGCAGAGAAACGCCTCATCAAGACTGACCCAGTGGAGTATACCCTGAAGCTACAAGCGGCCAAACAGCAGAAGGAAAGAGATGACAAGCTTGAGGAGTCGCTGAAGAGCGACAAAGCTATGACTGATATCGTTAAGGACATTGAAGAGGTGATTTTTCAGTATTTTTGTTAAATCAGTATGCGCACTCGCTGAGTTTAGATAACAGCTGGATTTATTGGGATTTACATTCTCAAAATTAGCATTTACCCACAAATAGTATGTTTTACCTATGTTTATAACAAGCACATTAGTAACTACAATTATTTTAAAAATAATTTGCTTAGATAGTGAAGTAGTGATTCACCAAAACAATTTAACACCTCATTTAGGAACTGCTTCAAAATGATCAATTACTAATTAAAACTAATCAATATTTTTTACCACGACTCTGGGATTAGTCAGGAAAGTGTAAGGATAGATTTATTGTGGTCTTTTCTCCAGTGGTTAGAGGGCTGTCGCCAGGCGGCTGGTCGGCCGTCATCGACCGAGGCGAGCTGGACAGCGTCCCAGCTAGCTGCTGAGAAGCTGTGTGTCCAGCGAGTGCTACTGCGACTGGAAGCGGCCCGGGGACGCCCACCGGCCCACTCCGCTGAGCGTGGAGCGGCCCGGCATCTGTATGAGCGGTATAGGGCTGTCAAGAGGGTGCTGGCTTCTTCTAGGCCTGATGCTGTAAGTTTTGTGTGTGCTTAGTGTTTTTGTCGCTTTTTCAGATCAGTGAGAAACTTTTCGCCTTTGTATGCCGCTCACAAAACCTTCATTCAGATCGTTTCTAAAATATTCTTTTAGATACCTTTAATATGCACATCGAGACGCTTTGGACATCCTTGATGAGTGATTTTAGTAACTGGTATTAATCATTATTGCAACATTTTGTCACAATCAGATCATAGGCGGCACAAACGGCGAACTGGCGACGATCCACGAGCATGAAGCTATGCTCTTCAACTCCAGCGTCGATAGTTCCAGCGATTCACAGGAGAAACCTTCAGATTCATCTCAGGTAAGCAGATAAACGAAGCAGTGTAATGGTTGCGTATTTTTTTACCTCAATCTAAGGAAGTTTCTGCAAATAAAGCTATTCAGAATTAATCATAACAGAATTAAGGATAAGGACATCAATTCGTTTTTATATTCTGATTGTCCTTATACTGAAATGTGTCTTGTTCTATTTTCCTTAACGGTAACATTTAATTAGGGAAACAAATCACGATGTAATACTTAGCAGAGCACTTTTTAGAGTTCCGTAGCCAAATGGCAAAACTCTTATAGATTCGTCATGTCTGTCTGTCTGTCCGTATGTCACAGCCACTTTATTCCAAAACTATTACGACTACAAACAGTTGAAAGTTGGTAGGTAAATGTATTCTGTGAACCGCTTCACGATTTTTATTTAAAAAAAAAGATTAATGGGGGGCTCCCCATACATGGAACTGAAAATAAAAAAGAAAATTTTCATTCAACCTATGCGTGCGCGATGTCTATAGATAGGTCTTTAAAAATGACATTGAGGTTCTGAAAACCATTTTTCCTCAAAGTCAGTCGTTTGAAAGATAGACACTTCCAAAGTGGTAAAATGAGTGTGTGTGTGTCCCTCTAATTTCTAGGAGGAAAATTCTGTAAAAATGTAGGATTATAGAACGTAAAAAAACTTTCAACGGAAATTGGTTTGAATAAGATTTGATGTTTAGTTTTTGAGATATAGGACTTTGTAATCAAAATGCAGCAGCTTTGTTTTTAATTAACATACTATAAAAAAAAAACAAATTTAATTTTGCTGTTGAATTAAATCAATACAACATATGAAAAAAATATTTTTATTAAACTGTTTGGTGCTACGGAACCCTATAACTAAAAAAGAAAACCCTGTGTGCGTGTGAGCACGACTAGCACTGGGCCGGTTTTTTTCCTTATAGAAACAACTACTCGTATATAAATCTGTTTTGTGGTGGTCTAAGAAGCTCAAATTAGCCGAAGCTTAAGTCGTGCATGAAGAGATTATTATCTGCAATCGTTTTTTTCTTTGTTTTCTAGGAAACAGCAGAAACTCCGCTCCAATCACCTCCCACACGTGACAGCGCCGCAGCCGCAGAGGAGGTTCCTTCTTCCACATCATCAGCTCAGTCAGCCACCAGTGACGAGGCCACGCCCTCTAACGAAGGATTGCATTGCCTCGGTCTTGAAGAATTGAACAAAGCTCTCAGTGAAGCTAAGATGCAGAAATCTGTAAGTTTGATACTTACACTACTGTCTTTGTTTGATGATTGGGTATTTTTTTTTTTGTAAAGCTGGATTTTTCTTCTTTCTGGCGCCGGCGTATGCCTCTAATCGGGCCAGTATTATAAGGTCCCATTAAAATAGATGGACAAGCGCGTAAGATACCTACAAGAAAAAAAATCAGCTAACGAATTACATTAAAAATGTTAGTCAAGTGAAAGTTACTATGATTAAATACAGAATGATATTGACAGAACTGACTGGGTGAGAATGCGCGCGGCGGGGCGAGTTTTTTTATTTTAGGTCAAAACAAAAACACATTAATCAGTGTGTTTTTGCTTGGATATCTTTGGTTAGACGTACTGAACGACGTGTTAAAATTTGTCCATCTATTTTAATGACACCTTATATATCGAAAATTTTGATCATTTAGAATGTCTGATCGACTTATTAGTTGATATTTGGGTCGTCTTATGTCACAGCACAGTTTTACAGTAGAAATACGTTTTCCAGCATCAGTAAATTCCTGACCATCAGTGTATAGTTGTAGGAATTTTCTTCATCAACATCACTGCTATACTGTTCATGTGGCTATCGTTTTTGCAGAAAATTAGTTCATCACATTCTTGTTTTATTTCCAGATTTTACGCCGCACCATAAAAGAGTACGAGGTCAGCTTCGAGCTCCAGAACAGCAGGAAGGTACAGAGGGATGACAAGAAAGGCCACGAGGACGAATACTTCAGATACAAAGCCGTCAAAGCCAGAATCAAGCTCATCAACGCGCTCATCAATAAACAGAAAACACTAACTAGCAATCAAACTCCGAACTAAACCAAAGAAAATAAGGCTCAAAATAAAGAGTCTCTCTTAAATCTCTTGCTTGCAAAAGCATTTTTGATTGCGACAGCCCTGTATTGTAAAAACGTATCGTATAGAAGGGAATCTCGCGTACTTTCAATCAGAGCTTGTGTGCTTACTTACCAAACGCCATGCTAAGATCTAATTTCATTTAAGTCAATGCCAGAGTTCATATTACCAATATATGAAGCAAAGACGATACAAACATGACTGCATACAACGTTTCATGACCCCCAGAACTGCAGACATTATTATGGAGTCCGAGATTCCCTTCTATACAAAAGACTCTTGTTAGGGCTGTCGCTCCTAGACTGTTCATGTTTTATAAATATGATGATTATTCAATAAGTACAACATATTAATATACTGCTGTATCGATGTTTTGGTGTTACTTTCACACATACTATAAATACTATAATATAGTGTACAAACTAGACAAACAGTAGAATGTTATTTCGCAATTCAGTTCGTTAAAGATTATTTATTCGGCGTGAATACAACCATTTTTGTGTAACCAAAAATGACGTCAGCAAAATCTAGTGCTTCCGAATATTTTAATATAATTGGTGTAATATCGAGTTGATCTATTTCAGTATCTTACTATCTACTTATGCCCCAATGTCTACAAGATTTAACGGGTTATTTGTAACTACTATTTACTTTCGGTTACCTATTTGTGAAATTGTATAGTGCCAAATATTGTCATTCTATACAATTATACAATTCTGCAATTGTACATAATATTAACGGAAAATAAATAAGTTAAGCCTCGTTCGAATTATTGACAGTTTTTAAAGGGAAAAAATAATTTAAACCTTGATTTGTATTATTTGGAGAAATCTACACACAATAACGACTTGTAAAGTGTTTACAAAAGTTTTAGCGCAAGTACTTGTAGGGTATGATTCATTCACATCCAATATCCATATTACTGCAAAGACCCCAAAATTACAATTGTACATAATATAATTTAATAGGCATTATGTAGTACTGATAGAAAATATGTATATTTAAAGTATAAAACAAAATTACGAAAATCTTTAACCGTTCACTGCCCTACACTTAACTTTTGACTCGGAACTAAAACAATGTAAAAAAAACACTGATTTTCAATACATTTGACCATAATAATTAGAACGAGTTCTTAAGAAAAGTACAAGCAGTATTTAATCTACATAGTTATTAAATTAAATAAATTCATCTATACATAATAAACACGTTAAATGTTTTACTGTATTAATATAATATACAAAATAATGATACTATTGCTGTTTAGTACGAATGGTTGCAAAAGCTGTCTACTTCAAAATTCGTAGCCGAACGTACAGTTCTTGTTGTTGTAGATTATAAAGATTTTAATACTTTTGCAACTGACTGTACGCTCATATAAATAAATAGGGATGGGAAACGAAACCACACTTTCGTGGAGAAAACGGACTTGATTGATTTGTTTGACGGATTTTCAAATATATCTGGTGTTACGGTATTTATGGATTCTGTAAAAACTCTTGTGGCTCACGAATGACATCAAAATATGTACAAATTGTGGCTATGTACATAATACAAACTATGTCGAAATGAATTAGGGGTATTCAAAGAAACTTTCGAGCATATACCCCTATATATTATATCTTATTAATATTAAAGCTACTTATAAAAATAGTTATATAACTATTCTATGTGTATAACTACGCGACCTGAGAAAAGTAGAACGTACCTTGATGTGGGCGAAGCTTGACGCTTCGAAATTTCGGATTGACGATAGTGACGAAAATGGAGTAACAAAAAAAAATTATAAGAAAAAGTTTATATATAACTTACCGCCTAAGACTTTATTGATGTGGTTACCTTTATTTATTGCTTTATAATTTAATTTATTCCCTTTATATGTTTCGTGATTGTGTAATATACTCGATCTCATATGTGTTAGAAATATTCAAGTCCTTAGACGGGCTGGACTTGCGTTCTCTAAGAGAATTATTATATAGCAGTTAAATGTATTTAGTGATAAAGTACTTACCTGTGATTTTATTGTAACAAACATACTCTTGTGTGACAAGAACTCGAATGTTTTACTGATCGTTGTGGTAGGTGTTAGTTGACGATTTTCCGTTGAACAAAATTAATTTGAATTCCGTGTTGTTTTGAACAATATTATTGAAATGGATGAGACTTGATAAATGGTTTATGGTAAACCTAAGTAATGTCTATATAACGTTATATTATTACGAGATAATTATGATGTTTAGGAGCAGGATGTTGGTTCAGAGCGTGCCATTGTTAGAGAAATGAATTTACCTATAGTTGCTGCCAATTAAAATTGCAATAGCGGTCATTGCTCTTTCCATAATAACTCTTGGTACGAACCAAAACCAATGAACCATGTATAGTTTTTCATTAGGAAAAATGTTGAAAATCACGATAGATGACGATTCAAGACATGAAAAGGCTTATTTTTGGAATTAAAAGTTAAAAACTTTAATAAATGTAGGTGGGTCAATGACCGCCATTGCGATCTTAACTGGCAGCAACTATATCTATCTTTATTATTTAGAAAAGCTTTTGTAGAAACAAATATCGTAATCGTAAATCTTGTAATCGATGATACCATATTAACGCAAAATACGAAAAATACCCTTGACGTTTCTCTCCCAATGTTGCCACGCTTTTATCAACATCCTGCTTTCGCTTGTCAAGAAGGCAAGTAATTTTAATACCTAATTATTGCTTTGCAATATATTAATTAAGACGTTCAGTGTATACAATTATATGACAAATCAAAAATGGATATCATATCAATGTTTAAATGACAGTAAGCTATTTGTACCAATCTCTTATATCTTGTTTCTTAAGTTAATGTCCCGACTTTTCCCGCCTAAATATGATAGCCAAGCACGAGAAGCCGTTTCAGCTAATTTAAAATTAATAAGCATTGTCTGTCGTGCAGTTTGGATTCTGAAAAACTGCAGTGCATTATATTGTAATCATACTCAGTCAGTAGAGTTCCACAAATTGCCACTAATATTCATATAATGTTTAAAATAAAAAATAGAACAAAAATGTGGGTTTTTAATTTTTAACCTTTATTTTACGTTTACCAGGAGAGCTAAATGAGGAGCTCGTGGCTAAATAATAACAGCCGCACGGATCGATCTATATAGGTTAAACCGTGTTTGCCTAGGTTGGTCTGTGGATGGGTGACCACCAATTACATACCGAGTTTCCTCCGTGCCTCGGAAAACAAGTTAAGCCGTTGGTCCCGGGTGTCATTTGTAAATCTTTGACAGTCGTTAGGTAGTTCGTGGCCAAAAAGTCTGACAACCAGTCTTACCAAGGGGTATCGTATTACCCAGTACTAACTGGGTTGTGGAGGTCAGATAGGCTCCATGTAAAATACTGGTATTCAGCTGCATCCGGTTAGACTGGAAGCCGACCCCAATATAGTTGGGAGAAGGCAGATGATGATAATAACTTAATGTTTACCAGGAACTCATCAAGATCAACTTAAATATTCTTTATATTAATTTTAGGAAGGAAGATTAATTTGAGGCAAATACTGGTAGGAGTTTCGTTCCTGACTCAATTTCGATTGATCCGATTTAGTGCTGCATGCCTGCAGGTGTCTTAAGGCGCTTGGCCATAGTCGGATCAAACAACGCCATCTTGATTATTCAATATAATTTCCACAGAAAATTTTACAAATGTTTACCAACAGTGGCACTGGTTTAAGTATTCTACTCTTTGACAGTGGCCACCTGTTACTATTACTCTCAGTCTGTGTCATACCACTGGTGGGCAAAGGCCTCTCCCCATGACTTCTAAATCCTTCGATCCAGGGCCAATGTGGACCACTAGTCGTTTGTTCTGTCCAGCTTGTCCCGCCATCTTCAGCGAGGTCTACCGCGTCGTCTTCTGGCTGTGTCGGGGGTCCACATCATGGTAATTTTGGCCTCCCGAAAATATCATAAAGTGTCAAAAGAACCATGCTGCTCTATTTGGGTCAATTTTGACATGGTATGGCCTTTCGGTACTATTCTATGCAGTAGGTAAGTGTCAAGGGTGACTGAGATAAAATAAGTATAATATCAGAGGCGAGAGTGAAGTAGTGCTTATCTAACACAGCTGTAATGCACTGCGTCATAGATGACTTGATAAGGAAATCTAAGGGTCAGTAGACGTTACACAACAAACCAAATAGACGTTATAAAACCCACAGTCCTTTTACACTTTCACTGTTATTTTACATACATTATTTAACATCACGCCTGTAATCCCCGAAGGGTTAGGCAGAGGTGTACACCCACATTTCGCCAGTTATGTTTTTAAGTCCCATGTAATAGGGGCTAGCCTATTGCTATCAACCGGGCACAAATCTAGACGCCGTGGCTGGTACTGAGAAACTTCTGATGGAAAATACAATTTCACTTTTGCCCGAACTGGGAATCGAACGCAGGACTTTACACTCAGCAGTCGCGCTTGCGACCACTAGACCAACGAGGCAGTCAACTACTGTTACTGTAATTTACTTCCAATATAAGTCTGATATTTTAATTTTGTAGTAGGCATGTCTGTTTGTTAGTACATGTCAGCTATACGGGGTGTAAACAGACCCTTCACCAAGCCGTCAACCAAGCATTCTGCACATCAAACTAAGTAACTTTACGCAAAAATTTTTGCTGGGAAACGAAATTTTTTTTTGGGGTCATAAATCACATTTTACGGTAAAACTCAATATAATGCGCTCAAAACTTATTGCTGATGGATGCTTTGAATAGTAAACGGACCATGGAGGTAATTGGAGTAAAGTTAGAACCTTAAAAAGTAGTATTTAAAAAAAAACTTGTGAAAAAATTGGAACTTTGACCCCCAATATCTCCGTAACTAGGAGGTTCCCAGGTATGGTCCAGAACAAAAAAATGATCGTAATGACGAGGAGAACAAGTGCCTTTCGGCTTCGTTAAGGGTCTTTTTACACCCTTTATTTACTAAATACATAGAAAACGATAATCCTAATACGTCTTACAAGTGTGGTGTAATAAAATTTTCCTAGCTTCGCCGTATATTATCTTCCTCTGACTCAGATGTAGATAACCCCTCTCCGGTTATCTGCACGAGTAACGTTTAAGGTCAAGAGAGACACAAATAATATCGAACGATGCGCCTGACATTACTGACGGTATTATGAAATAACAAAAGATCAATCAAGAGGTGGTAATTAATTAAGTAAAAGTGAATTTTCTTAAAAACCGGCTAAGTGAGAGTCGTACTCACACGCACCAGGGTCCAGTAGCACCAAATAAGATATTAAAAATATTTTTTGAAGGCTCATTCATATTATGTTGTATTGTATTACATTCAACAGGAAAAGTAGATTTGTTTTTCATAGAATGTTGTGAAAATCGAAGTTACTGCTGCAGTTTGGTGAGAAAGTCCCATATTTCAAAAACTAATCATCAAATCTTATTCAAACCAAAGGAGAATGCCCACGGCGCTATGGACAAATGTACTCAATTCAACATTGCTGTGTCTTCATCAAATCATCTTTAAAATACTCGATGGCATGTCTCAATACTACCTCAAAAGATTTAACACAAACCACAATGGCATTTCCGAGATATTTACAAAAATGAAATCACTATTTTGAGGTTATGTTCGACCAAAAATTAGTTGGAAAAAGCTATTTGAAACGGTCTGAATTGGTTTACGGGTGAGCTTTGTGCCTTTGAAGCATATTTGTGTAAAATCTGTAACGGTTTAGCTATGTCAGGTGGCCAGTTACTGGTGACCACCTGTGACTACCTCACCAAGTCTCACTGATTTAGATTTTGAGCATCTTCGTGCTTGAAAATTTTATTCGCGCGTTTTATAAAATTGCAAAGCATGAAAGAAATCATTACTAAGATAGTTTATCGCTCAGTGTTATATCTAGATCCTACTAAAATCATAGATTGTGTAATTCATTACATATTTAAATAATCATAATTCTGTGCAACTCTAGTCTTATATGAAACAACATACAATTAATATTGAGAGGTATCTCAGAATACACTTAACTGATCGAAATCAACCATCCTAGTTTATAATTTGTTTATTACCAACACATAAGTAGGAGGTTCCTACCTACATAAGTAATTATTTTAAAATTCGGTAATTCAACTGGTGAGGTGAGGAACAAACACACAGACGTGGATTGTACTTTTGTCCTCTAAGATTTGTTAATGGTACACAAACATAAAAGCGCAGTTCCTAAGTAAAAAAATCATACTACCTACGTTAAAAAGACAATGTTTATTCTTACCGGCATTGGTGAGATACAGACTCGTAAAATATTCATGATGTTATTGGGAATCTCCGACAGCATGAGTCTGCGCACAAGTGGAGTTAACCTCAAAGAGCCGTTGAGATATCGCACCACAGTCACACTCGCAATGATCACAACACAAAAAGTCCTTTCTTTAGTAATAAACAATACCATTTGGCATCCATGCCGCCATTGACAACCACTGGTGTTAGAAATACCAGCAACTACATGTGATTTAGAACTCTGTTATTACTTTACAATATGTAATAGATTGAACAATCAAAACAAAATCGTTATCATTTTATTTTATGTGGGTAGGTAGGCACTTTACCCGTAATAGAATAAATTGACATCCCTAGAATGACAGGTGATAGTAAAAAATGGCGTACTTTATAGTCTGAAACCTAAAAGTACTAATTATTATTCAAAAAACTATGCCATCTATACATATAATAAGACAGTAAAAAAACTGTGTCTGTACATTGAATATATTTAAAAAAAAAAAGTTGAGGGGGGTTTAGAAACAGTAATAGAGCACGAATCCAAAAAAAAAATTCTGTCTGTTTGTCTGTTTATCTGTTTGTCTGTTTGTCTGTTTGTTTGTACACGCTAATCTTCGGAACTACTAGACGGATTTGAAAGATTTTTTTTTTGTTGTAAAGGTATTAAGTCTGGGCAACATATAGGCTATAATTTATCTTGGAAACTTGAACACCTGATGCAGAACCGCAATAGAATAGCTAAACTATAAGAGATACAAAAATGGTACCCTAGCAAAAATTGTTCCACGTGATGAGCATTTTCTGCTGAGAGAATAAATTTGAAGATCTGGAACACCTGTTGTGGAACTCCAAGAGCCCAGCTACACCATAACACATATAGGAATGACGTCTTAGCAAACATTGTTCAATCTGATGAGCACTCTCTGTTGACTTATAAAATCGAAGATCTGGAACACCTGTTGTGGAACTCCAAGAGCCCAGCTACACCATAACACATATAGGAATGACGTCTTAGCAAACATTGTTCAATCTGATGAGCACTCTCTGTTGACTTATAAAATCGAAGATCTGGAACACCTGTTGTGGAACTCCAAGAGCCCAGCTACATCATAACACATATAGGAATGACTTCTTAGCAAACATTGTTCAATCTGATGAGCACTCTCTGTTAATTTATAAAAATCGAAGTTCTAGAACACCTATTGTGGAACTCCAAGAGCCCAGCTACACCATAACACATATAGGAATGAAGTCTTAGCAAAAATTGTTCAATCTGATGAGCACTCTCTGTTGACTTATAAAAATCGAAGATCTGGAACACCTGTTGTGGAACTCCAAGAGCCCAGCTACACCATAACACATATAGGAATGACGACTTAGCAAAAGTTGTTCGGTCTGATGGGCATTTCCTGTTGACTTATAAAAATCGAAGATCAGAAACATCTGATGTGGAAATCAAAGGTATCACTAATTTCACTGTATAATTATAAAATAACATAAGCTGGGAGTACCTCCACGCGACGGTGAAGGCGGTAACAGTTTAGGACTGATATTCGATGACGACGGTATAACCATGCCTAGAAAGAGGTCAAATCTTTCCCAATGTTCCAAAGGAGCTAAAAGATTGAGGATCATAAGATCCCAAGAATCTACCGAAGAATGTCAGGAGAGACTTGATGCTGTTCGAGCACATCAGGCTGCAACTCGCTCCGTGGAAACCTCTTCCTCTCTTCTCTTCTCTTCCTCTTGGATAACGAAGCACGCCTGCGTTCTCAGCGTATTTACGCATCTACATCCAGGTCTCTAGAGAACTGTGAAGAATATGATGCGCGACTGACCGCTGATCGTGAACGTCATGCATTGTCTCGCGAATCGGAGACCTTCACGGATAGAGAATTACGCTTGAATTCCAAGCGTATCTACGCATCGACTTCTAGGTCTCTAGAGACAAGTGGGAAACGTGATGCGCGACTGACCGCTGATCGTGAACGTCACGCATTGTCTCGCGTGTCGGAGACGTTCACGGATAGAGAATTACGCTTGAGTTCCAAGCGTATCTACGCATCGACTTCTGGCTTGAAAGATATGGAACGTCTCGAATCGTCTCGCGCATCCCGTTGTTTTCCCGTCCCCGAGCTCTTAGAATTCGACATCAGACGTTTCAGATCTTCGATTTTGACGACCCCGTTGTCGCTGGCATAAGCAACAGGATCCGCGTACGAAGTCGCGGGCAGAAGCTAGTTATATATAATCATTAAGTCTTATTTAAAAATTTATTTTTATTTTAGATATTTCATGCCGTTTAAGGTTTTGAGACACAAGTCATTTATCAAGAGTACTATCCATGGGCAATCTCTTTTCGTTGAAGGTTTTTTTACGTTCTACAATCCTACATTTTTACAGAATTTTCCTCCTCTTAGACCTCTCCTTTACTTTAGAAATTAGAGTTAACGACATCGTGAAGGGTCCGTTTATACTTTGTATATTAAAAAAATCCTTCTAATTTCTGCAACCGTAGGAATTCGCAGCCAGCGTGCGTATATATGACCAAATGTTTTTTGTATGAACGTGGTCGGAGCAAAAGGGGTTCGTTAGCATCTCAGTGCGTTAAGCCCTTGGTCCCGGCTGTCATTTGCAGTAATTACAGGTAGTCAGTGGCCGGAAAGTCTGAAAACCAGTCTAACCAGTATTAACTGTGTTGTGGAGGGCAGGTAGGCAGTCGCTCATTCAGCTGCTCCGGTGAGACTGGAAGCCGACTCCGACAAAGTTGGGAAAAGGCTACGCATATGATGATGAAAGATCGCAACAGGTATCGTTTTGTAGTTTCTGCTGACCTCCACGGAAAAAGGCGTGTATGCTTAATTCCACCACCAGGTCCGTCCAGAAACTATTAAGTGTGGGTAGTATGTATTCTACCAGCAATGACTATATTATGACCTCGTAGTGTAACAGGTCAAGCTACGTTGCTATAGGCAGCGGTATCTAGCGGATGGACCATCTGTTTGTTATAGATAGTTTATCAGCGGTCATGTGGCACACCTATTCTACAAATCGTAAAATATTGGAAAACACTTCAGTTGAACCGTTTTCTTGGCACATACTTATGAGTATTTGCACATAATCGATAGGACCCACTTCAATAATATTTTTCCAGCTCATTAACTAAATAAGGGAAAGGTACATTATTTCGATGTGAAGTGGAGTTTCCTGTTATTTTATCAAGTTAGGTATGTTTGAGATTATTAAACCAACGACGATAAATAATCACAGCCCATCGTCCACAACAAATTTGATTACCAGAGCGTCCTATAAATTATGAAACTGCACAATTAAGGGCGTTTGTGCACTACAAGAAATTTTACTGTCCGGCAGTCCGGATTTTTTACGGTCCGATGTGGCCTGAAAAATACGGATGATTGGCTTGTTCAATTGTCCGTCTTTACTCGAATCGGTGCTGCGCAGTTTAGGGTAGCTCTCTTTGAAACTACATGCCACGCAGGCGTAATTACGCTAAGAACGATGAGTTTCTTGGAACGCCGGCAGTTGCTTGCTTTATTACTCTACGAGCGAAGACGTAGAACACAAAAAGAATTTTGGGTTCATCTCCTTATAATTGCGGAATGTGAAAAAGCAAAATGTCGGACGGTAAAAATACGTATAGTGCACAAACTAGTAAATACATTTATGGCATGCCATATCGGACCGTAAAAAATCGGATTACCGAACAGTAAAATTCCTTGTAGTGCACAAACGCCCTAACTGTGTTTTTTGTCAATGAAGTACAAGCAGGTAATATTCAGGAACATCTCATCTTCATCGTTTGGTTGAACTCGCTAATCTCCAGAAATACTAGTGGCAATTAAAAAAATATTTTTGCACTTCATATCTCAATTTTTAGGAAGGGTATTATAGGCTATTCAACTTCATGCTATGACCCTTAGGAGCCGAGCAAAAACGAAAAGTCAGAAACGGCGAGTGAAACCGCGGGATACTGTCATTATTATCATAAGAAAGACTGGTCCAAGCATACCATTGCCTTGTGGCACTCCGAAAATATATCAATTAAATTCGTTTACAAAGTTTTAAATTCGCTATGTTTTAGACTGCCTCCTTGATCTAGCGGTCGCAAGCGCGACTACTCCTGAGGTCCTGGGTTCGTTTCCAGGTCAGGCAAAGTGGTATTGGGTTTTTGTCTTCAGAAATTTTTCAGTATCAGCCACGGAGTCTGGATTTGTGCCCGGTTGATGGCAATAGGCTCGCCCCCTATTACATGGGACTTAAACATAGTTGGCGAAATGTGGGTGTACTATTAGGTACACCTCTGCATAACCCATCGGGGATTACAGGCGTGATGTTATGTTAAATTTGATAAAGTTAATTTACAAGGGTTTCCCAATCTTTGTGAAGCCGAGGAAAGATAACGTGAATCAAAACTATGAAAGAAAACCATAAAAGTTGCTGGGAACTTACTATCCTTATTTCAACGCCTATAAAGGCGACTATGCCAAATCAAAGGTAAGTAGATAATTGTGCAAGGCGCACATCTAAAGGGTGTAAAAAGACCCTTAACGAAGCCGAAAGGCACTTGTTCTCCCCGTCATTGCGATCATTTTTTTGTTCTGGACTATACCTGGGACCCTTCTAGTTACGGAGATATTGGAGGTCAAAGTTCACACAAGTTTTTTATTAAATACAATTTTTAAGGTTTTAACTTTACTTTAATTACTTCCATGACCCGTTTACTATTCTAAGCATCCATCAGCACCAAGTTTTGAGTGCGTAACATTGAGTTTTACCGTAAAACGTGATTTTTCACCCCAAAAAAAAAAGTCGTTTCCCAGCAATAATTTTTGTGTAGGGTGACTTAGTTTGATTTACGTAATGATTGGTTGACGGCTTCATGAAGGGTCCGTTTACACCCTGTATTTAATTGAGGATAGATGCGTCATCGTAGTAACAGTGAACAAGGTCATTGAACTTATTATTCAATCATTACAATTTATCAAAACTTCGTGCTCGACCTTTATAAACAGTAAACACTTGCTTATCATTTCGCAGTAACTACTTTGTAAATAAAATAATAAATAATTAACAGAAAATTAACTATTAATTATAAAGCAAGAGTTTTGAGATTGTGGTGTTGAATACCAGCATTTTAAATGGTGCGACTGCCTATCTGACCTCCACAACCCAGTTAGTATTGTGTAATACGATAACCCTTGGTAAGACTGGTTGTCAGACTTACGGTTCACTGAACTGTAACAACTGTCTACGGGACATGATGACAGCCGGGATCAACGGCTTAACGTGCTTTCCGAGGCACAGAGGAAACTCGGTATGTAATCGGTGGTCACCCATCCACTTACAACCTACGCAAGCGCGGATTCACCTGAAGATGGACCTGAGCGGCTGTTATTATTTAGCCAGGAGCTCCTTGAATTCTCATTTCCCAACTCAATGACTCAACTACGTTTTTATCGGTTGATTGAAAGCAAATAATAATCTTATTTTACAGTTACTTAATTAAAAACAAATCGGGTTTTCTGTCCTAATATAGGTTGACTGGTAATAAGTGACCGATACTTAAACACGTGATTGTATTCATGATAACAAACAACTTTCCCAAAGAAACATTTTTTTTATACATACACTTTTATCACAATAACCCAACAGTCGAATGAAATTCGCACGCGCGCGCCTGTGACCTATCAGCTGTTGAAGTTTAAAAAAATGTTTCTTTTGGAAAGTTGTTTGTTATCATGAGTACAATCACGTGTTTAAATATCGGTCACTAATTACCAGTCACCCTACATTCATATTTAAAATATCCTGGAACCGCTCTGTAAAATAAGCACGAAGAGCGTCCAGGTGTTGGCAGTAAGTAAGTAAATCTTCTTGTTTACCGATAATGCTGATAATGTAGGAAAGTTGCTCTATTCAACTCTTCTTAGATTTCAATTGAATAGAAGAAGTTTTACCCACAAAAGCAGCTATGACGTTTTTATTTTTATTAAATTCAACTCATCACCTTGCAATTGTAAATTAACGTCATTAAATATTTTAAAAAGTTCTGTCAAATCATCATCTGCCTAGCCTTTTCCCAACTACATTAGGGTCGGCTTCCAGTCTAACCGGATGCAGCTGAATACCAGTATTTTATATGGAGCGACTGTCTATCTGACCTCCACAACCCAGTTAGTACTGGGTAATACGATACCCCTACCTAACGACTGCCAAAGATCTACAAATGACACCCGGAACGGCTTAACGTGTTTTCCGAGGCACGGAGGAAACTCGGCATGTAATGGGTGGTCACCCATTCACAGAACAACCTAGGCAAGCACGGCTTAACCTAAAGATCGACCCGAGCGGCTGTTATTATTAAGCCACGAGCTCCTTCAGAAAAAAAAAGTGTCAAATAAGCGACGTCATTTTTGACGCAATCAAATTTCCGCGCAGTTTATAGTCTCTGTTTTCAAAGAAGTCCCGTACTGAGTCAAATAGATTAAAAAAGCGATTCAGACACACCTTATAAGCAGCAAGTGATTATAGCCGTCATCATTTTCACTACAAAGTCGCCCAAATAATCTGCCATTTAATGAATTGCTACTTACGGCTAGATCAAATGTTTTTTCATGAAAATAGATAAATTTTCAAAGTATTTTATAATATTAAATTTCTACTTAGGTTAACTGTCATAACGCCCCCATTTGCCTTTGGACCCGCTACCGCCCCCACGAAAAGCTCCAGTGCCCACTAAGGGCGGTACCGCCCCCGTTGGGAACCTATGGGTTAAAGTGACACCATTAAAAAACAATAGGGAATATGCATAGTATTTTTTTCTTCCCAGTTAGTATTACCATTGCCTTTTGACAGCCAGCATAAACGCACGCGCGTGTCCTCCAGGCCAAGCCACAATTTCACCTACCATTTTGTCACATATTTGTGTCTGGCGTACAGGGCACGCGCTTGCTTGTCACGTATATGTGACAACGGCGGTCAAAAGTTTAATAATTAATTCATAATTCTTTTTTTTAATCAACAAATCGTCTACCAGCAAACAATACATAATCATATTTACTTTATGTAAGAGAAAGATAACGAGGTCAGGGTCAAGCCAGCTGCAAGTCAAATGGTATAACAGACTCTTTTTAATGAGATAACACAACACGACTATGTGCCACGAAGGGGCAAGCAGAGGCAGATTTCGCCAGTGCAGGCAATAGGCTGGTAATAAAAAACACTTAAAATTAAATTCATCATCTGCCTGTGCGCAGGAGTTCCACGACCTGATCCCACTATCACCTTTTTACCAGCTGACTAGCAGACGTACTGCGGCGTACCATCCACACTTGGTTGATATCCCGACGAGTCGTACTGGTGTATTCCCGTTGACCCCACTGGATGGCCCCACTGGTGGGGTCAACGGGAATAATCAAAAACGTCGTTTCGTTGGCCCCACTACCCTACCCCACTGGTGGGGTCAACGGGAAGTCTGGGTCAACGGAAATACACCGTTGTACTCAGCGCTTCTCCTCCACGTTTATTATGCGCACAGCCAAAGTGTGGAACTCTCTGCAAACTGCGTTCCTTCCCACATTTAACCCGTCTGCCTTCAAAGCAAGAGTGAACAGGAATCTTCTGGGCACGCTCGTTCCGTAGTAGACCTCATCTATCGCTTTCCAGCAGGCGTGATCGAGGTCGAGAGCAGGCCCATTATGTAATAAAAAAAAAATTAAAAAAATCTTCCTGTCCTTGTACCATGTTGGGGTGATGATGTGGGGTCAGCGCAACACGTTTTTTCTTCCATTCTCCCCTCTCAATCGTCACGTCATGGACTCCTTTTTCCTTCATATCATTCCTCACACAATCCATCCATGCTTCCTTCGGTCTCCCTCTCTCTCTCGATCCATCAACATTTATATTCATCGCTCTTTTAATCACATGCGGTTCGTCCCTCCTCAAACTCCAACACTTAAAATTATTGCAAAGATATTCAGTTATTTTATTCGTAGTTATAATAAAATAAAGCATACTTAGTGATCATGTTCATGAAATTATACACCAGTTGTATAGGGTATCATCTTGTGTCTTTCTAGATCATTAGGCTTTAATTTGAAACTAACGCTTTCTGGGTAGGATCTTTATCGGATGATGTCCCCAGTTCATATTCGTATTTAATCTTTTTATGGTGTTTCTTAGAACCTAAACTTGGTGTATAGGCGAAGGTTCCATACAACTCGATTCCTACCGGATTCCCTTTGAAAAATGGCACAGTCAGTATTCTATAGACAAATAATCTAAGCACATTAAAGATATGTACTCCGGCTTACCTCTTAAAAAATTGACCCTTCGCTACTGAAAGGTATACAGGGCAGGGCCGGATTTATGGGTGTAGAGGCCCTGGGGCAACCAAGAAGTGGAGTCACCGAAATTTGTTTTGGGACAGACGGAAAAAATATATAAACAAGGTGTAACATAATAACCGCTCAACCCTTTTCGAAAAATTAGGTTCCGTTTGCTCATTCATTCAGAAATGAGAAAAGGAGTAAATCTGTCAACTAATATTGAATTGTATAAGTATAGGATTAGGATGTATTAGCGATAGCGAGCGAAGCGAGCTCGAAAATTGTAGTATTCAGCTTGGGATAGGTTGGTTTCTCTATAGCTGTCTGAGATTTCGGGGGGTTTTTGAACACTTTTTGATGGACTCATGGACATAAAGAATGTAATTTTTTCTTAAGCAAGTTGTGGGGGCCCCTTCCTTGTGGAGGCCCGGGGCAAGTGCCCCCTATTGTCCTGCCCTAAGCCTAGCCTTTCTACGACGGACGGATAGCGGAGGCTTAGAGTATAATGTCTCGTCGGTTACCCTTCGGGTTCGGTACCTTAGAAACGGGACTTTATTTTACCCACGGAACTGAAAAAACAGATTTTACCTATACAATTTATAATTTTTTTTTTTTTTTTTTAAAAAAAACGTTGCCCCACACTAGGATTTTCTCCTGTATCGTGGATGCGTTTACAAACATTTAAACTCACATACACAAACAGCCAGACCCGGAACAACTATCTGTAGGCCATACAAATATTTGTTCCGGGCGGGGATCGAACCCGCGAGACGCAACGCAGCAGTCAATCGCTCAGCCTCTGCGCCAACCGTGCCGTCAAAATTATAATATAGTTGCCCTAATTTGGTCATCCACACGTATCGTCAAATGACAGATTGTGAAAAGAAATCTGTCATTTTGTCGATTCTTCCGTCAAAGAAACCCGTTTCTACGGTGGTCATGCTACGTGTGCTGGGAGGGTTATTTAAGCGGCAATGAGGAATTATTCTTTTCAATGTTATTACTAATTTTGTTTAAGCCTAACGAAATTATTCGCGTGTGACTGACTCGCAAGCCTGTTGACCTCGCCTCGTGAACATTCGGTCAAGTTCGAAACTTGTCGGGCATCCCCAAGATTTTATTTACGCAACGAAGCCATAAACTCAAAAATATTTTAGTGGTAAATCTTACATTAACCTAAACGGATAGCTACGGTCCACCGCACCTATATGTATATAATTCAAAACGTTAATTACTTTTTATTAATTACCGCATTAATTTGTGTACGAGTGCATAATTCTGTTTAAATGTGCTTCCAAAGGGCCAAGACTTACAGACGTAGCTTAGGCACCAGTCTCCCACAGTATAAAAAAACGCATGTATTGTTCACGAAACCTAATGTATTGTGGTGAGAAAGAAATCTTTATCTTATTAACAATTAACGTTGAACTATGAATACGGGTTGGAAGGGACACCGACGCGAAAACGATTACTGCGTATTCAGTACACCATTCTGAGCCCCTACATAGAAATTTTTCGTCGGTTATTTTTTTTTAAATCAGCTGGTCCGTACATTTTGACCGTGTAGGTATTGTACTTTTGTAGGAAACAGTAGATTTTTTTTTACCGATGAAATATTTCTATGTAAGGGGCCCAGGCTGCGGGACTGTTCGAAAGAGATACCGCGGCCCTGGAACACAAAGGGCAAAGAAGGAACATGGATGGGTTTTAGTCAGTAAAAGTCTGACACTCCCTTCCAATCCGCCCAGAGCGGGGGTGGGGGTCATTTGATGATTACCCATCCGAAAAAAAAAAAGGGGGCCCATAATGATGTACTGAATACGTGGTAACCGTTTTCGCGTCGGTGTCGCTTCCACCCTGTATACGACGGATTTTGTTGATAGCTGCTTTTACCAAAAACTTTACGATAATATACACACTAACGTATCTGTTTACTATTCTAATTACCACTCATTAAGATGCAGTAATAAAATACCTATGTCTATTGATTTTACTGTTCCTTAAGTACTAGTCAATAAAAAGAATTTTATAACTATTTGTACCGATAAGGACAAAGTCTATTTAAGTAGAACTGGTTCTAATAAGTTATTTACATCTTGGAATATTTAAAAGCTAGGTAACACATGCATGTGTATAGAGCGGAAGGGACATCGACGCAGAAACACTTACCACTTATTCCAGGTATTCCTCAAAGCGCAACAATTTTTAAGCGCAACTAAATTATTCCTCGAAGCGCAACCGTTAGTTGCGCTCACAAATTAAAATTAAAAATATTATATGTTTATTCCTCAAAGCGCAACTATGATGAAAAATATCGTTAATGAATCCATCACACCAATCTCTATTTTTCATCCTGGTTGCGCTTTGAGGAATAAACATATATTTTTTTTAATTAGTTGCGCTGTGAGGAATACCCCATCATTCCGAACCATAGAACTTTTCCATCGTTTTTTTTTTAAATCAGATATTTCCTACAAAAGTGGTCAAAATGTATGGAAAAGCAGATTTTTTATGAATACGAGGTAACCGTTTGCGAGTCGATATCGATTCCACCCTGTATAATAATTATGTTTCTCTGTTGATTGATAGTGCTGAGAAAAGTGTTGTTGATTGACCCAAAACTTATGAATAGATAAATATTATTAATATATAGGTTCCAATTTGGTTAATAATTCATAGAATCTTATCTTGTTCCCAATAATCTTTATACAAAAACATATTTTTGACTACATTCCTGTTTATATTTTGGTGAGTGACCCCGAACAGACTCTCATATTTTAAGGAAAATTAATTTAAAAAATAATACGTGCTATCAACATGTTTAAAGAAGAAAAGAACACGGAATATTTTTCAAATATATGACGACTAGCTTTTGCCCGCGGCTTCGCTTGCATTATGGTCGGAAATTATCCCACGATAGCTCATGACACTCAGGGATAATGTAGCTTAGTGAAAGAATTTTCGAAATCGGATCAGTAGTACCGGGGATTCCCCCTACATACAAACTTTCAAACATATTTACCGGAAAAAACCAATATGAAAAATGCTAAACTTTTAACTGAATGATTGACCTACCTATTAAAATGTGACACTTTTAATTCGTGCACCTATGCTGCATTGTTTTCCCCATCTATCCAACCCCCTCCAAAGTTTTCCCCCCACATTTTCAGTCTCTCTCTATTCTCCACAATTTATTGTAAAACTCAAACTGTTTATTGCACTCATGTGTACATTTACTTGTTACATATATGTAAGTAAGTTCCAATATGAAACCCGGTTAGGGCACGGCAACATAATAGATTGGACAAACAAGCATGTAGTGAGTAGGTACACTGGATTGCAAGTTTGTTAAACAAATATAATTATTATCGATAATATTACTAGTATTAGGTTTATGTAGTTTCTTTAATTAATATCATGAGGTTATTAAATTATTTTATTTACGTGTATTAATTATTATACTTTATTAATTTCTATTAGTTATTATTTTTCATTAATTTGTACAGACTCCAACACATCAAGCTATCCGAAACTGTCAAATTTTCCCAATCAACCTTGAACCTAATGCTTTAGCGATAAAGTAGAAAATCTATTAAAGAAATTTGACAGATTGTAGTACCTTGATATGCTGACGTCTGTACATTCTTCAATTAATAAAAGCAACAGACTATAAATCAGACAGGTGTTGTTTATGGTAAGTCTGATTAAGGAAAAAAAACGCATCTGGTTACGACAACACAAAGGACATTGTGATCACTTGATGTTGCATATTCTTACTTCAATTAACTGTTTCTCAAGCTAATCGGTTCAAAATATTTTGTAATGCAGGTCAATTATTTTAATAAACGTAAGGGTTCATTGGTAACGTTTCCAAATTACGTGTCTTAGGGCGCCTTCAAATTAGAGGCGTGAAGAAGCGCTGCAGTGGAACTACTGCGGCGCGCCTTGGCAAAACAAGTGAATGTGCACTTGTACGAAAAAACTCGCAATTGTAAAAGATAGCAATCGCTTACCATATGAACAGCTGTAGCTAGATATCATAATATGATATTAAGCACAGTAACAGTTACTGTTAATATTTATTTATCATTTACGGTAACAAATTTTAAGTGAAAACATAAAAAAGAAGGATAACAACACTTTCACAAATTCTTCTCACAGCACAGTACTTCTGACATACTCATAAAATCTTCGTCCATCCATCAGCAAACAGATCCTCTGTTGGATTAGAATCCAAGAGATCATTAAGCGCGGCCAGAGTGCGAGGAATTGGCGACTTAGCACGTGCAACAGTGTGACATGGAGGCACGGCCAACAGTCTGTGCGCATAATATGGTAGCATATCATAATACAGAGGTCCTGTAGTACTGCCACTGCAGCGCTTCTTCTCGCCTTTAATTTGAGGTTTTTGTCATGAAACCGACATAAAATAGGAGCTCGTGGCTAAATAATAACAGCCGCTCGGGTATATGTTCAGGTTAAGCCTTGCTTGCCTAGGTAGGTCCGTGGATGAGTGACCACGCACTAAACACAGTTTCCTCTGTGCCTGGGCAAGCACGATAAGCTGTTGGTCCCGCCTGTCATTTGTAAATCTTTGACAGTCAGTGGCCCGAAAGCCTGACAACTAGTTTTACCAAGGGGTATCGTATTACCCAGTATTGACTGGGTTGTGTAGGTCAGATAGGTAGTCCAAGTAAAATACTGGTATTCAGCTGCATCCGGTAAGACTGCAAGCCGACCCCTTCATAGTTGGGAAAAGGCTATGATGGTCGTGAAACCTGCAAATTCTAGAACCAACAATTCGAATACACCTGACAACCAGCAATCCACTCTGGGCTAACATGATGTTCCACATCTTCACCCAGAGATTAAGCCTGTTTCCGAGGAGTGAGAACGTTGTAAGCTATAATTATACGTATGCTCCGCAAGTTTGAAACGCAGAGCTTCGAGTAATCAAAGTAGATACATGATTTGATAGTTGAGTTAAGCACAACTCCGCGTTCGTTTTTTTTTAATATGGGGCAGTGGCGAAGGTTCCATACAACCCGATTCCTACCGGCTTCCTTTGAAAAATGGCAGTCAGTATTCTATAGACAAATAATATTCTATATATACAGTAAAGATATGTACTCCGGCTAACCTTTTACAAAAATTGACCCTTCGCTACTGATATGGGGCATGGTCTTTTCCAGATTTTAATTAGGTTTTCAGGCCTATTGTCGCTGTTGAATAGCATCATTAGTGTTTTCGGGAAGTTTACGCATAAATTATTATTTTGTGTACCAATAGAGATAATCTAGATATTCTTTGTTGTCTCTCTTACAAAAAATTTACTCAGTCAGGCAGCTTAGCTACGTCACTTGAAGCTTATACACCTAATGGGTGTAAACGGAGCCGTCAACCAAGCAACGTCAACTAAGTCACTCTGCGCAAAAATTATTGCTGGGAAACGACTTTTTTTTTTGGAGTGAAAAATCACGTTTTACGGTAAAACTCAATGTAACGCACTCAAATCTTGGTGCTGATGGATGCTTTGAATAGTAAACGGGTCATGGGGGTAATTAAAGTAACCAAAAACTTGTGAAAAAATTGGAACTTTGACCTCCAATATCTCTGTAACTAGAAGGTTCCCAGGTATGGTCCAGAACAAAAAAATGATCGCAATGACGGGGAGAACAAGTGCCTTTCGGCTTCGTAAGGGTCTTTTTTCACCCTTTATAGGATGCATCAGTGCATCCCATTTTCGCCCGGTAAACCATATCAATCCGTTAATTACTCCTCTTCCAATTCCAAATTTTTGCCCAGCAGTGGGAAAAGCTTGAAGTGGTAAATCCACATATTGTCCACCAGTTAGCGACGACACACAGATATCGTCTCAGTTAAAATTAAGACGACTATTGTCGCGTTAAGGGCGGCTGCTGACTATGGCGTAACGTACGCTTGTGATTCTTTCAGATTTTCTATCTGTGGTGTATTAAGACTACTGTGTAATGAGATATTTATTGGTATTTTGGTAAATTAGTCTTTGGTTAAAAATATATTGTTATGATAAGTGGAAATAAGATAACTAAAGTTTCAGGAACTTAAAATAACATGCTTTTATTTTTGCTCCTTCTTAATTTGTTAGTACGAACTTAAAATTCTTACATTTCTAGGAATGAAGAGAGAAAATTCAGTCAGAAGGAGTTTCTTTCGTTGGTTTGGGCTGTTAGCAGAGGTGAGAGATTTTCTTTGCATACGGTTAAAAAATTGAAATCATCTGCCTAGCCTTTACCCAACTAAGTTGGGGTCGGCTTCTAGTCTAACCGCATGCAGCTGAATACCAGTATTTTACATGGACCGACTGCCTATCTGACCTCCACAACCCAGTTAGTACTTGTCTGACTTTTTGGGCCAATGACTACCTGTAGCGACTGTCAAAGATCTACAAATGACAGCCGGGACCAACGGCTTTACGTCCTTTCCGAAGCACGGAGGAAACTCGGTACGTTATGTGTGGTCACATATCCACAGACCAACCTAAGCTAGCACGGCTTAACCTAAAGATCGACCCGAGCGGCTGTTATTATTTAGCCACGAGCTCCTCTAAAAATTGTCATACGTATACTTATTTAAAATCAGTACCTACAACATGACTATAACGTTAACGTGTATCGTGACGTTCATCCACATCGCATCGGTGAGTTATCAGTCTAATACCGCGTGTATAAAAAGCGACATAAGACTGACGGCGCATCAGTCCCCGCCCGGCATTGGTTCTGTAACCACAACGTATTAAACAGTGCTTCAAAATGATGCTGAAAACGATTGTTTTCGCTGTACTCACAGTGGGTAAGTTTTTGTCCAGGATTTAATTTTTTTAAATTGATTTTTTGACCATTTTTTCCAAAGTTAAATGGATAATTGTTAGGTAAATATAATTTAAAGAACATCAAGGATTTTAATTGGTTAAGTAGAGTCCCAAGTTTAGTGTACTTTTGTGGTACCTAAATAATTAAATTAGTAGGAAAAATCTATTGCTAATATGGCGGTAGGCAACCTTCTACCCTTGAAAAGTCTATTCATTCAATATTTAAGACCTTCTCCAGTGCATCCCTTTTATTTACAGTAGTACAGCCACAAGCACCAATACGTATACATTTTCCTAAATATAAAAGCAATTTTCGCGAGAAATAACAATTTTAACTTGGAGATAGGATCTTTTTAATAAAAATATGAGTTCCAGAATACTATGTTCGTAACACTTTTAAAAGTTGTTAAGTGTTTACATATTGCTCGTGACTGTACAACAGTTACAATACAAAAAAAAATATTAATACAAAAAGAGTATGTTTTATAGATGGGTTCTTCTCCAAAAAATAATCTATCTAAAAAATAATATCACTGTCGAGAGAGGCCAAAAGTTATCCACCTATCTTGAAACTTGAACTACCGTGACAGTCGTTACAGATAGTCAGAAGCCCAAAAGATGATGCGTTTATTACTAAAAAGATTGTAGAGGTCAGATTCAGTCTCATCTATCTACATAGCCTGATCTCAACGTGTTAAGCAACCTAGACGATATTCAGTTACTAGATACAATACACTATGAGCCATTTAACTAATACTTCAGAAAAAGCAGAGTGATTCACACGTTTCACTATCGACCTTACAGCAGGGCCCTGAAACTTATGTACAATCAGGAACACTAATTGTAGTTATAAACTAAACTAGCTTCTGCACGCGGCTTCGTTTTCGTTAATTTACAATTTGACAATCAATTCGGGTTGTACTCTGCTTGTAATAATATAATTCAATCATGATTCGAAAGACACGTGGTGCCATCTATTATCAGAAGAACGTTATTATTGTTTTTCTCGGGAACAGTACTTCTTTTGGAATTAAAAGTACCCTATGTCCGTTTCTGTACACGTGACAACGTATATGCAAAATTTCAGGATGATCGGTTCAGTGGTTTAGGAGTGAAAAGGTAACAAACAAACAAACATACTTTCGAATTTATAATATGAGTAAGGATTGACGCTCTACTCCATTTTGCCGGTTTATTGCCCTTTCATACAAGTGTCAAAGAATGACAACAGTCAATTTGGTAAACAAATAATTTCCCTGACCTTACACCTCTATCCGTGTTTGTTTCTGATAACTATTTAGTTGATGATACAATATGTAACAATGTTAACTGGCCACCTGGTGATAATGCTGATGATCACATTAGTTATGATACAAAGGTGTTTGTTGTTTCGTTTGAATGCAAGTTTTTTTTTCGTTTTTGAAATTAGTGATTAGAAACACAACAATTCGATTTTAAATCCTGCCGGGGTTTAGAAGATATTAAAAAAATCATGTGATTGTTTCGGAGCTAGGTATCCGCCAGCTTTTGCAATTTTTATATTATTTTACAGCCCTGAGTGCTAGTCCTTTTGGTCCCAATAAGCCACAGTCGCCACATGATACCAGTTTATTATAATTTCCCAAAGACATTCAAATATTTCCGAGTAATTTCCATATTTAATGGGATAAAAATAATTCTTGTGGGGAAGGAACAGTCGCCACGACCTCTTTTGTCTTTCAACGTCGAAGCTTACACTCTCCTTGAGTTCTAAGCACGTGGTGTTCAGGGTTTTTTTTATTGTCTTGACAAGCAGCATCCTGCAACAGGATTGTTTAATGTTCTCATTGTTCTGTGAAGGACGCTTTATTGTTCCATAAAAAGCACTTTCGCATTTCAACCTCGGTGTTGAGCTGATCGTTTAAAATCGTTTCTATTTAGGTGTCTCTTAGGAGCCATATAGAGTAACTGATACTTAAACACGTGATTGTACTCATGATAACGAACAACTTTCCCAAAGTTTTTTTTTTAATACTCGTACAATTTTATCACAATAACACAACAGCGGGCCGTACATTCACGCGCGCGAACCTGTGACCTATCAGCTGTTAGCCGCATGACGCCGTCCTGTTTCATTACTATCGTACTGTGCAACAGTGGGTAGGCAGAGCACCCGAGCGGCTCGCAAGCCCGTTCCGTAATGCTCCGCTGTTGTGTTATTTGTGTGAATGAGCATCAAAAAAAAGTTTCTTTGGGAAAGTTGTTTGTTATCATGAGTACAACCACGTGTTTAAGTATCGGTCACTAATTACCAGTCACCCTATATACTTGCATTAGATCAATGAAACTGCAAAAATGAACTGAAAAAATTGTTGTTGTAATTCATTACATCCCAGTAGTGTCCATCATAAGTACAACAACACTAGGAAACAATTACGTTGCCCGATGTCCATACAAGACACAGCTAAGACAATTGAAAGATTGCAATAGAGCATTAAGGTAGTTCGTTATTGCTGGCGCATCGACCTAGAGAGCTATTTTTGCTAGTTTTCCTTAGATGACTTATGACTAGCGTGAAGGAACTACGAGTCACTAAGATAAAAGTAATGAGTTTCCTTTAAGATCTTTATGACTTCCGAGAGAGGAATTGTTGGAGAGCACGCATACCTGCCTAGGTTTGTGTTGAAACTGCTCGCCAATAAATCTCCAGCAATTAGTTTGGTTTGCAAGAAAAAAGATTCTATAACCGGCTGATATGGTATTACTAGCTGTGCCCCGCGATCTTCGTCAGCGTGAAATTTGAGGTGGGAAATATACTTTACGACCTATTCTCATACCTACCAAATATACATAAAAATTTCATAAAAATCGGTCGAGCCGTTTCGGAGGTATGCGACCACAAACATCGTGACACGAGATTTTTATGTAAGACTAGCTGTTCCCGGCATGCGTTGCAATGCACCTTTTTCCTATCCTACCTACCTATCCTACCTACCCTACCTAGCTACTTACCTACCCTTCTCTACCTACCTACCTACTTACCTACCCTACCTACCCTACCTACCCTACCATGGCTGAATTTTCTTTGCTATAAACCTCACGGAGCCCGAGACCTTTCCAACGAATGCAAAACCGTGGAAATCGGTTCGTGCGTTCTGGAGTTATAGCGTCAGGAAGGAAAACCCGACTTATTTTTATATAGTAGATAAAGTATTCTATCGATCTTCGTACAAACGACAAAGATGAGTCCATCATCGAGGCATTTAGTAGAAAAGGCCAGGGTTGTCTTCATTTATTCATTTCCTATTCTCATGAAATACTAATTGGTACCCGACTGATTTTATGATGGGTAGTTAATTAATTGACTGTTATTCGGAGCAACACAATCGTTGTAACTATAATCTATCTAAAGGGTGTAACAAGACCCTTAACGAAGCCGAAAGGCACTTCTCCCTGTCATTGCGATAATTTTTTTTGTTCCATACTATACCTGGGAACCTTGTAGTTACGGAGATATTGGGGGGTCAAAGTTCCAACTTATTCACAAGTTTCTTTTTACAAATTTTTAAGGTTGTAACTTTACTTTAAATACCTTTATGACCCGTTTACTATTCAATGCATCCATCAGCACAATGTTTTGAGTGCATTATATTGAGTCCTAACGTAAAACGTGACTTTTCACCCCAAAAAAAAGTCGTTTCCTAACAATAATTATTGCGTAAAGTTACTTAGTTTGATGTAGGTACATAATGCTTGGTTGACGGCTTCATGAATGGTCCTGTTACACACTGTATTTAGGTAGGTATGTCTGTCTATCTAGACAGACAAAAGACGTCGGTCGTTAAAAAATTAGCCCACTTAAGTGTCGTCATGTGCAATACCCGGGAAACTATAAATTGTGCAATAATGTCTTTTACCACTCGATTGATGGCGCCCTTCCGCCATCTTATCTGTCAAAAGGCCTTTGAACTTTGTCAATTACAATAAATTATTTAACATTAGTAAATGTTTAGTAAATAAACTTTTAATTAGATTAGGTATTATTGATAATTGTATGCAGTTTTGATAAGCAATTACGAATGGAGTTCCTTTGTTTTTTGATTATTTATTTTTTATTTATTGATATAGGTTCACCAACAGCTTGTGTGTACAACATATCAGAATTATACATAGGTTTTAGTCTTAGACTTACACAGTCGCCAATTATAGGTTAACCAGCATTCACAAAAGTAAGTGATAACATGATTAGATGATACTAGGTATGTATGTCGGTATCATGACAGTATATTGTCTATTGCAGAACAACAACAAAAGTTGTTGACAATTTGAATTCGATAACAACTTTATTGCTGTTATGTCAAATATCTAGTTTGGGTTAGCAAAACAACAACAATTAATTCGTTCGTGCGCATTCTTATATAACGGATGGTGGTTCTTATATCAAGCACTTAATAAGTTAGCTTCATTAGTACGACTGTTGATTTTATAATAAATCCGTTTGCTTCTGGTTTTTTTTATCTAGCCGCTACTGTCCCTCTGCTGGGCAAAGGCTTGAATAAAAATAACGGGTAAATGACCATACGACTCAAACCATGACACAAGAATACCTTCTTTTATTGAACTTTGCTGAAGGATCAAACATCGACACCCATTTTTCTTCAGAAGTCCCAGGAATCTTTCCTTTGATATTACAAAACAGCGGATATAGCCTCAATGAAAGTTCAAACCAGTGTGAATAAATCGCGATTATAACCGCATAGCCAAGCCCATGCAACATCAAAATGCACATCGTGTAATGGGCCAACAATAAAACCAGATCATACGGTCAGCCAGTCACAAAAGGGGACTTCAAACTATGACTTTCTTCCTTCACGAGTACATTATGAGGTCGCATGTACCGAGATACTGATACATATGCCGCAGTTGGCCTCTCAACTCGTCCCCCACTTCCTGCCACATCAGGTCATTTACCAATTTACTCGATCAAGACTATCCTTTGAACTCTGCTCGCAGTGTCACCGCTGCGTGAGAGGCGACTCGACTGCATTGCTGCACTGGGCAAGGTTCACTCGAGCAAATGGCAATTTAAGAACTAAGGATGTTCTCCATTTTGCGTAATATTGTAACCGTATTGTGAATGACTGATTCCTGTGCTGCTAAAATGGTGCTTCTTTTAATTTAACACAGATGTGTTGCTGGGTAGTTTCTTGCGCCAATTCTTCTTCCTAGATGTTCAAAAAGTGATGTTTCTAAGCTTTTTAATTTTATAATTGACTGTGTTATGGCCTGTCGTATACAGGGTGTAAACGGACCCTTCACGAAGCCGTCAACCAAGCATTCTGTACATCAAACTATGTCACCCTACGCGAAAATTATTGCTGGGAATCGACTTTTTTTTGGAGTGAAAAATCATGTTTTACGGTAGGGCTCAATGTAACGCACTCAAAACTTGGTGCTGATGGATGCTTTTAATAATTAACGGGTCATGGAGGTAATTAAAGTAAAGTAGTAGTATTTAAAAAAAACTTGTGAAAAAGTTGGAACTTTGACCCCCAATATCTCCGTAACTAGAAGGTTCCCAGGTATGGTCCAGAACAAAAAAATGATCGCAATGATGGGCAGAACAAGTGCCTTTCGGCTTCGTTAAGGGTCTTTTTACACCCTTTATAGTTTCGTTTTCTCGTTCTCGTTTACCTAAGCTCCTGCTTGCCTTTCCTTCCGGACGTTATCAAATGTAGCGACGTCCTTTAGAGGTCACGGTTGTTATCATTCTCGCCAAAGATTTATAATATACAGTTTTCCTTATTTGTGTAAATATTTTATTTAATTCGTTTCAAAGAGGTTAAATCGGTGTCAATTGATAAGTTTACTTTAATCTTAGTAACAGTTATTGTAAGTTGGGCAATTATCTTTGAATAAATATTATTCATTTGTGTTATTAAATTATTATCATTTTGCTCTCTTTGTCCCGGTAATGTTACAAGTAGGTAGGTCATTATTTGGTTATCGCTGAGATTAATAGTTACCTAATAATTATAATAGTGTTGTTGAAACTCAGTCACAATTAATGATGTCTTCCGTTATTTAATTTAAATATGATGATGATGCCATCTAGCCGATTTCGGCCACAGCGACTGCATTCAATGGCTTTCTAGGGAGGTTGTCGAGAGCTTTGGTGTGCTGCTCTATCATGTGCTCTTAAGTGACTAGCATACCCAACTTTTGCCGAAAAACTCCGAGCACAAGGCGGACATGTCAGAACACCATTGACGAAATTGTAGGTTATAGCTGCAGGTGGCCTAGTTTTAAGGTTATCACGCTTTAAATCTAGCTGCGACCTTCTTTTCTCTTCGAAGGCGTTGACTTGCCGATGCACACGACGTCTCCACTCGGGCCGATTTTGTGCCATTTAAATTTTAAATGAAATTAAATATAGTGTATCCACGGATAAAGTAGGAGTTTTTCTTCTTTTTCTGGCCTTATTTGATCTTTATTTGGGGTCTGTTCCTAATCCAAGTCTTATGTCCAAAGTATTATCAAGTAGTATTTTGCACTATAGACCGACCGTTTTAGTGAGTCCTCGTGAAGGTAACAATTTAAATGGAATATTCTGAAGGTTGATCACGTATTTGTTCAATTAATATCGTAATACCTACGTGGATTATGGTTATTTTAAAGCAAATAACCTGTGGGATATTGTTAGGTCTTTGTGGACGCTTAATGTGCCTTTGATGGGGCAAGGCGGAGGACTCTTTGTAGCGGTCGGTCTATAGATAAAATCTGTTATATGTATAGTATACAGGGTGTAAGCTGGCCCTTCACTAAGCCGTTAACCAAGCGTTCTGTACATCAAACTAAGTAACCCTACACAAAAATTATTGCTAAAATTAAACGACTTTTTATTTTGGGGTAAAAAATAACATTTTACGGTAAAACTTAATGTAACGCATTCAAAATATTGTGCTTATGGATGCATTGAATAAATAGTAAAAGGGTCATGGAGGTATTTAAAGTAAAGTTATAACCTTAAAAATTAGTATTTTTTTTTAAACTTGTGAAACAGTTGGAACTTTCACCGCCAATAACTCCGTAAATAGGAGGTTCCCAGGTATGGTCTAGAATAAAAAAATGATCGCAATAGCGAGGAGAACAAGTGCCTTTCGGCTTCGTTAAGGGTCTAATTTACACCCTTTATGTTTGTTTGTTACACATAAACAGCTTTACTAATAACAACTAACCGGAGAAGGAAGAATACATGAATACTTTTTCCTGGAATCAGTTTTAATGGATTAATCTGTTGGTTTCAGCTGTCTTGGCCGACGACTTCACGATCCCTGATGACAAACGCGCTCAGATCCGTGAGATGCTCAGATCACAATGCGCAAAGAATAACGCCGAAGACAAAGTTGACCAAGTTGAGGTAAGGATAAACTGCGGGGGTGTAGACTAGCACTTACATGTCGCCAGTCAACATTATAAGGGCCATCGCCTCTTGCCAAGAATTGGGCAGACTCTAGTCTGGTACAGTAACACGTTACGGGGTGAACAGAAACGTAGGGGTGAATCGAGTCAGAACTTTGAAAGGAATTTTATTGTTGAATTAATATAACATAACATCCCACCTGTAATCCTTGAAGGGTTAGCCCTAATAAATAGTCATCCACATTTCGTCAGTAATAGGGGGCGAACCTATTGTCATCGACCGGGCACTAATCCAGACTCCGTGGCAGTTACTGAGAAGTTCCTGATGGAAAAACCCAATAACACTTTGCCCGACCCGGGACTCACCCAGGACCTCATGCTCCTCTTGCGATCACTTGACTAAGGAGGTAGTTAGACAAGTCTTGTTAGGTACTAATGATACTTTAATCCCATTTGAGGATGATTTTTCAAATTGATTCCTCGTATATGTGAGCCAGATTCCAGTGTAACTAATATGGAATTAGTGTGGCACTGTTTCCACGCAGAGTGAATAAGCCGAAATTAGTACAAAGTCGTAGAAATAAAGTGGTCGTGTCGTAGGAATAACATCTACATTTCTGCGTAATACCTATACGGGGTGGATGGGACACCGACGCGAAAACGGTTACCACGTATTCAGTACATCATTCTGAGCCCCCCTACATAGAAGTTTTTCATCTGTTATTTAAAAAAAAAAAACAGCTGTTCCATACATTTTGACCGTGTAGTTATTGCACTTTTTAATGATACTCAGAATGATTCGAATACGTGGTAACCGTTTTCGCGTCGGTGTCCCTTCCACCCCGTATACATAAACTCACGCCTTTTTCCCATGGGGGTAAGCAGAACGCCATCTGTAACGATCCTTACATACTCCTTTTGCCTCGTCCACGTTTATACACCTGGTCATACACGTTTTCTCCGTAATGGATAGGGTCAATAGGGTAGGTACACACGGCGACATATCGAGCAATACATTTGCAGGATAACATGGCCTCACTTTCTACAAATTTCCGGTACAATGAGAGATCCGCTTATACTGGTTTAGCATAGCTTGGTTGGTCATCGTGCATAGGTGCGTAGTACGTCTACACGCGCACACCTATTGATAACATGTCAATAGGTCAATGATACCAATATTGTATGAGTGACACGTTTTATGTCTTTATCTCAACTTGCTTACTTACTTTGTATAGTTATTTCGATCGATTCCCGAGCTATAAATGGAAAACGACTAAAAAACAAACTCCTGTGTTTTGTACTCTTTTGTTTTGTCGTGTGTGTCAAGCGCAACTGTTGAGCATTAGGTTCGAGGTTTCGATTCCCGGGTTAGGTAGAATTATTGGGTTTTTCATAGGGAAATTCTCAGTAGCAGCCACGGAGTCTGGATTGATGGCAATCGGCTCGCCCTCTATTTCATGGGACTTAAACAGTTAAACATAACTGTGTGTGTACTATTAGGTACCTACACGGTAAACCCCTATCTCCCCTTCGGAGATACCAAACGTGATGTTATGTTACGTGTTCATCCCTGTAGTAAATATACAAATCATTTGTCATGCCATTATTAGCGAATCAAAGTGCAAATGAATGTTAAAAACCCAAAAAAATGGCATACTGGCCATTAACATGACAATAAACAAGAAACATCTGTTCATAGCAATTTTTGCCGCCATCTGTATTAATTTACATCAAATACTTCTGAACTAAAGCAATTGGAATGCTGAGGAGGTTGTTAGCCCATATTAGGAACATCTTAATGTACCAAACGCGGAACGCTTGAATTTTTTTCAGTCTCTGTTTTGTGTCGTAAACGGTACAGATTTTCGATACGGTAGGCCCCAGCTAGAAGATACTAAGAAGCGTTAGCATTAGCATAAGAACGGGCTAAAATGATAATGCGACTTCCTGCATAATTTTATGAAAGTTATTTACAACAATAAAGATACTAATAGGTAAGCTTCAGGTTCTAGTACTAATAGGAAGGAGGAAGGCTTTCATAGGTCTTGGCTCTGAAGTCAAAATGCCAAACACACAGTTCCCAGATATTCTTCAGCAAAGACTAGGCTCTTGGTTGCGGGACTGTTCGAAAGAGATACCGCGGCCCTGGAACACAAAGGGCAAAGAAGGAACATGGATGGGTTTTAGTCAGGAGAAGTCTGACACTCCCTCCCAGTCCACCCAGAGCGGGAGGAGTTATTTGATGATTTCCCATCATTAAAAAAAAAAGACTAGGCTCTTTTTTTAAATCGCCAAGGAGTAATCGCGTATTTTTGACGATCTTTTTTGGCACATTCCATGCTGCAAAACGATAACTAAAACACACTGGGCGCTTGCGTAGATCATCATTTTATCTCGAACCAATCTTATTGCAAAGCTAATAAAGCATATTTTCATGACTATTTATCACCTTATAATTAATATGTACCATTTATTATTTGTAGGCTGTCGGCAAGAGCTTCGTGGACTGCGTCAAGGGACTGATCGATGTGCCCACGCTACAGAGAGAAATCGAGGAAGCCAAGCCCAATGGTGCTCTTGATGAGGTCTTCAAGAAGTAAGTATTAACTGAGGATTCTCTATTTGAATGCGACAGAATCTTGCGTGTGTAGTCTCTTCAAAAGGCATTTAGTTCCTTAGAAGGTGACCGAGATGAGAACCGTGTTAAAGGAAAGGTGCAGTGAAGTGGTGAACCGCATTTTTTCTAGTCCCCGACTAACTATGCGTGGAATGGGTTCCCATAAAAAAAGTATTACGATTATGGCCCTTGAAAGAGCAAAATTGTTTCAACAACAGAAACGTAAATCATTTGCAAGCGTGAGGTAGATAGTCAGATAGTCTAATTTCTTGCCAATGCAGATCCACGTAAAACTAATCAATCATTCTGATCCCAGGTACTGCGCCAAGACCCCTGAACTGAAGACCTGTATCTACAACCTGCTGGACGGCATGTCTCCTTGCATGGACACCAACGCGCGCGACCAGATGGGCTCCTTCAAGAACGGCACCAACCAGTTCATCGACTTCATCTGTTACAAGGACGGTGACAGGATTGCCCGTAAGTTTAATACTTCTACAATACTACTTTAATACATCTTTTGATACTTAGCCAAGTTGAAAAACCGATTTGAAGAGGAAAAACACCGAATTAAGAAAATGCCTTGTTCTTGGCATCTCCATAATAAGCCATAATTTTCGTTAACTTACGTTTATCAGTTAAATGCTCAGTCGTCTAGAGCCAACTTGACGTGAACGTGCAATGTGGTTTCTGGAGTCAAAATATTCTTACACCAACATTGGCAATACAAGTCAAAATACTTCTAATCGAAACTAAAAGATTGGTAACAAACATCGATGAAACATGCGTAGATACTACTACAATGAATCTTGTCATTTTTTTTCAGTATTCATCGCTGAAAATGGACCCCAGTGCTTCCAGAGCAAGGTCAATGAAGTCAGGGAGTGCGCCAACAAAATCAAGGATACGTTCTCGAGCATCGAGGCCGCTAAAGCCCTGAGCCTTGACGTAAGAACCTAATAATAATAAATAGCATCCTGCCTGTATAATGAAGAAAAAACATGATTCGTTTAGGTACTTGAAAAGAGACTAATTCCATTTATTTCATTTTTACAGCAAAAGTGTGCAACGTTCGACGAGCTGTCGACTTGTATTGTCACAAAGTTGGAAACTTGTGACACACCCACCCCAGGCAACATGGCGGAGTCCCTCTTCAGATTCGTACGCAAAGGATCGCCGTGTAACAAAGAGAATACGGATTGATTTCTGGTAAGCATCGAGGAATATACTATTTCCATTGGAGGAGTACGGAGCGGTCTACATACCACCAAGTTATCTACCCCTTCGGTACTTTACTCTGTCCACATTTCTTCTGTAATCTTGTGAAATAGTGAACAAGTCACAAATCCAGATTTTAGGGTAATGATGAGAAATTCATAGTGGAAAAACTATGGACAAACCAACGAGGCCTCTCTTTGTTTGTGCCAAGCTCCATGTTCTTGTGCCAGCCTTATCCCAGCCAACAACAGAGTTTTTAATTACCTATTTGGCCTGGCTAACTTCCGCTATTTTAGTTTATTTCCAAAATAGAGGCCACGCATTAAACCTGTATTTCTAAAATAAAATATAAGTGCGGAAGTTAGGCATTAGGCCACGATTCATTCTGCCGGACTGCGGGACTGTTCGAGAGAGATACCGCGGCCCTGGAACACAAAGGGCAAAGAAGGAACATGGATGGGTTTTAGTCAGTAAAAGTCTGACACTCCCTCCCACTCCGTCCAGAGCGGGGGTTATTTGATGATTTCCCATCCAAAAAAATAGGCCACGCTTCATACAAAAAAATCAAATCCCCTTTGGAGGTTATTTCGGACTCCTACCGACTTATGCTCCGCTGTTCCTTATACTATCATCAACCCGCCATGCTTTGAGGGTCCCAAGACACCTGGGTTCTTTCTTAATAATTTCAATTTATCGACTAAGTACCTACTGTATTTTTTTCTACTCCAAAAATCTTTAATGTTTAATTTCGTTTGTTACAGAAGAACTGAATCGTCGCTGAAAGTCCAAGAGTTGGATGTGATCATTCAAGTGCCAATAATTATTATGTAATTTTAAATCGTTGTGCAAGAACTGTAACTTTCAATACATAAACATAAGTCCAATATGTGTGTTATTTACTATGTTTTACCCCCGTTTTTAGGGTTCCGTAGCCGAATGGCAAAAAACAGAACCCTTATAGATTCGTCATATCTATCTGTCTGTCTGTCCGTCTGTATGTCACAGCCACTTTATTTCTAAACAATTAGGACTACACAGTTGAAACTTGGTAGGTAGACGTATTCTGTGAACCGCTTTAGGATTTTATACAAAAAAAATATTAAAAGATTAAGGGGGGCTCCCCATAGTCCCCATACATGAAACTGAAACTAAAATATTTTTTTTTCATCAAACCTATACGTGCGGGTTGTCTATAGATAGGCCTTTAAAAATTACATTGAGGTTCCTAATACCATTTTTTCCAAATCAATCGTTTGAAAGACAGACACTTCCAAAGTGATAAAATTTGTGTCCCCTCTAATAAATAAAGTAAGAGGAAGAAAATTCTGAAAAAATGTAGGATTGTAAAACGTAAAAAAAACTATCAACGAAAATTGATTTGAATAAAATTTGACGTTTAGTTTTTGAGATATGGGACTTTTTCATCAAACTGCAGCAGTAAATTTGTTTTTCATTAACATACTTTAAAAACAAATTTAAGTTTTGCTGGAATAACAAACAACTTTCCCATTCGTTTTTATCACAATAACACAACAGACGTATGAAACTCTTGAGCCTTTGACCTATCAGCTGTAAGCCGCGTGCGTGACGCCGTTCTGTCTCATTACTATCGTACCGTGCAACAGTGGGTAGGCAAGCCCGCTCCGTAAATTTTATTGTGATAAAAGTGTACGAGTATAAAAAAAAATGGTTCTTTGGGAAAGTTGTTTGTTTAAATGAGTACAATCACGTGTTTAAGTATCGGTCACTAATTACCAGTCACCCTATATTGTTTGATGCTACGGAACCCTGTGTGCGTGTGAGTACAACTCGCACTTGGAAGGTTTTTTTTTTAATGTGGCTACTTACCATCCACCGGACCGGACCTATGGTGTATGAAGAAGCTGTTTATGAAATACTGTTACATTATTTAAAAAAATGGCCGGATACTAAGTACCTAATGGGTGTAAAAGTAGGTACCCTTAACGAACCTGAAAGGCACTTGTTTTCTCCGTCAGTGCGATCATTTTTTTGTAATAGATCAAACCTTCTAGTTGCGGAGGTAATGGTGGTCAAAGTCCCAACCTTTTCACGACTTTTTTTTAAATACTATACCTCTGCTTTAAATACCACCATATACTATTCAATGCATCCATCAGCACAATGTTATGAGTGCGTTACATAATTACATTGATTCCTACTGTAAAACGTGATTTTTCACACAGAAAAAAAAAGTCGTTTCCCAGAAATCATTTTTACGTAGAGTTACTTAGAGTTTGATGTACAGAATGCTTGGTTGACGGCTTCGTGATGGGTTCGTTTACACCCTATATGGTTCGGTTATATTTAGAACTAAGCGAAGTTAGGGGTTCTATACCTGCTTAAAGGTAAACGCACACATGTCCGCGCCGAAAGAAACGTTCTGTCATATGTGTAAAGTTATCTATTCGTCCGATTCGACGTAAATGTGCGAGGTTTCATAAGATTTCATACTAGTAATTTTAAAATTGTAATAAGTGTGCGAAAATAAATGGGTTGGAAAGAGGCACCAGGGATAGATGCCTCATTTACAAGAAATAAAACAAATTATTTTATACTTTCATTATTTATTTGCAAATATTGTAAAATGGTTAGAAACCACGTAGCAACATATACAAACCCTAGACGTCTACCCGGACATCGAACCTACGTACCTTTGACATGGACAAGAATATGGCTCCTAATAATTAAACAGTCAACAAAGCAATGGCTCATGAACGCATCTAATCCGTTGATAGAAGACAAACTTGCTGATAAAAATCAAAATATAAAACATGTATGAAATTGAATAATTGTACTCACATTAGTAAGCGCTGGAAATAATTATTTTGCGCCTAACACGCTACACCACGTCCTAACCGAAGCGATCAGTCGCGCGCAAACATTCATTTGGTCGCAAAACCGGGAGGGAACTTGTAATTCTCCCAGTAACCGCATTCCGAACTAAGTGAACGATCGCTTGTTCGTGCGACGATTGCTTTAGTTGGGACGCGGTCTTAGTCTTTTACGTTACATCTGTTATTAACTATTGATATATTTTGTAGTCATAAAATAATTACTCTTCACATTACATATCACTATTTATTTGAAAATCTCTGCTCATTTGAGCGGAGACGGGAAATCAATCGAATCGCTAAATGAACAGGTAATATGTACCTGTAGAGATTAATACAAAAAATAAAGAAATAAATATATTTAATTTTATAACATTCATACAATTAATTTACCATACAGTACACCAGCTGTTTAGACATATTGGAATGCAGAGGCAATGTTTTTGGGTTAAAATCAATTACATAAAATACATACATACAAAAATACGCCTTTAGATTGAAAGTTTTTTCATAAATAAACTAACGGACTTTACAGCCTCAAATACATATCATGACTAAATGCAGGACGATTTTGAAAACAAAGAAAAGCAAATAATACTTCAGACAGCGAAACTTCCAACCCTGAACACATTCTAAATTACGCTACTACCCTATCAGGGCGTTTTATACGCCCAGTTTCGCTTGCGCACGAAGTATTATTTCCTTGTCTATGATTGCATATTGACACTCTACAGATAAAGCTAAAACTATTCACTATACACCAACCCTAACACCAAACTTCGTTAACTTCTAAAAACAATTGAATGGACAGAAGAAGCATTTTTATCCGTTTACAAAGCAAGACGCGTCAGTTTTACTTGCTATTATCGATTTTATAACTTACACGCTAACGTTCATATTACAGTGTTGCCGGTTTCTTCCGCTTTTAGGACAATCTGATGTTGGAAGATGTTTTGATAATAATGAAAACATCATTCGGACGGCTGTTGAAAGAATTTGAAGCACAAAGAGCATTTTAATATTTATTCGCGACTATACCTAGATTCCATCCAAGTTTTAGATGTCATTTTTACCTTTATTTTTATCTATTATGTCGTAAGGGACGATTTTTCTATAATTCTGACTTATTCTACAAAGCTAAGCGTTATGATTTCGTTGGCCACATTTATTTGGCAAATATATTATGAAAATATGTAACGATATGTAACTTTGCGATTAATGTCTCACTTCTTTTTTGTTAAATTATATTATTTATTTATGATTATAATTGAAATAAAATATGTATAAAATGTCGTCATCACAGTCTATAAGCATCAGCAATATTATGCTTATTTAAATATAATAATTATAGAATATAATTAAAGGAACGCAATTGAAAAATTAAGTGCTAAATTATGTAAATATAATTTTATAAAAATATCAAAAGTGCATAATTCTCTTAACACAGTTAAATGGGGTTTAAATTTTATAATATTCAAAATAAGCCTGAATTCACAACAAGACTTCAAAATACTGGAATGTCGTTAATATAATATTTATGATAATTTTCTGATAATATTTGGCCGATTTTGCCTTAAATTCAAGTCGAGACTTATACATATGTTGGTGACAAAACTCGAGACCATTTACAACATCTTTATTTAAAATCACTTAACTCTGGTTCTGAAGTAGTAAGAATAGAGATATATTGCTCAAACATAACTAGCGAAATGAAGGTGTATTAGGTACACTTCTGCTTAACCCTTGTTATGTTAGGCGCGAATTACACAGAAACGGCGTAAGGTGCGGCGCAGGCGTGGAATTTATAAGAAAACGAAAGAACGGCGTGCCTGCGCCGCGCCGCTTGAGTGTAATTTACGACATGTCGCCTACGTACATTTTGTATGAAAATGTTTTGAAGCGGCATCATGCCGGCGCCGCGCCTTCACCATACGCCTGAATAATTCGCGCCTTAGTCAGTCACCAATAGGAAATGAGCTACATAATGCGATGCCAGTGATTCTCCAATGATTGACCTTTATTTCTATTCAAGAGCTCCGCTCCGACCTTACTACTCCGAGCCTTCGACTATTAGCTTCATAGCGTTGTTTCACAACAATCGTTAAGACCTTAAAATTACGTACTTTGTTCTATCCCACGCCTTCCCAAAAAATACAATATATAAAAAATTAAAATAAGATGCGACCTCGTCATTAAAATGTATCGAAAATTGCCTATAAAATATTGATACTGTCATATTGATTTTTTTATCTTTGCAACATTTTTTTCTCTTTATTATAGATGGCAGCACCAGCGTTTGAGATCGCATGCGACCTGTATTTTTGTACCTGTTTAGGTATTATTTAATTGTTCATGATTGTTTTCGCATAGCGTTGTAAGAATTAATGATATAACTGTGTGAGTGCTTTAGCTGAACTATTTTGTTTGGGTTTTCTAAGCGATTAATGCCATGGCTAAAGCCGTAATAAGCGTTGCCGTCGTCACAGCAAGACTGCTAGCTGCATCGGGCGCGCTCGCTTCCGCCTGAAATTATAAAAAAAAAATCTGATACACGGTTTTTTTTTTAAATCCCTTCACATATAAATGTTTAATGGATCCCTTTTTTTTTGTAACTTACCGTGACGGGTTTTCTTATTTTACATATAATTATTGGAACAGAAAAGGACAGCACGAGTGAGTAGATTAATGATGGTGAAGGAATGAGAAATGATATCGTAAAGCAGAATAAAGGGTGTAAAAAGACCTTTAACGAAGCCGAAAGGTACTTGTTCTCCCCATCATTACGAACATTTTTTTGTTCTAGACCATACCTGGGAACCTTCTAGTTTCGGAGATATTGGGGGTCAAAGTTCCAACTTTTTCACAAGTTTTTTTTTAAATACATGTTTTTAATGTAAGATTTTTTCTTTAAACACCTTCAAGACGCCTGTACTATTCAATCCATCCATCTGCACAATGTTTTGAGTGCGTTACATTGAGTTTTACCGTAAAACGTGATTTTTCACCCCAAAAAAAAAAGTTGTTTCCCAGCAATAATTTTTGCGTAAAGTTACTTAGTTTGATGTACAGAATGCTTGGTTGACGGCTTCGTGAAGGGTCTGTTTACACCCTGTATAATAAGATTACATAGAAGAATGGGTTTTGAATATAAATCCGACAGTCAATATTTTTTTACACGTGAAAGCTTTACGAAAGGTAACTTAAAAAAGGAATTTTAAAATAAGATTTTGTTATAACAATTCCTACTGATTTTAAAGCTTATCCCGACATTTTAAATTAAATCGAAATAGAAAACTGCATATTGTTTTCTGGCCCGCATACAGAAGACAAAGGAATTGTTGAATGTCAAAGAAATCGTGATATTAAATTTTATCGCGGATTCAATACATGATTTTAGATGCACATACATAGAAAATTACATGTCTTATTTACAAAAAAAACATACATTCATCTTTGAACTTTTGCATAGCAACAATATAATATAACAAATCCGCAGAAAAAGTGCACACAATTTCGGATTGTGCGCATTTTCACTGCTTGTGACAGAAATAGTTTGCGTTTAAAAAACAACTATGTATGTAGTTGGTGTGAGTTCGAATTCGTGTTTAATTAAGATTTTATGGTTTTATTTTTAGTTTGATTTATCGATACTTTCTGATATGATATTTGCAAGGAAACATCTAGGTTTTTTTTTATATTTAAAATATCTATAGAAAGAAAGAAAGAAAGAAAATACATTTATTATCTATGATTGCAACTAATTATTTATCAAAGCTCTAGGTCTAGAATCGCGTACTGAATCCACGGAAAACTTTAAGTCGCATGTCCCTAACGTTCACAACCCGCACTAGGCCCGCGTGGTGGATTGTGACCAACTCCTGCGCATAGAGAGGAGGCCTGTGTCCCAGCAGTGGGAACGTGATAGGCCAGATATGTGTGATGCAAAAGACGTTCACAAAATGGGGTAATGATGATAGATATTGGTGCTGGTGACAACTTACAGTGCTCCGACCTCTGCCCTTTGCTTTGTCTGTCGCCTATGCGTGGATAATAATATATTAGTGCAATAAATACGTAAGATTTTACAATATTACTATTGTAAGGGAAAGTGCGGTAGTGCAAACAGAAATGGGTGTTATTTAAATAGTGAACAAAAACACATTGTTAAAAACAGTATAAATTAGGATATTTTATAACATTTTGTGAGTTAAATAATAAATAGATAATTATATTTTGTTACTGCATATAAAAAGATAATAGTTTTTTGTTAAATACAAACAAACAACATCAAAGAAACACATCCTCTGAATCGCAATGTCTTTGCTTAAGCGTATTCCAGCATAAACGTTGACGACTTTTGGACGCTGCGTAGACGCGACGTTAGCGTGGCGTCTACGCTTCGCATACGTTCGACAGGCGGCCACACTAGGCCAACGCTAGACACGAATTCTCATATCGACCATTATTTTACGAGCAACATTACTCGTGAACAAGTATGAACAAAAAAACTTACTTTGATAAACTGCTTGCAAGGCGTGCCCTTCCTGATGAAGTTGAACAGCGAGTCCACGATGTTGGCCGAGGTCGGTTTAGGGCACTTCTCTAGCACGTTGACGATACACTTCTGTAATGTTGTCATCTGGTCGCATTGCTTTTCCTGAAAATGTAAAGAGTAATCTATTTAATTGAGAGGCTATTGATAAGATTATGTTGTTTTTTTTTTCTTGTCGATAGTACTTTACATTTTATTGGCCTATTACTACGAAATAATGTGAAACGCTTGTGACTAAATGTGTGAGTGATGGATATAAATGTTGATGGATGGAGGGGGAGAGGAACGCCAAACGAAAGATGGATGGATTGTGTGAGGAATGATATGAAAGAGAAAGGAATAAAGGAAGCCGTGACGTCTGACAGGGGAGAATGGAAGAAGAAAACGTGCGGCGCCGACCCCAAGTAGAATGGGACAAGGGTAGGAAGATGACTATGAAATCACTGAGGCATCGTTGGGGTCAGCTTTTGGGGCAGAAAAGAGGTAAGGCATAGTCTGCAACGCAGTTCCGCATCGGACGTTGTAACTTTAACTTCGTAGATAGTTATTTGAATTCATCGAAGCAACGAGGACGGAAGAAGGAGAACCTTTCCGAGGAGGTACAGCATTTGTCTGATTAACGCCGTGTCGACGCAGAGCGTTAATGAGCGACAAACGTCTACGCTAGACGCGAAAGATGCCAAACTAATCGATTAAACGATTTCGAAATAACATGCTTGCTTGCGATGCTTTTCATACATCACCGAGCAGACACAGCTGACAGAAATGTGAAATTTTCCAGTAAAACAATGAACTCCTGAAGGACCGAAGTTATTTTTTGCAGAGCAACATTTTGCAACATGATAACATTAAGGATGCGCTAAGTAAATCTGGATTTTGCAGGCTACCCTGGCGCTACCACCATGAGTAACTGACAACAACTTTTGCGGCTTTTGTTATAACTTTTTGCTATTCATTGCTGTCCCCCTAAAACTTGCAAACGTTGCTCCACAAGATGTAACCCCGGTGTGGTTAATACCATTTTATGTTTTTTGGGTGTGAAATCATCAAATAACCCCCCCTCTTCCGCTCTGGGCGGAGTGGGAGGAAGTGTCAGACTTTTACTAACTAAAACCCATCAATGTTCCTTTTTTGCCCTTTGTGTTCCAGGGCCGCGGTATCTGTTTCGTACAGTCCCGCAGCTCCGGCAGGCATCGGCTCTTGCGGGCCCCTTCCCCTTTTGCTGACATCTCTTTGAGGCGCGCGTGACCATGGTTAATACCATGCGGTGTGAATGTAAGTGGTGTCCTCACCTTAAAATCAAGCTGCAACATTCCAGAATCGGTGATGTTCTTCAGGTTCTCCGTGGTCTCTGTGTCGAAGGTCGAGTTGAAGCAGTTCTGGATGAGTTCCCCTTTGTCCTGGAAACACTCCTTGCCGCCTTCTGCGATGAACACTGCAAATTAAGAAAAACAATGTATTTTACCACAAAATCAAATGCCTTATTTACAAATACTACATAAACTCACGCCTTTCCCACGGGGGTAGGCAGAAACCACAGAACGCCACCTGCTACGATCCTTACATACTCCTTTTGCCTCGTCGACGTTCATATATCAGCCCCTGCAGTCTCGACATTAGATAGCGACAAAAATCGGTCGCTAAGTCGTATCGTTGTCAAATTCCTTTAATAGATTTTCTACTTTATTTCGAAACCATAAGGTTGAAAATCTATTAAAGAAATTTGACATCGATTACACTTAACGACCGATTTTTGTCGTTATATTTGTCGAAACTGCAGGGCCTGGCCCTGCAGTCTCGACATTAGATAGCGACAAAAATCGGTCGCTAAGTCGTATCGTTGTCAAATTCCTTTAATAGATTTTCTACTTTATTTTGAAACCATAAGGTTGAAATCTATTAAAGAAATTTGAAATCGATTCCACTAACGACCGATTTTTGTCGTTATATTTGTCAAGACTGCAGGGGCTGGTCATACACGCACGCCGGTTGCGAGTACTACGCACCTGACCTTTGACCTGAAGAACCTCACCAATAAGGTCAGTGTATGTCCTTCTAGGGCGCCCCATCCCGGCGTCGCCCCTCACATCTACCTCGTACCTTTTGTTAGTCGCCTTTCACTCATCCTCTCCACATGACCAAACCATCTAAGCATACCCTTTTCATATTTGTCACTACATCTTCTTTAGAACCGTTGTTGTATATCCTCATTCCTCGAGGTCATACGAGAACGTTGCGGTTTGTTCAAATAATGCTCAAAATATCACACAAAAACAGAAGCAGTCGCACAAACCGCTCGACTCCGTTTCCCCCCCTCCCCCCCTCCGGTCGTGCTTTTAGCTGCTTTTTTTTGCTGAGGAGAAAAATGGCGGATCAAACATCAGTTTGTTACCATTATTTATTACTAGATGTTGCCCGCAACTTCGTTCGCGTGGTAATTTTGATTAGTATGAGTGAGAAAAAAAGATAGCCTATGTCCTTCCCCAGGATATAATCTATCTCCTAGCCAAATTTCATTACGATCCGATCGGCTGTTTAGTCGTGAAAAGGTAGCAAACAAACAAACAGACATTCCCATTTATAATATTAGTATGGATTTGGGAAGCAGTAGCGCTGAATAATTTTCGAAGTTTGTTTATTGGTAAAATATCCGACGGAGCGTCTGATAGTAAACACAAGAGATCGCGGCTATTAGAATAACATGGAATATATTGGCTTACGCTTGTAAAGTCACGAGCACAAATGTATTCGTGTGGCAACGCTTAAAAGTAATGTTATGCTGTTACGAACATACATAGTTTTCTAGAGTACCCGAAACAGGTGTTATCTAAAAAATTCAATCGATACGAGAAAATCGCTTTTGAATTTTGCTAAACGTACACATATCTTTGCTCGTGAGTGTATACAATAATATGCTAATAGATGGTATACATGCCGACAGCCCATACGATGATAAGTGGTAATTTGCAAGTTGCTAAGATTTTCAGCAAACGCGAGCCGACAATTTATACGTCAGCTGGTTTCAATTATTTCTAAATAGACTTACATGCGATCCGGTCGCCATCTTTGAAGCAGATGAAGTCGGCCAACTGCTCCGTAACGTTGTATAAAGTCTTGAAGTTCTTCTGTTCTGGAGGCGAGAAGCAAGGTTTCACCGTCTCCGTCATCTTCTTGAAACATCCTTTAAATTCAGGCGTCTTGACGCAGTATCTATAAAAATAAAGTTGAACTCAGTCATCTCGGCGTTAAGGTTTATAGTCGTGTGGCAACTCAGTGAGGTATGAGAGTCGCATATTTCTTTTATTATTTAATGGGTCTGCTCTTGACTTTGGACTCTGTCTGATGAAAAGCGATGGGTAAGGTCTACAACTGAACTAGCTCACTCAAAAATTGACTGCGTGTTAGATAGTACGGAAGTTCATACTAAATTGTACACGCTCCTTTCTCTTATAGTATACAATTAAGTCAAGCATACAGGGTGTAAACAGACCCTTAACGGAGCCGTTAACCAAGCATTCTGAACATCAAACTAAGTAACCCCAAAAATTATTGAAGTTGGTGAAAAATAACCTTTCACGGTAAAACACAATGTAACGCCTTCAAAACATTGTGCTTATGGATGCATTGAATAGTAAACAGGTCATGGAGGTATTTTACGCTTCATTTGTATTAAAAAAAACTTGTAAAAAGTTGGAACTGGTATGGTCTAGAACAAAAAAATGATCGCAATAGCGGGGAGAACAAGTGCCTTTCGGCTTAGTTAAGGGTCTATTTACACCCTTTATATTCTAATAATCTTCATAGGTATGCTTTGCTCATACTACCAAAATGTGAGTTCACAAAATAACTCCACGTATCCCTTTATGGATTGCAAGCGTGATATAATGTTATGTTTATAATATAAAAGTCACGTCGCGTCTATTTGGAGCAGCCATCTTGAATAAGCATGGCCCATTTACAGCGACAAACGTTGTAAAGGGAAGTTATCATTATTTATGTCAGTCGGAGTCGTGATGGTACTCGGATCTTATTAGTCGACTGGAGGACATCCTATCTTCTTTCCTTTAATGGCCTTGATGGCAAAATCTTTCCAGTGAGTTTATTTTTAAGTACCTATCAGTAGCGAAGGGTCAATTTTGTAAGAGGTAAGCCGGAGTACATATCTTTAATGTGATTATTTTATTTGTTTACTGATTGTGCCATTTTTCAAAGGGAAGCCGGTAGGAATCGAGTTGTATGGAACCTTCGCCACTGGTACCTATTGTGAAAGACGGTATCCCAAACCATTTACCGGCTATAAAATGAATTGAGATTTATAGTCCAGTGACCTTGTCGCCTGAAAGTACTAGTTAGTAGTTTTTGACCTTCTCAGGATGTTTTTAAAGGAGACTAAATTAGCTACAATATGTGATTTAATAGAATTGTCTCTGTAGACCCAATTGTTTCCGAGATAAAGGGGAATGAGATACTATCAAAAACTAGTCCTTTAGGAATTTAATCGCCAAAATCGGAAGAAAAAACCGAAATTTTCGCGGTTTTTTCGATTTTTGACAAAGTTACGTTCAGCGCTCGAGGTCACAAACTTGGATTATTCATTGGGCGAACATCATAAACAAGTCTACAAAAAAACAGAACTACCGAATTTGACGCAAGGTCTGACGTATAATAACTCTCTGGTGTTTAATGTTCCTGGACTATTATTACACCTTGACTTTTTAGTCGTCTCACAAAGGTGGTCCACTCAATGTGCCCGACATAAAATAAGTCAACTTGTCTAGAGCAAGCATATTATCAATGCTCACGCCTCCTCTGTATGGGAAGAGGCCTTTGCCCAGCAGTGGGACAGTAATAATAGGAAGGTATTACATAACATCGCACCTGTTATTCTCGAAGGGTTAGGCAGAGGTGTACTAAATAGTACACACAATTTTCGCCAGGTATGTTTAAAGTCCCTTGTGATAGGAGGCGAGCCAATTGCCATCAACCGGGCACAATTCCAAACTCCGTAGGTGCTACTGAGAAATTCCTGATGGAAAAACCCGATAACACTTTGCCCGACCTGGGAATCGAACCCAGGACGTCATGCTCAGCAGTCGCGCTTGCGACCACTAGACCAACGAGGCAGTCATTGTTATAATATAAAAAGGTTTTTTTTTTTTGCATACTAGCTGTTGCCCGCGACTTCGTTCGCGTGGTAATTTTGATGAGTATGAGTGAGGAAAAAAAGATAGCCTATGTCGTTCGCCAGGATATAATCTATCTCCTCGCCAAATTTCATTACGATACGATCAGCTGTTTAGTCGTGAAAAAGTAGCAAACAAGCAAACAGAGTTACTTTCGCATTTATAATATTGGTATGGATTGTCATAGCATAGGTACTAACTTCTTAAACACTTCGTCGACCTGTCCAGTAGGCTTCGCGTCTTCAATTTCTTGTTGAAGGACTTCCATGTTCACCAATTCATTGAAACACGTCATGAGGTCAGTGGCCGCTGTCTGAAAATAAAGATGTCAATAAAATTACTCTTTGATACAAAGACACGAAGTTTTGAAGATATTGTAATATGACGGAAATATACACCGTGACTTTTTAGTCGTCTTACAAAGGTGGTCCACTCAATGTGCCCGACATAAAATATTTGTAGGCGCGTTTTTTTTTTTTTTACCTACCGAAAAAACAAAGAAAAATAAATAAACATTAGAAAAAATTATGAAACATACGTGTCAAACGGGAGAATATATCTACCCAGCGCTCGAGTGCAATAGATCATCGCTCACAACACGGAGTTTTAACTACGTCATGCGTCATAATATTGAATAATATTTGTATTCTTAAATTATTAAAATCTCATAAATACCTATTTTTTTTTTTTTTAATTTTTTTTTTATTTAGGATCACCAACAAGTCACATTACAATTGATCTTATATAATATGAAAACTATTACAAGTTACAAAACGTCTTGTAATGCACACTCAATTACAGGTGACCACAGCTTACTTTATGAATGCTTGGAAGTCATTGGATACATGAAGTGGGCTGCCGTTGTAAGACGACTAAAAAGTCACGGTGTATAAATATACCACGTCAGTATTATTCATTGTATTGTGAATTTGCCAAAAAAAAATATATATTTATAAGGTATTTTATTTACGCAGTAGAGGTAATTATCAAGTTGAGGTGTCAATCAACTTTGATTCTATCTACATACAACCACTAGCATAAAATATGTACAGAAACGCATGTAGCGATACGCAAAACCGATTTCGCTGTACTTTCGATTATATACAATGGGGTATGGTATTACCCAGTACTAAATGCGTTGTGGAAGTCAGATAGGCAGTTGTTCAATGTAAAATACTGTATTCAGAACACTAGAAACGGGATATTTATTATGTTTACTGTTTGTTTTGAGTTCTCGCTATTTCGGCGTTGTTTATCCGTGATCATATGGTGCTTGCAACAGCGCCGGAATAGTTAGTTAAAACATAACTGGCGCAATGTGGGTATACTATTAGGTACACCTCTGCTTAACCCTTTGGGGATTACACGGGTGTTGTTATGTTTTGTAATAATTATTACAAAACAAATCTAGCAAGTAGGTTATAGCAATACCAACTACGTAAGATACGTTACCTAACTAGCAGATTTTTCTTTACGTATGTGTTGGTTTTTTTCTTACCTACTTTTCGTTTATACAAAGGTCGTTGGACTAAAATGAACAGTGCAAACAACTAAGTTGATAAATATTACAATCAACAATTTTTTATTTATTTTTAAGGTTATCAAATTCAAGAAGTTTCGTTTACAATTTCGGCATAATCTCTATTTCCCTCTATGATTAAGAAAAAACAATCAAGTTTTTTAAAAACTTATTTAGTACACACGGTGACACATCGAGCTATACTTTTCCAGTATAACACGGCTTCGCATTGTGTAGGTTTCCCGTCCAATGAGAGATCCGCATGAACTGGTTATGTATCGCTTGATTGGACGTCATGCTTACAAAATAAGTGACAATACTCGTGTTTGTTTATGAAACAGTTCTGAATGGCTTACTTAAACAAGTTAACCAAATTAAAATAAAATAAAATGTGACGAAAAGCACCTTAATCCCAAATTTCACAAATTATTTTGAGAAGAATTGATGCTTTTAATATTTAGTATGTTACTAATACATTATATTTAACTAAGAATACTTTTACAATATGTAGCTTACAACTAACATGATTACCTACTTATTATTGTTTTTTTTTTGTTCATATGGTGTTTACTTTAAGTAATTGTTGCACTGTGTAGAGTTTAAACGCATGCTTTATTTTTGATTGTAGATTAGTGTAAACTGTAAACAATTGTTGGTAATAAATAAAAAAATTTAAAAAAAATTAGTCCTTGCAGGTTTAGAGCATTTTTTTCCAGATAGGTAGGTCTTTTGGATTTAGTTATAATCCTTTTTATAAATATATGGTTAATGGTATGGTATAATGTTTAAAAAATAATATAGAAATCTTAGTTTACTCATTATACCTAAGTAATTGTCCTTGATAAATTACCCAACAATGTAAACTGTCTGGCTTGGCAACGCAGACGCAAGCGCAGTTCTGACTTTTGACCCATAGTTCTAATCACGAGGCACACATTATATTATTATCACTTCGATCGAAGTGATGCATACAGGGCGAAGTTATAACATGTACCGGACATGCCTAATGCATGAACTACAATAACAAAAAAATTATGAATAGGTGTAGGTACCAATTCGCAGTCATACGGGGTGGAATCACCAGTTATAAAAAAAAACCAGCTGTTTCCTACAAAAGTGCAATACCTATACGGTCAAAATCTATGGACCAGCTCATTTTTTTTTTTAATAATAGTTGAAAAAATTTCTATCTCCAAATAATGTACTGAATACGTGGTAACCATTTTCGCGTCGGTGTTCCTTCCACCCCGTATATTTATGTTAAATGAATGCCTAAAAGCGCAATGTGGAAAAACACTATTGACGCTGACCCGAGTGATAAATAGCTCTCGGCTCAGTGTCAATAGTATTTTTCCACCAGTACCGACAACATTATTTATGCTTTAATTTAGGTGTCGCCAGTATAAGTGAACGAGCAAATACCAATAAAGGCAATATAAGCTCTCTGTGAGTAATTTGCTATTTACATTTGCAAAAGCAATCAGCACCATCTGCCTAGCCTTTTCCCAACTATGTTGGGGTCGGCTTCCAGTCTAACCGGATGCAGCTGAATGCCAGTATTTTACATGGAGCGACTGTCTATCTGATGTTATGTTTTTTGTATTCTGATGTATGTCCCTTGGTGAGACTGGTTGTCAGACTTTCGGGCCACTGACTACCTGTAACGACTGTCAAAAATCTACAAATGACAGCCGGAGCTCGGAGGAAAATCAGAATGTAATGGGCGGTCAGCCATCCACGGGCCAACCTAAGCAACACGCGGCTTAACCTTAAGATCGACCCGAGCGGCTGTTATTGTTTAGCCACGAGCTTCTCCAAAAGCAATCATAAAACTTTAAATACCTATTTGTAGAGTGATGACTAAACTTGATCAGTGGGCTTACCATGAGTTTGAAATGTATTATTCGTTATCGAATACTATCGCCCTGACTCTTTCATATTCATCGACTGCTGTACGACACGAGAAGTATATCCGATAGTTTTCGATATCGAGGACAGTTTATTACAAACTCATGGTAAGGGCACAGGCTTATCTTAGTCGTCGCGCTTGCCGTTCGCTACGTGCGTTTTGCCACGGTAACGATACATTGCGTATGAGGAAATTTATTGGATTCCCATAACATTCCTGAAATAATTTCTCGTACCGGTCATCTTAGTATGATATACTGGATTCACCCCATCAGTTTGTGGAGAGCTGTCCCTTACACCCTGTAGATTAAGTTTTATCTCATTGACTAATAATAACATGTTCACGTCACCCCATAGGTGCTAAGTACTAAAGTGCATAGTCCACACTATACAACTATATTTTCTAGTAATAACCACGACCACATCCGACTCTGATTAGATACCAACCATACATGCAATAGAAGTGACCTTTGACTCTAACGTTCTTCATACAATTAACTGTATTAAATGTACAAGGACTATAGGACTGACCTAATCGTTGGTTGACCTTTTGCCCAAAGTGTCTGAAGGTGACATACCGAATGAAGTAACACTGGGACATTGTACACACGACGACCAATCAAGCAATTCAAAACCAGTTTATCTCTTATTGCAACCTTCACGAAGCCGTCAGCCAAGCATTCTGTACATCAAACTAAGTAACCCTACGCAAAAATTATTGCTGGGAAACGACTTTTTTTTTGGGGTGAAAAATCACGTTTTACGGGTTAAACTCAAAGTAAGGTACTCAAAACATTGTGCTGGTGGATGCATTGAATAGTACGGGGGTCGTGGAGGTATTTAAAGTAAAGTTACAAAATTAAAACCTTGTATTAAAAAAAATGTGAAAAAGTCAGAACTTTGACCCCCAATATCTCCGTAACTAGAAGGTTCCCAGGTACGGTCCAGAAAAAAAAAATTATCGCAGTGACGAGGAGAACAAGTGCCTTTCGGCTTCGTTAAGGGTCTTTTTACTCCATTTATACAAAGCGAGGCCATGTTATACTGGAAATGTATGTGTATAGCTTGATGTGACGCCGTGTGTACTAGCTTGATCAAATTAGGAGACGATTTTTATTTGATTCTTCATTTGGGAAAATTGTGTATTATCATGACTACAATCACGTGCTTAAGTATCGATCACTAATTACCAGACACCCTATATACGTCCGAATTCAGACATGCGCAGTTTATTCAAATAGAGCGTTTTGTCTTTCTGCAAATCATTTGTTTGTCTAGGTGTCTTCCTCGGCCTTCACTCGATGAATAAAATAGATGTTAATTTGTTGTGTCGTTTCCTTAAGTAGGGTATCATATTCAGTTTAATGATTCTTGAAGAGGTTTGTGTAGGTACGGTTAGTAACAGTAGTCGTTCAGTATGTTCATTGCACGTTATAGCTAATCTGTGTTTACGGTTTAGTTTCCAAATGTAAAAACAAGAATGTAATCTGAATCCAAGTTACGTTTTGCGCTACAAATTCAAATAAAGGGTGTAAAAAGACCCTTAACGAAGCCGAAAGGCACTTGTTCTCCCCATCATTGCGATCATTTTTTTGTTCTAGACCATACCTGGGAACCTTCTAGTTTCGGAGATATTGGGGGTCATAGTTCCAACTTTTTCACAAGTTTTTTTTAAAATACATGTTTCTAATGTAAGATTTTTACTTAAATCACCTTCGCGACCCCCGTACTATTGAATCCATCCACCAGCACAATGTTTTGAGTGCGTTACATTGAGTTTTACCGTAAAACGTGATTTTTCACCCCAAAAAAAGTCGTTTCCCAGCAATAATTTTTGCGTAAAGTTACTTAGTTTGATGTACTGAATGCTTGGTTGACGGCTTCGTGAAGGGTCTGTTTACACCCTGTATGTACTATAGTCCTCCTACTTATTGGAAAAAGGATTTAAATAAACTTTACATTTTGTTAAATTGTAATTTTTTCCTAACCAATGTTAGGAAAAAATTACAATTTAAAGCTCAAAAATGTATGAAGATTTAATCAACTGTCGTTGCTGGCCGTACATTACTTCATTATGTGCACCAAAATTTTATTTTCGTAAAATCTACCGAATTCTCTATTAAATCGTTTTTTTTTAAACTACCCAGTCCTGCTAGTGATATCGCCATATTCTACTAATAGGTCAACGATTGGCAACCATGGTTATTCGTATTTAGGTCAATTTAATTTCGATTCACTAAATAGATAGGTACCTCGTTATTAGGGGCTCGGGGTCAACGGACAGAAGAGTTAGTACTCGGTTATAATGAGTCAAAACAGACGAACGGTCAACGACCTAAAGATCGTTCATTACCGAAACGTGGGTACTTAGATTCTTTTTCTAGATGTTTTGCTTTTTAGATTTGACGGAACTTAAAAAATAGGAGGAGCTCGTGGCTAAATAATAACAGCCGCTCGGATCGATCGATTAAGGTTAATCCGCGCTTGCCTTGGTTGGTCCGTGGATTGGTGACTACGCATTACATACAGAGTTTCCTCCGTGCCTCGGAAAGCACGTTAAGCCGTTGGTCCCGGCTATCATTTGTAGATCTTTGACAGTCATGACAGGTAGTCAGTGGCCCAAAAGTCTGACAACCAGTCTTACCAAGGGGTATCGTAACTAGGTTGTAGAGGTCAGATAGGCAGTTGCTCCATGTAAAATACTGGTATTCACCTGCATCCGTTTAGACTGGACTGGCCGCCCCCCACATAGTTGAAAAAAGGCTAGGCAGATAATGATGGTTATAAAATGTTGTTAACACAATACCTAGGTGGTGATTTAGTCAGACAATCAAACTGGACAAATTTCCACGAGGAATATGGGTAAAAAAATATTTGTTAAATTAATTACCGTGACACCGGACCGTGGGGACCAAATTGAGACATACAAGATCTTAAAAGGGCATAACGACCTTCGGGATCCCAACCAATTATTCAAACCTAATTTTACGAAAATGTTAAGTAGGTATGTATTATTCATTATATCCTCGTCGTTGTTTGCCAAAATTAGCATCTCACATCACTGAATCACAACTTCAGAACTTCGACTTTAGGTCGTCCCGAGAAGACGTTGAATAAACAATGTAATTTAATAATACACTCACCGGCACGGAAAGTTGGCCACTCGTGAATTTGCTGATAATTTGCATTTGCATTTTTGATAATAAATTAAGGGTAGGTTGATTCAATAAGTGTCTCTTATGCTTTAAGAACTTACAAATGAAAAGATTACTACACCAACAAATCAGTTTTTAAAATCTCACACTTTCTCTGAAATTAAGAATTTTCTACTCTCAATCTAAAATCACTACAAAATTTAAAACAAAGTATTTTTCTTTATTGTCTATACTTTTTAATATCGGGTGTTTTCTCCTCTATCCCTGATAACCGTTGTTGGTGTTTCTGACATCAAATTGCAGTATACTGCCCCAAGCGGCCAGCGCTGCAGTTCGGAGCTGGTTTGTGCAGTCTGTGCTGGTGTTCATGGCATTTTTATTTATGTTTAAAAGCACCTTTACTTATTGAATTAAAAGCACAAGATCACAACAATTCAATAACCGAATAGAAAACATTTCACAACTCATAAATTTAAAACGTGAACTTAGTCGCTCAAATGACCCAATTCAACTAAAAAATAAAAGTTTCGTCGTGGTGTACTTAAACATAATGGATTACCCTCTTGAACTAAGGGTAAACATTTGTTGACATAAAAAATGCTTAACAAACATTCATCAGAAACACTTAAAGCTTTTGCTATCGCGAGCTAAGCGCTGGGCCAAGATTTCGTGCCGCTGAGTGTAGAACATTCTTTGGAGATGCAGTCACAGGACCTTGACAGTTATTTCAGTAAGTATATTATCGGTCAAAGTCCGAGCCCAGTCCGGTCGGTTTGACCGCACTTTCGGAGATGAGTCATCAAACGGGATGGGAATCTCCCAGCTCCACAACCAGACTGTGATTGCTTTGTTTCGCAACAAAAGAACGTCATTTCACATCATGATGTAGGATAGGGAGTGACTCAAAGGCCGACCCTTGGTACTAAAGTGATGAGTGTGATGACACATACATACCTACAGATAACAGAATTCACACATTTCTATTTTTATTTATTTACTTTACTATTTATGTAAGTACACACAGTAGACAAGACAGGAAAATAACATTATAATTTATATGTATTTATAATAATTTATATGTATTTAATTATGAGTAATTGATAGGATTTTATCCACCGATAAAATCTATACTTTTTTATAATATACTAACATTTTATTTACGTAACTATAATAAGTAACACAGTCCTGTGTAGACTGAAATACATAACGACTTGAAAACTAGGTAAGTAACACAATTATTTTTCATTTCTTTCTTCATCAAAGTTGGACTCCAAACAGCATGCATATCGGCGTAAGTAAGGGTGCGGCCAAACCACCGTAATTATGCGAGTCGCGTAATTCGGTTTCATACATAGTATGGGCTCATTTTACGTCGACGCGTGACACAAACCAGACTTTCGTAGGAAAATGTGGCGTAAATTACGCGGCTCATACTCATAATTACGTTCGTTTGGCCTCACCCTAAGGAGAATTTGAGACTAGAACTCGGAATTGGAACTCCGAACATCTATGAATACATAGGGGTAGAAATAGGTCGCCGTCGAGTATGCCTGAAGTACATAAGTCTGAAGGCTCTATCGCATTTATTTGATTTGTGGGTCAAGAACCCGTACGCGGTGAAATGTAGTCATTGTCCCGATCCCGATTTCTTGATCGATTGATTTAGGCTAGTGTTCTATTTAGTACGTCCACATTAATATGTACAAAGGGTGTAGTAATACTTATTATACGTTTATGCTTTCAAGGGATTCAAATCCAACCTACTAATACGACAAACACTTTAATTGTTTTAATCAAATCAAAACAAATAATTATTTATTTCAAGGTTCATATGGGTTAATGAATTTTTCGACGCCCTGTAACCGTTTTGATAGTTGTACATATTTTTATTAGTATTATAGATTTGTAGTTTGTAAATAATGTAAATATTCCCAATAAAGGATTCAACCTCATTATCATTTGAAATGAATAAGTACCTACTTAAGAACTATGTTGGAAGTAATAAATTTGGTGATTAAGTTAGACACACAAAGAATTTTTAAACTTACTGAAAATATTTTTTTATTTATTAAAAAAATACGGATCAAATGTTAAAGTGTATCATATAATTTTGAGGCAATGATGATGTTTTTAGTCAAACAATCGGGTTTTTACCTAACCAAAATAATTGTTGCTTAGCGAGGAGCTATCGTCAAAGCTACAGTTTTAATTAATCATTTTTTATCGCAACATGAAGACCGAGAGCTAACACTTATCAACGATCCACTATCTAACATACTCTTGACAAATGCAATTATTGGCTAGCCATATCTTAGCACTAGGACTGATTAATCAAGGTTATTACTGATTACGAGGTATTTCATAAACTGAGGATTATACAAATCAATGTATGTTTCGTGAGAATGCGCTAGAAACTAATACATACGTGAGTTTAAATGAGTAATGCGACTTACTAATGTTTGTTGAAGATAAGAGTAAAAATAGGCATGTTTGTTGCTCAGTTAATTATTACTGATTACGAGGTATTTCATAAACCGAGGATTATACAAATCAATGTATGTTTCGTGAAAATGCGCTAGAAACTAATACATACTTGAGTTTAAACGAGTAATGCGACTTACTAATGTTTGTTGAAGATAAGAGTAAAAATAGGCATGTTTGTTGCTCCTTGAGTTTGAGGGAAGGACGATAAGTAGAAAAAGCTCTTTTTCTAGCAGCTCTAATTGTTTTAAAATATCTGAACAGTTGTTTACAGCAAATTATAATAAAGGGTGTAAAAAGACCCTTAACGAAGCCGAAAGGCTCTTGTTCTCCCCATCATTGCGATCATTTTTTTGTTCTAGACCATACCTGGGAACCTTCTAGTTTCGGAGATATTGGAGGACAAAATTACAATTTTTTCACTATTTTTTTTTTAAATACCACTTTTAAAGGTTTTAACTTTACTTTAATTAACTCCATGACCCGTTTACTTTTCAAAGCATCCATTAGCACTAAGTTTTGACTGCGTTACATTGAGTTTTACCGTAAAACGTTATTTTCCACCTCAAAAAAAAAAAGTCGTTTCCCAGCAATAATTTTTGCGTAGAGTTACTTAGTTTGATGTCCAGAATGCTTGGTTGACAGCTTCGTGAAGGGTCTCTTTACACCTTGTATAGGGTAACTGGTAATTAGTGACCGATACTTAAACACGTGATTGTACTCATGATAACAAACAACTTTCCCTAAGAATTTTTGTGTTTAAACTCATTTAGTTTTATCACAATAACACAACAGCCGTATGTAACTCGCGCGCGCGCCTTTGACCTATCAGCTGTTAGCCGCGTGACGTCGTTCTGTCTCATTAATACCGTACCGTGCAACATGGGTAGGCTGAGCACCCGCGCGGCTCGCAAGCCCGCTTCGTAAGTTAGTTAAGAGTTAAGAGTATTAAAAAATGTTTCTTTGGGAAAGTTGTTTGTTATCATGAGCACAATCACGTGTTTAAGTATCGGTCACTAATTACCATACACCCTATATGTATACAATGTCGCTTAGTTTGCGTGAAAACGGACATTACCGTTGCATGTCATCAAGGGAAAAATAATTCGACAGAATTCGAACTACCTATTCTGTTCAGGCTGTATTTCTGCAATATTTCACGATTCAAAGAAGATAGCGTTATGCTGAAACAGATAATATTATACTGTCATGTAACAACATCGACCTCGAGGTCTGAAGTTTTTCATAAGGTTTTCCCGGAAGCCTAAGATGTTAGAACAAAGGACATAGATTTCCATTGTATTAAACCTCATTGCGTCGTCAAACAATACCTTAGTATCAATGAATATCTGCTGATGATATTTCCGACAAAAGAAAACCATTGATTTTAATAGATGAGAATTATATATTTTATTAGCCTATTCTGTCCCGTTGGGCAAAGGCCTCCCCCATACCTTTTCAATCTTCCTTATTTATTTTGCCTTCGCCGTCTAATCAGCTACGAACGATGAGAAAGTAAAGGAGTATGGAATTTCTGGCTTCTGGGCGCAGTTGAAATGTGTAAAAAAACCGTTATTTGTTTCTCAAGCTAATCACAAAATACGGTAGCATTTTACAATCTAGGAAGAGAGAAAAGTAGCATTAAGAGCGTTCATCCAAAAAGTTGGCAACATCGCAAATAAGTAGCTGTCAAATATTTACCTGTTTTAATTCATTTGGCAATATTACTGTATTGAAATAAGAAATATGGCTAACTAGTGAGCTAGAATATTAATAATGAACGGATATAGAAATAGACTGAAACCAGATAATTAAAAAAAAAATTTTTCTTAATAAGAATTTAAAATAATTTTATTTTAATTATGACATTTAGGTGGTAAATTGTCTTTAAAATTTAAATAAATGTTGATTTTACTCAATTGTCTTGTTTTATTAAATATAAATAAAATAATCTTAATGCATTCGTTATGTTATCGTATTCGCTATTACGGTGCATTTGTCATTCGTATCGGTATCGTAATAGACATATAGTTACATCCCTATTTATAACCCATAAATATTATATTTACAAAACACTCAAAGTACTTATTTTTTTTTTACCAAAAGTACTGACGTAAATAAAAGTAGCCATAGGTAGTCACCTATGCCTACAGGAATATATTTATAAATATGTGATTGTAGGCATTATGCGAGCAATATGTTATTCAAAGTACGAAAGTAGCCATCGAGCTACGAAATCCCAAATACTACTAAAAAAAAATGTGAAAAATTGTTAAAAACAAAACACTTTTCCTGGATATAGTAGTTAGAACAAGAAGCTTTCAAAACAGCTTAACTTTTCATATTACTTTCAGTAAAGCTTATCAAAAATCTGGGCAATTTTGTAATACTCGTTCATATTGACTGATGTACTTCAAGTTTATTAGCAGAGGGACAACAAGCCTGTTATCGTCAAACAGTCGAAATTGCGCAGACGACCCAATTTTCCGGGTATTTTGATACAGACGTACATACGGACTATTATTGCGTGGGCGGAAGGAAAAGCCTTTTTTCCAACCTTGTACGAAAGACTACCTATTAATCGATATCTTGTGACATAGTTAGGTTTATACAGGTAGATTAATTATTGATGACAAAGGCTATAATGATAATGGGCAAATGCGTTTCTGTTTTCCTCAATTTAACAAATAAACTGGTTTGTAATTGTGGCATTATACCTATTTTTTATTTAACCATGATTCCATATCAATTTATGCTAATTTACGATTTATCCTCTTCTCTACAATAACGTGTAGGTGTTTTATGATGGCTTCGTAGCCATTGTTATTAGTTTATATTCCAAATATTTTTTATTATTTAGTTACGAAAAAAAATCTTTCATTATTGAAAAAAAAAATGTATATAACGCAATATTCCCTACAGCTTACGAACAGTATTATGATTAAAACTAACATGTCGGCCCTGGAAATATTTGCGGAAACTCAAAAACCTATTTTTGCAAGCTACATAATTATATTTTTTTGTCAACTTTAAAGTTGTGCCATAATATTTTTTTTAAGTAATGATTTCCCTATCAATGTATGCTAATTTACGATTTATATTCTTCACGACAACCACGTGAAGGTGTTTTATGATGGCTATTGTAGCCATTGTTAGTAGTTTATTTTCCAAATGCATATATTTTTTATTAAACTCCAAAAAAATCTTTGATTTTTGAAAAAAAAAAATTAACGCAATATTCCTTTCAATATACGAACAGTATCATGAAAACTGACATGACCCTGGAAATATTAGCGGAAACACAAAAACCTATTTTGATGAATTTTAAACTTTTATTATATTCATTATAACTTAAATGAAATTAAGTATGTATATGTATAAATATTTTTTTAAACAATGTTGAAACCTGCCAAATTTATTATTATTTGACAATTTGAAAATAAATTAACCACCAACAAGTTTAAAAAAATCTATTTACAACTGATTTATGATGCTGAGCGTACACTTTGACTTAGACTCTGATTACAATTTAATGCTGTATTGATAACTTTTGGTACTTTGGATTAACTAAGCACTTACAATAGACCTAAAAAAAACATATTCAGAATTTATTTAACAAAAGCCAGAGAATCTTAGAAGAAAATCTATATTGATCTTTGAAACCTCGACCTCGTCAACTAACGAAGGTCACTCATTAGAGAACCGGTCGCTTATAATTAACTTCTTACATAAACATCCGTTCATAATCACTCACGGTATCTCTGCTTGACACTGTTATAGAAAAACTTTGTTTAAGTGACAATTTTTGCGAATTTAAAGTTTGCATCAAGGAATACAAACATATCCGTGGTTTTTACAGAATTAAGAAAAACCCGTTTTTCTTTTTCAATTCCAAGGTTTAGTTGTCTATGATATCTACTAACGAAGAAGTTTTGATGTCATTAGTATAGTGCGACTGGTAATTAGTGACCGATACTTAAACACGTGATTGTACTCATGATAACAATCAACTTTCCCAATGAAACGGTTTTTTTTATACTTGTTCACTTTTATCTCAGTAACACAACAGCCGTAAGGAATTCGCGCGCGCGCGCCTGTGACCTATCAGCTGTTAGTCGCGTGATGCCGCGGGCCGTTCTGTCTCATTACTATCGTACCGTGCAACTGTGGGTAGGCAGAGCACTCGCGAGGCTCGCAAGCCCGCTCCGTAAGGGGCGCCCGCGCCACAGAAGGTAAGTGGAGTTCGTAAAAAAAAAATGATTCTTTGGGAAAGTCGTTTGTTATCATGAGTACAATCACGTGTTTAAGTATCGGTCATTAATTACCAGTCACTATAGTAAATGGTAATGGCCTGTTGGTCACGTGGTCGCATGCGCATAAATTGAGCGTGGCGTCCTAGGTTCGTTTACCGCGTCATCGGGGAGAGTTATTGGGTTTTTTGGGTAGGAGACTAGTCTCCACGACACAGGGAATCCCGTGGAGGCTAGTGATATTCAGTTTGTGTAATGCTCTCTTAAACAATAAAGCTATCTTTCTTTTTCTATGAAAAATTTCTCAGTAGCAGCCAGGAGTTTAAAAGTAAGTAATATGATAGGACCATGCCTTAGAAAAGGGGGTTAATCCTAAATGAGGCTCGTACAGAAATCTGGAGCACGGCACAAGCAAAGAGAGGCCTATACCCAGCAGTGTGTGAAGTTGGGCTGTGGATGATGATGCCTCGGAACTTCAAACCTATGTGTCAACACGTTTTTAGTAGTGACTGAAAATAAAGACGTCTTTCTTTCCAGAATAAGTACTCAATACATTCTGATATGTTGAAATCATTAAAAAAATATTTTGAGCTCGTTATCCCACGATAATATGTAGTGATAACGCTAACTCGGCCACAAAGATAAATTATAAATATATAGGCTAGGTATTTTCATAATGAGTTTAATCTTATCCCCTTGCTATTAACTAATGCCGAAGCAGGAAAATAGAGCAACATAAATTGAATTTGTAATCGCTCGGTGGTAACACTGACTAGGGGGTCAGGGACCGCAAAGATTACCCGTACACGGGGTTTCAGTCGGGTTCTTTTTTAGGGTTATGTGAGAAACCTTAGAGTAAAGGTTAACCCGTAATATAGGGTTAATCAGCCTATAATAACCGGTTCTCGCACAGAGTTCATTTTTGTACATAAAAAATTTGCAAAAACTGACGGAATTAGCCCACGCTCGGTGCGTTGTCCCTTTTATTGTAGTTAATCAGCAATATTTAAATGGCTAACCCATAATATATTGCAAGGCTTAACCCGTATTATGGTAAATCAAACATATGGGTTAAAGGTTAAATCGGTTAACCTCTTAACCCGATTATTCCGTCCCTGTCCGAATCGCTGGTTAATTTTTTTGCAATATAATTGTATTATTTTGATGTTTTCGGCAATTACCTATAATAATACCTATTGTAACTATGATTTCAAAAAACATTTATTTCCAGTACTCATTAGTTTCATATCTAAAAATTATACCCATTTTACCTACTCAGTTATATGAAAAAATATCCCTGTAGTTTTCCTCAACAGTTTAATAAATTATTAGTAAATTAAATTAAAATTAAATTAAATAAGTATTAGTAATACTATATATTTTTTTCAACCTGAGTTACGGACACCAGCCCGTTATACAATACAATAGTACCAGATGTATGTATGTAACAATAATATCAAATGGAGTAGGGCAGGACACCTAGTAAGGCCGGTGATGGCAGGTGGAGTAAAGCTGTGACCGAGTGGCTTCCAAGGAATGGAAAGAGAAGTGTTGGCCGTTCGGCGGCAAGTTGGGCAGACGACATTGTTGTCATTGCGGGAGCCTGGCACAAGAGCGTGGTGCTTGGCACAAGCAAAGAGAAGCCCAGCAGTGCGTGAAGTCGGTCTGTTGATGATGATGCTAGAGCTCTTTCTTTGGTCAAAGAATTAGCATAGCCCTTTATACACAATCATTATGTATTACATTATTAACACAAACATATGACAATGTACGATGTTGTTTACGGAGACGCTGGGCGTGAAGCGGCGCGTGCTACGCCGAGTGCTCCGTCGCGGGTATCGCTACGTTTCACACGCCGCTTTTACGCACAACGCGCTATGTACATGATCCCGAGTCCCAATTATTGTTTTTAACCGGCTTCAAAAAAGGAGGTTATCAATTCGACCCGCATATAAATGTAGTATGGTTGGAATTGCGGAATATTCGAATCTATGTGGGCGCGAGCACGCAAAAATTTATACGTGTAAGTATGTATGTTTATCCACGTATTGCTCAAATTCCTTGTTGATGGTTGTGGATGTGGATTGAGTATCTTTCAATTGGGGAACAGTGCAAGTTTCATATAAATCGGTTTAGTAGTTTCTAAGATATAAATAATCGTCGTCAATGTTGATGATATAATATCATCACGTCGTAGACGAAGTAGATTAAGAATGCGTATAAAAGATGTAACATAATAAACACAAGACCTCTCGTGTAGTCGTGTGGTGTCTCAGACCATGAAGATGGACAACTTTAGTTCTACGACTTTTGGAAATTCGTAACTTTTTTTTAGTTTTAACATAAACGTTTTTTTTTTCAGCTTATCTGCTGATCGCGTCAATTCCTCTAGAAGATCTATGTTTTTTACGAATTCCAAGAACGCAGGATACTGAGGTTGCTGCAGTCGGTGACAAAAAAAAATGAATCAAACAAACAAGTCACCAAAAATATGGCTGAACTAACGTACCTGTGCACTCTCAAAAAGTTCAGGATGCCCGTTTTGCTCGCACTTCTTCTTAAACTTCTCCAAGTACTGCGACTTGTACTTTTCCACTTCTGTTTCATTGAATTGATTCAATTTCTCCTGAAGTTCCGGTGGCAATGTTATGGGGCTTGACAGTGATGAGTCATCAGTTAACTGAGCTGTGGCAGTACCTAGAAAGTTTTTAAATTGTGAGAAAGGCTTCTCTTACACTATCAAGAGAAAAACTACAGGGTTTTATATAGGGATCACAAAAAATAATTATTTTGGGAGTTAACTGGGCCATATGTTACTAAGCCGTTCATATTTATTTTTAATAGTAATAAAATGAAATAAGAAACTTTTGTTATTTTTTTTTTAAACCAATTATTAACCGACTGCCAGGCATAGCTTTAAAAGAAAAATCAACTAGACAAGAGAACTATTATTATCAATTTCATAATTATTTATTTTGTATTTTGTAAGATACATTAGCTAAATAGTTGATGGGTAGAGCGGAGCATTTCCACATTATGACCTTTTGATTACTGATCAATAGTTTTGATTCCACGCTTTGATTACTGACAATAAAATCAATTTATGGTTCAGTGAACATTAATAAAATGATTCATATTTACAGTGACACCAAATTGTCGATAGTCTCAACTATTGATAAATTGGTGTCGCGGAAATTAGAAGGCAGGAATAGCTCTTATGGAATAATAAATAATTGAAATAAAAAACCTTTTATTTCTAATCTTAGGTAAATTTATCACTACTTATAAATAATTTATTATGGAATAAGGGGTTTAAAAAAAGAAAGTGAATGTTGTCTAATGATTGATTGAGCTGTATTAGTTCTATTTACTTAATATTTTTTTGAAAGTTTTCATTTACAAATTGTAACAAAAAATTTGAACAGAAAATAAAACAGTACTTTAGCCATATTACCCAAGTCATACCCTTAAGCTAATGAGAGACTGATAATGTTTTTACAGCCAGTACAATTTCATCAAAACTTTTACTTTTTGAAAATTTTTTTTTTGGACTCGTGTCTGCAGAAGCGTTTGAAAAAAAAAATGTTCTGACTTTACACTATATTTTTTTTTTTTACTGTATTTCTAACAATGTTTTAGCAGGGGATGATGAAGGGGAGCAGTAAAATAAAATTATATAAAAGTACAGAGATGCTAGAACCTGGGTAATGAAGAGAAAATAGTATTTTTTCTAGCCTATGCATAGGCAAACAGCGAATTCAATTTAAATATGGGAATTTTTACGCGGGAAACCAAGCAATTGACAGGAGTTAATAATCAGAAATAAAACGATTAGGCACAATCACACAATCAAAGTAATTAGAATCTTTTAATTGACTATAACAAGGTCGTTAGATCGTTGAACAATAGTGTGAATTGATTGAATCGCAAGATTCTAGATTTTGGATTCAATCTATCAATCTTTTCAGTGTAAGTATTGGGTACTTGCCTACTTGGGTAAGTTACCCTCTCATGATACGAGATTGAATATAATTAAGTATTACTAAATCGAGTGAAATACAGAGATATCGACGCTGTCTAATACACAATCTGAGTATTCATTAGCATCTAAGTTTGAAGAAAAAACATCGATTTAAATTACTTTTGGTCCGGAAGAATTATTAATGTCTTCCTTATGGTGTACTTACCAATGAAAAGGGCTAAAATGAAGTAGATATAAGCCATTTTGTGGAACAGGTTTCTGTTTTATAACAGTATAGGTAGTATCTCAATTCACGTTACCACTCACTTAAATCGAATGAATTGACTATACACAGCACTGATAGCACACGCAATAGCAAACGACGCCGGCAATACCAACGGAATGGCACTATGGCAGTGGTCGGCGGCGGTCGCGGTCGGCCGGCTGTTCGGTCGGGTCGCCGGGTCAATATTCTTGCTCCCTCTAGTCTCTCGCTCTGTCTCTCTCTGTTGCTCAATATAGTGGAGGGGATGCATTCATTGGTTGGTCGGTCAATGAAATCTTAGAATGTTCATTCTTTATAGAACGAATGTTAACAATTTGACATTCATAAAAGAATGAACGAAATAGAAAAGAAAACCAAAGGAGCCGGGTTCAATTTCAAGGTCCAAGGCCTTTATGGCACTAGAGCTGCTGCCCCAAAGAGTATAATTATAATAAAGGAGTGCTGGCCGCATTTCGGAGTGCCGTTGCGGGCCTGCGGCGACATGCCGCGTTTATTCAAAATTATTATTATTATATTATTATAAGCCTATATTGTCCCACTGCAGGGCAAAGGCCTCCCTTCCCTCCTTCCACATTTCGCGATCTAGTGCGATTGTAGGCCAATCCTTTGCGAAAGAGTCCAGCTCATCCCGCCATCTCCTTCTGGGCCTGCCACGTTGTCGTTTCCTGCTATTTGGTATCCACTGCGTGGTAATTTTTGCCCATTGCGCCTCCGACATGCGGCAGATGTGACCAGCCCAGTTCCACTTCAACCTAGCAGCTGTAAGGCCAGCATCAGCCATTTGAGTTTTGGAGCGAAGTATGGAGTTTCTGATGCGGTCCGTAAGTTTGACACCCAGTATACTTCGCTCCATAGCTCGTTGGCAGACCCCAAGTGCGGACTTCTGACGTTTTGTAAGCGACCACGTTTGCGCTCCATAGGTGAGGGTGGGGAGAATGCACATGTCCATGAGCTTTCGCTTAAGTGCGAGAGGGAGAGATCCCTTCATCAATTGTTTCATCGACCAGTAGCTCTTCCAGGCATTCTCGGTGCGTCGGGCAACTTCTTTATCTTGTCTTGCCTGGAAAGAGACTATCTAGCCGAGGTAGATGTATTCATGGACATATTCAATCACCACACCCCCAATTTCTATGTTACGCTCTGTGCTGTTCGTCATCAGTTCATTCAAAATACGTGATATAAATTCTTTATTTATTTTTAAACATATTAATTACCTACATTTTTAAATATTCTAACATAAAAAAATATTAAAAAAAAAACTTTTAAAAATGACATGACACAATCGTTGAAGGAGCGCTTCTTTGGCCGCCTGAATAAGGTGCTAGGTAGTCTTTTGTCAGGCGGAAACAAGGTGCGCGCCTTTACCAGTTGGATAATGCCGGTACTGCAGATTGGATCAAGCCTGCAGCGTCATGCTGATTGGACGGTAGAAAGGATGGTGTATGGCCACCATAATGCTTCCACCATACCCAAATACCTTACCTAACTACATTTCCGGTATTGGATCACACGCTTGTTACTGATAGGCACCGACCAGATGTTGCGCCAGAACAAACACATGGCGTCACCATCAGGCAGACGCGTGTCAGTCATACCTTGGTCCAGTCGTTCCCAAGCCCTATATACCCACCTTTCATCGCTTTGGAATGTGCGATTCTGAGTGTATCGTTCCACTCGCCGCTTGTACCGACGGATACGGCTTGCCCATGTACAGATCTTCTGCTTCAGGAAGTCGATACGCTCTGTGACGCGGGCCAAGTAATCTCGAAAACTAATGATATGTATTATTATTATTCTTTCTGTCAGCTGCGACAGTACGTCTTTCTCCATTTAGCCTGAGCTTGCGGCCCGCCGTAATGATCTGTTTTTCAATTTAAACTTTTTATTTCTGCCTTCATAATCAATGCATTTACTACGCCACGCGCCGCACAGTGCGTCGAGTTTGTTTAAGGGGTTCGTTGCTAAATGGTAGGAAGATTGGATTTGCAGCGATCAACTTAAGCCGGCAGTTGATTCAAAATTGAAGCAGTACGGTACTTGAAGAAACATTAGTCGTAATTTTTGGTTTCATGCTCGATTAACCTAACTAAACCCAACAATGCAAGTAACTTTTTATGGAGCTTTTTCACATTCATTGTATTTCTTCGAGAAGTTACGTTTAGTTATTTTTAGTAAAAATAACTGAATATTTTTTTACTCTGTGAGTAATTCGTTGTCATCTGTCAATTTTTGGTTTGTGGCTATTGTTTACATCACACTTCACTTTCAGTTTCACACAGCAGTGAAACAAAATGTATTCCAACTATTATAAGTGATAGTTCTCCCCTTTAGAATCTCTTTACACTGAAGCAGTGTTCAACTATTTGACTCAAGTAAAGGTTACATCGCTGTCAAGCTCAAGCTGCAGGTGAAACTTCGAATACTTACTTAGAAACAAACGTTTGTATTTGTAGTTGTACGTATCATCGATTTCCCAACTAACTTCTTGTTTTCTAACATTTCAGAAATGCCCGCACCAAAAATTCTTTCGGAAGGCCAATGGAACATTATGCTTGATTACATGGAGGCCAACCCAATCTTTGCGAAAGGCAACATCGCTAATATGAGCAGGCATGAAGCAAAGGAAGAAAACAATATGCGGTGGAAACGTTTAGCAAACAGGTTAAATAGCGTTGGGTCTGGCTGCATAAAGAATTATATTAAATGGCGAGAAGTAAGTAAATAGTGACATTAATTTGTAACTGTAATGCCCGCGGCATCGCTTGTGTGGGGACTCGAAATTACCCCACGGGTACTTCCGACTGAGATAAAAAGTTTCCTATGTCCAAATCCAAATCATGGACTTTGCATAATATGGCAAATTTGCTTGGCTTGGCTTAACAAGTTAACTCACATTAATTATTAGTTAGAATTATATCGTTTTTTTTTATGTATACATCCACACCCTATTTGATTTCATGAACATGGCAGTAGGCATTTCATAGCTTGAATAATAAAAATGGCCCCCACAGAATGAAGGTTTACCATTAATGGTTGAAGAGCTAGAGTTATTTGAAACATATCAAATTTACAAAAAAATTGGCAAATTTTACATAATTATGTGATGTTTAATACTATAATTCATATTCAATGGCATAACTGCTGCAGTAGTGATCCCATGATTGTGCTGTTCATCTTTGTAACTCTACTATTATACTCATAATGCTAAAATACCTTTACTAATAGTGGTTGTAAATAAATTCAGACCATGAATGTGGTTGTATGACCAATGTACCCCCCATTCTGTTTCATACTCACAGGGTGGCAATATGACTCTTTTAAAAAGCCTAATATGAATGTGAGTCACAGGATGACAGCACAGTATCTGTACAACCATTATACAGATTTAATAACAGTTATACCAAAATAACATAATACATTATAACAAAATAACAAAAATCCTTTAACTATAAAACAACAGCAAAAATATAAAATCTGGTAAAATAATAGTATTTTAATTTCTAGTATTGGAATAATGCAAAGTACAAGGTGCGAAAAAAGGTAGTTCTTATCCGGAAACAGATAAACGGCACAGTAATTGGGGAAACTTTGTTATCGAGAAATGAAAAGAGGGTGCTAGCATGTCTGGGGATAGCAATACCAGTACATGTACGAATGAAAGGGAAACCCCCTCCTGTTTCCCCAATAATGGATGCACCACAGTCTCCGCTAGATGATGGTGAGCCACATCAATCAGACAAAGACATGACACCATCAGCCACTCCTACTCCGGAGGATACACCACAACTACAAATTAAATCTGAACCAGGTCCACATCCACCACGTGTGGCTTCACCACATTATTGGGTACCAATAGAACGAAAAGGTAAATGTTTTTAATATCCTAGTTTGAATATATCCATTTTGTATAATTTGATGGTAATCCTCACCTGAGACTCTGTCCTTGTGGATTTTGTACTTTTTCTTTTATATTAGAAGTTTTTTTAAAACAAAGGAGATGGACAAAACATGCCCCATAGTGAACAAAAATAAATGTACTTATTACAAATAATTATGATAAAAAAAGTTAAGAATTGTGGAAAATGATTAACGTACTGTAGCAGATTTTGAAAAGAACTCGTCATAAAAAGGATTTTTATTTTTGATTTCACTTGAAAAGTTGAAAGTACCCTCAATATTGCAATATAATATTAAAAAAGAACAGAACAGTAAAAAAATAAATACCTAGGCTAAAATGTATAATATTCATAACTTAAATGACTTCTTTAAATCTTTATAACTTTTGACCAAGACTGCTGAGCAATATGCGCCATTTTTATTTTTGTTATAGAAGATCTTTACTATTTAATGACATAGATTTTACATATGTACATCTATTTAAGATATCTACATACTTCTGGGGAACAGGCTCATACAATTTTTGGCCATCTCCTATCCCAAACAAAAGGTGCTCTTAGTTTTCATCTCTAAAACGTATCAGCAGGCTAATGTCCCATTTTAAAGTTTTTATTTATTAAAAAATCTCAACCAAAATCCTTTCAATAGTGATAGAAACTTGGGCCTGTTTGTCAGTCTGTCTATGTGTCTGTTTGTTCCGGCTAATCTCCGAAACGGCTGGACCGATTTTGACGGGACTTTTAGTGGCAGATAGCTGATGTTATAAAGAGAAACTTAGGTACTTTTATTTTGAACAAAGATAAGGGTTCCGTACAGAAAAAATTAAAAGCCTTCAAATTGTTAACAAAATCCGATTGAAATAGCGAAGAAATATTTTTATTATAATTTCACGCGGACGAAGGTCGCGGGGCACAGCTAGTGTAACCTAGTAATCAATCTTATTTTAGTTACAGATAATCAAGCGGGGCCTCCAGCCCTTCCCGCGTCCTCCGCACCTCATGCTCCACCTGCGCCAGAGTGGGTACGAGACATAGAGGAAAGAAGAATTGCTGTAGAAGAAAAGTCAGCAAGAGCTCTACAGGGCATACATGCCAACACAGAATTCTGTGTGAGCGCCCTCCAGGGCATTCAATTTGCTCAAGAGCGTTTGAACAAAACCATGCAGGGCATACAAGCTGCGTTGGAGGCATCTGCAAGAGCCCTGCTGGAAAGACACAATTAGCAATTGAAAAATAATTACACTTTTGAAATAATAGTATTTCATAATTTTAAGCGTGAGAAGTGACTTTACTTCAAACGCTTGAACTTATTTATTTTTTTATTTATTGTTCACAAACATACATTTTTTTTATCTACAATATACTCGCCAAACTTTTTAGTTTGATGGCGAGAAGCGCTTGTTTTTACATACAAATAATTTAGTAAACTGACCTTAAAAAATACTTCAAAACTTTAATACAAGATGTGAATTTATTTCTCGGTAACGGCTGAATCCTCGTTACCGAGAAATAAACTCCTTAATCTTTACTTAATTTAGGGTTGTGTCTTAGCATATCTATTTTATTAAATACTTTTGGCACTAAAAATCTTGAAATTCTTTCCCCATAATAATTTGTTATTTTCAGTTGAACTAGTCTTTTCTCTCTTACATTTGTATTATATTTATTTTCAATAGGAACTTTATACTCATCACTAAAATAGTGTTCTAGGCTTATCAAATAATTAACTTTCTTATCTCTAGGAAGGATTTTACAAATGGGGAATAATCTATACTAATATTATAAAGCTGCAGGGTTTGTTTGTTTGTTTGTTTGTTTGAACGCGCTAATCTCTGGAACTACTGGTCCGATTTGAATGATTCTTTCAGTGTTGGGTAGTCCATTTATCGAGGAAGGCTATAGGCTATACAACATCACGCTACGACCAAAAGGAGCGGAGCAGCAATGAAAAATGTTGCAAAAACGGGACGGGATTTTACGCGGACGAAGGTTGCGGGGAACAGCTAGTTTTTCATATGTTATGAAATACTATGATTTAATTTCAAAAGTATTTTTTTTTTCAATTGCTGATTGTCTTTGCTAGTGCTACTATAACTACTGCTACTACTTGATACCCTTGGATGAATGGTTAATTCCAATTTTACTAGCAGTTTTTGATGTAGTTCATAACATATTATTATGTGTTGTTATAAGAAAATATACTAGAGGAAGAATAAGCTGTATTTAGGTAATTAAATCATAGGAAAATGTATTTTTAAGATATTAAAAAGTTTTAAGTTAATGAGAATCATTACAATTTTGACTACATTATTTGTACTACCCAATCTTTATTGTTTTTATAGAAAACAAGGCTGTAAGGAGCTCCTATTTAAAAAAAAAAAAAAAATGCGGATTATTCCACTCTCCGGCAAATCGAACTCCCAGTGACTAAATGGAATGTTGGTGATAAATTGTAAACCACTAACTTGAATTAAACTCAACGCACTTTTGAATGTCAGAAAAACAAAGAAAGCGAAGCTACAATCACGGTCACATGGCATAATAACTTGCGAAAGACTGGAGAAGAATGGGCAAGAAACTCCATGGATACTCTTTTAAATCTAAATATTGTTACAAAAATTTGTACTGTATTTACCTGTAGATACCGCATTTGTAATTTATAATTCTAGTTAGCCCGTATTGTCCCACTCCTAAGCAAAGGCCTCCCCCCATTCCCTCCACTTTTTACGTTGGTGTGCTTCTCGCCAATTCGCGAGGAAGCCATCCAAGACGTCCCGCCATGTCTTCGGTCTACCTCGACCCCGTCTAGCTGTCTCGGCGGTCCAGTTTTGCGATATTTATCCGGTCGACATGGCCTGCCCAGTCTCATTTTAGTCTCGCAGCTTTATAAGCTACGTCGGCAATTTGCGTTCTGGTGTTTCTTATCCGGTCAGTTATTATCACATTCAGTATGTCGCGCTCCATCGCTTGTTGGCAAACTTTCAGTTTGGACTTCTGGACGGTAGTCAAAGACCAATTCTGCTCTAATGGACATATTATGTCAGGGTGGGGAGAATACACATGTCCATTAGCTTGCATTTTAAGTGGATGGGTAAATCGCCCTTGACCTCAGGGCTTATAGGCGTGATATTATGTTTTGTTTGAAAATATTTTGGAACTACCATAATTCATATGACAGACTAACTAAACGTTTTACAATCTGTCTGGCAAAGTGACGTCTCATACATATGTTTATCTGTGGTCAATGTTTACAATACATCACAATCACAGTGAAAGTAATTTTGGAATTTGTGAAGCCTACTTCTTTTATGTTTGGGATTATAGAAAGTTTTCGTTGTACTCGGCCTAAAATTCCTTCGGTTCGTAATTTATTAAGTGTGTATGTAAGTTAATTTGCTGTTTGAATATCTACCATTTCCTTTTTCATTCAGATTTTCCAGACATGCCCGCAAAACCAATTATTACGGACCGCCAATGGAAGCTTTTGCTTCAGTATATGGAGGCCCATCCTGAATTCGCTAATGCTGTGAATCTGACTACTCCTGCAATAAGAGACGAAAGTCACAACCGGTGGGATGAATTAACGTCTTTACTAAATTCCGAAGGGTCTAGCTGTAAAAGAAGCCTAAAAGGGTGGCGAGATGTAAGTGTTATTACTAGTTAGTACTTATTTTTATTACCTTTTTACTTTCACCGTACAGCCTCACACCTAGCTAAAATTATATTACGTTGTGGTTAATCCAAATAGTAATAAAACATGGCTTTGAAACAACAATACATATTTTATTATTAGTCTTAAAGTCTTAATACTTATACCTTTTCTGTGACTCCTAGGACCGATATTCTAAGACTTGTTACTTATTCAAAAGCATTAGAATATGATTTATTTATTAAACACTTAATTGTACATTAAACACCAAATAAAACAAAAAAGACATACATACATATTGCACATATTTAATCCCATAACGTGGGTGGATAGTTGGTACACCATACATGAACGTGATATTACATATTAGGATTATAGACATCCTTTGCATGGACTGAAAGAAAAGAAAGAAAATAGCAATACATTATCAGTAAAAGCTACTCAAGCTCCCACTACAAGTTCTAATGTGTAAAAATAGCTTAAAAACAATCAATGGTATGGCGCAGTTGTACCAAAATTCTCCGAGTACATCTGCTTAACGTTATATAAATATGTCAGATTGTCAGGATTTATTCCGTTAGGCTCGTACATCAAGTGGGCAGAGGTTTCATGCTATGAAAATACACTGGGTGCGAAACACTGTTTCTATTAAACTAACAAATTACTTGAAATTACAATTTAACACAATAACACAGGGCACATTGAATTGGGTAGAGTTCCGGGCCATCTCAACTCCGCTGCAATCAGACTTTTAATCTTGGCCTCGCCTCGAGCTGTAAACTTCACGGATCCATAGAAGCACGCTGTGGTGTGGGTACACTTGTAATTAGATCGCGTTATGTCACTACTGGCGTACTTGCGATTCATTTTATGTCCTTACCAATGACCGCATCCGACAAATAAATAAACCTAATAGAATGTTAGGTACTTCAAATTATGTTCAGCATTTAATTACTTGTGATACTAGTGAGTGGGCCTTAGTGTACCTATTGACTATTAGCTAAATTGTGTGTAATTAAACCAAATAGTAGCAACCCTGTGTGAATAATGACTGCTCATTGCAACTATCAAAATCATAACTCATTAGGTATTCTATGAACCCAAAACACATACAAAAACTGGTAATCATTTGATTTTTCAAATAATGTAATTTTTGTTCTTGCAGTACTGGAATCAAGCAAAATACAAAGCACGACAAAGGGCTTGTACGATTCGGAGACAGTTGAAAGCACTCAAAAAAGGCGATCCAATAAAGTTATTGAATTTAACAAAAAAAGATAGAAGAGTACTAAAAATTCTGGGGATTCCGATTCCGGAGTTTGGATTAGTTAACTCCTCATCACATGCAGCACGACTTAATGGGGAACCAACTGATTCTCCACCTCCTGATTTACAACCTCCCGATTCTCCGCCCCGAGAAGCATCACTAGGACTGGCTGCTGAACCAAAATTAGAAGTCAGGTCAGAATCAGAAGAATCTGAGGCTGATGCAGCATCAAAACGTTCAGTTTCACCGCCTGTTAGACGACGACCACCAACCAAACTGGGTTGGAATCGAGTAATAAATCGAAAAGGTGTTTGTCTTGTTTTAAATTCGGGTTTTAATTAGTCTTCTTATTTAGGGGTAGTATGTGTGTGGATCATAGCAGCTGGCGTTATGTGGTTTCTGCCTACTCACATGAGAAAAAGGCGTGAGTTCAATCCTTTGAGATATGAGATAGTTATGTTTTTTTTTTCATACTGTTCAACTGCTGGGCAAAGGCCTCCCAAATTCTATTATAATGAATGAAAACAGTATTGCTTATTTTTTATGAGATAGGTTTTAAGAAGTCTATACTTATCAATCACAATTAAATCTGCAGCTATTAATTTAATTATTTTAAAATAATAAAACGAAGAAATTAATTTATTATAATTTAAGTAATAAGATGTTCTGTTAATGCACATAGGTATATCCTCTTATGCAAATTTCGCAATCAAAATTTGGTTTGCTGTAAGAAAACCCAATTCTGGGTTAAGCTCGCCTGGGATAAGCTATATTATTGCAATTTGTATGTGTATTTTTTTTTGTTGTTTTGTGTGCAATAAAGAATAAGAATAAGAATAAAAGATTATTAAGATTGACTCAATATGATAAATATTTATTTTTTATTAAAACATAACATAACATCACGTCTGTAATCCCCGAATTGTTAGGCAGAGGTGTACCCACACCCACACCCACATTTCGCCAGTTACGTTCTAAGTCCCATGTAATAGGGGCGAACCTATTGCCGTCTACCGGGCACTAGTCCAGGCTCCGTGGCTGCGACAGAGAAATTCTTAACAGAATAACCCAATAACACTTTGCCCGACTCGGGAATCGAACCCAGGAGCTCTTGCTCAGCAGTCGCGCTTGCGACCATTAGAAAAGACAATAAAACAAAATAAAAAATAAGAGAAATTACAATAAAACTTTTATTAAACTTATAAAAAATAAAGTGTAGGTAAAGGCACACTGAATCCCTTCAAATATGAGTGTTGTTGACGTGCTTCTATAAGATAATCTTGGTTTTTTCAGGTGCCTTTGAATCAACAACAACATCAACAAGAGTTTACTCAGCCCCCTATGGATCAACAGCAAGAAAACGATGTAAGTAAAGGACATCGCGCACTACGCGGTCACGACCACGAGTTTTGGCCGCAGAAGATTCGACCAGGACGAAAGTTTGTTCGTGACCGGGTGTTCGACCAGTTTTGTTTGAGATAGCGGCCGGTCACGCGACAAGTCGTAGTCGTGGCTGCGTAGGGCGCGAAGTCTCTAAACCGACGTTTAGCTTAGCACCAAACTTGCAGAAGTTGACGTGCGCAAGCAATTCTTACTAATCAAGGTAAATTCAAGCTTCCACAAGTTTAGAAAACTAGTAAGAATTGTTTGCGAAAATCTTTAGTATACCCACATTTCACCAGGCCCTGCAGTCTCGACATTAGATAGCGACAAAAATCGGTCGGTAAGTCGTATCGTTGTCAAATTCCTTTAATAGATTTTCTACTTTATTTCCAAAGAATAAGGTTGAAAATCTATTAAAGAAATTTGACATCGATTACACTTAACGACCGATTTTTGTCGTTATCTAATGTCGAGACTGCAGGGCCAGTTATGTTTAAGTCCCATGAATAGGGGGCAAACCTATTGCCACCAACCGGGCACTAATCCAAACTCCGTGGCTGCTACTGAGAAGATCCTGATGGAAAGCCCCAATAACAATTAGTCCGACCTCCGACCTGGGAATCGAACCCAGGACCGCATGCTCAGCAGTTGCGCTTGCGACTACTAGAACAACGAGGCAGTATTTTTGTTAGTTTACTGATAAATTAGCTGTTGCACGCGACTTCGTACGCGTGGAAATTTTTATGTGCACGTGTGAGAAAAAACCCCTATGCCATATTCCAGATCCGTTCAGCCATTCTGGCGTGATTGAGTAACAAACATCCATCCATCCAAACTTTTGCATTTTTAATTGTAATCAAGTAAAATTACTTGAACAGTCAGCAAAATAAGTAGATAAAACATTACCAATTTCTGCAATTGTTTTCACTTACTTTCGATTCGACGAAAGCCTTCTCCGTACCAACGCCTCATGCAAAAGCTGTGTCGTCGCAGATAATACGTTTGCCATGTTTAAATAGCTTTCTCTGGTGCGCCAAACGGTTGCTGTTGAGAAATTCCTAATAGAAAAATTACACTTTGCCCGACCCGGGATTTGAACCCAGGACCTCATGCTCTGCAATGGCCTTTACGACCACCGGAGTTGTAATGTAGTGTATACAAATGTAGTAATCAGTTTAATTTTGATTCCAGATCGACCAGCACCGCCTCCCGCAGCAGAATGGGTCCGAAACCTTGAGGAAAGAAGAATCGCTGTAGAAGAGAGGTCTTCACGAGCTCTGCAAGGCATACAGGCCAATACTGAGTTTTGTGCGAACGCCCTACAAGGGATACATAAAGCGCAAGAACGAATGAACAGAACATTGCAAGGCATACAATGTGCCTTAGAAGCATCAGCAAGAGCCTTAGAGGGAAGACTGAGCTAGCATCATTCATCATAAGCCTAGACTTTTCAATTTCCTACTTTGGGGTCGGCTTCCAGTCTTACCGGATGAATCATATTACCAGTATTTTATATGGAGCGACTGCCTATCTGACCTCTACAACCCAGTTAGTGGGTATTACGATACCCCCTGGTAAGACTGGTTGTCAATTTCGGGCTTCTGCCTAAGGACCCTCACAGATCTTCAAATGACAGCTGGGGTCAACGGCTTAACGTGCGAGGCACGGAGGGAACTCGGTATATATTGGGGATGTCCACCCATCCACGGACCGATCTCGGCTAAACTTGCTTAACTTTGAAGATCGACCCGTGCGGATGTTACTGTTTAGCCACGAGCCCTCTATGAAGAAAGTTGGCATTAGTAAATAAAATCTCATTGTTGAAAATGCATATAGTTTATAATTATAATTTTAATGTTCAGTTAAGAATAAATAAATAGGTACTGCTTGATTACAAAATAATTATCTTTGACTGTTACATAATCCGATTTTGATAAATACACACACAACAAGTCTAATAACCCGTGTCTATTTGTGATCCATTTGAATAAAAAAAATGAGAAGAACCGTACATTATTTAGGGTCGATTTCTGTGCCTTTTATAACCCTAGTAGGTACTATTACTGAGATTTCATTTATGTTACTGTTAATCGAACAAAAATAAAGTTGAAAAATTTTAATGATTACAGTGAGTAATTGATTTTATGAGTGATTCTGTTTGTATTTTATTTTCGTTTCAATTGGATTGAAATAGACCGTAGAACTGCATTGCAATTAATAAGTATTTCTATACCTTTATTACACTTACTAGACCGGGCACAATAACTTAATTAAAATATTAACTAATCATTAAGATTAAATGCGAAGGTGATACTAAGAATAATTTTACAACTATTTATTTGGCTTTAGTAACAATACTGATAAAAACGACTACATAGAATCAATATTAATTTTGCTTATCATTCATACCCAATGTTGACATTCATTATATACTTATATAATTTTAAATTAAATTTTGAGTACTTACAACTAAGCCAAATATTGGCGTTATTTATGCAATACAAAATATGCCCTATGTTTATTTGAATATAGTTTATAATAATTATTTGAAGTGGCAGCATTACACAATTTCACCTCAGGGTCTGCCACCGGCGCGGCGTTCAATGAAACTCCTGACATGTACATACCGAGTCTATCGTTTTGTAATAAATTATTTATTTCTAGATTTCTAATACTAGACAGAGAATTATGTTCACTTACAATGCCTTTTTGCCTAATTGTATAACTTATTCTACTTAAAATCTAATAACAACTCAGTAAAGCACGCTTGCACCACAATTAACTAAAACGTGTTTAAATGAAAACGCGAAACATTTTTTTTCGTATATCTGCAATCAGCCCTTGGACTTTTATCAGATTGATTGTTGCTTAGTTTGGCAGTTTGAGATTCTTCACATCCTGCTGTGCGTCATCTCGTAACGTATCGATGATAATATTTGACAACATCATTCTGTTTTTGTCAAACGATAATGTCTGTCTTCAAACAATTAATAACGGAGACGTCCGATATGTTATTTTAAATCCATTTATCGCTCCATATATTAAGTGACGTGCGATGCAAGCGGGCCTTAACATATGAATTTTCAAAAAAGAAGAGGCACAATCATGTTTTGCTTACAATACTTTTTCATATCAGTAAATTCGAATTGATTTTGGATCACCAAAGTTATGAATGAACCAAACGCATGCAGCTGAGATCAGAGTGCTGAAATGGCGAGTGATGTGTGAAATTGGATATAATGAGAAATAGCTATGAAATTAAATATAAGGCCGAGATCTAAAAACGTTAAGTAGCACATGCTTTGCCGTTATTGCTGTCCCTATCAAGTTTGACAGTTGTCAAACAAGATGGAGACAGTTCTAGATGGAATCAGGCATACGTCCAAAGCACGAGCTAAACATCGCTTGTTTATAGTAAAGTTTGTTTTGAAATTTATTAACATGGACATGCTGTAAAGATTTGATAAGATGTGATATGATATGATGAGTGAAGTGCATGATGTGGGGGATGTTTTGGGTAATGTGGATAGGGGATTTGATAATAATCAATATAGGCAAAAAATGCAATGGATAGATTATGTGAAAAATGGTATGGCTAAATATGGGATGAATACTGAGATAATAAATAGCGAAAGAGGGTGCAGAGCAAATGTGCAAATGCAGAGTGATAAGACCTTAACCTCTCAAGAGGATCATGACGATTTTCTTAACCAACCTTCAACTTCTGCACACAAACATGCATTAAAACAGCCAGTAAGCAGATCTGCAAAAAAATAAAAGAAATTGGTCCCTTACGTAAGGCGGATGAGCCTGTACCACCACCGATGTCACTTCAGCGCGCGAAAGAGAACGATCTATACAGGACGTCTAGCTCCATCTCTTTCGCACACTAAACGAAGATTAACGTAATACTGTTACTAAAAGTGGTGGTGTAACAGTCCCTGGTTAGGTTTATGAAGCCTAAAACAATGTAATTTTAGTTTTGGTCGTGGTATTGTGTTACTGTGATCAGTTGTGGGATTTATCGGCGAGGTCTATGAGATTTAAGCATGTGTGTAGCTTTACTCTACTATTTTTTACATTTAAAAACTACTAATATGATTATTGCTACGACTACTACCACTGCTCCTACGCTTAAAGTAATAATTACCGGTGTAGTTAACCAAGAAGCAGGTGCCGCATCCTGAAAAAAAAAATGTTATGAAAAAGGAGTGGTTATGTGAGGATTCAAAGTCGGTGGTGTTCTGTAGTTTCAAGCCTGTATTATTTGAAGGGTTACGTAGACGTGTAGCTACAGGTACGTAAGTGTCAATCCCAAGTTGACTAGTGTCGCACGAAAATCTGACTTCGTGGTTGAGAAATTCCTGATTGAATAACTCTAATACTAATATTATTTGTCTATAGAATACTGACTGTGCCATTTTTCAAAGGGAAGCCAGTAGGAATCGAGTTGTATGGAACCTTCGCCACTGCTAGCTAGTTAATAATATAATGTTTATACTCACAGAAAGTCCACGAGCCGGGGGAAAAGGCGTCGTGTCGGGGAACTGGGAACAATTTCCGAGCTCTTGTGCGTAATTAAATAGTCTTGCCACGTAGTCTATAGTGTGTTGTTTACATTTGTGCAGACGTGCTTGCACACAGTTACCTACTTCTCTGCTTTTTGGACAACTCTGACTCTGTAACAATAGTATATTATTAATATAACAAAATCACACCTGTAAACCCCAACGCGTTAGGCAGCAGGTGTATTACCTAATAGTACACCCACATTTCGCCATTAATGTTTAAATGCCATGGACTTAATAGGAGGCATCAACCGGGCGTAACCTCGACTGCTACTCAGGAATTCCTGATGAAAAAACTTAATACCACTTTGCCTGACCGGGGAATTGAACTCAAACTATGCTCAGCAGTCGCGTTTGCAACCATTAGACCAACGAGACAGTCATAGAACATGATTGTTATTGTCATGCAGAGTTGCTCATGCTTGATATGGAGGGACGTGGAAGTTATGTTCTTTCTACTATTTCATTATTCTTTTTTGACTGATTTCGTTGCGGGATTCAGGACAGTTAAATTGTTTCTCCGGGACTTCTTTGTCTCGGCGTTTTTCTGCTACTCTCAGATTCTCTCAGGCTTGCAGGAGCAGCAGTGAACAATGGGGAAGACCGTTAAAAGCTAATTGTAGATGGCGCGACTATAGCTAGGTCTCAATCTGACCAATGATGTCAAGCTATTTTGAAATATAAAATGACATTGACATTGACAGATTTTCAATACTTAGAACCAGTTATGCTAGCGCCATTAGTTCTACAGTTGCCATCACCATTCTGACAACGCTTGTGGTAGTTGAATATACGCTCAGCACTACAATACTATTAAAGTATAAATATTATTTCTCTCTCTTAGTCGTTCACTCTTGATAGAGTGGTCGGGGGCCCACAACTACGGTCGCTGCCTTTGGCCTCTATTGGCCGCATGGCGAGTACATCTCCAAATATTATTTAAATAATTTAAAATCAACACTAAAATGTATATGTAAAATAAACTTAAAACTCTGAAATAAACTTTATGATAACGAGAATAAAGGTCACTATATTACAAAATCTGAGTTCAAATAACAATTGAAGGGCAGCAGTCCGCACTAATATTAGTTAGGTAGTCAGACCTTGAGTCGCTGCCGGAGCGGCTGCTTTGTGCTCTGTGGTACGTATCTTTTGCCAATGTCAATCAAATCAAAACGCTGAGCAGATGCTGGACAATTTGTCCGCGGACAAATATTAAGTCGATCGACTTCTTAGCGCCTCAAAGCTACTGAACATCGGACACTTAGGCCCGGCGCCCACTATCGGTGGGCATCGGTGCGGCTCGGTACAGCTCGAGCGCTTTACGCCGGCTTCGAGCGGCTTAGGGCGCCTTAGAGCTCCGTCGGGCGACTTCGGGCGGCCTCGGCAGCCTTAAGTATGGCTAAGGATGCCGAGGCGGTCTTCGGGTAGCTTGGGTGGCATTTTCGGATCAGACACGTCGCAGAACAGTCATTTCGATCACCGCACGCGCCTTCATTATCGTATCGTACAAGTAGACGCAAAATAACTTGGCAGTCCTGAACATAGGCTCTGCGAACTTCTGCGCATGTACATTCGTAAAGAAAACTGTTATTGGCATTTTTTTTTAACCAAAATACTAATAAAAATGTTCTAATAACAAGTAAAAATAAAATAAATATCAAAACAATTTGAGACTAAAAGCTACAAAAATAACTTATGAATAAACACTTAAACAAAAACAAACTTAAAAAAAAACTAAACAAAAACAAAACAATATAATAAAGCTCCAAGTTTCTCTTCTTCTTCAGCAAGATGAACAATGAGAACTAAGTCCCAATCCACCATTATAAATACACACACATAACTGTTTTCACGGAACGTTACGAGTGACTGCTCTGCGATGTTTCTGCAGCCAGAACTATTCTTAGGCTACCCAAAATCAGCTACGGCGTCCTTAGGCGTGTTTACGACTGCCGAGGCAGCTCTCAGGCGCCCAAAGCCGCCCGAAGTCGCCCGACGCAGCTCTAAGGCGCCCAAAGCCGCCCGAAGCCGGCGTAAAGCGCTCTAGCTCTACCGAGTCGCACCGATGCCCACCGATAGTGGGCGCCGGGCCTTATGGTGACTGTACATACGACACTCCGAGACAGGACGAGTGCGAGAGTGGAGGTAGGTACCTACATAGCAGCGCTCGTCTAACCTCGGTGTTCTTTGCTTGGCTGAACACTCTCCCACTCGCTCTGCCTCGGAGTGTCTTGGCGAGAGTGTACAGCCATCTTTAGGTACTTTACGTACCTCACAAATGAGAAGACTTCCCCAAAAAAGGCAGTTGCCGAAAATATTAAAAATTCAAAGGAGACACTTACATTGAACGTCAATCGTCCCTTGGTTGCCCACGACGTGTGTGTTTTCTCTTTCGTTATATTGAAGAATCCCACTTTGGCTTTCACGCAGTCGTTGCTTATTTGTTTTTCGTATTCTTTCACACAAATGATATCGTCGTAAAATTCTGAAAAATTTGAAACGTGGACTTGTACACAAACTAAGGGTATTGGGGGTCTGAAGCCAGTTATGAACTGAGAATTTAAAGTTAAAAACTTGGGGTTTGACGCAGATTGTGCACTTCGCAAAATGTGCACTTGACGCAAAATGTCCATTTCGCAAAATGTCCACTTCGCAAAATGTGCACTTCGCAAAATAGCACTTCTCAAACCCAAAACTTGCTGCCTACTTATAGCATTACATTTTGAATGGGCAGAAAAGGAATCATGCTATTTCTTCCCCTTTGGCAGAATCATCCCATAGCTTTAAGCTTTCACGGTTGAAAACAGTTATATTTGAATGTCTGTGTTGAAAACTAAATTTTTCTGTCACTTACGGGATATCTTTCGTGATTATCAAATATCGATCATCGGGATGTCATCCCGCGATCATGGTGCTTGCAATAGCGTCGAAGGTATCCCATAAGTGACAGTATAAGATCATCCCATAGGTATCCTTGAGTATTCGATACTGCGAAATTAAAGTTTGACAGTTCCTCGACTTTCGAGTTTGAGTTTCTCAGTAGGTAGGTACAGAAACGACAGTAAAACGAAATGATTAAAACATAACTTACTTTTAAAAGAATCATTCTTTAAACTGAATTCTATGAGTTTTACAATATACTTCGTGTCTAAACTTAAAGTTTTGTTGCATTTTGTGTTCACAAATTTTATAAAGTTGTCCAGCTTTTCCCCAAATTCAGAACCAGTACGACAATCTCTGAAAGCAAATAAATATAAGTACATACATGATTAGAAAAATTGAGTTAATTTTCAAATAAAAATTATGAGTTTACGAAAGTCCGTTATTTTTTATAAGTAATTTAAAAAAAAAAAAAACGTTGGCCCTCACTAGGAATTTCTTCTGTATCGTGGGTGCGTTTACAAACATTTAAACTCACATACACAAACACCAGTAGCGAAGGGTTAATTTTTGTGTGATATTATTATTTGTCTATAGAATCCTGACTGTGCCATTTTTCAAAGGGAAGCCGGTAAGAATAGAGTTGTATGGAACCTTCGCCACTGACAAACAGCCAGACCCGGAACAACTACCTGTGGGCCATACAAATATTTGTTCCGTGCGGGAATCGAACCCGCGACACGCAGCGCAGAAGTCAATCGCTCAGCCACTGCGCCAACCGCGCCGTCATATTGTTTAGGAATATTAAGGTGGCAGCGTCAGGGTAGCTTGCCAAATTCAAATTTTCTTACGTTTTTTTGCAATTCGCAGGGCAGTGTCAGGTTGTATGTTGATTAAAATAAAGGGTGTAAAAAGACCCTTAACGAAGCCGAAAGGCACTTGTTCTCCCCGTCATTGCGATAATTTTTTTGTTCTAGACCATACCTGGGAACCTTCTAGTTACGGAGATATTGGGGGTCAAAGTTCCAACATTTTCACATGTTTTTTTTTATACATGTTTTTAATGTAAAATTTTTACTTTAAACACTTCCTCGGACCCCATACTATTCAATCCATACATTAGCACAATATTTTGAGTGCGTTAAATTGAGTCCTACCGTAAAACGTGATTTTTCACCCCAAAAAAAAAAAGTCGTTTCCCAGCAATAGTTTTTGCGTAAAGTTACTTAGTTTGATGTACAGAATGCTTGGTTGACGGCTTAGTGAAGGGTCTGTTTACACCCTGTATGGCTTAACTGAGTTATAATAATTTAAATCACCCAAACAACCCAAGTTCATTTAATCCCATTAAATGACTTTTTCATGAAATAGTCATTCAATGGGATTATATGAACTTAGAGGGCTGTATTAATGGTTTGAATGATTATAATTCTGTAAATACGTACTTACATGTTACGGTCGCAAATCATATTTTGTTCAACATACAGCCTGACACTGACCATAGACTACTACTAGTACACTGATACTAGACACTGACCGGCAAATGGCAAAAAAAAACGCAAGAAAATTTGAATTTCGAAAGCGCTAGGGTAGCCCCCTAGCAAGGCTAGGCTGTTATCACATTTTTTAGCATCGAGTCACATTTAGCTAGGCGGTAGGTACTGCCGAGGTCATTGACGGTCTGCCACTTTCACCCTTATACCCTAAGTAATAAAGTTGAACAGTGGTCGACCGTCAGTGAGCTCGGTAGAACCTATTGGTCACACTTATGTTACGCATCGTGAGAATAGTTGACAATCACATGCTTTCAGCTTCAATGGGAATCTATCGCATGCCCACTTAAGGCGCGAATTACACAGAAACGGCGTAAGGTGAAGGCGCGGCGCAGGCATGATGCCGCTTCAAAACGTTTTCATACAAAATGTACGTAGGCGACATGTCGTAAATTACACTCAAGCGGCGCGGCGCAGGTACGCCGTTCTTTCGTTTCCTTATAAATTCCACGCCTGCGCCGCACCTTACGCCGTTTCTGTGTAATTCGCGCCTAAAGACACTACACACACTCATGTCTTCTCCAAAGGATCTGGGAGAGGTGTAATCAGTTATAGTTTACACTGGTGGAACGTAGAGTCATGGTCTACCCATATTTCGCCACTTAGGTACCTGCGTTTGGTGTTTTATTCGATACAAAAGCAGATAATAGTGTGGATCCATTAGCATTGCCAGCTTGCCAAGGAACGAAATGCAAGTGATTTTATATCTAAATTGCACAAAGCATAGTATTTATTACCTTTATTCCAATTGGATAACGTATAAATTATGTACAGTCAAGAGCACCAATATGTTTACACTTTCCTTAATTTAAAAACAATTTTCGCGAGAAATAACGATTGTAACTTGGAGATAGGATCTTTTTCATAAAAAGACGAGTTCCAAAATACTATGTTCGTAACAACATGACATTTTAATCAGAGCAGTACGAGAAAAGCACTTTTAAAGTTGTTAAGTGTTTACATATGGTGCTCGTGACTGTACTATCCAAAAAATTGATCCTCCGACTTCCGAAGAATCCTCGCGCATTCTCGGCAATTAATGCAGCCAGCAGCTCGTATCTAGTTTGCAATTGCTTCGTACAATTTCTTTACAAATAGCGCTTCATTCCACTCCATTCCGTGGCGACTTAAACTGAGCCTTATAGTTAGGGATTAGGTATTAATGCTAACTTACCCAGGTGCAGTAACTTTATCAGGATTTAAGTGTAGTTCCACTGTGTCATTGAAGCATTTGTGCCAGTCTCGTTTCAAGGACTAAAATAAATAAAGTATGGAGTAAAAACATGGCTACCAAATTCCTGAGAGTCGGTTGGGTACGTAGGTCGTGTGTAGTTAAGTGTAGTGTAGCCGATTAACACTCCAGAGGGGTAAATCCGGTATTTTTAAGAACGCTATTTGTAAATCTCAATTTAACTAAAATACCTTTTTACAACATTGTTATTTTGGCATGTGGCAATAGTAGGAATCATCGCCGCACTCTTGTTTTTGCCAAACGATTTCCACAGAAAAGGACTTTGAATTATTTGACCTGCTTAACTTCCGCTGATAAAACTAATATGAAACGATAGCTGGCATCAATACAAACAAGTATTGGATGGGACAAAATCTTCTAAAGGGTCACGTTTCCGAGATATAAGCCTTCAAAGTTACAACCTCCGCAATCAGCACAACTTTGGTAGCTCATAATGCTTATATCTCGGAAGCGTGACCCTTTAGAAGAAGATTTTGATTAATATGGGTTTTATGCATGGCCGTTATTAAAAAAAATAAAAATGGCAGAAGTTAGGCAGGCTACGCTTCATACAAAAATCATCCAACCCCTTACAAAAATGTTCACCAACAGCACGCTCCCGAAAATGTCTTTCAAGCGAAAAGAGCAATCATGCTGCTTTACTTTATTTTAGTTTATGCTATTTATATTGTTAATGAATTCTTGACATTAAATAAATTCTGTTTCTGACATGAGATTGATATAGACAAATTTTTGAATGTTGAGAAATTATTTTGTGGAATGTTTTGAAAAAATAAAATGGCGGCGTCAGTTGCGATTTTGGCCACGCGCCTTGACTTACGGTCATCTCTGGATCTATCGTACAAGTGGTATTTGTCTCCCCTTCCGCCAAAACTGAAAGGTAATGTAAATATTTTACTTAGTTAAAGCGTACTTAAGTACAATGTGAATAGACTAATTTGGTCCTCGACAACATCCAATGACATTGTTAATCGCCTGATCGCTCATTGCCCGATTTGTATGGGACGGATAATGGTTTTCCCTAACACATTTGATTTTAAATAAGGAAACTGTTCCGTAACGAGCAGAGTAGATAACATTTTGAAATAGGTATCTAGATACATACATGACAAATCAGTTTAGATAATAAATTGCGCATTTTACCCCTGAACCATCTAGATTATTCTAGATTAAACTGCAATGCGCTTGAAGGAATAGAGTTGGCCGATTTACAATGAATTCGGTCAAAGTAAAAACCTGGCTATCTTAAGTTTTCTCCAAAGCCGCCGCGCTAGAGCATAAACGCACGCGCGTGCACGCCAAGCCACAATTCCACCTACCATTTTGTCACATATTTGTGTCGTTTGGCGTACAGGGCACGCGCTTGCTTGTCAGATATGTAGGTAATGACACATATGTCACATATGTGACTATGGCCGTCAATAGGTTAACCATTAGCGTTCAAACTAAATAAAATAATTTCTATGACTTGTTATGAGCAAGTCATTCCTTTGCCAGGGACACAGGTATTTTCACTAACTGACTGCGACAACTAAACGAATTCAGAAATATTATTGCACAATAGGAATTTGAACTCTCGGGGTAGATCCGATCGCTGAAAATTCGATGCAGCGATTTTATTTAGACACTAGACCTTTGTCCGCGTAAAATTATTAAAAATACAATTTTCCCCGTTTTTGCAACATTTTTCATTGCTTCTCCGCTCCTTTTGGTCGTAGCGTGATGTTATATAACCTATAGCCTTCCTCGATAAATGGGAAATCCAACACTAAAAGATTTATTCAATTTAAACCAGTAGCTCCTGAGATTAGCGCCTTCAAACAAACAAACTCTTCAGCTTTATAATCTTCTAAATATATAAAATTCTCGTGTCACAGTTTTCGTTGCCATACTCCTCCGAAACGGCTTGACCGATTTTGATGAAATTTTTTGTGCTTATCCGATATCTATGAGAATCGGCCAACATCTATTTTTCATACCCCTAAGTGACGCAGACGAAGCTGCGCAGGTCAGCTAGTATTAGTATAGATTCATTTAGATGTCAACTACTTAGCGTGGAATGATCACAAACAAATTGTTTTGTTTTAGAAACATATTTTCCTCTTCCTAACTACCTCTAATAATATAGTTACTATTAATTCGGTAGGCATTTGCCGTGTATTACATTACAAATGAATAAAATTGAAGTGACTGTTCGTAATTTCAAAAGTAGACGGCACGCATAACATTTTTTTTTGTCTGTCTGTCTGTTTGGTTCTGATTATCATAAAGCGTAAGCTGAAAGAACATTACATCAAATCGATTATAATTTAACTGTAATAGCGCGTTGATCACACTTTTTTTTCCATTTTTCAGGCCATGGCATGCTAAGATAGACCCCAGAGGTCTAATTTTGTGCTTTGTTTAAGTGTAAGGAACCTGTAATTTATAAAATAAATAAAAAAATCAAAATCTCCGAAACGGCTAGGCCGATTTTAACGGGACTTTTACTTTCGGAAAGCTAGTTAAAAATAATGCAGACAGTTCGTTTTGTGAGGGCAATATTCAGTCTGTACTTTGATTTTACTTCCCAAGTACTTACCTAAGTAAGCATCTTATAGATAACATCTGTACAAATAAATAAAATTAAAGTGTTTGTTTGTAATATCAAAATAACAGCTCTTACTGAATGCATGTGAAAATATATGGCACTTATAACAAAAACACATTTTTTTCAGTTTTTGTCTGTCTGTCCATTTGTTCCGGCTAATCTCAGAAACGGCTGGACCGATTTTGACGGGACTTTTACTGGCAGATAGCTGATGTTATAAGGAGTAACTAAAGTTACTTTTATTTTAAAAAATTGTTAGGGTTCCGTGCAAAAAAAAAAAAAACCCTTGAAATTGGTAACAAAATCCGATTAAAAAAGGGAAGTCACATTTTTTTCTAATAATTTAACGAACGAAAGTCGCGGCACAGTTATTCATAAATCCTAGAAAAGTAAAGTCGTGGTTTATGATTCTTGCTCCGAGGAAACACCGTTACGCTTACGAGGATAAGGCAGTGAACTATAAAGGGTGTAAAAAGACCCTTAACGAAGCCGAAAGGTACTTGTTCTCCCCGTCAATGTGATCATTTTTTTGTTCTAGATCATACCTGGGATACTTCTAGTTACGGAGATATTGGAGGTCAAAGTTCCAACTTTTTCACAAGTTTTTTTTTAAATACATGTTTTTAAAGTTAGATTTTTACTTTAAACACCTCCACGACCCCCGTACTATTCAATCCATCCATCAGGACAATGTTCTGAGTCGTTACATTGAGTGCTACCGTAAAAAGTGATTTTTCACCCCAAAAAAAAAATCGTTTCCCAGCAAAAATTTTTGCGTAAAGTTACTTAGTTTGATGTCCAGAATGCTTGGTTGACGGCTTCGTGAAGGGTCTGCTTACACCCCGTATAATGTGTGACCCACGTAATGCCGTTATAATAATTTTATTTCATGTAATAATAACAATACCTACAAAAAAAAACATATTTCATAAGGAAAAGCCCCAGCAGAATACATCATATTAATATCGTAAATAAGCGGTTCACGTTAATTGGTGTGACGCACGAAGTTATTGTAATTGGCTGATAAGTTTAGTAATTGTAAATGTTTGTTCCTACATTAGTACATTTGTACTTATAGGTCCCGTCACGTAAAAAGAACGCTGACCGCTCAAATAAACTTTCTCATTTTTTTTATTCCAGCCTTTTCCAAATGACTAAGTAGCTAGTAAAGTACCTATTACGATTCTACAATGAAACAACTATACTTATATTATAAAACCATAGCTTAGTACTTTAGGACACCACCCACTGTCGCTCAGCGTTCTTTTTTCATGACGGGACTTATACGTTTGGATCTATTGGGGCGTGTTGACGACGACGTTAGAATTGCTGAAATTGTGTTAAAAACTAGATTTCTAACTAAATATAAAGGGTGTTAAAAGACCAGACTTCTAGTTACGGAGATATTAGGGGTCACAGTTCCAAATTTTTCAGAAGTTTTTTTAACTTTAAATACCTCCGGAACCCTGTAATTCAATGCATCCATCAGCACGATGTTTTGAGTGCGTTACATTGAGTCCTACCATAAAACGTTATTTTTGACCCCGAAAAAAATGTTTCCCAGCAATAATTTTTGCGTATAGTTGCTTAATTTGATGTACAGAATGCATGGTTGACGACTTCGTAAAGGGTCTTTTTACACATATGATATTGACGTATAATATTGACAGAATTCAAAATAAAAGTGCAGTATTTGATTTTTATTATGTCACTGTTGGAATGTCTACTCTAGACCATGTATGTCCTACTTCAGGGAATGAGTTGTTTATACAATAGGATTCATAGGAATTAAATATTTAGTCATAATTAATCAACGGAATTTTTATGCGCATAAGGTAAACCCAGGTTAATCCCTATTAACTAACTTACTTACGTATAACTGTTAGTTAATATGCCTATCTCTAGTAGCTATCCGTGTTTCTATAAACAAAGTTAGCAAGGAATATCCTATCCACGTCACCTACCTGTCTCTCGGAGGGTCGATCGATTACCATAGATAAGTTGATTCATAAAGAAATCGTTTCTTAAACGTTTTGTTTCTTACAGTCAGTAAGCTAAATGTCAAACGGTTACTGTTGATTGCTACCTTTCTAAAGGTCACAGCACACATATCAACTCGGAAAGGGATCGGCACCGTATCGCCTTTCGCCTCGCCGTCAACGTAAGCAAGCGGATCAGCAGCTCCGATACGTCGACTCGGCTGCGGATAGGTGACGCTGCGCTTACGGCTCGCCAACCGCTGGATGACCTGACTGGCTAGTTTGAATCCGATCGTGAAGTGTAGCGCACAGTTATGTCCCGGTTCACAATACGCGAGATAGCTATCATAGCCATAGCACTGGATGACGAGGATAAAGAACAACAAAGAGCAACAGTAGTGTGCGTAAGGGTGGACGAAGATACGTAAGCTCGGATACGAAGAAACGTAAGCGCGGGGACGACGAGCCGTAAGCGAGTTGACCACGCTCCGCACCGCGGTTCGTAAGCTTGTCCTGAGGCGAGGCCATTACGTTACGATTCCGATTAGTGTGCGTTGCAGTAGGGAGCTTCATACAAAGAATACTGAACGGCTCGAGTAGATACGGTGGCGATCCCTTTCCGAGTTGATATGCGTGCTGTGACCTTATTTCGAGAGAATAGATAATTAAAAGTAACCGACTGTAGCACGCAGTGTGTGTTATGGAAAACGGTCGTAAGTTAATATTGTTCTTTAGTTTTACCTAATTCATTGATACTGTGGTTTAAGTCATAATTGCAATTTTATAACAATGACATTATATGCAACTTAAAGTGATCGAAATATGCATAAAAAATACGGGGAATATGCAACAAAAATGCAAAATAAAATTTTAATAAGCAAGTAAGTACCTACTACAAAGCAATGCATTTTGTATTAATAAAACTCCGCATATTAAAACTAAATAATAACCAACACAAATTGCTATATTTTCGACGAGATTTTCATTTTACAATAGTAGGCACTATTCCAAATTATTTTTTTCTCAGTAGTTCGGTTGGGTCTACTATAAATTAAAATAATAGTGATAGACCTAGTTCGATATTTCGGTAAAAACAGGTACATCGGTTAAATTTCGTTTCTTTTACAAAAAGTATGTACTTCTATTAAGCACTCAATGATACCTCTAGTTTAAACCTATTTCTAAGTAAACTTTTTTTTTATAAAGAAAAAGAGAAAAACGTTGCCCCACACTACGTATTTCTGCTGTATCGTGGGTGGGTTTTACAAACATTTAAACTATTATACACAAACAGCCAGACCCGGTACAGCTACCTGTATGTTATACAAATATTTGGTCATCCTCTATTAAGTAAATGTAAAACAACTCCCTTTATTAGAGGAGAAATCTATGATTGAAGACCGTAAATGTTAAAAATTCACATTCGCGATTGAACATTAATAAAAAAACATATTTATATGACGACGTGGACTACCTTGAGAATTGAAAAGGCAAAGCGCGGAATCGTGGCCGTTGGAAGGAATGGAGGGACGCCCTTTCCCAGTTGTGGGACGCCACAGGCTAATAATACTGATAATAAGTAAGAGCCGAGGACCAAGGACATTCAGAAGACCCTCCTCGTTACGGCTTGCATTGTGAGGAGGTACCTGTCTATGGAGCCCTAACCACCGGTATCTTGGACCATGCTCCCGCCACAGGCGGGCGGCATTTTTTTAGTAGTTTATTAAATAACCATAGAAAATGTAACTTACCGCCGATGGACACACATGATAAAAATATAACAACCACTACGAACCGACACATGTTTACGGCACTAAAGCTCAACACCTAATGTATTACAGACTGCGCGACTTGGACATAATTAACTTATTTATACACAATATTGTTTTATTATTTTCTTCCTTAAATGGTATATGTGCGGCAATACCCATTATTAATCATAAATATGCGAAACACTTTTCCGGCATTACATTTCAAAACGTATTTAAAATTAAATTTTCCCTATCATCAGTGCGATTTTCATTTTTATTAGTGTGATCGTCATACGTAACATCGAAATGCCTAATAAGGGCACGGTGATCAGTTTCGGTCCGGCGAAAAGATCGGATAATTCATCATCCTGTGCTTCGCGAAGCCTGTTCGCGGCTTCCTCTGTGCGTACCCAAACTGCTCGATATGCGCCCACAACCCAGGCGATGAATCTACTTAACGCCCTGATTGCTCAGGAGCTGGATCTAGATATGTTTACGAGTAGCAGTAAAGTTATGCTTAATTATTGCATACAAATGTTTAGTAGTAGTAGTTAAGTTTAGTTAGTAAGGATTTTGTGTTGTTGGCTTGCTGCACGCTTTGGTGTAAACTGTAAGTGCGGCAAGCATCTATCTAAATAAATAAATAAATAAATCATCTGCCTACCCTTTTCTCAACTATGTAGGGGTTGGCTTCCAATATAACCAGATGCACGTGGATGCCAGTGTTTTACATGGAGCGACTACCTATCTGTCCTCCGCAACCAAGTTACTGGGCAATACGGGCAACTATTGTCAAAGATCTATTAATGTCAGCCGGGATCGACAGCTTAAAGTGCTTTCCGAAGCTATGAGACAGAACTGTGGTGTACTAATTTGTAGGCCTTTGTTCACATAACGATGCAAATTGATGCGATATCAACTCAACATTGCCGTGGGTACGATGGGTTTGCACCTGGGTGTCACCCTGTGTACTTACGCGCTAAGTGTCACACCATCATACTTATTACTGATGTGAAATGAGGAACATAAGCGCATCTCGTAAGCTCTCAACACACCTCTCGGCACTTGGAAACTACCGAGTCGATCCGTGTCTGCTTTAAGCACAGATTCTCTATACTATGCATGGACTTCGTAAAATAAACTGGACTGAGCATTCTACCAGACTCTTCTCAAAACAATTTATGACGTCAAAAATCCCCCCACAACACCATTGATGACAGATTTCAGTGTTCCCATAATGAACATATTATAGCTTTCAAATAATCATACTAATATTTAATTTTAATTAAAATAAATAAATTTGTATTATGTAAGTACAGATTGTGCTAAAAAAATATATACGTAACTTATTTTACTTGTAGTGTCAGGTGACGTCGGTGTAATATTTTATACCATTTTTAACATTTTTATCTGTTGGCAATTGAGCGAAAGGGACAAAGGGCTATTTCTTATGTCTATCTCTATCGCCTCGGTTATGACGGCTTAACAAAAGTAAACCTAGGCATGACCATTATGGTTCATTTTTGTGTGATATGAATTTCGGAGTACTCAGCCCTGTTTGTATACTGTATATTGTATAGTTTAAATTATACCTTTTTGATTGAAGACTCAACAATCCCATGAAAAAAAACACAGTTTGACATCGATCAATCAAATAATTTTTATCAGTGTTATTTGACATTACTAAATAGGATAAGCAAAACTTACTATAATATAATTAAACATCGTTTAAGATGATCAAAATTTAGCGTATAAAAATGAATACGTAAATAAATAAGTAAAAATTGCATTGTACTGCCACGGGTGAGACGATAATCTATCGAGAATTTTAGTTAATCGTTAAACATGGGACACTGCAAAGAAAAGCAAACTTTAGAATACTGCTTGAAAGATCCTACTTTGCAACAAATCATTGGCGAAAAGGGAGTAAAGAACATACAAGAGTATTTACTTACTCAGAATGTCGTATGTCCATTAAAAAACTGTACTAATACTTTAGACAAACATTATCTCACCCATCCTGAAGGCAGCATAAATTATAAAAGAGAAGAACCTAATTGTTTAGTTAATATGAAAGGGGATTCCAATACTCCCAAACAAAAAAATACACGAGGTAAAAAAACCAAAGCCGAAATAATATGTGACTCATTATGTAAGAAAGAAACTCGGCTGAACTATGCCAAGAAACATATTAAAATCACCGAGCAATCGCCCTGGAACAAAAATAAGAATACAAATGTTGACGTTCCGAAGTGTTCATGTGTTATAGGAAAAATCATTCTTATTGACACAGAGGCACAAACTGATGTAAATCATCAAAAAAAGAATAAAAGAACCAGTAGCTTTAGAACAAAAAATGCTAAAACGCAGTCAAAAGTAAAATATGATGCCGATGAAATAGAAACTTCAAGAAAAAAAACATCAAGCAACAAACAAAATCTCCATGCTCTTGCATAGGAAATGAGTCAAATGAATTAGAAAATATGCAACGACAAAAAGGAAATATACAAACACAGAAATGTTATAGATTGCTAGGAATACGAAGGCGCCGAAGAACAACTGGTAGTCTATGGTCTTGGAAAGTAAATAAACATTATGAAGTAGCTGATCCAATTAAAATCAAATCTTACAAACAAACATGTACATTAGACTTCGTAAGTCCAAATGAATCTAAATTGAAAGAAACTACAAAATTTGGAGAAAGTAAAGTCAAGGATAAGAATTTTTGCGCTAAGGGTGTTTGTGCTGAAACATATGAAAGTAAAAGTCTGATAGATGTGAAAAAACTAAAAAGCATATTATTCTGCATTTTTGATGCAAAAAAAAAATTGACAATTCATGAAACAGTATGTGACCCTGAAGCTTGTAAAGTCACAAAACTGGATAAAAAAGATAATCGAACAGGAGACCCATTAATCAAAACAAAAAAAATATGTAAATGTCCAAAAGAAATCCCTAAAGTGCCGTCTGTTTCCCTTCCAAAAGAATTTAGAGAAAGTAACGTCAAGCACAAGAGAATTTGTGCTAAAGGAATTTGTACTGAAACAAATGAGCGTAAAAGTCTGATAGACATGAACAAAGTTACGAGTCTAATAAAATGCATATGCGGGAATTCAACAAAAAAATCGAAAAAGAAACCGATAATTCATGGATCAGTATCATGTGACCCTGAAGCTTGCAAAAGGGATTTTAAGGTCACAAAACTGGATAAAAAAGATAAACGAACAGGAGAAACTTATAAAAAAAAACACAAGAAGACACAGGAAACAGAAATACGTGAACGTTTTATTGCAATCCCAGAAAAAGCTTGTGATGGAACAGGAGATCTAATAATCAGAATAAAAAATACTTCCAAAACAAGAAATAAGAAGACAGCCAAGAAAAGAGTAATATGTGAATGTGTTATTAAAACCCCAAAAAATGCTGGTGATCAAACAGGAGAACCATTACAAATTGAAGTTGACGCTATTAATAGGTGTGTTTTAAACCCAGATGAAATAAAACACAAACTGACTAACTTAAGTAATGTAAGAAAACCAACTTGTGTTTGTCCTTCACGTAACGCGGGTCGGGATGTATGTGAAGGTAAGATTTGTCAAAAAATGTTTAAAGAAAAGTCAACCAATTTTAATTGTAAATGTCAACATATTAAAAATGTTGAAGGAAAATGCACCGATAGAACTTGTGGCAGCAAGGTTATTAATAAAAGATATAATGAATGCTCGAAGTTGTGTGTAGATTTGCCAAAAATGACTGAACCTCAGTTTGAGGTAAAGCTGGACGCCAAAAAAATGTGTATTTTAAATTCTGATGAGATCAACAAGATTATCAAAGAAAAAGAAGCTGAGGCTAACGAAGTTTGTCCTGGTGGAGCTTGTGCAGTAGCGTGTGAAGATGGAACCAATTTCAGATGCAAGTGTGTGCAAAAACATAAAAACATTACGGAATGTTCCGAGCCAACATGCGTAGATATTGCCGCTGAAGGTGAAATTGATCTCTTGTATTATTGGATGTTAAAACTTTTTGGTAAAGTAAATAATAATAGTTCTCATCATAGAATGAGAAGGAATCCCTTTGATACAAACGAAATAAGAAAAATAAAATCAATGTTTTCCTTTATTTGTGATCGACTCAAAAGAACTTCGGAAATCTGGAATGGATCAGAAGCCACTAAGAAAACGGGTTGTTCGTTGACAGGTTTAAATCTAAAACAAAACTATACAGTGAATTATAATAAAAACTATCACAGAAGGAGCGGCTTGAAGTTGACGCTGAAAAAAAGTCGTCCTAATAAAACAAGTACTACTAAAACTAGCAAACCAGATCCCCAACCTAAAAAATCAGAATCCAGTTCATGTGGATGTGCAAAAGAGTTGAGGAAAGAAAAACAAAAACAAAAAAAGGAGAAAAACAAAGCCGTTGGTCGGAAACAAGCGTTAGAAAAAAAGATAAGTGCTAAACAGGAGAGGCAACGAGATAAAGAAATGGAAGAACTAAAAAACAAGGATGAAGCTGATGATACTAATTGTTTTGCTGATTTTCTTTCAGGGATTTTTAATTTAGGAAAGAGTATAGTAGCATGTCTCATTATGGTACTGTTTAAAATAATTACACAGCCAAGAAGAAGTTGCAGGCGTACTCGACTATGGTTGAAAGATCCACAGCATACATTGCAACGAATGCAGAGATGGGCAGCATACAAGTGGAGAGTCCAAAAGTTTTACATGAGCAAGTCCGTAAAAGGCTCAGAATCTATGACCATGATTTTGGACGCGGCAAAAGAGACGACCGTTTATAAAGCATTTGCTAGCAAAGGTGGTACTCAAAAGGAGAGACAAATGATTGAAGCCCAGAGCAGAAGAAGACGGAAAAGAATTAGACGTAGAGATAGAAATGCTATCGAAGGATGCCGCGATGTACTTTTTATGACTATGAGGAAGATACCATGTTTGTGGGTGTACCACATATGTCCAAACTTTTACCCTCGATTCTTGAGTTTGAGGGCGAATTGTATTCAGCTTTTCCAAATGTTCTTGTTTTGTTTTGCTGTCGTATTTTGGACGCCTTGTATTTTGTGCTTGGAACTGTGTCGTGGCTTTATGTGCTGTGTAACATGTCCTATGTAGCGTTTGTAATACTTGTCAAGAATAAAGTTAGAATTTTATTTATTTTTTGAAGTTTTTTTTCTATTTTTGTCACGCAAAAACGATTTTAATCGATCGAACTCGACCATTATACTGAATATGCGAAGTAAAATTGCACTTCAGTGTCGTAGTTACAGATAGTTACAGGTATCCTATCAAATACTTTAAAATGGTTCGCCATTTTTTTGTCGCGGCTTCTGTTTCGCCGATGATTTCGGATTTTTAGCTGATTCCCATACAATGCGACGTCAGCATGGTAATGGTAATATATGGTTAGATATGTCGACGAACTAATCAGTGATTCACACGAGAGTGTTTTCTGATGCTGAAGATCTAAAGGGTGTAAAAAGACCCTTAACGAAGCCGAAAGGTACTTGTTGTCCTCGTCATTGTGATCATTTTTTTTTGTTCTAGACCATACCTGGGAACCTTCTAGTTACGGAGATATTGGGGGTCAAAGTTCCAATTTTTTCACAAGTTTTTTTTTTAATACTACTTTTTAAGGTTCTAACTTTACTCCAATTACCTCCATGGTCCGTTTACTATCCAAAGCATCCATCAGCAATAAGTTTTGCGCTCATTATATTGAGTTTTACCGTAAAATGTAATTTTTGAACCCAAAAAAAAATTTCGTTTCCCAGCAAAATTTTTTGCGTAAAGTTACTTAGTTTGATGTACAGAATGCTTGGTTGACGGCTTGGTGAAGGGTCTGTTTTCCCCCCCATATAATGCTGCCTCCCGAAATCGCACCAGTGCCGCCCTTCACCATAGTTTAATAAATGGCCTTGTTCTCAAAAGACCGTGGTGCTAGGTGGTATGATATTAGCAAGTTCATTAGGTTTGATTCCCAGGTCGGGAAAAGTGTTATTGCTTTTTCCATTAGATTAGAATTTCTCACTAGCACACCGGAGTTTGGAAGTTGGCGGTATGATACCCCCAGCCTTTAGCCGTTCGTACTGCGCCTGATCTCTCTCTCCGTTGGTGTCGGGTATAAATATTCGTTTCATGTGGGAATCGATCCCACGACACGTAGTGCAGCAGGCAATCGTTCAGCCACTACGCCAACCGAGCCGTCATTGACCATTGACCTATTAGAGTGAGGGAAGAGAGAGTGCATCTGTGTCTGCGGATACACCTGTGTATATGTCCCGCGCCGACGGCTAATCTTAGCTGAGATTAGCCGCCGTGACCGATAACGTTCTGGTGGAATATTATTACTTACTATTATAAAAAAACTCAATTAAATAGTTAATTTGTATTTAATCGTAAACAACAGCAAAAAACGAATTAAATAATAAATATTCCCAAAATGGGCAGCAGTAGTAGAATACACGGCAGGAAGGCTACACCAGCAAAACAAAAAGATACTATTCGCCAAGCTTGAGCACAAGAAACATGGAGAGGGTAGGCATTTGGGTACGTTTTGTGTATAGAGAAAGATGGCTTTTTCTTTAAACTGTTAACGTAACATTCACAATCGTCTTCAATAAGTTTCGAATGATGTTGAATTTTCCTATAAATGGCCCAATGCCAACCTTTTCTTTTATTATGCACTTTTTTCCTACACTTGCTTTTGCCTCGCCTACGTTTCTGAATTTTACATTTACTAGTACTTTTTCTTTTTCTCTGAATAAAACCATATGAGCGTTGTCTACGACAACAATCATGACGTGTCCTACGTCGTCTAATAAAATTTGAATACTGTTGTTTTAAAGGATATTCACATGTAGAAGATGTGTTAGTCCTGGTTTGTTTCATACAATATTCACATGTAGGAGGTGTGTTATGCCTATGTTGTTTTATACAATATTCACATGTAGAAGATGTGTTAGTCCTGGTTTGTTTCATACAATATTCACATGTAGGAGGTGTGTTATGCCTATGTTGTTTTATACAATATTCACATGTAGAAGATGTGTTAGTCCTGGTTTGTTTCATACAATATTCACATGTAGGTGTGTTATGCCTATGTTGTTTTATACAATATTCACATGTAGGAGGTGTGTTATGCCTATGTTGTTTTATACAATATTCACATGTAGGAGGTGTGCTATCCCTGTGTTGTTTTATACAATATTCACATGTAGGAGGTGTGCTATCCCTGTGTTGTTTCATAGGACTGTGCTGCTTCGTAAGATGTTCAATTCCTTGTTTCATAGGATATTCATAACGTTGTTTCTTAAGATATTCATTATGTTGTTCTGAAGGGCATGGTTTATTTTGTTTCTTAGAAAAGGCAATGTGTTTTTTTGCAGGAGATTCGTTGTGTTGGTTCGCAGGACATTTACTGTGTTGTTTCATAGTGCATTGAATGTGTTGTTTCGCAGGAAATTCGATGTGTTGTTTCGGAGGCCATTCATCGCGTTGTTTTCCAGGATATTCAATGAGTCGTAATGCATGACATTTATCGTGTTGTTCCGCAGGGCGTTGATAATACTGTTTCTTAGAACATTCGATGTATTGTTTAACGAGTCGTAATACAGAACATTTAATATGTTGTTTCGCAGAACCTTCGATGTCTTGTTTCACAGGACATTCTCTGTGTTGTTTCGCAGGACATTCAATGTGTCGTTTGGCAGGAAATTCAATGTGTTGTTCCGCAGGGCATGGATTGTATGGTTTGATAGAACATTCAATGTATTTTTTTGCTGGACCTTCGATGCGTTGTTTTGCAGGACATATAATATCTTGTTTCACAGGACATTTATTGTGTCGACAGTCACAAAGTTGTTTACGGATACATCCAAAATATTCAGATGTTGAAGGTGTATTCACTCTGTCTTGTTTCATAGGGTGCTCATTGTCTTGTCGCGAAGCACGTTCACAAATGGATGGGGTATTGTTATTTCTACAACATTGTACATAAATGTACTCATTACTTGGCCACATACAAGTTTTACTTTCAAGTTCGTTGAGATGTCGATCACGTTTTGAACTAGATATCATTTGATGTTTATTGCAAATACTTTTCTCCATGCTGTGTTTATCTTCTCGTCTAGATATGCTTATCGTATATTTTTTTGGTACCTCCCTTTTTTTTGCAGTGGGTCTCGATTTGATTTTTTTTAATAATTTATAAAAAAGACTTTGTGGAATTTGAGACTTTGCTATACCTTGTTGTTTGGTATTTAACGAGTATTCAGACTGATGTTCGCCAAATTCACTATTATTAATCGGATAATTTTCACAAAATTTGTTTGAAGCCGCAGAAAATTTTTCAGAGCAATTGCAGTTGTCGTTTAAGTTTGACTGCTGTTTATATAGCAAGTAAAAAGCATTAATATCACTTTTTTTAGATAAGTTTCCAACTGGTGTTCTATTCGAAGATGATGGAAAGTCATTCAATAATTGTTTATTAAATATTTTCTGGGCTTGTACCTTATCTTGAGAAGCTTCGTTACACAAAATGACCGCATTTTTATTACAATAAATATGTTTTGTATCTGAATCAATAATTTCACCCCTTTCGTTGGTATGCATGTTATTAGTTAACGTACGCTTTGGAATTTCAGTGGCGCTATTAGGACTACTATTACTACTACTAATTGAGACCTCATCATTTTTACGTCGCCCGATATTCTTAAACCTGCGTTGTTCTGAAGAATCATCTACTAGACCTCTTAAAAGCTTTCTATTGGCTTCACTACTCTCAGATTCATGCTCTTTCGCGCTCTTAATATTTATTTTGTTTGTCAAGAATTTTATTTTATTCTTTAGGTATCGTTCTTTTACATCCTGGATGATATGAGAAAATGATCTATTGAATGTACTGTTGGTGATCTGAGCGCTTTGTTTATCGGACTTAAATTTATTGGAATTAGTAGTTGTGCTATCGGAATAGTATTTAATAAAATTGTTAGAAGTTTCTTTTCCGAATCGTATGTATAATACACGTCTCTTTTTATTTTTACTGCGATTTTTCCATAACTTAAGTTTTTTACCCGTAACACAAATATCTTGATAAACTATTGCAGATAAGGCTCTTTTCGGATTTTCATTGTTATCCCGCTGAAAATTTTGATTGTCACGCGATTTGCCTCCGTCTACATATTTGAGTGTATTATTAGATTTTTCTTTTTTAATGAAAGTTGACATTGATAATTTGTTTGGACTACGTATATTTTCTTTGGTCGTGTCTAGTCTGTCCCATATTATCAGTCGATTTAAATATTTTGTCGGATCGATTTTATACTTCTCTCTCCGTGTATTATCAATTTTATTTTCACTAATGGTCAGGTTTTTGTCATCACTCGTATTTAAATTTAGCTTATGTTTACCGTTTATAATGGTTGAATTACTACTGTATTCTCTTAATTTAATTGGCTTTCGTCTACGCCTGAAACTCGTATCAGAACGCTGCTTAGACTTTTCGATAATTACATTCTTTATCTGATTTGCAAAGGATTTTTTCAAGAATGTTGTGCAAAATCGAATTACTGGTTCTTTCTCATATTCTTTTGACTCTATGTCAAATTGTGTTCCGCTGTATGTATTGTCGCCTGCAAAGCCTCTTCCATGAAATCCTATTTTGTTGTTTTTCAAAATTACACCTGGCTGGTGTGTTGTTACAAATTCTTTTTTTCCCTTTGTGTTCTTATTTATATCGTCACGAAATGGACCATCGCCCGTGTTGTGATAAAAATTTACTTTCATCTTTATCTTTTCACTGTGCTTTTGTGATGAAAGACAAGATTTTAATGGAATAGCTTTGTCGTCCTCATCGAAAGACTTGGTCAAATGTAGCTTTGAATCTATGGAGCTTTTGACGCTTATTAGACTAGCAGACTTGCTTTCTAAGGGTACTGTCTTCTCTTGTGAATCTGATTTATAATTGCTACATCGTGTTGTTCGGCCACGAAGTAGTCTGTGGGTTCTAGGCATTATCGTGTTTCATATAAGTATATGGGGTAACACAAAATTTCACTTCAAACTTCGAAATATTGATAGTTTTTTCTTATATGACGTCTATTAATTATATCACCTCTGGATTTTGTTTCAATTTGTTTTACAATGAATTGGCTGTGGTTAGTATTAATTCTATATATATTTCGCACAATATATAATTATTCTTCAAATCTATACAGGTAATCATTGGTATAAATACAGTAAATCTGAAAAAAAAAACAAAGCAGCTTTCGTATATTGTTACGTTTAGTGCATTAATATTACGAAAATTGAATACAATAACGAAGTTTCTCAGTTGTCGCCCGGAGTCTCGATTTATGCCGTTTATGGCATTAGGCTCGCTCTTTAGCTGTTACATGGCTTATAATCTAATTAGCCAAATGTGAGTGTTCTATAAGCAGACCTAGTCTTCAAAGAAAAAAAGAGGCGATATGTTACATTATAATAATGTGAAGTACCTTCATAACAATAAATTATTAAGCTATATTGAATTTTGAGAAGATGCATGATGGCCTTATAACTGGTGATTTGACTGCGCACTCTGCAGCTAGCTTATACAAAACTAATTTCTCCAAACCACATTAATATACATATTATTTACATTATGTTATTTTCCCTAAAAATACTTAACACATTACAACGAATGTCAAAAATTATTGTGTCAAATGAAGGTGTCAGTGTTACTCGTCGTGGTCGTGTTTTTTACCCCTGGCCACACCGTTGATTTGCTCATGGAGGTCAGTGATTGTTGACAACCTTATGGACATCATGATCTCACAGTGTGCATCTCTCGGTGCGTCGTGCGATGTCTTCGTCGTTAATTTAGTTGTCCAAGATTATCGATGTGAACATGGCACGTTTGCCAAACTTCCTGGCAGTATATGATTAGGTATAAATGAGACAAAAGATGTAGTATAGTCTGGTTATAATTACCCAAAGGTGCATCTTATATACTAACGACTACGTGACGATAACAGACAGTAGAAACATTTAATAGATATTGAACGTGCGATAAAGAACATAAGATTGCGATGTAGATTGTAGATACAGCACAAAGATATTGTACTGTAACAGTACACCCCCCTTTAAAAGAAAAAAAATAAATATTATGGTAACAGTGTTTACAATATAAATTTGATCTAGACCTTACTAGTTATTTGCTGATGTATATAAATAATAATGCTATTGTACGCGGTGGAATTTGATGACGCCTGTTGTGGTGTTATTTGCCGACGTCTGTAATTTTGACTTAGCTGTTGCACGAGTGTTTATTATTTTATAGACGTACTACTGGCTTTACTTTACGTCCCGATCGTGTAGTGTACGTGTGTGAATGTCTGTCGTAATCCTTTGAATCTGGCACGTAGTTTGATTCGTCATTGATCATGAATGCTGGTTTCAATCTATCAATTGATATCACTGTCTCTTTATCCCTAATTCTAATGCAAAATGTTTTATCTGTTTTACTAATTACTGGGTAGGGTCCCTCATACGGCGGTGTCAGGGCTTTCCTCATTCTATCACACCGAACAAATACGTGTGAGCATTCTTTGAGTTCGGGATGCACAAATATAGCTCGGTTATGGTTTTTTCTTTTCGGAATTGATGTCATTTGTGTGATGTCCTTTTGAATTTGTTTTACAAATTCTTCGTACGTTGATAACTGTGCTGCTGATGACTCAAAAAATCCTCCAGGGAGTCGTATTGGCGTTCCATATGTCATCTCTGCTGAACTATAACCTGTGTCTTCTCGCAAGCTACTCCGCAACCCGAGTAAAACTGTTGGGATTTCTTTTAACCAATTTTCGTTGGATTCTCTTGTCATTAACGCTACCTTTAAAGTTCTATGAAATCTCTCTATCATTCCATTGGATTGCGGATGATAAGGTGTTGTCCTAATTTTATGTATTCCCAAAAATTGTGAGAGTGACTCAAATATTCTTGATTCAAACTGTCGGCCTTGATCCGTAGTAATGCGCAATGGACATCCAAAACGAGTAATCCATCCTTCGAAAAGTGTCTTGGCTACTGTTTCTGAAGTTATATCTTCTACCGGAAATATTTCGGGCCATGACGTACAACGATCTATGATTGTGATTAAATATCTCTTCCCTTGTGAAATCGGAAGTGGTCCGACGATGTCAATATGTAAATGTTCAAAACGTTGCGCTGTCATAAACGTACCAGGAGGTGATATCGTATGTCGTTGTATTTTTGATTTTTGGCAGGCTATACATGATCTACACCAATTATTGATATCTTTGTTCATATACGGCCATAAATACCTTTGGGTTATCATTTTTCTCGTAGTTCTTTTTCCTGGATGGCTCATACCATGAATGGTATCGAAAATTTGTTTGCGAAAATGCTTTGGTAAGTAGGGGCGGCTTTTTCCAGTAGACGTGTCGCAGGTGATGTTTATTGTGGAACCCGGAAGCGTAATGTTTTTGAATTTTAATCTTTTATTGTCATGTAATTTACTTAGTTCATTATCTGTTGATTGACATTTTTCCAATTCAGCGTAATCGATAGGTGATGGCACGTATATTTCCTCTATTCGAGATAAGGCATCGGCGGTAATATTGTCACGTCCGTTTATGTGTTGGATGTTGGTACTGTATTGTGAAATGAAATCTAACTGCCGGACCCGTCGCGGTGTATCGTTTGATGATGGTTTTTGGGAGAATGCGTATGTCAAAGGTCGGTGATCCGTAAATATTGTAAATTCTCTTCCCTCGATTAATCTGTGAAAATGTTTGACGGCCATGTATATTCCTAACAGCTCTCTGTCAAACGTAGAATATTTTTGTTGAGTTTCGCTCAATTTTCGTGAAAAAAAACCTAATGGTTCCCAATTGCGTCCGGATTTTTGTTGTAAAACTCCACCAACGCAAGTAGCACTAGCGTCGGTCATGAGCGCTAGTGATGCGTTGCGGGAAGGATGCGCTGTTAATACTGCGTTTTTCATGCTTTCCTTGCATTTTTCGTAAGCTTTGTCTGCTTCCGTTGTCCAAGGAACAGGTGAATTATCGTTCTTTTTTGAACCATGTAGATATTCGTTTAAAATTCTTTGATTTTCCGCTGCGCGTGGAATATTACTTCTGTAGAAATTGACCATGCCCAAAAATCTTCTTAATTCTTGAATTGTTTTCGGCTTGGGAAATTCCATGATTGCTTTGTAATTTTCTTCGGTAGGTTGTATTCCTTGGCTCGTTATATGATAACCTAAGAAATCTATTTCCCTTCTGAGAAATTCGCATTTTTCGAGATTAATGGTTATTCCATTCTCGTGTAAACGTTTGAAAACCGTTTCTAAATGCTGATAATGCAAATCTTCGTTGTCCGATGCGATGAGACAGTCGTCTACATATATAAATACGAAATTTAAATCTCTAAATAAGGAATCCATGAATCGTTGAAATGTTTGTGCCGCATTGCGTAATCCGAAAGGCATTCTTAAGTACTCAAAAAGTCCGAAAGGTGTGATGATGGCTGTTTTCTCTATATCTTTAACAGGAATACAGTGGTATGCTTTGCGTATATCTATCTTGCTTAGTATCTTCTTATTTTCTAATATGTATGTAAAGTCAGTTAACCTTGGTAGTGGGTATTTGTCCGGTACTGTTGTGCTATTGAGCATTCGATAGTCTCCGCACGGTCTCCATTCGCCATTTTTCTTTTTTACCATATGTAATGGGCTTGCCCATGGGCTATCTGACGGTCGGCAAATTCCGAGTTCTATCATATTTTGAAATTCCTTTTTGGCTATGTCGTATTTTTCTGGAGGTAATGGTCTTGCCCGAGCTGCGACGGGTGGTCCTGTAGTGATAATGTGGTGTTCAATCTTATGTTTGGGCGCATTGCGTAGAGAGGACTCTTTCGTGATGTCTTCGTATTTGTTTAAAAGTTGCGTAATACGTGGATTCGTTCCCACTGCGATAGTACGAATTGTTTGCTGTGTCGCTTTTTCTGAAGTTACATGCGTTGTCAGCTCTGTAACTCTGTCGATAAGTTTGCGACCTGCTATGTCGACTAATAGTTTATAGTGCTCTAGAAAATCTGCTCCAATTATTGGTTGTGTAACATCGGCGATTATAAAATTCCAACTATAACATCGTTGTAGTCCTAAATCCAAGGTAAGCGTCTTCTCGCCGTAAGTCCTAATTTTAGTCCCATTTGCAGCGTAGAGTGTGTATTGTTCATTTTGTAAAATCGAATATCTCTGTTGCTTGCTAATGACTGAGATATTTGCGCCCGTGTCAATCAAAAACTTCATACCACTTTTTCGGTCGGTAATGGTGAGGCGATTGGATGGGTGGATTGCACAGAGTTTCGCCGTTGTCTGTGCTCTTATTCGTTTCCCTGGTTCCGTACGTAAGTCATTGGTTTCCAACCGCATGGTTTAATGCAGTTCCTTGCATATTTTCCGAATCTTTCGTGGTAGTAACAAAATCGATTTGCTCCTCTATAGTTTGTTCTCGGCCTCATAACCGGGAATTGTTGACGTTTCTTGAAATGACTGTGCGTGTTGGGTCGATAGCCATATTGACCTTGCTGAATTGCGTCAATATCTATCTGTAATTTTGATAGCTGGGTTAAAATGCATGCTGTATTGTTGTCGCTTGAAGTGTCGTTGCTAACAGCTGATATTTCGGTTACTTTTGAATTCATTATTACTTTGTCTGCAATTTGGCTCAGTTTGTCAATTTCCATGTCTTCCGTAACTGCTAGAACCGTAGTAACTGATGTTGGTAAAAGCCTGAACCATAGTAGTTTAATTGTTTCGTCACTGATTTTTCCTCTCCCGAGGACTCGCATTTGACGTAATAACTGCGAAGGTTTTTGACCACCGAGTTCTGTCTCTGATATTAATTTTTGAAACTGTCGCTGTTCTGTTTCTTCGTAACAATCAATTAAACGTTCCTTGATGTTTTTGTATTTATCTGTAGTCGGTGGTGAAGTGATTAGGTCACTAACCTGTAGTATTTCTTCCTTGGATAACTTTGCCATTACTGCACAGTATTTGTATTCGTCTCCTTGCTTCTGTGGTGCTAATATGGCTTCTAGTTGCGTGAACCATAATCTTGGTTGGTCTTTCCAAAATTCCGGAATGCGGGATAAAACCGAGGTGCCAGCAGCTACTTCAAGTGTTCCTTGCTGATTTATGTTCGCCTTGCACGGTGATTGTGCCATGTTTCTTGCTGCGTATTCGTTCGTCGGGGTCACCAATTTGCCAAACTTCCTGGCAGTATATGATTAGGTATAAATGAGACAAAAGATGTAGTATAGTCTGGTTATAATTACCCAAAGGTGCATCTTATATACTAACGACTACGTGACGATAACAGACAGTAGAAACATTTAATAGATATTGAACGTGCGATAAAGAACATAAGATTGCGATGTAGATTGTAGATACAGCACAAAGATATTGTACTGTAACAGCACGTATTGTGAGGACCTTATTTACTTGGAATCTTTCCTATTGGAACATACGGCGCGAATGCGGTCAACCCCGGAGGGTTATTTAGCGTAGGCTCGCGTTGACACTCCTGTCCTCGCGCAGTCTGGAGCCTTCTCTCAAAGTCGCACCGTCTTGAAGCGCGACAAGTGGAAACTCGAGCACGCGCGAGGATTTTTTCGTTTCGTCTGAACTGACCCTTAAGTAGCGTCCATTTATTTAAAGGCGCAAATCCACCGCGGCGCACGGATAGGCTGCGCACGTGTGTTACTTCGCTTTGAAAGAAAATGTGATTGTGTCCACTGCAAACCACGGACACGCTATGCATCAAATGACGTCATTAGTACATGCTTGCTCAAATAAAGCGCTCACATAGCTCAACGTTGTCAACGCCATGCACGCTGTGCATGCGGTACACGCTATACACGAATATTAAGCCACGACTATGCTGCGGTGGGCCACGCACGCTACAGTTGTCATAGTAGTGTGTGTGTAGTGTGTACTGCAGTGGAAACGCAGACCCACGTTGTCAAACAAACTAATCCACGCCGCTAAAATGCGCCGCGTGCCGTGTACAGCGTGCACCGCGGTGGATTTGCGCCTTAAAACGTTTGATAGTCAACGATGTCCAGTGAAAGCCAACTTCACGACTCGCTGACATTGCTTCAAAACCTGAACTTGAGACGGGGCGGCGCTAGAGTAACATTTTGTTGATTCGTGGGTTTTTACAGTGTGTTTTGTAAATAAAACGGAACAATAATTAACATAATGAATTTTATTTTGTAACTTCATTACAATTATATTGACAACCTTAGGTTCAGAAACAACCCGTATTTCAATTTACTTATGAATTGATCCTATAAAGCATAGTCGACCTTGTAATTGCCCTCTTACTTTTGCATACACTCCCTGTAGCCCTCTAGGTGGGAAAGCGGTTACGTGGTCGACTTTACCACTGACTAAATAATAATAATGGCGATAATTTTTGACAGTGTAGGATGGCTGAGATGGATAGAAAATACGGGTGAACACCATGTGAACACGATAAAACAGCCGACAGATAAAATATGGCCGATTTTTGCACGTGCAACCTCAATGTTGTTCCCACTTACAAAAACAGAACGAAAACCAAAAGTATATCTAACTACCTACCAAATGCAAAAACTAACATTTCCTATGGTGTTTACATTGAGGAAAACGATGACAAAATTACTGAATGTTGTATTCAAATTATAAATGCAGACATTGCGAAAACAATTTTACAAAAATAAAGCAGAAAGTGATTTATTACCAGCCAATGGGTTTCAAATAACCAAATCAATCAATCAGCTAAGCCATTTATACAAATTGTACGAACTGCGCGTCTGACGCAGAGCAGAGGCGTGAAGTTCGTACAGGCAAATGAGCATACAGTTTCATACCCCATGAAATCAAATAAAAAAATGCATCAATCGTCACGATTAATCAAAGTTATAACGATTAATCAAAGTTATAATTTTATAATCATCAAAGTTATAATTACGGAGGTAACATTCAACACGAAACGTTATTCATAATCAAGATAATGTAACAGATACAAAAAAAAACGTATCGTTATAAATAAATACAATCAATTCTATCACGAAAAAATAATGTACTTAAATATTAACACAGTTATTATTCCAAAGAAAATCCAAGGAATCCAAGACATCACAGCCAAAGACAGCATACCGATACGCCAACCGTGTTTGGCAAAAGCGATGAAATGTAAAAAGTGAGGATAGGCTCGCGGGAATATTTTGTATAAGAATAAATAAGGCTGTTTTGGGATAACCTTACCTTCCCGTAGCTTCTTTTCAAGTACACATTTATCGTCGCAATGTTTAAAGTAACATGTACATAAACATATTTTTTGTTTAAGTTTTTTTTTGTATTCCCAAAATCTTTCTTTAAAAGTTTTATTTGGCTGCAAGCAACCTAGACATTTATCTCTTATCGGTGTTTTGTCTTTTGCTGCACTTTTGATCGTAGACTTGGAAAGTCGCTTTTTACATCTATTACAGACGTTTTCCTTATTCTCTTTTAGACGTGAGTTACTAGTACCTGTACCTATAGTTCGTAGGTTGATACCACATACACATTCAGAAACTTCTTTCTTAAAACTGATTTTTTTGTCTCGCTGACTGATCGTAGATTTGGAAAGTCGCTTTGTACATCCATAACAGTCATTTTGCTTATTCTCTTCTAGACGTGACTTACTAGTACCTGTACCTATAGTTGGTTGATAGTTACCACATACACATTCAGAAACTTCTTTCTTAAAACTGTTTTTTTTTCTATTTTTGTTGATAAAAGGTCGATTAACAGGTGATTTCGTTTTTTGCCTGCCAGAAAATTCATGTACATTTCCGTGAACATTATAACACAAATAATCAGTTTGATCGTTATGAACATGTCTTCGTTCAGTTCGTTGATTAAACATGGATTCGCTTTCTGGACATGTTTTTAAAGATTCCGATGGTGTTTTTTTACATTGAATACCAATGGACTGTTTACTTTTATTACAATACTGGTTATTTAATAATTTCCTTGCTCTATGTTGTTCTAAAACAGAGTCAGATTTGGAGTATTGTTCTTGACACGTGCTTTTTGATGATTGTTTGCTAATTAATCTAGGGTAAATATAACTTTGCTCATAATCACACGGCAAAATAAATTCTGTAGATTTTATATTGGAGTCTTCTCTTTCTACAGTATTCAACTGCGGTTCGGTGTATTTTTCATCTGTTTTTGTTGATCGATATACATTCACATTTAATGGGTGCGTTTTGAAAGATTGCTCATAGCAATAGGAATGTTTTGAGGATTTTGGAGCTTCATGGAATTTGGTCTGTTCATTAGTATTTAAGTTTTGGTTGCTTGGAGAGGGACATTCAATTTCTCCACGCTGTTTTTCAAGAGAGTTGCATTCAAAAAGCGATATTTTACATTCGTCGATAACCTGTTGCTTTATATCATTTAGATGACTTTCATTGAAAAATAATCTTTCAGTATATTGTTTATGAAGACTGTCTGTAGTTATATTATTTTGATTTTGTAAAACATGTTTTGTTTCGTCTAAAGAGCGATTGTTCTTCGACGACCCATATTTCATTTCTGAATCCTTGCTTTCAGTTATAGATCGCTTCTTTTTTGGTTTCGTTTTATCATTCAGTTTTGTAATTTTGTTTTCACATAAATTATCATGAACATGTTTGATCTTAGTCTTATTTGGATTCGATATATTTGTTTCCGATACAAAACTTTTTAAATGTTTGGGTTTCAGTGAGGTTCCCATAGAAATTTGTTGATCCTTTGTGCATTTAAATTTTTCTTTACACTTTGTCCAACAATTTCTACAAAAAAAATGTTGGGAGCGTGATTTGTTGGAATCATCTTTATTAATCGAAAGAACTTCATCATTTTTGAAATGTAAATTTTTTCTAGTTTTATTTGGATATGCTGAAATTTCATGATGTTTTAAATTCGTATCCGGCAATTCTGAAAGTCCACTACGTGGTGTTTGATTCATCAATAGGACTGACAATAGTTTGTCAATTTCACGTGGAATGCTTTGGCTGTCACTATTCTTTTCTGGTTTCTCTACAGTTTTGCTAAGTTTATGTGATAGCTTATTTTTCCGGTAATTTGTTGATTTAATGTTTTCTTGATTGTTTTTCTTCTTAGACAGTTTTTCATTAACTAAAAGGTTAATTGTATGATCGCTTGGTTGGTTATTATTTTTGTTATAGGCACCAGTAAGGTTTTTAGATAATCTCCTTTTCATTGCAGCGTTTAATAGCTCACCTGTCGCAGTAGCGTTCTGTTGATTTTTTTTTGTGCTCTTATAATGTTGATGTTTGTTTGACTGTTGTTCAAAAATTGTATGAGTGTTTGTTTCGTTTTCTTCAGTTTTAATTATATTTACAGTTTTACCAAGTCCAACTGACAGCTTTTTCATCAAATACTGGTTTAATTTGCTATTAGTTGTTTTATTTTTGTTTTTAGTTATTTCCTTGAATAGCTTCTTATCAATGTTTTTTCTTGACCGTTGTTCGTCAATCATATGAGTCCTTTCATGGCTGGTAAAATTGCATTTATTAAACGCCGCAGATTTACCTATTTTATCTGTTGAGTGGTCTTTGTGTAACGGTTTTCTTAGTGATACTTTTAACAGCCGTTTAGGTATCAAAGAAAAACTTTTATCGGGACTGTTAATTTGTTTAGGAGTTTCAGATATATTTTTTCTAAATTCTTTTACCTTTGGTTTGTACGGATGCTTCTCAAGATGTGAATTATTTTTTAATTTAAAAGAAGATGATAGTTTGTTTAGTACGTTTGACCATAGTTTTGTTAAACTACTTTTGCTGCTGTTTACTTCTTTCAGAAAAGCACCTTTCTTTTGTCCTTTTCTATCTTTCGATAGTTGTTTTTCTGTAATCGAATTCTGTGAGTTGCGATGGCCGCCCTCAGTATTGCCATCATTATTTAATCTTATCATTAGCAAAGCAGAGTGTTGTTTATCGTTGGAAGGTGCGCATATTTGGCCCCTAATATACTTACCTTGTTTCTCCATGTTGTGTGATTTCGTTTCTGTTTTTGCTACAGAAGAAAATTGACCCGTCAATTCTTTCATTATTATTGGGATCACTTTTTGACGCGTTTTTTTAAGGAATAAATCTTCTACATGTTTCTGTCTAATAGAAATAGAAGATTCTAAAAGATCATTCCATAAATGCGGTTCTATTGATTCTTTCTTTTGTATTTTTTTCTTACAAGTATCACTTTCAGGACATATTACATTATTGTTCGGATATTTTTTTAAATTTAAAACAGGTCCTTTACATCTAACTTCTGATTTCTTGGGAATATCATCTATTGAAGATTGTCCAATTATAGTAGACGAATATTTTTTGGAACATACATTTGTATGCGCTTTACAAAGTTCTCTAAATACTTCTGTTTGATATCCTTGTTCACTTTTAAATTTGTGTTCTTTTTTTAATTTACTGTCTGCTAAATGCCTATTTTCTTTGACTTTAGATGTATTCACTTCGCTAAAAGTACTTTTAATATTCTTTGTGCTTTGATTGTCAGAATATTTAATATTATTACTAGAACTTTCTCTTCCGATTCCTATGGATAAAACACGTCTCCTTTTAGTTTTACTGTGACTTTTCCATAACTTTAGTTTTCTGCCTGTGATACAAATATCTTGATAAACTACTGCCGATAAATTGGTTACTGTGTTTTCATAATTTTCCCGTTGACGATTTTGAATGTTAGGTGCATTGCCTTTGTCGTAGTTCTTGTGTGTATTAATAGCATTACTGTAAATCTTTTCAGAGTGTTTTGAGTATTTATTTGGAAGTTGTCTATTTTGTTTAGTTACTTCTAATTTGTCACATAATCTTTGGTCTCTTACATTGTTTATCCGGGCTAGTTTATATTTCCCGTTCAGTGAATTGTTAGCAGTTGAAACATTTTTAGTTGTAAGATTATGACTCAGAGTCTGGTATTTCTTGTCGCGTTTGTTTAACCTTTCTTTAAACTTATCGTAATTTATGGACGAACAGCTATTAAAAGATCTTATTTTAATCGCTTTTCGTACATGTCTAAGTCTAATACTTGTGTCTGATAGCTGTTTCGACTTTTCTACAATCATATTCTTAATCTTGCCTGCTAAGGATTTGTTCAGGATTGAATCCTTAATTTGATTGTTAGTTTCAGTTTTCTCGTAATGCTGTTTTAGCTTTATATCAGAGTCACCTGCCATACCTCTTCTATGTAATCCTATTTCGTCTTTCTTCAATTGTGCACCTTTCTGGTGTGTTGTTACAAATTCTGTTCTTTTTCTTATGTTCTTATTAACATCATGCGCAGAACTTGTATGAGTTGGTTGATAACGAAAGGAATCGTCGCCTTTTTTGATATAAAATTTTACTTTCATCTTTAACTTCTCATCTTGCCGTTGCGATGAAAGACACGACTTTAATGGAAAAGGAATGTTGTCATGATTGCTTAACTTGGATTTTAAATCCCCGCGTTGTGAAGGAGATTTCTGGGGGTTTTTGTCATTTCTTAAATCACTTGTAGATTTTCTTTCTAAGGGTATTATTTTCCCTTGCTCGTGTGATTTATAGTCATTACTGAATAATGTTGCTTGGCCGCGTGTTGAGAATAGTCTACGTCTCTTAGGCATTGTTTGTGTTCAATATAAATGAACATATAATTTCACAAAATTCACTTTATGCAACTTAGACCTAACAGTTTAGATTTCTTTTATTACGTCCATTAAGTGTATTGCACGTGCCACTCATGGATTTAAGTTTAATCTTTGTCTTGTAATAAGATCCAGGAAGTGCATAAATTAGGATATCTGGTTGCCTTTTCAGTACACCTTTGCCTACCCCTCTGGGGAATACAGGCTTAATATTATGCCGGTGTTAAGATAATCATGAATTTTGTTATAAATGTTGTATCTTGTTATTATCCACATTCAATCATTGGTATAAAAATAAAAATAAAATAATTCTGAAAGAAAAATACGTCTGCTTATAATAGTCTTTAAATAAAAGTGAAACGAAATATATTACAAAAAGATTAGATGTAGATGATCCCACATAACTGAATTCGAGGATAGCGACTATGTGTACATACCAAAATAATAAGTTTAGACAAAAAACTTGGTTTGTATTAGTAGATGATGCATGATGGCGATAATCTGCAGGACAGAAGATTTTTTGATCACGCTTCAATCCACAAGTGAATACAACACTAATTTCTCCACACTATATTAAGATACATACTAATACTAAATAAATTAAGTATTTTCTCCCTTAACTTAGCACATTACGGCGAATGTCTAAAAATAGATATGTCAAAATTGGCATTCTATGTGTCATAGTCATTTATGGTAATTTTTTTAATCTTTTGTTGAAAAAAGGACCGTTATTATTTATTTAAATGTCAGATTGTCAGGATTTATTCCGTTATACGTTATGCTCTTACGTCAGGTGGGCAGACGATGGGTTTCGTGCTATGAAACCACACTGAGGGCGATACACTGTTTCTAGCAAAACTAACGATTATTTGTACATTTCCAAGACGTCTCAACTTCGCTGCGATCAGACATTGAATGTCGTCCTCTCCTCGAGCTGAACATTAGGGCTCTATAGAAGATGCACGATGTGGTGTGGGTATACTTGTGAGAAGGTCGCGTGATGTCACCACCGGCGTACTTGCGATTCATTTTATGTCCATACTAACGACGGGATCCGACATATTATATAAACTTCATGTACAAGAGTGGTAAATAGGTGGACTTAATGGCACAAGGCATTCTCTACCAGTTAACCTTTGGGTTAAATAGGAAAGCATTGTGATAGAGTACAAAAAAAAATCAGTATTTTGTTGACATAAATTGATATACATAAATAGTTACATACTCTGACACCAGGTTTAGGTACTCTAACCACACGAAAAAAAAGAATACATAATTATATGCAGATGAAACAAACTAATAAATAAAAATAGTCTAACATACTAAAAACTTTATAATAATTACTATTGACTGGATTGTGAGATTAATCTGTCTTTAAAAAGTACTTCCGAACTGTTCTTTTGAAAGCCATATTATTATTTATAAAAAGCTATATTATTATATTTAAAACTTACGTCAATTTCCAAGGAGCAGAATTTACATGCCTTGTTCGTGGGCGTTTTCAGACTGGGGTGGCTACGGTAGAGGACAGCTTCGACATTTTAAGAGAGGAGAAGTACAAGATTCAACCAATCACAGGAGAGACGAGAGACACGATGTAGATATCAACTAACTGTGATTGGTTGGTTTCCGCTCAGATTGTCTTTGATTGGGAGGGACGTCCCGCACTACGCATCCACGGCCACAACTCGTCGCAAAGCCGGCGGCTTTCTTGATCAACACTAGTCCGACGCAACCAAACTATCTTCCTGGCCGTAAATTAACTATGAAAAAATCTAAACGCTTCTGTCAGCAGCATTTCCACAGCAAGCTTATAATTGCAAGATTAAATGTTACACTTAAACCAACTCGTCCAACTTATTTGTGCAGGCGGGAAAATACAGAACCAAAATAAATGTACCAAGTTTGACATTATGATGCAAAATATAAGTAAAGTTGTTTAAAATGTTAAAAGTTAAGTGAAATAAGCAAGGAGATTAAAATCGAGGCAGTTTTTCACAGTTCTCATTAACAAATTACATGTTTATTTAACAGCACGCGTAGCATGACCACCGCACCGTAGAAACGGGTTTTGTCGACGGAAGAATCGACAAAATGAAAGATCAAAATAAATTTGTTATTTTGTCGATTCTTCCGTCGACAAAATTCGTTCCTACGGCGCGGTGGTCATGCTACGCGTGCTGGAATACAATAGAGGAAAACAATAAAACACCAATTAAAACAAAAAAAAACTTTTTTTTCTACAAAAATGATTATACCATTTGATATATAACATTTGTAAACAAAAGCAATGCCTACAATCATAATAATCTGATAAGTTGTATACAAATAAAACATGGGCTCCATAAAATCATAGCTAATACAAAAAGACTCATATGACACAACTGTCTCCAAACTGCTAACAAACTAATACATTTGGGGTAAAAAGAAGGGCATTTATAGTAAACCCATAAACAACGTTTTTTTTTTAGGGACTGCACATAGACTTCGTTACATCCAAATTTGGGACGTGCTGTCGTTTTAAAACACTCCGAATTTTTTACCAGACGTAATTTTTTTGTTATTTTCATTGCATTTATTCTATACATAATCCGTTTTCTTGACTCATAGATTTTATCCTCATCAGGACGGTAACACGGGTCTGCAGAGCGTCTGCAAAGCTTGGATAAGCAACTCACGCCGATTCTGCCAAGATCTACAGCTGACTTGGCTGCGAATTCCGTGTCTGTCGCATATGTACTCTCCTGCTGTACCTGTTTCTTAGCACGTTGATCCAATTTTATTCTTCGCTTCCGTCGTTTTATTACACAGGCCTCTTTCATTTTCCTGATCTTTTCACGTGCATTTGATCGCTCCTTTTCTATTTGCTTTTTTTTTTGGATTATCTCTTTTTGAATTAGTTCAGCTGACGCTTTTTTTGCTTTTTCTTTTTTGGCCTTTAAAAAAGCTTCACGTATCTTGTTCGCCTCTTTCGTACATATGCCACTCCCACATAAACAAGCCATTATTTTTTCCTCTTGGTCAGTTAGTGTCATCTGCGATAAACTCAATTTTACAGAATCTTTTCTACATTTTACACTTCCACATGTACAAGTTTGTATATTTGAAGAATCACAAGGTGCTATATTTTTTGGGTCACAAGGTGCTATACTTGTTGGGTCATAAGGTGCTTTACTTTTTGGGTCACAAGGTGCTATACTTTTTGGGTCACAAGGTGCTATACTTTTTGGGTCACAAGTTGCTATACTTTTTGGGTCATAAGGTGCTTTACTTCTATAATCACAAGTTGCTATACTTGCAGGATCGCAAGGTGGTATATTGGCAGGACCACAAGGTTTGGGACATGTGAACACAGGTAGCATTGAATATGTTGGCATACCATCGAAGATACCGCCGAACTTAGATTTACGTTTTGGTTTTTTGCATCTGTCCGGACAATACACAGCTTCCGTGCGACGTTCACTTTTAGAGGGTTTGAGTGATGAAGTATCGTGTTCGTAAATCGTTTTTAAGCTTTTGGATCTCTTTACTTTCTTAGACTGCCCACCCGGTAGTTTGCGGACAATTTTGTCGGAAAATATTATATCAGAATTATCTTTATTTAACAGCATTTCCATGACAGACGGTGATATTTCTCCTTTTTTTATTGCTGAAACATGTAATAATTATTGAGAGTAAAGAATTATTTTTATGTTCATGAGTAAAAAAACGATTCAGATTGAGCTCACCACTTATCGATGCATAAGCGGCTTAAGCCGGCCAGAAAGACCTTTTTGTGCACTCAGTGGCGACTCAATACCGGGTCGAACTAATCGGTCATTCTAATAGGCGCGATAAGGGTGGCTCCCCCCCAATCATGGATCCTCATCACGATGCAGATTTGGGGCAGAACTAGGCTGATAATTACCTGCTCTGACCCTCTTCAAGACTTGAGCCTCGTTCTCGGCTCCAGTCCTATATGCGTCTATGTCTGTCTTGTGAACGACGATTTTGTGCTTTCTATTCCGAAGCTTGGAGAATGTCGTTTCATTTTTTGCTTGGCAACAAATATCGCAGTTCATCTCGTCAACTAATTTCATGACTGATTGCGAAATATGTCCTGCTTTTGCCGCTGAAATTGATAAGGAAATATTTAGGAAGTAAAGGCTACAAGGAAAATATCCATGACTAGCTTGTGGCCGCGGCTTCGCTCGCGTTATAGTCGGAACATATCTCACGGGAAAGTTTTAAATATAGCTTATAACACTTACTTCCTTACTTGGGATAATGTAGCTTCTCATTAGCGAAAGAATTACATCTAAAATTCGTCATCACCATCAGCCTACAGCAGTCCACCGCTGGACATAGGACTCCTCAATCGCACGCCCCTCAACTCGATTCTCGGCAACTCTCATCCAGTTACTGCACCTGCGAAGATCGTCGCTCCACCGAGCCTGAGGGCGTCCCACCTTACGTTTGCTGATTCGCAGTCAAGAACACGTCTACCCCAACGTTCATCGGTTCTATGGCTAATATGGCTGTCCCATTGCCACTTCAGCAATGCAAACATCCAAATTTACTAACACAAACTTTAGTGTCTATAATTTTAACAAAGTATTTAAGTTTAGTATCGAGTATTAATTTTTGGTAATTGTATGTACCTTCATTGATCAGTTTTACATCACTTGGGCTGAGACTGACCATTGCCTCATCAGCTCCAACCCTATTTCTTCCGATTTTCGATAACTTTGCCACTAATTTGCGCTTCCTCATAGCTGAAAATAATAATGATGGGTGAGTGTGCTGTGCATTTTATTTTGTGTGCCTTTTTCATTCGTGTTATATAAAAGTATTTTCATTATTTCTTTGCTAATATTAGCAACTTCTATATTATTATTAATTTATCTATGACTCATAGACCTACGATCCTAGATGCGATAATGAGATATGCCCTAGTGAATCACTAGAATGTAAAATATCGTGACAATGCAATCTTATACATATTAATTATTAAAGTTACTTGGTGTATATTTTGAACGACTAACCGATTTCAACCTTCTTCATTGTTGCTTCTTTTCCGTCTAAAACGGATACGCTTTTAACTACATCACTCATCACTGATTGTGGAAGTCGACCATTGTCTACCGCTGAAACAGTCAGACAATTTAATATAATGCCTTTAATCTCCGAAGGTTGAGGCAGAGGTGTAGCCAATAGTACCTACACGAATATTTCGCTAGTTTTGTTTAAGTCCCACGTGTGTGGCCCGAAAGTCTGACCACCAGTCTTACCAAGGGGTATTGTATTACCCAGTACTAACTGGGTTGTGGACGTCAGATAGGCAGTGGCTTCATGTAAAATACTGTTATTCAGTTGCATCCGGTAAGAGTGAAAGCCGACCCCAACATAGTTGAGAAAAGGCTAAGCAGATGATGTAGTAGAGGACGAGCCTATTGCCATCAACTATGCAGGAATCCATACCTCGAGCTGCTATTGAGAAATTTCTGACAGAATAAAACCAATAGTACAGACGCCAGCACTTCAAGCTACTGCAATCCGTCAAAGGAGAATGGGCAAAAATGTATGGGAGTTGGTCTACCTACTCAACACTAACGCCATCTATGGGTATTGGTAGTTAATAAGTAGTTGATCAAATTACGGATAGCTTTTATGCCGAAATCTATGGGAGATTTACAAAAATAACTAACAAAGATATTTATACAAAACCTATTTATTTATTATTCTTTACATTTATAGAAGACTGTCGTCTAGTATGACATGACTGAGATAGGCCGCATGCGGTGTAAAGCCATCTTGATGCCGGGCCCAACACAAATACCATAAAATCGATATCACATGTGCACATGTACCGATTGTGCAACGTCCCGTCAAACACGCGCAATAATAATATTTAAACGCTTCTCGTCCTTTTGCATCTCTATTCATTCATATATACGCGTAGTATCTACTGCTTAGCTTTGCTAATTTTACTATACCGCGACTGGATCCGTGCCCTCAGTAGAGACATATACCAGTTTCTGCTTCTATTCCGCATTCATTCAAATCCTGGAGGTTATAGTCCCTGTAAACTTCTATTGTGTAAATACTATCATCATTTAAATGTTCAGCACAGTATGATCTGGCTATTTAAATATGGTGTGTGCCCAATGCAATGAGAATAAGATGTTAGTCTTCCAACTGAGGTAAATCTTCAAATTCAGGTATGTTTGCTGCCATAGGGACAAATGCGACCCTCTGGTGATTTAAGTTTTTTTGAATGACATACTTTGACAAGTTGTTTTCCAATTCTATCCTTTCGTGATTTATATTTATAATCTGGCATAGGCATTATCATTTATTGGCAAGTGAAAGACAGTCGAACAAATGCGCTACTGATTTATTGAAATTGTCAATGCGTAGGAATTTAAAATCCCGTTTGAACCTTCCGTTCAATACTTCCACTACCCAGCGAATGATAGTTATAAAGCGCGGTCTATTTGCTTAAACAGTAGATAGTTGTGAACTGTTTCTTTCTTTGCTGGGTGGCATATGTGCTTCGTAGCCACATGCTTCTATATCGGGTAGGGCATCCCTGAAGCCTCGATCCAGAACGAACACGTCATTCATTGAAAAAAAAAAAACAATTGAATGGACTTTCGTCTTTAACGAGACTACTCATAATGCTTGCGTCTGATTTAGTTGCTACGTAAGGGCCGGTCACATCAATGATGTAGCCATTACTACACACAATAACGAACGGTTTTAATAGATTTCTATACTTGTGCAAACTATAACTCTGCCGTTCAAAAAGGAAATTGCTACTTTTTGAATATATTTATATTATGTTCCATCACATACCGATATTAGTTTAGTTTGCAGGATCTATAAAATGCATTTGGTATTAATAAGTTTTTAGTCAGAGCATCTTTTCTAGTTATGTGATCGATCCCCAAGTGTAGTGGCACAAAGTCTGCTAATAATTCTCTGTTACTAATTGGCGTTCGAATGTTCGTCGCGATATTTTCAATAATGACGCTAAACGTTCGTTCGCTTCGCCAGTACGAAGTTTCATTAGATAACCGCCTAAAACCATGTTAGGCTTATTCGACTGCTCTAGTAATGACGGGGTTTGCTCGAGCACTAATCGAAACTCAGAGGTCGTAAGTCCAGTCCAGTGACGCAAGTCATTGTCATCGATAATATCCAAATCAAAACTGAACACGGGTGAAGGGTTTTCCAGTGCCGTTTTATAAATTGATATTATATCAACTGTCATTATTAAACTCTTGAGACACGTTGTTGTCATTTACTAACATGTCCCAGTCTTGATTCATCAAGTGTTCATTACAAACGCGTGCAATCTGCGGTATGTAAAAGTTGAAATATGAAAGCATGTGAACTTTTCTGCTGTTGGGAAAATAAATAAATAAATACAAAATGACGAAGGAATACACAGTACTTAACAACAATCGAATGTGATCTGCGCTCGCACTGCTGGCTCTTTCCAACAAAGCGCACGCGTCGAAATTCGTGGGGTAGCCCCCCCCTTCCCCCTCCCCCACCCTCTTTGGAGTGTGCTCCGTCAGTTTTGACACGGTTGCTGGTCACTTATGTAGCTATAGTTAATGAAGATTTGCATTATTGTTCTATTCGGCGTAATTATTTTGCTTTAACTGTTTTTGGGAAATATCTCTGGAACCCCACTGCCTACACCTTAACGGCCATATAACAAAATGAAGTACACACAATAACCTTTTCAACGACGTATGTTACATTACTGTTGAGTAGGTAGACCAGGATGCTCATTCTCCTTTCTTTAATAGATTTTCAACTTTATCGCTAAAGCATTAGGTTCAAGGTTGATTGGGCAAATTTGACAGTTTCGGGTACCTTGATGTGGTGGCGTCTGTACATTGCCCGACATGAGTTGGAGTGCGTTACATTAAGTTCTATCGGAAACCACGATTTTTCACCCCCAAAAAAAGGTTGTATCCCAGCAATAATTTTTGCATAGAGTTACTTAGTTTGATGTACAGAATGCTTGGTTGACGGCTTCGTGCAGGGTCCTGGTTAATAAAACTATTCGTATTTTGAAACTTAGATGGCACGGTTGGCACAGTGGCTGAGCGATTGACTGCTGCGCTGTGTGTCGCGGTTTCTATTCCCGCACGGAACAAATATTTGTATGGCCTACAGGTATTTGTTCCGAGTCTGTTGTGTACGTGAGTTTAAATGTTTGTAACCGCACCCACGATACAGGAGAAATTCCTAGTGTGGGGCAATGTTTAAAAAAATAAATCTTTATTACTAGTCTTACCTATGCGAAGTTTTGTCATGATTTCAGCTTTATCTTTAGTGCGACTGAGGTCGTCGAGGATATTATCCATATCTTTTGCTAGTTTAGCCTCGTCTATGTCTTGTATAATCTCGAAGACGGATGGCGTCAAGGATCCCCTTTCCACCGCTGAAATGTCCAGAATATTATTAAAAAGATTAATTCTTATAATACAAGCTTGTTCGTGGCCTACTGTCGAGCAAAAGGGTTTCCTAATATAAAGTATGATTGTTTCAAGAGAATTTGGTTTGGCTTTCTTAAATTATCAAAGTCAAAGTCAAAGTCAAAACATTTATTATCATAGTTAGCCTTTTAGCGTTAGCGCTGACGCTGTTGAACATTGGCTTTCGTTTGGTTGTTGGTTTTCCATCATAATCCATGAGAATATTTTGCCGGTGCCGATACGATACGTGCATGGCACGCGACGGTGTTGGTCGGTGATGAAACGGTCTAGTACTTTACTACAACGGGCGTAGTCTCATACTTTTCAATACAAATAATATTTTTTTGCATGATACGTTCATAGTACAGTCATATACGGTACGGTACTACGGTATAGTGAGCAGAATCCTTTAAGTGATTCGAGATTTTCTAGGAAGTTTTTTGTTGTAGAACATTTTGCATAGATGTCTCGTTTTCACAATTTGTTTTTACATAATGTAGGTTTTTATTTACAAAAAATTTATCACAGTATTATTATGTACAAACATGTACTACTGTTACCTTATTTCTGCAAATTATAACCTACATAACATGATTGTGATCGTACCGAAATATTTTTTTTCCTTCCTATAACCGCCCGTCGTAATTAGGCAAACACAAAGAGGAAACATTTAGATTTACCGCAATGTAAATTCTGATAATTATGTGAAATAATGTATTTGAAATATTAAATACTAAGCACTACTGGTATTGGAATTATTATTTCATCATTACGGCCACTATATACTTAGATGTAATATTGTCAAAGAATTGTTTAAAAATTTTGATGTAAGAGTTCACTGACGGTTTACTAGTTTTCACCCTTATACCCTAAATAATAAGGTTGAAATGTGTGCGACCCTCAGTGGGCTCGGTACTACCTACAACAATTTTTTCTATCTATTTTACAATCTATGACTAACCTAGTCGAACTTTTTTTATGACCTCCATCCTTTCTTCAGGATTAATAACATGGATGCCTATATCATCCACGATAGACGGCGTTAGATTCTTCTTTTTAATAGCTGAAATTAAGGGCATTCGTTATTTATAAGACTCACAGAAGATATCTTAGAAGCGTGGCCATCCCAGCGACAAAGCTATACTGAAATGTTTTAACTGCCTCAGTGCCTGTTGTTACATCGGAGACCATACCCTTGATGACTATGCAATACACAACAATGCTGCAATACACAACACTGCTGCAATACACAACACTGCTGCAATACACAACACTGCTGCAATACACAACACCGGTCACCAAACAGGCGGCAGCAATGCATTGTCATTGTGACAGCCATACCAAGACATTCCTCGCGCCAAAAGTTAGAAGTCTCCTAAGTTCATAAAGGTCGTGACGTGTGCCGGCCGCGAGTACACTCAGGTCGAGATCTATAAACCATACTTAGCTCTCGCTTTGACACTTTAGACATGATCCTTTCTCTGTCTTGAACTTGCAATTTGACAGCTGTGCTACAGTGCTGTGCTCATTTTCATTATTGTAAACAACAAGAGCGCACGCGTGCGCACGAAACGCTGTGAAAGCAGGCTACGACCGGTCTTCAGCGTACGCGGCCGGCAGCACCGCACCGCGCCGGCTTCGTTTTTAAATGGGCCTCAGTGATCGGCCATTCTGGCTCGATTTTATTCAGAAAAGCTTGCAGTTCTCCTGGACCCTAGTACTGATTAAACTAGCAGCCAGTAGAATTGCTTGCTGCTAACTCAGCTACTATAAGGCGCGAATTTCACAGAAACAGCGTAAGGTGAAGGTGCGGCGCAGGCGCAGCGTATGCGTGGAATTTATGAGGAAACGAAGGAACGGCGTGCCTGCGCCGCGCCGCTTGAGTGTAATTCACGACACGTCACCTACGTACATTTTGTATGAAAACGTTTTGAAGCGGCATCATGCCTGCGCCGCGTCTTCACCTTACGCCGTTTTTGTGTAATTCGCGCCTTAGAAGCACCGATTCTACTGGTTCATCGCAGACCAATCGCATCGTGCCTTAGGTAGATCTTGGATCAAATAAACTTATTTCGTCCTTCCATAGGAATATTCACTAGAATATTAAACATTGCAACTTACCGATACGGAGCTTCGTCATCATTGGGGCCTTATTGTCACTAGGCAGCAGTAGGTCATACACAACTTCTGGCGGAACCTGTGCTTTTTCCATGGCTGAACGAATATTAAAGAAATTATTAGTGGAAAATAAAAACATATTCTCAAAAAAGTGTCTCACTTGTTCGTGTATATAGGGTGACTAGTTAGTGACCGATACTTAAACACGTGATTGTACTCATGATAACAAGCAAATTTCCCAAAGTTTTTTTTTAATACTCATTCGCTTTTATCACAACAGCCGTATGAAACTCGCGCGCGCGCGCCTTTGACCTATCAGCTGTTAGCCGCGTGACGTGTTCTGTCTCATTACTATCGTACCGTGCTACAGTGGGTAGAAAGAGCACCCACGCGGCTCGCAAGCCCGCTCCGTAAGTTTTATTGTGATAAAAGTGAATGAGTTTAAAAAAATCTTTCTTTGGGAATGTTGTTTGTTATCATGAGTATAATCACGTGTTTAAGTGTCGGTCACTAATTACCAGTCACCCTATATATTCGTGGCGCTGCCCGATAGGACTCGTTCTAGTTAGAACATAACTAGTGTAATCTAGTAAGGATGTTGCCATTGAAAGTATGCATGCGTGTACTATCGGATACGAGGTAAAATTAAATGAGCGAGCCACACTCCTTAGCCATATCGCGGCGCAGCGCATAAGTTAATATATTGCGGCCTGGCCAAATATGCGTCAGACTTTGGGACGGTTACAGCGCTTCACGACAGGCGCTACGACGTCAGTTGCTTTCGTCATTTATATGGAAATTTGATAATCGTTACGTGGTTCAATGAGCGCACAAGAGCGCGACTCCAGGACCGTCGGTGGGACATTAACTTTCCTTAAAACCTAATAAATGAAAGTTTGCTTGTAGATAAATAATCTATACAAATAAATAAAATTGAAGTGTCGAAAATCGAAGTAGAGTACCTACTTCGATTGTAACAATTTTTTTTCCATTTTTGTCTGTTTGTTCCGGCTAATCTTCAAAACGGCTGGACCGATTTTGCTGGGACTTTTACTGACGAATAGATTTATTTACAAATAATTACAGTTCCGTGCAAATAATTAAAACCCTTGAAATTGTTAACAAAATTCGATTCAAATAGGGAAGTAATATTTTAAAATAATTTCACGCGGACGAAGGTCGCAGGCAACAGCCAATTAAAAATATATCTTTTCCCGGTTATTTTCCGCAAACATTAAACTGATTTCAAAGTTATTTTTAAATTCAAATGCATTGGTTCACATCATCCTCGTTCCTATTATTGCCTAAAATTATCATCGTCTAACGATTAATGACGCTTTAATCGAAATTGCAGTGATAATGAAATAGCTATTGAAATGTTTTCAATTTCAATATGTTTTTTTTTTATCTAAATGTTATGTTGGTTTGAAATATGGAGACTTCTTAATAAATCAGTGTTCTATCATTAACATTAAAAACGGGATATTTACCATGTTTACTGTTTGTATATCGGGAACTAACAGTAAACATGGTAAATATCCCATTTTTAGTGTTAATGATAATGTCAGTGACCATGTGCCAGTTTAAAAACTCAAATCAGTAAACAGAAGTTTAAAAAAAAACGCTTGCTACCAACCTTCTTTAGCCTTTTCAAAGACTATGTCTCTATCGTCGGAAGGTAATATAGAGGCGATGTATGCGTCGTGAACAGATTGGGGGAGTTGCCCTTTCTGTACCGCTAAAATGATTAAAAACAAATTGGTTATTGTAACCTCACAATAGGTAGGTGTGAAAAGTTGACTATTTTGATCGGGGATAAAGCGCAGGCCACACTGCCAGCTAGCGAGCGAGCGAGCGAGGCGGGCGAGGGTATTTTCATACTTTGTTTCAGCTTTTTCGGTAGTTCGCGGTGTGAATCAAAGTATGAAGAGGTGAAACGCTGCCTCGCCCGGCTCGCTCCCTCGCTCGGCTCGCTCCCTCGCTCGCTAGCTGGCGGTGTGACCTGTTCTTAAAGGTGTCTCCCTCTTGGACGAGCTTGAATCTCTCGCTACACTCAAGATTTTAATTAAGACCATTTTTTTTTACATTAAATCTAAACCTCACCACACTCTGCTCATTTTATTCAATTCTGTTGGTCAAAATTTGTACAGCTTCGCTCTTCTCCTCTCAAGTCCGACGCAGTGGACAATCGGCCTTGTTCCTTTGTTAAATTAACGTCAGAAGTCCCTTGCTGCACTCGTGAGCACCCTAGCATCCTTCACGACGATTCAATACAGTACTTGTGACATAAGACACTGTTTTATACCCTCGGTGTATAATCTACTACTAAAGCAAGTCAGCACTTAAACATATAGGTTCTAAATAGATTGTTTCGCTTTATAAAAAACTTATAATTTTTTAAATCAGTCCAGTAGTTTTTGAGTTTATTCAGTACAAACATACACACACACAAAAATACATACCTTCACTCATCTTTTTCATAATTTTCTTCTTATTGTCTTTTTTATTTACTGTGGCCAAAACTTCTTCCGTGACTCCGGGCATTACATATTTTTTTGCTAACACTGAAAGCAACAACATGTAGTAACAATGTCTTATTATTAATGCTAGAAATACAGGTTGGATTTATGAGATAACTTCTTTACTGCTTAAAAATCCAACCTATATACCTACACCTCATCTTTGATTGTTTAGGTACTGCTTGAAGCGGTTATTTTAACTTTGAGTAAGTGAAAGCTCATAACCGTAACATTATAAAGCGCATTCTATAAAATATCGGGAAATTATTGCCTAACAAATTAACTACGAACTTAACTTGTGCGTATATTCTCAAATTACAGCTGTCATCCTTTGACACCTGTTTGACATAACTTTAACGCAGGAAATTGAATGAACGCGTCAATCTGAAAAACTGTTAAGTTCCCCGAATGTATCTGGAACCAATTTTTAAAAGTTTCTAACATCTTACCTTTCCGGATCTTTATTTTAACTTGACTCTTAGTGTCACCAGGCTGCAATTCGGTCATAACTTCATCCATGACAGCGGGGGCAAGATGACCGTCTTCTACCGCTAAAGTTAAATAAACAACATAAGTGAATAACTATCGAAAGCAAAAGGAATGGCTCAGTGGTGCCTTACGAAATGCAGGACGTGAGTTTTAATTTTAACCCAGGCAGGCGTTTTTGGTGCTTTTATGTATTTTCGATTCGCACCTAAAACTGAATTTTCAGTGTAATAATATTAGTTACTGCAATTAATCAATATTTTAGTGCAACACAGAGCGATATTCGATTTTCATTCAGTCATATTAAAGAAATTCATCATCGATATATTTGAACAGAATCATAAAAAGATAATAATATGAATCTCGTTAAAATTCGTAAAATGGTCATTAAGTGGCATTTCATAATATTGTAACTGCATCTGCGACCATTTTGTAACGTAATTCATGTTATTATCCAATGATATTATAAAGAAAGATACGCTACGTTCATACTGAGCGGCGTTCAAATATCGTTGCGTTGTTACGACTGCGATAGATAATACGGAACGTATGATACAGAATGAGATTGCTATTGCGCTTGAAGTGCTTAAATTACGACAATTGTCTGAATTTGTATGCAACAATTTGTGCGCGCTAGCGGCCCGTCCCGGCTTTGCACGGGTGGACATTTATTTTTTTAACATTTTGAGATAAAATATAGCCTATGTTACTCAGGGATAATGTAGCTTTCTAATGGTGAAAAAAATTTTGAAATCGGCACAGGTGTTTTTGAGTTTATTCATTACAAACATACACACACACACAAAAATACGAATCTTCCCTCTTTATAATATTAGTGTAGATATAATTGTTATTATCCTATTATGATTGTGCTAAAGCGGCATTTTTAGGCCCCCAGAATGCTCCTCTTAATTTAGAATTAACTGACCTATACGTATTTTCTTCATAGCTTCAGCTTGATCACCTTTTGCCATAGCGTCATCAGTGAAGTCAATCAAGATAGTTGGTGATACTTTCTTCTTTTCTATCACTGTAATTATAATGATTTTATTAGTTCAGTTTTCATCGACTTCTAATAATTTATCAAAATAAGCAGGGAGGTTCACGGTTCACAGTCACAGTTTACATCTGAAAAAATATATAAGATTTCAAAGTTGTGACTTATATTTAGGAAACCTGAAGTAGTGCACGTGCTTTAGAAGTTTTTTTTCTCATACAAAAAAAACGACTGAAAAAACAGAAAAGCAAAAAACAAGCACATTTTAAATTAAACCCACAACAAAGTGGGGCCCATTACATTTTCATAATTTTATATTCAAATGGGCCCCGCCTGCTTCCAACTTTTATCCAAATCTGTTCATCCGTTTAGGAATTACGAGGGAACAAAGAAACGGACATACATACACACACACATACATACATACACACATACATACAGGTCAACTACATAAGCCTCCTTTTGGGCTTCCCCGCAGTCGGGTAAAAACTAGTTAGTATGGATATCAGCAGTTGATTAATAAAAGTTTTATCCATGACATGACATACATCCAAACTTATAAACTTTACCTCGTTATAATTTATATTATGAATACGGGTCCTTTACGAAGCCGTCAACCAACCATTCTGTACATCAAACTAAGTAACTCTATGCAAAAAATATTGCTGGGAAACACCTTTTTCTTGGGGGGTGAAAGGTCACGTTTCACGATAGGACTCAATGTACGCACTCAAAACATTGTGCTGATGAATGCATTGAATATTACGGGGATCGTGGAGGTATTTAAAATGAAAGCCAAAACATTTAAAAAATACTTGTGAAAAAGTTGGAATTTTGACCTCCAATATCTCCGTAATTAGAAGGTTCCCAGGTATAGTCTTGAACAAAAAAATGATCGCAATGACGGGGAGAACAAGGGCCTTTCAGCTTCGTTAAGGGTGCTTTTAGGTACACCCATGAGATAACATTGGTACAAGTAAACTTACACTGTCACTTACGGGATATCTTCCGTGATTGTTCATTATTTTGAGCGCCATATAAATTTTTAAGAGCAGACAAATCTGTCTACCCTTTTTCTTTGTCTTTTGCTACGCGCATTACTGGAACTCGAAACTAAGTCACAAAACACACTCACAGTATTACTAGGTTTTATGGAGTCCTTATCACGGAAGATACCCCGTAAGTGCCAGTATAAGTTTAGTTGTAAACCGTGAAAGCTCAAAACAGTGTTTGAATGGTACAAGTTGTGAACAGCAAGGACTGTAATAGGACTTACCATTATGGACCTTCCTTATTACTTCAGACATCTTGTCACTTAATTTTATATCGGCTTCGATTTCTTCTAGGACCGAAGGTGGTAGTTCGCCTTTCTGAATGGCTAAAATTAAAATTGTTGGCTAAAAACGCTGTGTTCAAATTGAAGTATACTCATGAAAAAAATGCTATCAAAACGGTGAAGAAATCGTGACGAAACATGTGTTAGAACTACTTCACATTACATCACGCCCGTAATAGGCAGTGGTGTACCTAATAGTACACACAAATTTTTCAAATTATGTTTAAGTCCCATGTAATAGGGGGTGAGCTTATTGCCATCTCCGGGCACAAATCCAGACTCCGTGCCTGCTACTGATAAATTCCTGTTGGAAAAACCCGATAACGCTTTACCCGACCTGGGAATCGAACCCAGGATCTCATGCTCGTCAGTTGCGCTTGCGACCACTAGACCAATAAAGCAGTCTTGAACTAAAATTAAAAAATCGAAGTGTCCCAACTATGTCCCAAATGGTGGTGTCCAAAGTGTCCTAACACCGCACTTCTGAAACTATAACTGCCACTGATACCGCGATTATTGTGTCTATATACTGGGCCCAACACACTTAGTTTGAAGAACAATGGGCGCGTGGATTAGATCCCTTTCCCTCTCACGGAGAGCTGGCCCTGCAGTCTCGACAAATATAACGACATAAATCGGTCGTTCAGTGTAATCGATGTCTAATTTCTTTAATAGATTTTCAACCTTATGCTTTCGAAATAAAGTATAAAATGTATTATAGGAATTTAACAACGATACGACTTAGCTACCGATTTTTGTCGCTATCTAATGTCGAGACTGCAGGGCCTGGCGTGTTTCCCAGCCGTAGGAACATTATAGGTGGATTATGATGGCCGTTTGTAACAACTCATAATATTACTTATTTCCTTATAGGTAAACAGGATTATGTCGAATATTAACCAGCGTAATTTGCGTCACTCAAAATGAGTCAAAAAAATTACATTTAAATGACTCTTCGGTTTTAATATGACTCATTTTACCGACACTCATAAATTCACGCTTTTTTCCCCCAGTGATAGCCAGAAACTACAGAATGCCACTTGCTACGATCCTTTCATCCATGGAGTCTAGGTGTCCTTGCAGTTTCTTGGTGATACTTCTCCATAGAGATCTACTCTTTGGAATGGGCAGCTACAGTACTTTCACAAGTTATTATGCCTTGTGACTTGAAATGACATTGACTAACTGTATAGATTTATTGTTTTGATTTTTCTTCGCTAAAATAAATGTCTGCGCCCGCGTCTCTGTTTGTCAGTGTTGCCATTGACACTCAAAGCATAGACAAACATTGTGATTACGTTGGGTGTAGATATAATTATTATCTTCATATGTTCGTATTTATTATACACTAGCGGCCCATCCCAGCTTAGCACGGGTGGACATTTATTTTTAAACATTTTGGGATAAAATATAGCCTATGTTACTCAGGGATAATGTAGCTTTATAATGGTGAAAATTTTTTTCAAATCGGCACAGTTGTTTTTGAGTTTATTCATTACAAACATACTCACACTCACAAATACAAATCTTTCCTCTTTATAATATTAGTAAGATTACATATTTATATTTGTTTATTCGTTGTACACTTTATTTGTATTATAAATTTATATCCGTATCTGATCGTGGCATCACTTTGGGCCCTATCAGAATATCACGCTGTGACTTTTTTTTATGTTGCAGTATTATGCTCAGGTTTTGGCCTCGTACAGGACCAATTTCATTTGTTTTATCTTTTTCTTATGTTTACTTTTTTATATTTTTGTTTTATTGTTAATTCAACCATTTTTTTGTTTTGTCCTGTGTGTGTCTAATATATACTTTTTCTTTCTTTCTTTAACTATAGCTTGGGTTTTTGACTTTCAAAAGTGCCCGTAATGGTCTAAAATTTTGACATACTGTTTTTGCTTCTTAGGAATACGCAGTCAAAAAAGGTGTATTTTTCATAAAGGTCAGGTTTTCTGAAGAACACACGACTCTTTGACTCAGTTTGTGTGGCGTAAATTCCGCTGGTATGACACGAATCTCATTACCTACGCCTCTTCATCAAATATTTCTATGTTTACTTACCGCTTTTGATCTTCACCATTACTTCTTCCTTATTCTTACTAGTATCTATATCGACGAGGATTTTGTCAGCCTTAGTAACCGTTAAGTGCCTCCTTGCAATTGCTATAATATAAAAAGTTACATATTATTGAAAATATATCACGTCATAGTGAATGTACTGGCGTGTGGCGTTTGTATCTTCAGCAACTTTTTACAATTATAAGGTTAGTAAGCCTTGTACATGACTTTTTGTATGTCATCGTTTTTATTACAAAGATTCAAGAGGAACGTAAGCTTAGCTCCCCAACTAGTTATCTGTCAAATATCATAACAATCTGTTCAGGGATTTTGATAAGGCGATATACAAACAAACAAACAAACAAAGTAAGTGTCACAAATAATGATCATGATTCATTGACTTACATTGACCAACCTTCTTCATAATAATAGACTTTGTATCACTCGGATTGATGTCATTTGTTACCTCTTCCAGAACAGCGGGTGACAATTCACCCTTATCTACAGCTAAAATAAGAAAATAATGATATATGATGATTTTTAGTGATACGATTTAAGATATTAATCTACATTAATGGGGCACTTCAAATTTTAGAAAAAGATCAGCTTTGTATGCGTCGTTTTCGACGAACTATCATGTATGATAGCTAGTATCTTTGACTTGATGTGCCTTTTTTAACGTCCAGGTGTCTAATAATGATGCAGAGTAATTTTAACTTAAATTATTATGGCCCTTAGTGCATGACTATGAAGAAACCATCATGCCTGAATTCAAAGATTTGTTAAGTTCAGCAACCCTCGTTGGGAATATATACTCATTGTGATAGTCGATGTCATGATAGAATTATATTTGGAAAAGTAAATGTGCAAAGGTTTTAAATGACTTAAAATTTGATGTTCGTTTGGCCTCTTTTTTCAAAGAAACCAGGTCCGTTCCAAAGCTCGTTGGGTTGACGATAGCGTGAAGTCGCAAGAAACAACTGGATGGACCGGAAACCGAGAACCGGAAAGTGTGGCAAAAGAAAGGGGAGGCCTATTCCCAGTGAGTGATTCTGGACTGAAATGATTTTGATGGGCTATTTACCTGCACGAATTTTATTTAAGGCTTGTTCCTTCTGGTCGCTCTGTATGTTGGCAGCTACATCCTTCATAACCCCTGGAGCTACTTTCCTTTTTAGTATTGCTGTAATTTACATTTTGCGTGATTAAATGTGCCATAATATGCAAAAATCAAACTACAGAGTAATTTGACATTTCCTGTATTGCCTTTTACGCACTGTAAGCGGTGTCTGACTAGTGTATTTTTCTGCGCGTATAAGCTCGTATCGGATTACAAACGCGCCACATTCTGCTCTTAAAAAAACTGAACGCACGTTCACATGCATATTCCAGCGTGTTCGCTCGACCCGGTGGATTCAGTGAGTATCATTATGTTAGTATATCTCGCAGCCCGCGCTTATACGAGCTTATAAGCGAGTCATAGCTCGTATCAGTAGCGTGGTAAAAGGCGCTGATGTGCGCCAAAAATACTGATTCAAATTTCCTGGCGCAGTTCCACTGGAAAAAATGTCTAATGAAATAAACAGGTGTCTTTGTGCTATTTTTCTTTTCTTAAGTGTTTGCGTGTACATAAATAAATAATTGTGTACCTCATACCTTTTTTTTCTGTTAGGAATTACCTTTATTAACTTTCTTCAGGACAGTTTGCTTTTTGTCACCAGGCTTAACATCGGCAACTATATCTTCTATAACAGCAGGGGGAAGTTGTCCTTTGTTAACCGCTAAAAAAAGATCATATACATCTGTTTACACCAAGACTGATTCATCATTAATTAAGACTACGAAGTTTTACTAGACTAATTATTATTTATTTATTGTTTTTATTATGATCCTGATGTGTCCCACTGCGGGGCAAAGGCCTCCCTTCCCTCTTTCCATTTATCTCTGTCTTTGGCTATTCGGGCCCAATCTTTTTGACAACAGTCCAGCTCGTCACGCCATATCCTTCTGGGCCTACCGCGTCACCGGGTTCTGTTGTTCGGAACCCAATCTGTTGCCATGGCCCAATTTTGGTGCGACATGCGGCAGATGTGGCCTGTCCAGTTCCATAACATCACGCCTGTAATCTTCGGCTTGTTTTTCAGAGGTGTACCTAATAGTATGTACACCCACATTTCGCCAGTTATGTGTAAGTCCCATGTAAATGTGGGCGAGCCTATAGCCGTCAACCGGGCACAAATCTAGACTTCGTTGCTGCTACTGACAAAATTCCTGATTGAGTAAACCAATAATAGTGTGCCAGACACAATTTGATGAGATGACGAGTAATAGACAATTATGGAAGAAGAAAACATACTGCACCGACCCCAAATAAATTGGGATAATGGCAGGAGAGTGGTGATTACGATGATTAGTTTGCCAGACCCGGGAATCGAACCTCAAAAAGGACCTCATGCTCAGAGCGACCACTAGACCGGCAGTGTAAGGCGCGAATTACATAGAAACGGCGTAAGGTGACGGTGCGGCGTAGGCGCAGCGCAGGCGTGAAATTTATAAGGAAACGAAAGAACGGCGTGCCTGCGCCGCGCTGCTTGAGTGTAATTCACGACACGTCGCCTACGTACATTTTGTATGAAAACGTTTTGAAGCGGCATCATGTCTGCGCCGCGCCTTCACCTTGCGCCGTTTCTGTGTAATTCGCGCCTAACACTGTCTAGTAAAATTATTGTTTTCCAACAGCTTACCTCTTCGGACTTTTTCAAGGATTTCGTCTTTATCATTAGCCTTTTCAACATCAGCGATCACTTCATCTGCGATGGACGGTGTCACATGCTTTTTAGCTATCGCTGAAATTAACAACACGATTGACTTAAAAAAACAGTGGCAGCTTCCACTATCTTCCCTGGTTCTACTTTACAGTCTCATTTTTAATTACAGTGATATTTATTTTCGTAAATATAAAGGTTGCTTTCAAAGCGGTCTACCCTCTTTCTTGTTCGTTTTTTGCACTCAGTACCGCTACCACTCGCAACTCGACCGTTGTTTATCCGTGATCATGTGTGTGTTATTTATCAGTAACTCTAGAGACGGGATATTTACCATGTTTACGGTTTGGTTTGAGTTCCCGAAATTTCGGCGCTGTGGAACTCAAACCAAACCGTAAACATGGTAAATATCCCTTCTCTAGAGTTACTGATAATGTTAGTGACCATGACAGTTTAAAAACTGTTTACTATGATTTTCTTAAACCCCACCTTTTTGCACTTTCTTCAAAATAACAAGTTTGTCGTCGTCAGGTTCTACGTTGGCAAGTACATCTTCCAATACAGCAGGAGAAATTTCCCCCTTGGCTACTTCTGCAAAATTATCAATAATTATTAGTTTTCATCTACATTACAAATTTACAACCAATTAACATGACACATAACACCACACCTATGAGCCCCGTTGGGTAAGGCAGGGATGTTTTCTATAGTACGTACCAGTAGCGAAGGGTCAATTTTGTAATAGGTAAGCCGAAGTACATATCTTTAATGTGATTATATTATTTGTCTATAGAATACTGACTATGCTATTTTTCAAAGGAAAGCCGGTAGGAATCGAGTTATATGGAACCTTCGCCACTGGTCGTTAGTTATGCTTAAGTGTCACGTAATAAGGGGCGAGCCTATTGTTATCAACCCAGTACTTTCAGATTCCGAACTGCTACCAAGAAATTGCTGATGGCAGAATCAAGTAACAGTTTGCTTGAACTGGGAATTGAACCCAGGACCTAATTAATACATCATACAAAAGAAAATTGCTTTTAGTTTTACAATACCAGATCGCTCGCTTGTGACAAGGATGACATAACTCAAAAATTTAAAATTTTCGGTGTTGTTTGGAGTTGAATACAAAATTAACGAAAGTAAGTATTAAATGAAGTACTGAAAAAAAAATTTTTTTGCCTAATTTACAAAAATTATGTCCTGTATTTATTATTTTTCGAAATATGTCGTTATTGTCGTAAACAAGCGAGATATTTTATTTTTATAACATAATCCTAAAAGAGTTACTTTTGCGGATATCCTTCAAGACTTCAGATTTCTCGTCAGTAGGTCGCAGATCGTCGACTATTTCGTCCATGGCCTGCGATGTCTTTGTTCTCTTTGCGACAGCTGTAATTATTATTTTAGTGTTACCTACTAATTAAATGTAAAATGTATCTTTTACAATAAGACCTTTTCTGAAAAATATCTTTTTGTTTCAAGATCAAAGTATTTTATTTCACATGGGCCTAGATGGGCACTTACAAAACGTCGACAAAAAGGTGTACGGTTCGGATTGGTCATTTCCTATGGAGAAGAATCGGCAAAACACTCCATGGTTACTCTTTTAAAATCATTTGCTATTACAATATTATCATGTTACAGCATTTGTACTTAAGTATGGGGGGACAGCGTAGGCCCGACAGTAAGTCGTTGCTTACTACACAAAAGATGTAAAATAAGATAAAAAGTTAACACGTAGCTGGGAATCTACAAAGCCTACAATGTTTACCGTCGCAAAACTGAAATAGTGATAGATCAATGATTGGTGAAATTTTAGAGGTGTGTGGAATGGGTTATAAAGTCCTTCATCCCCTATTGAAAAGGGATGATCCTCCAATCAGACGGGTCCTGTGTCTGGTGGGCTATTGACGACAGATATTGTGGGTTTTTGTATTGCTTAACTTGCGGATAATTTTGATTACGCGATGAAGGTTTTTAAGTTCCCATTTTGTGTCATAGATGGCGCTGCTGATTTTTGTCCGCTTCAAACTCAAACTCAAAGCATTTATTTCAATTAGACCATAACAGGCACTTTTGAATGTCAGAAAAATAAAGAAGGCGAAGCTACAGTCCCAGATACAAGGTATAACTTGTGAAAGTACTGTAGTTGCCCATTCCAAAGCGTAGATCTCTATGGAGAAGAATGGGTGAGAAACTCCATGGACACTCTTTTCAATCAAAATATTTTTACAAGATTTTGGTTACATCATTCATGTTGAAAGGTGGAATGGGATTGGGAAAATTCAAAATCAATGCATGGTTGAAGGGTGAAAGAACAAACATACAAAGAATTTTTTTCCAGAGGTTTTTCGTCAATGTTGTATTATCTGTTTTCTTACCTTCACGGACCTTTTTCATGGTCTTAGTTTTGTTGTCGCCAGGTTTAACCTCGGCATTAATTTCATCTAAAACTTCGGGAGGTAGCGTTCCCCTGGCAACAGCTACAAACAAAATTATGATTATCAGTAATTATTCTAAAAAAATCTCTGCTCCTAGAATGAAACTGCATATCTAACCATCACTGCATATTAACTTTATAAAGTACTAGCTTTCGCCCGCGGCTTCGCTCACGTTAATTTAGATTTTGACAATGAATTTGGGTTGTCACACTACTGTATATAATAATATAAATCGGACCAGTAATCACGGAGTAACAAGGCAACAATCATTTAAAAAAATACAGCTGAATTGAGAACCTCCTACTTTTTAAAAGTCGTCAAGACCCCAAAACATTTCGAAACTGCGCCATATTTACGACCGAGTACTGTACTAGTTATTTCTGAATAGTCTAGTTATAAGTGAAAGCCTGTAATAAACGTACGGGCTGCGGGACTGTTCGCAAGAGATACCGCGGCCCTGGAACACAAAGGGCAAAGAAACGGAAAGGAACATATGGATGGGTTTTAGTCAGTAAAAGTCTGACACTCTCTCCCACTCCGCCCAGAGCGGAAGGGGGAGGGTTATATGAAGATTTCCCACCCAAAAAAAAAAAAAAACGTACCTTTACGAATATTATCAATGATAGCAGTTTTGTCTTTGCCCTTCTCTACATGTTTGAGGACATGATCCGCAGCGTCTGGAGTCACATACTTCTTTTCTACCGCTGTAATTAATAAATCAATATTGGCCTTCCAGTTCCTTTACTTATTATATGCCTGATGTTGCACAACAATGAACTTTACTGTCGTTGGTCTAAAGTCGGTAATCATAATTTTATAGGTTGCTGTTAGAAGGCAAATAACTGAGGAAGAACTGTATCTAGAGTTTTAGTAATAAACGTTATTAGGTACTACTGCGCTCACTGACGGTCGGCTATTTTCAATTTTATTACTCAGGGCATAAGGTCGAAAAGTTGTCGACGTCAGGGAACTCGGTAGTAGTTCAAAAATAATTTTCATGATATCTGTTCCTCAGTAGGTAAGGGTCCATTTTTGTTAGAGGTAAACCGGAATGCATATCTTTAATGTGATTTTATTATTTGTATAGAATACTGGCTGTGCCATTTTCAAAGAGAGGCCGGTTGGAATCGAGTTGTATGGTACCTTCGCCACTGCTGTCTCTGTTATTCACTAACCTTTTCGGATTTTCTTCTTGACTTGTGCCTTATTGTCACTCGGAAGTACAGTTCCGGTTATTTCGTCCAATACTTCGGGCGATATTTCTCCTCTGTCTACCGCTGTAATTAATATTAAGAGTAAGCCACAGTGTTTTTTTTAATTATTTATTTAAAGAGTTTTTTCGCTAATGCGAATATGACACTCTGTATACATATATACAAAAAAATAAAGTTAGTTTATAGTTAACTTAACAGGAAGAAAACAATAAAACATCATCAATCGGAACTATGTTCTGGGCCTGTTCTTCAAAGCGGACTTAACCATATTTATTATGGGAATTATTTTATCTGATAGAGGGTTAGATAAATTTATATTGTGTAGGTATACCAATTTAAGATCTTAACAACTGATTTCGGACACATCTCATGAAAATGTGGTATGTGTCTTCCTCCTCATTACATACATCGCAAGTAGAGGATGATATTTTTTTCATTAAGTGGCCGAATTTATTAAGAGGCATATGTCCCGATCGAAGTCTTAATAATATAGTTAAATCCACTCTGCCAACATCATCATCATCATCAGCCCATAGCAGTCCACTGCTGGACATAGGCCTCCTCAATCGCACGCCACTTAACTCGATTCTCAGCAACTCTCATCCAGTTAGTTATAGTTGCTACCAGCCACCCTGCGAAGATCGTCACTCCACCGAGCCTGAGGGCGTCCCACCTTACGTTTGCCGATTCGCGGTCTCCACTCAAGAACACGTCTACCCCAACAGGACAGTTATTAATCCAAGGAGAGAGCCACAGCGTTGGAAGCAACGCGAATTTTATCCACAATGCGGACTTTTAATCTCAGCAGAAACTGTGCAGCATAATACTTTAGCAACTTAACAATAACAATTAACCCCTTAATGGAATTTTAAATGACTTGCAAAATTCCATTACGTCGTGTCATCATAAGATATTGTGTACGCTATTATCAATTACTAGCTTTTGCCCGCGGCTTCGTTTGCTTTAATTTAGAAGTTGACAATCAATTCGGGTTATACTCTGCCTGTAATAATTCAATCATTATTCGAAAGATACGTGGCGCCGTCTATTGTTATAAGAATGTTGTTGTTTTCCTCGGGATAAAAGGTACCATCCGTTTCTGTACACCTGACAACGTATAATAATATGCAAAATTTCAAGATGATCGGTTCAGTGGTTTAGGCGTGAAAAGGTAACAAACAAACTTACTTTCGCATTTATAATATTAGTAAGGATTATTTCTGTTGAGATTTTGTTCAAAATCTATATTTTACAATCATTACGTAAGTGGTAATAAGTATTTGTAACTTTTCGATTAAGTGGTTCGTCGACTTACCTTTACCGACTTTCTCAATCGCTTTTGCTTTATTCACACCAGGTTTTAAATCATCCATTATTTTCTCCATGACGTAAGGAGGTACTTGCTTCTTTCCTAACGCTGAAATGTTTACAAAACAATTAAGTGCATAATAAACAAAAAACCACAGGAATGTTCGTACCAATACCTACTAGCGGGAGATCCCGTGGTCACCAGACCTACGTCATCTTATAAAAGCTGCAACTTGTTCTGTGGAAGTACCTTACTATAGGTAAGAACAATAGGGTATTTGACTGAAAAAATCTATTTAGTCCGTCAGTTAGATTAGCAAAAAAAATTGGACACGTATTTTTCTTTTGTCATGTAAACGAAAAATGACCACGATACAGCGCGTTGAAAAGTAACAGAAATTGTGTCGTCCGTCACGCGAGACGTCACAATTTCTGTTACATTTTACTGTCGAGTGACGTCACAAGCCTTCGTAATTTTTAGATTATGTGACAAAAGAAAAAATACGTGTCCAACAGTTTTTGCTGATCTAAGTGACGGACTAAATATTTTTACTAAATGTTTTTTTTCGATGTTGTCAAATAGCCTATTGCATATTATGATAAGTCGGTCGCGATGACTTTGGCAGATATCAGGTAACAAAGTTGTGCTAAAAAACTGCTAAAGTGTTTTAAAACATTAAGAAACCATCACGTGCTCCGCCAACCAAGCATTCTAAACATAAAACTAAGTATTAACACTGCGCAAAAATTATTGCTGATCAACGACTGTTATTGGTGTGAAAAATCATAGTTTACGATAGCGCGCAATGTAACGAACTTGAAACATCGAATATTACAGGGAGCATGAAGACATTTAAAGTTAAAACATTTAAGACTTGTATTAAAATACCAACTTAAATTATCTTTTTATTCTAATCATAATTACTTGTGTTGACAGTTATTAAAATGGCAACAAAATGGCAATTTGTTTAAACAACTAATTTCTCTGAGGGAACCTTAAGTGATAATTGGGCCAAGCATCACACATTTAGTGTGCATTAGTGAGCATTATTATTAACATGATTTAGGAAAAACAAAAAAAAAACATCAGCCTATGGTAATTTAAGAATGTGGTGGACATGTGGTGCCGTGACCAGCATACAGGGTTGAGACGACAATAAATTAAACTGTATACTTCATAACGTTCCCAGTCTGCATACAAAAATTAAATCGAACATATTCAGTAGTTTAGTCACAGGACATTATTTTTCATTTTTAGCATTTTCCACATGATGCAGATTAATAGTCTAGCTTCGACAGGTTAACGACTCCCCCCTCGCATCGCTATAAACACTAAACACATGTTGCCAATTCGCTACTACAAAAACCTTTTGCCAAATTCGTTCCTTAAATATTTCCAGATGTGAGTTAGTGCAAATTATAGCTAAGGTTAGTGAACCAATATTTCGTTAATAGTTTTATGCTATTTAGTTTGTTTGAAACAATCATTTTTTTAATTTGGTTTTTAGGATTTATTTGATAATTTCAAAATATTTCTCTGAACTAGTATTACCAGTGTTTTCATTTGTATTGTCGACGTCACCTCGTATAAATGCCGTGTTTTGGTGTTACCTTTGAGGACTTTCTTCGCGACTGCATCCTTATCGTCACTAGTCTTTACCTCCGCGAGTATATCGTCCAGCACAGCTTGGGGTAACTTTTCTTTGTCTACCGCTGAAATAAACATTATGTTACATTTAGGCTGAATCACCACACGCCACATTAGCCCTGGATTGAAACAACTGGAAGTTATGGGGAGAGGCCTTTGCTCAGCAGTGGGATGACGCAGGCTAACAGTATCAGTAAGGTTGAATGAAGAGGTGGCGAGATGATCTGGACGCGCATAACGAAGGCTGGTTCGAATTGGCGCAGGAGAAGACTACCTGGAAGTATGCGGGGAAGGCCTTTGTCCAGTGCGAAATACAAGGCTATTAAAAAAAAACCTGAACAAATTTTAAATCGTTAGTGATCACGATATTAGCAATGGTCATGGTTTCCTCATAAGCATAATGAAAAATAAACGAATTGAATAGATTTCTTACAGTGCCACTAACCCGTAGGTTATGTCAACGGATTATGATTTTTTCTATTTAAAGAAATGTATCAGGTACTGTTTTGTACTACATGAAATGCTTGAAAATACAGTGTGATACAGATTCAGTGGCTTTTAGACGTTACCAATAGCTTTTAATACAAAACCAAAGCCAAAGATGGTAAAATAAAAAAATCACTTAAGGCATTATCATTAAAAAAATATATAAATTGAGATTATCTACCTTCGCGAACGTGTTTAATGATTTCCGATTTTTTATCACTCGTGTCTACTTTCTGAAGTACTTCTGTCATGTTTTGTAATGTCACGTGCTTCTTCGCTACAGCTGTAAGTAAAGTATTGTGGAAGTAAAGTTTGTACACACGGCGGCACATGAAGTACATTTACAATATAATTTGGCCTCGCTTTGTATAGATTTTCTATACAATGAGAGATCCTTAAATAAATTGGTTTTGTATAGCTTGATTGGCCGTCGTGAGTACGTTGAAAAAATACAGGGTGTAAGGGTCAGCCCTCCGCAGACTGCTGGGGGTGCTATTATTGGTTTTTTGATAACGTATTGATAACATAAGTTGTGTGCTGCTTACAGATAATGTAATTTTACATTGAAATAAAGGAACAGTATCTGCAAAAACGATTAAAAAAAAACAAAAAAAAAACGGTGGAATATGATTGAATTATGAACTGAATGCACCTTGTCAGAACCAATAAGTTTCAAAACAAATCTAATTGATAGGCTTCAATTGATCATACAACGAAAGCTTTTTAAAAAGTTTTGTCTACACGAACGTAGCAAAATGTGAGTTACGTCGTAGCATAGAGCAAGCTACGCTGTAGCATAGAACGGGGTACCCCGTAGCATAGAGCAAGCTACTTTGTAGCATAGAACGGGGTACCTCGTAGCATTGAGCGGGCTACGCCTTAGCATACAGCAAGCTACGCCGTAGCAGAGAACGGGGTACCCGTAGCATAGCGCAAGCTCTGCCGAGCAAAGGGCAAGCTACGATGTAGTAGAGAACGGGGTACCCCGTAGCATAGAGCAAGCTCTGCCGAGCAAAGGGCAAGCTACGACGTAGCATAGGGCAAGCTACGACGTAGCATAGGGTGGGCTACGCCGTAGCATAAGCAAGACGTGCTACGCTACGCGCAAAAACTAAATTTTTTAAATTTATTACCTGTTTTTTTATTTTTAATATCTTCTGTGTCCATGTAGAAGCTATTTTATACCACGTACCTTGCTGGATCTTCTCGACAACAACCGAGTTTTTGTCATTGGGTTGGACATTGGCCAATACTTCTTCCACGACACCAGGCGCTAGTTGACCCTTTTCTACCGCTGAAATAAATATTATTTACTGTTTTTTTATTATCAACTAAAAATAATAAATAAACTTTAGGCTGCTCGGATGATAGTTTTTTTAGTTAGTTTTTCATCGACTTTTAACTTTCATTTTACTAAGGTCTCACCTTTACGTATTTTATTTATAGCGTTTTCTTTGCGTTCAGTCGATTCTAGATTTTCCATTACGTTTTCCATCACCAATTGTGGCACCTTCCTTTTGTCTATCGCTGTAATCATAATTATCAACAATTATTGCATCAAAACACATTAAAAAAAATACAAAGCTTTATTTGTTGCAATTTAAACTTTATTTCAAACAACAAAAGTCGTAAAATGAAGGACGAGATTTGATACACAATAATAAATTAGTTATTTAGTACAAAGAAGCTGCTATACCTTTTCGCACCTTCGCTATGACTTGAGATCTATTGTCAGCAGGACTGACAGTTGACTTTAGTTCATCCATCACATCAGGCGGTAGTTGTCCTTTATATATAGCTAAAATAATCAATTTCTTTATTTACTTTTGTTACTCTACTATAGTTACAAGACGAAGAGCTATAAGTCTGTTGACAGTAAGGGTAAGGTTTAGAATCGCGTCCTCCGAATTGGGAGGTGTGGGAGGTGGAAGGGGGAGGGGGGTGAGTTGTAGAGTCACCCCCACTTCCCCCCCCCTGCCGGAGCCGCATAGTTTTTTTTTAATAATTTTTTTTAATCTCAATTTGGTGTTATGTTTGCTTAATGTTTTTGACATTATATACCTGATTTATAGGAGGGAGAGTTGAGTTAGTTGTTGCCAGTCAACGTGGCGCAGTCGAGGGAAGCCCGGTCGACGGAGCCCCGCTTCGCGGGGCTCCTTCTTCTGAATGGTTTACAAAAAAAATAACCACGAAGGGGATGGCGGGGTCTAATCGCTCGCTTCGCTCGCTCACTCGACCCCGCCATCCCCTTCTAACCTAACCTGTCCGAGTCGGGGTGCCCCAGGTCCCGGTTCGCTTCGCTCGCTCTTGCACTCAATGAAACACGAAAATATTGACTTTTATAATTACTTGAATTTATAAACATAATTTATAGCTTGCACAGGATCTTTTCGATATTTCATTCAAAATACATATATATTTTACGCATTTTGAGATGATTTTGACAGATGTAACGTCAAAAACGTTAGACTTTAGTTGAATATTCGTCCCGTTTCACGTTTAGTTAGTGATTTACCAATATTTTTAGAAAATAATTTTAAATATTTCCGGCAGCTAAAATCGCATGGGGGCGCTTCAGATAAACCCCCTTGACCACAGTGACAGAATCCTCGAATTCAGAGGACGCGATTCTAAACCCAACCCGACAGTAATTAAACAAATCCACAGAGCACGGAATATCCGTGATGTCTAGACACGTGACTTGGGATTTCGACTAAGAGCGACGTGTTCAATTTCAAGTAAACGTTGACATCTAATACTCTGTGATAAATTCAAATATCGACAGTGGAAATAATGCCATTAGTGATATTGAGCGTTCTGTCTGATTTTCAACTTTAAGCTCTGCATTGAAAGCTGCAAATCTAACAATAAACGACATTTCAAACTTTCACCGTTTTTGATTACCTTTCTGGACATTCTTCAACACAGTCGACGTATGATCAGCAGTGCGTACATCTGCGATCACCTCATCCGCAACGGCTTGTGATACGTGTCTCTTTGCTATCGCTGCAAGTTAGTTTGTGTTCTCAGTTAATCATCAATACCTAATTACATTTACAGAATAGTATTTAAACATAACAATTATTAAAGTAGGTTAATTTTTTTTTTACAAAGGAGATTGCCCATGGACAGTACTCTTGATAAATGACTTGTGTCTCAAAACCTTAAACGGCATGAAATATCTAAAATAAAAAAATATTTTTTAAAGAAGACTTATAATAATAATAAATACTAATACCAGCCTGTTACTGTCCCACTGCTGGGCAAAGGCCTCTTCTCATACAGAGAAGGCACGAGCATTGATCACCACGCTTGCTCAAGACGGGTTGGCGATTTCAGACTTATATTAATTATAAGTCCAGGTTTCCTCACGATATTTTCGTTCACCGATGTCTATGATGTCCAAGATAAACTTAGAAAAGTACATATGAATTGAAAAAGTCACATTGGTACTTGCCCGGATTTGAACCCACAACCTCATGCATGAGAGGCGAGGCCTTAATGATTAAAGAACACTTAATGATTAGTTATAATGGCATAGTTTTTTGAATAATAATTAGTACTTTTAAGTTTCATACTAAAAATTTTACTATCACCTGTCATTCTAGGGATGTCAATTTATTCTATTACGGGTAAAGTGCCTACCTACCCACATAAAATAAAATGATAACGATTTTGTTTTGATTGTTCAATCTATTATTGTAAAGTAATAACAGAGTTCTAAATCACATGTAGTTGCTGGTATTTCTAATACCAGTGGTTGTCAATGGTGGCATGGACGCCAAATGGTATTGTTTATTACTAAAGAAAGGACTTTTTGTGTTGTGATCATTGCGAGTGTGACTGTGGTGATATCTCAACGGCTCTTTGAGATTAACTCCACTTGTGCGCAGACTCATGTTGTCGGAGATTCCCAATAACATCATGAATATTTTACGAGTCTGGATCTCACAAACCCAATAAACATTGTCTTTTTAACGTAGGTAGTATGATTTTTTTACTTAGGAACTGCGCTTTTATGTTTGTGTACCATTAACAAATCTTAGAGGACAAAAGTACAATCCACGTCTGTGTGTTTGATCCTCACTTCACCAGTTGAATTACCGAATTTTAAAATAATTACTTATGTAGGTAGGAACCTCCTACTTATGTGTTGGTAATAAACAAATTATAAACTAGGATTGTTGATTTCGATCAGTTAAGTGTATTCTGAGATACCCCTCAATATTAATTGTATGTTGTTTAATTTAAGACTAGAGTTGCACAGAATTATGATTATTTAAATATGTAATGAATTACACAATCTATGATTTTAGTAGGATCTAGATATAACACTGAGCTAACTATAACTAAACTATCTTAACTATCTTAGTAATGATATCTTTCATGCTTTGCAATTTCATGAAACGCTCGAATAAGATTTTAAAGCACGAAGATGCTCAAAATCTAAATTAGTGAGACTTGGTGAGGTAGTCACAGGTGGTCACCAGTAACTGGCCACCTGACATAGCTAAACCGTTACAGATTTTACACAAATGTGCTTCAAAGGCACAAAGCTCACCCGTAAACCAATGCAGACCGTTTCAAATAGCTTTTTCCAACTAATTTTTGGTCGAACATAACCTCAAAATAGTGATTTCATTTTTGTAAATATTTCGGAAATGCCATTGTGGTTTGTGTTAAATCTTTTGAGGTAGTATTTAGACATGCCATCGAGTATTTTAAAGATGATTTGATGAAGACACAGCAATGTTGAATTGAGTACATTTGTCCATAGCGCCGTGGGCATTCTCCTTTACCTTTATCTTCATTACTAGCTTACAAGGGTCTACTTTTGATATGAGTCTTACTAAACTAGATCCGTGGTCATTTTAATTCATAAAAGTCTGTGAAGTTCGTCACCTTAGCAACTATCAATATTATATCTTTGGATATTGGTTGGTACCACTGTCTAAAGACATATACGTTAGTAGGACGTACGTTCAAAATCGACTTATTTACGACCGATAGTCGAGCGTACAATTTGTTCTACAAGTGACTGTGACCGCGGCGAAGGTGATGTGATGATCTGATCATGTTTGCGGGGCTAATATGGACTGGGATAGAGAGCTATGGAAGGAGAAAGGGGAGGCCTTTGCCCAGCAGTGGGACACGATGTAGGATAGTAAAAAAAAGGGACTGTTTAAGCAAGTTTACTGTTTCCTCGACTTACCTTGGCGAACCTTCTTCATGACAACACTGTTGGTGTCAGTGGAACGTATGTTAACGATTACATCTTCCAAAACGGCTGGAGCTAGTTGTCCTTCATTAACCGCTAAAATTAACATTCCCAATAAATAAAACCTGGAATGGCTGACTATCAATTTTCCTAGGGTTTTCCCATTAGGTATAACTGGGTTGTGGAGACCTATGTCGCTCCATGTTAAATATTGGAACTCAGGTGGAAGCCGATCCCTATACAGGGTGGAAGAAACACCGACATACTGACGGTTACCACGTATTCAGTACATCATTCTGACCCCCCCCCCTTCACATAGAAATTTTTCATCGGTGATTTAAAAAAAAATCTGCTCCAATGCATTTTGACTGTGTAGGTATTGCATTTTTGTACGAAACGGCAGATTAAAAAAAAACACCATAATGTACATCATGTTCAGAATGATGTACTGAAACGTGTTACCCGCTTCTGCGTCGGTGTCCCTTCCACCCTGTATAGTTGAATAAAATACTATACACCGTGACTTTTTAGTCGTCTTACAACGGCAGCCCACTTCATGCATCCAATGACTACTAAACATTCATAAAAAAATAGGTAAGTATTTATGAGATTTTAATAATTTTAAAATAAAAATATTATTCAATATTATGACGCATGACGTAGTTAAAACAGCTTGTTGTGAGCGATGCCCTACTGGACTCGAGCGCTGGGTAGGTATATTCTCCCGTTTGGCACGTAAACATCATTAAAACGATGTTTAATATTTTTTTCTAATGTTTATTTATTTATCTTTGTATAGGTACAAAGAAAAATAAATTACGGTAGGTAAAAAAAAAAATCGCGCCTAGAACTATTTTATGTCGGGCACATTGAGTGGACCACCTTTGTAAGACGAATAAAAAGTCACGGTGTATAGAATAAATTATGTTGCTGTGGCAGTTTATTATTTGAACATATTATTTAACAGTGATATTGCTTCAAAACACTTGATCGTTATCACCAGTTCAGCCGAAGGCGTAAACAGCTGGCCTCCCTAAAGTATCAGCTAGTCATGTGCCATGCATGACTGTCTTCCAGCGAATTTCCACAACCCTTTACTAGATTCACCCTGTGTGTATGTGAGTGGACTAAGGGGGGGACGATGCGTCTTCTGATATGCGGTCACCGCTAAAGGGCTTCATAGCTGCATTGGCCATCCCTCTCTCTATTTGCGATTAATCCTATTACCTCTTCTTCTCTCTCTCTATGTTTAAGTCAAGTTCAATTAAATCTTTGTAGGAAGCAACAGCCTGTCTTTCGACTTACCCTGAGTAATTCTCTGAACGGCATCAGCCTTGTAATCAGTAGGCTGTACACTCGCCTTAATTTTATCCAGGACGTGGGCTGGTAATGCCCACTTCTCAACAGCTGCAATTGCAATTAATTTAGGTTCAGCCGTGTTGATTAATTGTATTGTATTGTGATTTAGGGAAGCTGTGTTGGGGGAGCATGTAACCATGAGTTACCAAGCGTGTCAATATGGTAAAATATAGGGTGACTGGTAATTAGTGACCGATACTAAAACACGTGATTATACTCATGATAACAAACAACTTTCCCTAAGCAACATTTTTTTTACACCTTCTCGTTCACTTTTATCCCAATAACACAAGTCACAACAGCCACATGAAATTCACGCGCGCGCCTGAGAGCCTGACCTATCAGCTGTTAGCCGCGTGACACCGCCGTTCTGTCTCATTATTATCGTATCATGCAACAGTGGGTAGGCAGAGCACACTGGGAGACAGAACGGCGTCACGCGGCTGTTGTGTTATTGGGATAAAAGTGAACGAGTATAAAAAAAAAAGTTTATTTGGGAAAGTTGTTTGTTATCATGAGTATAATCACGTGTTTAAGTATCGGTCACTAATTACCAGTCTAATTCTACTAAAGCTGTAAACAGCTGTAAACAGACCCTTCACGAAGCCGTCAACCAAGCATTCAGTACATCAAACTAAGTAACTCTACGCAAAAATTATTGCTGGGAAACGACTTTTATTTCTGGGGTGAAAAATCATGTTTTACGTTGAAACTCAATGTAACGCACTCAAAACTTAGTGCTGATGGATGCTTTGAATAGTAAACGGGTCATCGAGTTAATCAAAATAAAATAACCTTTAAAAGTGGTTTTTAAAAAATCTTGTGAAAAAATTGGAACTTTGACTTCCAATATCTCCGTAACTAGAAGGTTCCCAGGTATGGTTTAGAACAAAAAAATGATCGCAATGATGGGGAGAACAAGTACCTTTCGGATTCGTTAAGGGTCTTTTTACACCCTTTACATGATTTTTAAATCGTATTACCTTTATTTAGCCTCTTTAAGACTTTTGCTTTTTTGTCTTTAGGGTTGACACTTATATCATCAAGGACAGTAGTCGGTAGTTCTCCTTTGTTGACAGCTAAAATGACAAATATGGCGTATAAACCTAGGCATCAACACGGCATATCTAGTTTTATTAATAAGTTGAATCAAACATACGTGCAAATGACATGATAAAACACGATGTGCAATTTAATACATGCTATAACACGAACAGGTACACAAAGCTGTACATTTCCAGTATAACTTGGCGTCGCTTTGTATAGATTTCCTATACAAGGAGATGAGCATAAACTGGTTTTGTATATCTTGATTTGCCGTCGTGCGTACTTTAAATTAATAGTGCTATGGGACACAAACGCTAAAACGATTATCATGTATTCAGTGCATCATTCTGAACCCCCCCACAAAAAGTTATTAAAAAAACAGCTATTTCTTACAAAACTGCAATACCTACACGGCAGTAGCGACGGGTCAATTTTTGTAAGAGGTAAGCCGGAGTACGTATCTTTAATGTGAATTACGTATTTTATTATTTGTCTATAAAATACTGACTGTGCCAGTTTTCAAAGGGAAGTCGGTAGGAATCGAGTTGTATGGAATCTTCGCCAGTGCTACACGGTCGGAACAGCTGATTTTGTTTTTTTAATTATCGGTGAAAAATTTCTCTGACCCCAGAATGTTGTATTCAATACGTGGTACCCGTTTGCGCGTCGGTGTCTCTTCCATCTTGTATTTAAATATGAGTACAATAGCAACCAACTGTAGTGTCTATGCATTAAAATCTAAAACAAGTTGCGGAAACAAGTCGTAAATATCTAAAACGTGGACAAATTGTCATAAAGGTGAACAAAATAGTGAACAAAACATGAATGAAATAACGTCAATACATAAACATATTTTATACACATGTTTTTGGAAAGTTTTTTACAAGAACTGTTGAAGAATGTATACGGGATACATGTTTTCAACAAATGTTGTAAAAGACTTTGCGTTGGCGACTGTACCAAGTGATTAGCCGCCGTCGCATCAAGCTACTACAAACTGTCAAATTTTCTCAATCAATTTTGAACTTAACTCTGAACATTTTATGGTTTAAAAATCATTTGGAGAAGTTTTAGTTTGTGGTAACTTGATGTGCTGACGACCGTACGTGGTTGTAAACGTGCGGTAAGTACAGAAGACTATTTTCTATACTACATAAATAGTTTTTGTAAGTTGTATTACATTCCTGGACGTCGGCAATTATCTGAGACCTGGTCTCTTTAGTGTGAGCTTGGGCGACTGCTTTTTCAGCAATATCTTTATCTACAACGTGTTTCTTTCCTAAGGCTGCAAAAGGTATAGATACTTCAGCTGAGTAAAATGGCTATAAAAAAAAACTGCATAGATATACCGCAGAAAACTAGCACAAAGCAATGGATATCAGTCAATAAAATCTGGTAAAATAACTCACAAAACTAGCAAAAAATGTATGGCAATAACAGAAATGTATAGTCTCGTCGGTATAAGTGGTAATAATGAAGGTTTATTCCAAATAAAAGACAGAAATGTACATATTTTCCTTACAGCAAAATGTCGAAATTCAGAATGAATCAGAAGAGGAAATCCAGTTCATTAGTGAACCGATCCGACGATAATAGATTTCATCACTCCGATAGCCGAGTGATGAAATCTATTATCGTTGATTTCATGATCATGATTGTTTCAATGATTGTAAAATGAAATGAGTAGATTTTCATTTTCATTTCTTTGTATTAACTCCATGTCGTGTAAACGTGAATGGAAACAAAAAAAGCTTATAATGTACAGTTACTCGAATGAAACATTCATTCTTTTAAAGCTTCCGATTTCAGCTTTATTTGCATGAATCGAGAGAGAATAGAATAGACGTAAAGTAAGAGGTAAACGCTAATTTATATTTATTTGCCTCATTGTCAATGTTTGCCAAAGAGCGATGGAGCGTAGCATTTTGAACATCAAAATCACCGATCTAATACGCAGCACCACAACACGTTCCAAGAATCGAGACACAGTGGGTGCCTGAAGACGATCGTCGTCACCGAGGCAGGCCCAAGCAACGCCAGAAGAGGCAAAAAAAGGACAGTTGGAAAGGAATGGGGGAGGCCTTTTCCCAGCAGTGGGATAGAATAGGCTAAATAAAAAAAAATATAAATTCACCTTCCGCGATGGATTCAATAAACAGAATTTAGGCAGAAAATAGTGCCTAAGAAAAGGACAATAAAGTTAAAAATAAACTTGTTTACATTCCCTGACGTACCTAGGGCTCATTATTATTTCAGAGTGAGTCTCATGACCTATTTTCCTGTTTACTCTTAAAAGTTTAATAATATTCCTTGTTGTGTTAGAAATTATAATTACGATATTAATATCACGTAATAATGTAGGTCGAACCCCAAGTCTGCATTTGTTAAAATTACTAGCCTTTAAAATCACAAGCGGAGAATGAGGAATTACCGTAAACTTTATCATCATCATCTTCCTGCCCTTGTCCCATTCTACTTGGGGTCGGCGCAGCATATCTTCTTCTTCCATACTTCTCTATTACTCGTCATCTCAGCAGTCACCTCCTTTCTAGCCATATCATCCTCCACACAGTCCATCCATCGTTACTTTGGTCTTCCTCTACTTTTATAGGCATCTACATTCATACTCAACGTTTAGTTCGCGAATCATATTAGCTATAATATAGTTAGCAAATATTTTGAGCAAAACAAGAATTTTCAAATAAATTGGGATAAGGGCCGGAAAATGAAGACGATGATGAATCGAATTTACGTTAGATTTACTGTCTTTGTGATAGTTACTAATGTTCGACTGTTTGCCTATTGTTAATTTATATTGCATAAATAAAACGGGAATATCATTGCATCATAGAGCTATAGCTGCTTACAGGAAATACCCATGTGCATGACGCATTTTATATTATTATGTTATTTTTGATAATGACTATAATGAGAGTTAAGTATTGTTTGTGTATTTATAGGTCCATTTATTATGGTAATTTTAGGCACCAACATCGTCATCTTCCTGCCTTTGTCCCATGTAACTTGGGGTCGGCGCAGCACGTTGTTTCATCCATTCTCCTCTGTCAACCGTCTCGCTATCATTTACTCCTTTTTCTTTCATATAATTCCTCACATAATCCATCCATTTAGGTACCTAGGTACAGTCGAACAACCTATTTGATTTACACCTTAGATGTGTGGGTGAAGTCATATTATGCACACAAACACTAAATGAAACGAGCGAGCTCGTTTTTTATTAGTGTGCGTTTGATCCTGCTCATGGTTGTGTGATGAAGTTTACAACGTTTGAGACAAACACGAACTGTTTAGAAAATAACTACCGACAGTTTAAAAATGTTGTTTTCAAACACCTTCATTTATAAAAAAATGAGCGTTATTAGATTGTCAATCCACGAGTTTTTGTATTACTGAATTTATTGATTCTACTCATATTCGTATGCGGATTTATTTCTGGATTGGATCCGTGCAACATTTATCAATATTCAAAAATGCAGAAATCGTTATTTTGCATTGAGTAAAACGTATTATCAGTGAAATTGTGAGTGTAAATGTGGTGTTGCCCCACAAACAATGGGACACTTGACATCGTTTCCTGCCTGTCCCGTGATGTGCATCACAGGACGCTACTGAAAGTGTCAAATTCGTCGCCTAATTTTAGGCTGACTCAATTTAAATTGTCCTCGACATTCTAAGAAGTGAAATTGCGACGCGCTTAATGATATCGGTGAGTAACAGTTAGATATTACGTTAATATTATACCTACTTCGACATAGCTAACTCATATCACCTTTCAATGTTTACCTAAGAATAAATAATTAGTGTAAATTAAGTGCAATACCTACCATAATTATACTGATATAATACGATATCATAAATTAAATTATAGTTTTTTTTTAAATCATATTATTATGATTTAATTAACTTGGTCTAAAACTAACTTGATCTAGCCTTTAGACAGATTAAATAATAGCCTTCCAATAACGTAAATAAAAATAGATTATTATGTTTGCTAATGTCAGTGTATATCTTGTTTATATGTATTGTATAATATAAGTAATATTAATTTCGTATATATAAGGTTATTATACAAACATAGTATATAAATATGGTATATATTATATATTTATTATAATAATAGCTATTATTACGAGTATTATAAATACTATTTTTATCCACAGAGAACTGTGCAGTTATGGGTCCGCCGATATGCGGATTCTGGAGACGTAGAACATCACGAAGTAATGGAAAACGAAGATTTGCCGACTCATTTATGAGTAGAATTTATTTTAATTAGCAGACGAATATGAATCTTATTTTTATGCACATAATGATCAGATTTGTTAAGCGAATTTGAACAAGTTTAAACCTTAGCCTTAATCCTCTTTTTAAAACCACAACTCGTATTATTGAAAGTCTGGTGAAGTGATGTTATTGTTATGCGGTTAGAAGTTGTCATAACTTCTTACTATCTAACATGTTGATTCACTTCACCTCTAATTTTACTTTGATTCAATTTATATACCTACCCACTTTGACAAATTAATTATTTACGTCCATCCTTACAACAACAGTGTTTTACTCATTCGACGTCATTAAATTATTGTATCGGGCAAACACGTTTTTTTGCTAACATACAGCTCACACCAAATTGAACCTTAAAACAACCATTGTAATGAAGGAATATATTGGAAGAAACAAGACGGATCATTTGCTAATGACCCAAGGACCCAAGCGATAGGCTCATTCCAAACAATGTTTATCTAATAAAGAAATCAAATCGTTTTATTGGTTTTATTTAATTACCTTTCTACTTTTTTGCTTGAGTGATTTTATTGGCCACAAAATTAATATAATAAAAACAAAAAGTAAAAACAGCAAAACAAAATTCCGATCGAGGAAATTGGGATCGAACTCACGTCGCCGAGATTAAATCAGTAGCTATTGCAGGCGCTTACACCAATCAGCTATGGTTACCATATTTCTTTAGTATAAAAAGTTGGGTATCTTTGCGGACCCGTATATGTTGCCAGTGTTTGTAGAATTCGTTTACGCACACAATAATAATGAACGGCTGTAAGCTCATAAAGTGACAGATACCAATGTGCGCGTGAATGTAAACTTATTAACTTTGTTTCGTGTACATGGATGGATTAATATAACTAACATAACGGCGCTATTAGTCTTGGTCGTAACAAGCCCGTCTCCGCGTGTTCCAATGACTTTACTCAAATTTGGGCACCCGATGTGTTAATACACTGATCATCGCAATGGAATATGAGCTAACGACCACCGAGTACTTTGAATGAACTCGAGAACCTGCAGCCGCCGAAGAGAAGGAAATTAGCTTCGGACACCCGAAAGGATGAAGTCAGGTGAGGTTATCCGAAGACGCACAAATGCAAACTCCGTGGGTGCTACAGAGAAATTCCTGATGAAAAACCCAACAATACTTTGCTCGACCCGCGAATCGAACCCAAGACCTCATGCTAGCAGTCGCGCTTGCGAACACTAGACCACAGCAGTCTTTGGTTCACTATTTAGTAAATAGGTGTCCTCGAGAACCGGCCGGAAGTCGGTGGTAACTTTGGTTTATTAACATAGTGAACGGAAAATCAATAAAATAAAAGACGAGCTAATACCGGTATTATTAGTACTGAATAGCGGCCATTGTCTGGCAGAGTACTCGTATATTTGGTTTTTTTTTGTAGAAGTTTCATTAGAACTTACCAGTTTCGACCTTCTTCATAACTTCAGATAGACTGTCATAAGATTCGACTTCAATGGCAGCTAAGTCATCCATGGCGCCAGGTGCTAGTTCTCCTTTCTTTGCCCCTGCAGTCAATATTATCTTAATTAATGGTTTGGTTGTGTTAGCTAAGTCATTGATGATCAATAATATAATTAAGATGAACAATGCTGAGATAGGTGCGCAAGTCTCCAAAAAATTCATATCTCAGCATTATGCTGCGTTATTAAAAAATGAAAGCCACAGCCCTGATTCGATGGAAAAATAGTTTGGCGTTAGAATGATGTTGCCAAAAGAGCGTTGTCGGCAAACATTTGCAAAATAGTTCCATGAAATATATATTGAAAAAAATAGTACCTTATTTTTTTCTTTTTTCAATATAATTGCATGGAGCAGAAGATATGCTGCGCCGACCCCAAATAAATTGGGATAAGGGCAGGAGAATGATGATGATGAATAATGATATTGAAATAACAAGCTGACGGTTTAGTTAGTTCCGATTGACCACACGTCAAAAGATATGCAGCTATATTTTTGACATGGCCTTTTGGGCGTATGAAGAACAGGGTGTAAAGTTCTTCATCCCCCATAGAAGAGGGAGGATCCTCCGACCAGACGGGTTTTATGTCTGGTGGGCTACTGCCCGACAGTTGTTGTCGGGTTTTCTATACTGTACCTACTGTAACTGCATGATTTAGGAATTTGATGTTAGTTCTTCATTTAAGTCATAGATGGCGCTGTCCTACGGCTTGTTCTATGTTGCTGTAGTACTTTTTTGTAGTACCGCTACAACCAGATGCCGCTGGTAGCTACGGCAGAGAAGAATAAAATAATAAACAAAACACTGGCCAAGTAGTTACCTTTAAGGATACTCTTTATAATTTCTGGTTTCCTGCTTTTCTTTGGAGATTGTAAATTGGCGACTAAATCATCCATGACTACTGGCGATATTTGCCTGGTCTCTAAGGCTGAAAATACAATTGTTTTATATTAAAGTTGTGGAGAAGAAGAGAAAAGAAAATGAGTATGTTAGAAGTCTGAAATTGGCGCTGGTAACTAAGTAGCTAAGTGAAAGTTGGTGTGATATGGAGTAATGAGGAACATGGCGTGAGGTAAGTTTTTAGTATATCTGTGTGTGAAAACCAAAGAACTTATGGATGGAGCGTGTGAAAGCTGATATGGCTAGAAATGACATAAGTTTAGCGATGATGACTATCGCGGTAAGAAGAAGACATATTCCTCCGAAACCACATTAATGTGAATGAGAGCTTGAGGATAATATAAATGCTAATAATGAAACTTATTTAAATTACCTTTACGTATTTTTTTTAAAACCTCAGACTTATTGTCACCTGGACGCACAACATCGAGTATTTCGTCCATAATATCAGGCGGTAGTCGCCCATTCTCTATCACTAAAATATTATAAATCAAACTTGATATCAGAATCGTAGATATAATTGGTTTTGAAACTACAACCTCAGCCAGTCATGCTCATGATAAAGTTAAAATTTCAGTACAACCAATTTTAGGACTCTTTTTTATTACAAATGGCCACTTTGAAATCAATCAGAATTTTAGAATATATAAGGTCCCATTAAAATAGATGAACAAATTTTAACACAGCGTTCAGTACGTCTAACCAAAGATATCCAAGCAAAAAAACACTGATTTATTTTGACCTAAAATAATAAATTGCCGGCACTCTAGAATAAACACATCTATTACGGGTAGGTACTTGCACTCGCGCCTCGCCGCTCGCGTTCTCTAAGTAGGTCCGGTCCTGTTAATATCATTCTGTATATAACCATAGTAACTTTCAGTTGACTAACATTTTTAGTGTATTTTCGTTAGCTGTTTTTTTTCTTGTAAGTATCTAATGCGTTTTTCTTTTTTTTACCATTGTCCTTATTTTGGTGATCTGAATGATTTCTAATAGTTTGTCCATCTATTTTAATGGGACCTTAGAGAACGTTAAAGTACACAGTTGATTTTGAGGCAATTCAGGTAAATTATCTATGATTGGATGTTCCAAGTATAATTTAATTAGGCGTATTTGCAGTTCCTACCTGTCCGAAGTCTTTTCAGGACAGCAGACTTCCTATCCCCTGTGCTTACCTCGGCCATTACCTCATCCTTAAGAGATGGGGTCACATGCCTCCTTACTACCACTGAAATTTAAATAAATTTAATGAGTTTTTTTTCGGTGTCAGAGTATTTATGCCACCCATGGGCCTCTGACTTGGCTTTACATGCCGTCGGGCAGTATCTCTCAGGCATGCTGGTATGGTTTCCTCAAGATGTTTCCCTTCACCGAAGCAAGTGATAATTATACAATACGCACATGAATCCGAAAAATCAGAGGTGCGTGTCTTGGATTCAAATTCCACTCCACTAGGCTATCACTGCTATGGTTTACCTTTTACTTTTTTTTTACTTCATTGTGAAAACAAAGCAAGGAAATTGAATTGAAAACCCATTCAGTAATAAAGATTACTTGTGATTGACTGTCACAATGATGAGTGATAAGGAAAAAAGAATTACTATCTATAGTCCTACAGCACATGGGCGTACCCAGCATTTTAAATGGTGGGGCAGAAGTAAATAAACTAAGTAGTACGAACTTATAAATGCTTTGTATTTACTGATTGATACGTTTTATTGACTTCACTGAATACAAATTTCAATAACAGCCTGCGAGGGTGCTGGCTAAATCTAGCTAAAATTTCGTTTTCAAATGTATGTTGTACTTGCAGAAACCTCTTGCTATGCATACTCATCATACAGAGGCCGACAAGAAGGTTTTCTGTCATTGTTGATCTTATCCAAATTTATATTTTAATGTGAAAAATGTTAAAGTATCTACCCAAGTGTATATTTAATTTTGTTTTCTGTTTTTAATTTTGCCTGAAAATTCTTATCTTCGGGTCAAAGAGCAGGGTGGGGCATGAGCCCCACCCTGCCCCACCGTGGGTACGCCCATGATACCGCATAATTATCTAAGACGGTACTGAGGTATCTGCGCAGACCGGGAGGGGGGGTATGTCATTAGCCTGCTCCTTCCCGTTCCACGCAGCTTTTTCGGGCACCGTTTGAATGGTACTTCCCTTTATTAACTATATATAATATAGTTTATTTAAACTTACCATCGCGGATTTTCTTAAAAAGTTGAGACTTCCGGTCAGTTGGACTAATTTTTTTAAGTACTTCATCCATAATTGCAGGTGATAGTTGCCCTGCGTCCACCGCTGAAATATGTGTTTTTTTTACATTTGTAATATTATGTTGAAGACATAAGTTTTGACTGCGTAAAATTAGCGTAAAAGCAAACTCGTCAAGTATCTCTATGAAAATGCTTCCGTAGCTGATTCATTTGGATTTGTACCTTGAAACTTATACGGAAAAGGTTGAAAATTCTTTCATTTGATATTGATAGCTTGTATTCTAACTTACCATCTTGGATTACTTGCAAGGCTTGAGTCTGGTCTTCACTTGAATGCTGTGGTTCTCCTAAAATATCATTCAGGACAACTGGCGTCACTAGCCTCCTTTGAAGCTCTAAAATTGGACATATATTATGTTGAATTAAATGTGTAATTACATTTTAAATCAATTGTAATGAAAGACGCATAAGACCCTAAGATAGGCGACTATGAGCATGATAGTCGTACGACTGGTCGCAAAGGATTTTTTTTTTGTGATGGGAAATCATCAAATAACCCTCCCTGCTCTGGGTGGAGTGGGAGGGAGTGTCAGACTTATACTGACTAAAACCCATCCATGTTCCTTCTTTGCCCTTTGTGTTCCAGGGCTGCGGTATCTCTTTCGAACAGTCCCGCAGCCCCGGCAGGCATCGGCCGTTGCGGGCCCCTTCCTGTTGCTGACATCTCTTTGAGGCGCGCGTGGAACACGAACGCGCCGTCGACACGGCAGTCGCAAAAGTTCTAACCAAGAAGAAAGGTCGACTGCAACTGGTCAGCCTGCTAGGCCCCTCGTTTGGCCAAAGTTCCTTTTTGTTCAAAAATTCGAAGTCACGGGCGTTTGTTGCTGCGCCATCGTCATCAATTTAACACCCATTTTGTTTGAAAATTACCCAGAAATTGGGTAATCAATGCAATAGTATTACAACCATCAAGATTTGTTAAGCATACCTTGTTGAACTTTTTCTATGACCACAGACTTGGTGTCAGACGATCTTACATTATCAGTGAGGTCAGCCATGAAATCGGCCGGCAGTTGATATTTTTCTGACGCTAGAATCGTAAAACATAAGAAATAAGATTTTATTTAAGCTTCACGGATGCTTTATTACGATTTTATTTGTCGGATCCGGTGATTAGGACGGACTTGGAATGAATCGCAAGCGCGCCAGTGGTTATATCACGTGACCTATTTACCAGTCTACCCACACCACAGTGTGCTTCTACAGAGTCGTGAAGTTTTGAGCTCGCAGCGAGAAGGACATTCACTGTCTGATCGCAGCGGAGTTGAGACGTCCCGGGACTGTACCCGATTCATTGTGCCCCGATTTATTGTGTTAAATAGTAATCAAGTAATTTTTTAGTTTAATAAAAACAGTGTATTGCACTCAGTGTGTTTTCATTGCACGAAACCCATCTTACGCGTCATGATTACGCGTCTAAAGGAATAAATCCTGACAATCCAACATATTCATATTATTATACCTACTATGTTTTACAATGGTAGGAAGATATTTGGGAATTGTGTTGCGATATTTATTTGATAAACAAGATGGCGTCGTTCACTAGTTCCTATTTAGGGTACGACCTAAAAGATGTCCCTATTAGATACTTACAGCTACACCGGGTGGAAGGTACATAGACCCACAAACGGTTACCACGTATTCAGTACGTCGTCATTCTGAACCCGAGAAAATTTCATCGGTATTTTAAAGAAAATTCTGCTGTTCCATAAATTTCGAACGTCTAGGTATTGCACTTTTGTAGGAAACAGCATATCTTTTTTAAAATTATCTATGGTATGTATCAACCCTGGATTGGACTTGTTTGCTGATGAATGGATACGATAATGTTAGAATGTTTGTGGTTCCGTGAGAAGACCGAGTAAAAGGATTAAGTTAGTTAATTTAGTATTAATGGCTTATGCTGTGCTAAATGTAACTTTAATGTAATGTAACTTTAATGTAATGTCACTTTGTTAAGCCACGAAATCATTGTATTAGGTTGTTCCGATTTTCAATCTTAACTAATTTGTTATATAGTCTAGTTAATATTACAAGTCGTTCAGCGACGTACCTTTGAGCACGTTTTTCAATACATCACATTTTTTTTCACTTGCATTTGCAAGGGCCATAACTTCATCCATGGTGGCTGGCCAAACATGCCGCTTTGCTATTGCTGAAATGAATTATGATTATGTTTAATTTAATTAAAACTTTACTTAGGTTGACGAATTCACACATTGGGGCAAAAATAGACCTTGAAGTTTTATAATGACCAAGTGTAATTAAACCTTATGGTGATATTGCGACGTTGAGGAGCTCGTGGCTAAAAAATAATAACAGCCGGACGGGTCGATCTTTAGGTTAAGCCGTGCTTGCCTAGGTTGGTCTATGGATGGGTGACCACCCATTACATACCGAGTTTCCTCCGCGCCTCGGAAAGCACGTTAAGCCGTTGGTCCCGGCTGTCATTTGTAGATTTTTGACAGTGATTAGGTAGTCAGTGGCCCAAAAAGTCTGACAATCAGTCTTACCAAGGGGTATCGTATTACCCTGTACTAACTGGGTTGTAGAGGTCAGATAGGCAGTTGCTCCATGTAAAATACTAGTATTCAGCTGCATCCAGTTAGACTGGAAGCCGACCCCAATATAGTTGGGAAAAGGCTAGGCAGATGATGGTGGTATTGCGACGACTATTGACATCACAGAATATTTTACCTTTTTTCTCGCAAATCATAAAATAATTCAGTCTGGTCACACACATCAACACCGTCTAGGGATATTTTGTATAAAGTTCTTAAACTCAAAAAATACTGGCCAGTTTTAAATTCTTTTGAAGAAAGCTTATTTTGTAAACATTTTTGAACGATTCTAAATTTGAATTTGAAAAAATAAATGAAAAACAAAAGATTTACGCGGCATAATAGTAGCGAAGTCCGAAGGTTTCATTTACAAGGCTATTTTTTTGTGACAAATTTATTTTTTATAACAAGTTATCGGTTAATTTCGAATTAATGTTATTGTGTGCATCACGTAGCGGCGCCATTTAACGAGAGAGGAAATTTTAAGGGCAGTAGGCATGCTCCAAGCTGGGACTACTCAACAGAGTATTGCTGAGGAGATTGGAACAAGACAAAACGTGATATCAAGGTTATGGTCACGTTATCGTGCTACTGGTGAAGAGGCTGAAAGATACCCAGGCGGGAAGCGCATAACCACTCAACGACAAGACCGATTTTTGCAAGTTGCCGTGAGAAGACAATCAAATGTTACGGCCATGCAGTTGGTTCAGAGGCTCCAGTCAGAGCACCAGTTGCTTGTGAGTGAGCAAACTGTGAGGAGAAGGCTGCATGAAGCTAACCTTCATGCTCGCAGACCGTTTCGTACTCCAGCACTACGCCGAGGAAATCGTGGACGACGACTAGAGTGGGCTCGTGAACATTTGCTCTGGGAAGATAACCAGTGGTCTGTAGTGCTGTTTACCGATGAGTCCCGGTTCGGTTTCCATCCCGATACTCGTAGAGTACGTGTTTGGCGAGTTCCTGGTCGTGAGAGCCGTCTGCAACATCCTCAGGAAGTCCATTCATAACACGGCGGGACAATTATGGTTTGGGTCGGAATTCATGTTGGTGGAAGAACAGACCTCATTTGGATCAGAAACACCATGACGGCTGGAAAATACAGTAACGAGATGCTAGTACCAATAATCTACCCCCATCGACAACAAATGGGCCAAGAATTCACGCTCATGCACGATAAAGCCCGTCCGCACACAGCGAGAATGGTGACGAGCTGATTGCAGGAGCACGACGTATCGGTCTTAGGCTGGCCCGTTCAATCGCCTGACCTAAACCCCATAGAATACGCGTGGGATATGCTCCAAAGAAGGGCTTTGAGGAATTTCCCTGCAAACATTGCGACGGAAGAGCAACTTTTTTTGCATCTTAGCCGGACCTGGTACAATATACCGCAGCAAGACTTGGATAATTTAATCCAAAGCATGAAAAACCGTTGCAGGACCGTTGTTAACTCATGGGTGGTTTTACTGACTACAGATTTTTCACATAACTGTTAAAACAGATAAATTTTTCCTTATTTTTCACTTTTTCTTGAGAAACACATTCATTGTTAGATTTTCCATTATTTCAAGTTTTTTCTTTATTTGAATAAAAATTTGTTTACGCAAAAAAAATAGTTTTATTTAATTCTGGAGTGTAGTCTGATAAATGGGCTTTATAAACATATAAACATGTTGTATGTTATCTATACTAATATTATAAAGCTGCAGTGTTTGTTTGTTTGTTTGTTTGTTTGTTTGTTTGAACGCGCTAATCTCTGGAACTACTGGTCCGATTTGAATGATTCTTTCAGTGTTGGGTAGTCCATTTATCGAGGAAGGCTATAGGCTATATATCATCACGCTACAACCAATAGGAGCGTAGCAGCAATGAAAAATGTTGCAAAAACGGGGAAAATTGTATTTTTAATAACTTGACGCGGACGAAGGTCGCGGGGAACAGCTAGTATTTAATAAATTTTGAGAAAATCGAGTAAATCCAAAATATCCCTAGACAGTGTTGATGTGTGTATTTCACAATATTGTTTTAAAAAGATTTTTAAGACTGACCTTTGCGGACTTTCTCCATGAATCTAGCCTTATTATCCGAAGGACTTTCATCTTTGAGTAAGTCATTCAAGACATCAGGTGACAGCTGTCCGTTTGCAATCGCTGGAACAGACGAGCCTCAGTACGTATTCACAGGGGATAAATGTCCCGCAACACGTGTCGCTAGCGAAGTCGGGCAACGTTAAGCCGTACACAGACTTTGCGAGACATGCGCCGCGAACGGCGGCACAGCGAATGCCTCGCAAGGTGTGTACTTTTATATTCGTGGCGAGGCATGTGCTACGCACGTGCGAGGGCGAGCCAACGTATGTCGGCAAATGGTTCAAGATCAGAGTGCCTCAGTGCAAGCATTACATTAGTTGTGGACGTTCGAGTTGTGCGCCGCATGCGATACCCACGCACGCCTTTTTTTTTCTATCTTAATAGACATGTGACGTCGCCTTGTGCTGTTCGATTTTGCCCGACATATATAGAAATGTGTTGCGTGACATTTGGCTTCGAGTAAAATAACATTATCAATGTATTGATTAGACATACATACATATACCTATATTTTTTTCAAACGACAAATACTAACCTCGACGGATGTTCTTCATTATGTATGCCTTATTTTCAGTTGGTTGTATTGTGGCGAATATATCATTCAAGAGGTGATTAGGCATTTTCCTTTTTTCTATTACTGAAAAATAAATATAAATACCGTATGTAACGTTTCGATACTTTGGTGGTACATGGCCTGCATGCGTTTTTTTTTAATTAGCGTATTCCGTCCCACTGCTGGGCAAAGGCCTCTTCTATTCCTTTCCAACTCTCCCGATGTTTTGCCTTCTCTGGCCGATCAGTCAGGAACGAGTCCAAATCGCCACTCCAGCGTTTCTTGGGCCTGCTTCGGTGACGACCGACGACCGTCTTCAGGCACTGTGTGACGATTCTGGCCCATCTGATCTGACCCAACCTGGAAATGCGACCCACCCAGTCCCATTTTAACCGTGCAGACTTATCGCCAACATCAGTGATGCCTGTCTTGTAGCGTATTGTGGTGTTGCGTATTCTATCGGGGGTCGGTTTTATTCATGAGATATCTCCTTTACACTTATTATCTACTTAGAAGGAATGCATGATTTGGACGGAGGTTCCATTGCCCTAAACCAACCAAAGACCCGGTTTTCAGTGCGATATCTTCGTCATTTCTGTGCTCCCTACGTATCCGCTATGGTGGACCTAGGCCTAGCAGTATTTCACTGGTTTTTTAGGTGCGTCCGTAGGTTTTTATTTATAATATTATAATATTTTACGCTGAGTTAGACCTACCTTTCCGAACTTTCTCTAAGACTTTAGACTTAGTATCGGTACGGCTCACATCGTCGCGTATCTCATCTAACACTGCGAGGGGTACTTCACCTAATAACACCGCTGAAACAAAAACAGTGCACAGCATGGTGCATAAACTATCAATATTTTAATTAAGTAGTGTATCAAAACCTTCAATAGCGGTGAACTTTATAATGATTACTACTAATAGTATACTTTAGTAATATTGCAAAATTAATTAAAACAGGTAAATATTTGACAGCCATTTGCGACGTTGCCAACTTTTTGGATGAACGCTTAAGTTTAAACCTAAAGGAAAAATCAATAGGATAGACTTACCTTTGCGGACATGAAGCAATATCTCGCATCTATCGTCACAGGCGCCAACATTATCGAGAACAACATTAGCTGCTGATGGTGACATGTAATTCTGAGTTATTACTGAAATCCGAGGATAAAGTTTAAATTAATTTTAAGCTTTAACTTGATTTGCATCAGACTGCAAAACAAACTGATTCAGAAGGCAGTACTTCTGGACACGGCGCGTATCGTTAGGAGGTTCCTCTCTCAAGAGCTCTGACCACCGGTAGCTCGGACCCTGTTCCCGATGCTGGTGGGCTACTATTTTTTTTTATATTATTAAATGTTTTTTTAAGAAATATTTGAAAATGTCAAAAATATGTTACAAGATAAATAAAAGAAACTAAATATTTTACAGCTTGGCGATTAAGTCAACTTTCCCAAAGAGTCGATTTATGAAAAAAAACAACGAATTCCTATTAAACAGTAGACAGACTGTTTCGATGCATGTTTGTTAACTTACAACTTAGTACATACACCTACAAGCATATAAAGGAATATGACCTTTGAAGAAAAAAGTGACAATTTAAAAGTTACCTCTTCGTACTTTCATCATGACATCTGAATGGTCGTCAGTTAAGCTTAACTCTGCTAGTATTTCTTGCATGACTTGTGGATCCAACTGCCCTTTATCTACCGCTGAAATAGTAATCAATTTTGAAACACTGTTTAAGCTTTCACGGTTTACAACTAAACTTATACTGTCGTCAACCCGCGATCATGGCGCTTACAACAGCGTCGAAACATCGGGAACTCAAAATAATGAACAATCACGGAAGATATCCCGTAAGTGACAGTATAAGTTCAATTAATTTTGATTAAAATATCAAAGACAGATTTTATTTTTACTTTAAGGGCCGTTACACATAGCGCGGCTGGGATATCAAGTCTCGCTGTTATCATATGCCAAATACAATGTCGCCCATGCGCATGTGACCGCCCGTAATTTTCTGAATCTTCATGAAGAAATGTCGAAAATAAACTTTAGAAGGGGGGGTCTATCTACAACATTTTTCAAGTTATTCAATTCTTAATTTTTTAAGTATAGTTTGTAGATTTGCTTTCTATTTTTTGACACACCTCCGAAGTTTATGGGTCGATTTGGATTCTGTTTATTATTTCTAAAAACTTATGAGTTATTTTAACAGGTTAATTAACATTTTTACTAAAAATTATCGACGACGAAAAAAAAAACGGAATCGAAGCCATTTTTTCGGTGAAAAATTGTGTATTTATTTTTAAAAAACTAGTGTAACTCCATAAATTATCCCGGTAGGACGACTTTTTTAATCATTATTTGTAATCTACTACATAACAGCTACAAATTCACAGAACATTGTTGATACCTATCTCTAAAGAAAAAACAAGGGCGGGTATAACAAATCATCGCAATCTTCATGTGTGGGCCACTGAAAATCCACACGTCATTAGGGAAACAACTTTCCAGACTCAATTTTCCATAAATGTATGGGCTGGAATGATTGACGGTCAACTTATTGGCCCTTTCGTGTTACCAAACAGACTAGATCAACACGTGTTTTTAGATTTTATAGTCAATACGTTGCTTTTGGAGGAAGTACCGCTGGAAACAAGAAGGCGGATATATCTGCAATTAGATGGAGCTCCAGCACACTTCGCACGACTAGTTCGTGATTATTTAAATCTGTAGTGGGTCAGGCAACGAAATAAATCGAGTGGACGATGTATGGTTCACGAATATGGTTTATTGTCACATATAATGTTAAATACAGTCTGGATGTTAAAAAAATGACAGAGCACTGCACAATCGTGACCGTATGCGACAGCGATGCGAGCCGGACTGGCGCGTGCGCGACGCCGCGGCGTGGAGCGGCGCGCGCTTCTATGCCTACGTACGCGCGCTTTCAACAAAACGCGGGCGCCTTGTTGCTATGCCCTCCTACATACTCCCCCTTTTGACCTAACATTGGTGACCTCACCGTTGGTCAAACGTCAACAATGACACGTTTACGCGGCCTACCACGAGAACGCTTAGGAGCAACCGGCTGCGGAACCTCAGGGCATTCACCATCCCGAGAATGATACCTCCTCAATGCCGAAACGTGGTACTTCCCAATGACTTCATCCGGTGAACCAGGGAACGTTAAAAGGTAAGTAGTTGGGCTAACCTTCTTCTGCACTAGGTAAGGGCCGTCCCTTTTAGGCATAAGCTTAGAGCTGACTCCTTTAGCAACACTGCTAAGCACGTGCGTCTTCATCAGGACAAGATCACCGACGACAAATTCCTCAGCCTTTCGTGTCTTGTCTTTGGCAGCCTTACGAAGGTCTTGCTGTCGCTCTATGCGCTCCTTACTGTTGCTGAGTGTATCCGCTAGCTTCAGCAGATACGGCGTAATCTGTTTCCTTCGGTTTTCAGGAACGACGAGCTGCGGTTCTTTTGTCTCCGCTTCAGTATATCGGTATAGTACACCTCTGCACGTATGATAACCTCTCTCTGTCCATCGAGTTAGTTCTAATTCATCCTTGCCTTCCAGAGCCTTCATGACCTTCGCCACTTCAGGGTCTGCGAGCTGATCCTCACGAAGAGTAGCGGCATCCCAGCGCGGCGGGTCAACGAGCACCGTACAGACTCCACAGGAATCGCGAGCCTCCTCCTCACACGGGGGACGACTGAGCGAATCAGCAACTACGTTTGCTTTCCCAGGAGTGTAGTCGACTTGCAGATCAAAGGACTGGAGTTTCATGGCCCATCGTACGAGACGTCCAGCAGGCGACTTCAAGGTGAGTAGCCATTTCAGGGGCTGATGGTCACTGCCGACACGTACTGGATGGCCATCAATGTACCCTAGGAACTTCTCGACTGCCCAGACAACTGCCAACGCCTCGCGCTCGGTGGTAGAGTAGTTCCGCTCCGCCGGCGTGAGGAGGCGACTGGCATACGCGATGGGTTTCTCTTCTCGCTGCGACTCCCCCTGGAGTAGAGCCGCACCCAGTGCGTAATTGCTAGCGTCAGTCCTGAGAACGAATGGCATATTATAATCTGGCTGAATAAGAATCGGAGGTGAGGTAAGTAATCCTTTAAGTTCTCTAAATGCCTGGATCTGTTCTTCACCCCACAGCCAGGACTGATCCTTACGCGTTAGCATAGTCAGTGGCTGTGCAACTTGGGAAAAACTCGGCATGAACTTGCGGAACCATGAGCAACTCTGTAAAAAGGATTTTAGATGCTTTACATTAGTTGGTTCCTTCATATCTAATATCGCAGTAACCTTATCTGGATCTGGGGACACTCCTTCCGAGGTGATAATGTGTCCTAGGTATTTCACACTCTCTCGAGCAAATGTGCACTTGTTGCGATTTGCGTGGAGATTGAAGACACGTAAGCGCTCGAATACCGCACGTAAGTCCTGAAGATGCTGGTGAAATGATCCAGATATCAATATCAGGTCATCAATGTAACCAAGGAGTGTCACCCCCTTAAGAGATGACGCAGAACGAAATCGGTCGATTAAACGTTGAAACGTTGCGGGCGCGTTGCGCAGACCGAACGGCATACGGTTAAATTTGTGAACTCCGAATGGAGATACAAAGGCAGTTTTATCCTGGTCTTCAGGCCTCACTTTGACCTGCCAGTACCCTGATCGGAGGTCAATAGTACTCATAAAACAGCTCTTACCAGTATATTGAAGGAGGTCATCGATCACTGGCAGCGGGTACGAGTCACTCTTGGTGACGGCGTTCAGCTTACGATAATCCACGCAGAACCGGTAACTACCATCCTTCTTCGGTACCAGAAGAGCTGGTGCTGCCCATGGAGATTCACATTCCGTGATGATACCTTCGCGAAGCATCTTCTCTATCTCCTCTTCCATGATGGCTTTCTTGGCGGGAGTGAGTCGGTATGGCGGCACCGCAATCGGCGGGTGATCTCCGCAATCGATGCGATGCTCTGCGAAAGGTGTAGGTTCTCCCCCTTCTGCAAACATATCTTCATACTCTTGCAGCAGCTGAGCGAGACGTTCCTTCTCTGAAATTGACAGCATCGAACCTTCATTTTTACGTAAGACATCCGCGGAAGCGCACCCAACGAAGTCACGTGAAGACTCACACCGCAAGGGGTGAATGACCTGAGGCCGATCAGCTGTGAACCAAGTATTGTTCGAAACGTTAATAACAATACCGGCTTTACGTAAAAAATCAATACCGAGTAACGTGTCATTGTTAACTGAATTAGGAAAAATAACAAAAGTAATAGGTATCGTCAACCCCTTAAGTTGTATGTCAACATCTACGAGTAAGACCTTGAGTTCTCGCACTATGCCATCGGCTAATTTTACCGACATAAAACTACTACGGAACGAATAGTGTAGTTTACGAAGAAGTGCGTACAGACTCGAACCGGCTACGCTACGCTTAGCGGCCGTATCAATCAACCCAGTACCACGGTGACTGTCTATCTCTATGTCGAGTATCGGACGACCGTCGGTACATAAGTTCGACGCGGACAAGTTACCTACTCTAATCGGCAACGCATCGCAGTCGAGGTCGACATTACACTTACAACTACATAAACAAGGAGATTGAGACACATTACATACATTATTAACAAACGTTTCGCTTTTCAAACTTACGTTACACTTACAATTACAAGTATTATGATTACAATCATGTGAAACAACAATAAGGTTATCTGTATAATCACAAACCCTAGTGGGCTCTAACATATTAAACTCGACAACAGAAATCGATTGTTTCGGATTTACCAAACACTTAGCGCAATTAGATCGAATTACACCAACAGCGCCACAGCCGTAACACTTCACACTATTTGACTCGGAAGTCGCACTTTGATCGACTTTATTTTTAATATTTCTACAAGAGTCACGAGTATGTCCGTTTTTACGGCAATAAACACAGAAAAGTCTTTTACCTTTATTGTCCGAATTGTTTACCACAAAAGGCGGGGCCACAGCGCTACTCGTAGCACTCGACGACGCCGTAGGTATATTCGCTGGCGCCGGCGCGCTCATCGCAGAGACGGCGGGAGCGCGCGCGGGCGTCGGCGGAGGCCGGGGCTGCGGTGGCGGCGCGTGCGCGCTAGCGGCGGGGCCACGCGCGTCGGTCGACACCTCGGAGAGCGATTCTTCTATGTTTCGCGCCTTCTCGATCAATAATTCCAGATTCTCGATCGATTCACGAGTTACCCGTTTTCTTATTCGTCTATGTAGTAACCCGTAAATCATGTCGATTTCCATTTCGTCTACGACTTTATATGGAAATTTTGCAATAAGCGCGCGAAGGCGAGCAACGAAGACCTCCGTGCGTTCCTCCGTTTGTTCCGCGGCAAATATTTCGCGAAATAATTTGTGTGGCGGTCGGGCTGCACCGAACATGGCGCGAAGTCTGTAGCGCGTCTTCCCATGACGTCACTGAAGATTTTATGCCACGAAACCACACAGCTGCCTCCCCTTCTAGGAGCATAGGTAGGCCGCGAAGCGCATGTTCGTCACTGATGCATGTACACTCCTTGTATATCACTATCGAGTCGACGAATGCTTCGAGGGCCTCTGAGTCTTGGCGGGCGCCGCTAAATCGCGACGTACAGCGCGCGAAGTTTCCGTGTTTTATGGCTGGTGCAGCAGGCGATGGAGACGGTGAAGCTGAGCCGTTGACGGCCGACGTAGCCAGCAGGCTCTGAACCAGTTGACGGTTCGATTCCGCTTGAGCCTTGGCAAACGCCTCCAAAAACGACGTAAGCGTCCCTTCCGATAGCGGCGCGGGCGTCGGGGACGCCGGCGGCACGCCGATGTCATCATCGTTGCTTTTACTTTTGCGACGAGGCATTGTAATACACAATAGTCATCAAAACACAAGGAAACACTATTCACGTTGTTCGCAACGAGCACTAAACTTGGTACAATCGTCCACTAAGAAAAACCGTTACGTTGCAAGTAGGTATGAGTTCGCGTCGCGTCGGTTATTATACGCGTGCCGCGTTGGAGCGCCAGTTTGTCGTGGGTCAGGCAACGAAATAAATCGAGTGGACGATGTATGGTTCACGAATATGGTTTATTGTCACATATAATGTTAAATACAGTCTGGATGTTAAAAAAATGACAGAGCACTGCACAATCGTGACCGTATGCGACAGCGATGCGAGCCGGACTGGCGCGTGCGCGACGCCGCGGCGTGGAGCGGCGCGCGCTTCTATGCCTACGTACGCGCGCTTTCAACAAAACGCGGGCGCCTTGTTGCTATGCCCTCCTACAAATCAAAATTATCCGTGGCGGATTGGCAGAGGAGGTGCCATTGCTTGGCCGCCGCAATCTCCCGACCCTACACCCTAGGATTTTTATCTTTGGGGCTACATGAAACGAAAAGTGTATGCCGTGCCTTTCGAAAGTCGCGAGCAATTAACGGCTAGGATTTTTGCTGCTGCTGCGGAAATAAAAGAAAACCGTGAAGAATTACGTCGTACAATCAAAAGTATTACCATGAGGGCTTTGGTTTGTTTACAGGAGGGTGGGGGCCATTTCGAAAATCTAATTAATTAAAATTCTTGTATTTTTAATTTTTTTAGTAAAAATCTGGCTATTTCTTGTTTATTTTTAATTCCATTATCATCCTCATTATTAGTTTGACCTTTTAGTACTCACTGCTAAGAGCAACATTCAATTGACTTACACATTATCTTTTCCTAAATTTGACTCATCAGAGTTTTAAGAGTTTTACCTTGGATTTAGTTACAGTTAGGTATCAATAATGTTCTGTGAATTTGTAGCTGTTATGTAGTAGATTACAAATAATGATTAAAAAAGTCGTCCTATCGGGATAATTTATGGAGTTACACTAGTTTTTTAAAAATAAATACACAAATTTTCACCGAAAAAATGACTTCGATTCCGTTTTTTTTTCGTCGTCTATAATTTTTTAGTAAAAATGTTAATTAACCTGTTAAAATAACTCATAAGCTTTTAGAAATAATAAACAAAATCCAAATCGACCCATAAACTTCGGAGATGTGTCAAAAAATAGAAAGCAAATCTACAAACTATACTTAAAAAATTAAAAATTGAATAACTTGAAAAATGTTGTAGATAGACCCCCCCTTTTAAAGTTTATTTTCGACATTTCTTCATGAATATTCAGAAAATTACGGGCGGTCACATGCGCATGGGCGACATTGTATATCTGTGGTTCATACAAATATAATAGTAACCAATGTGTAACGGCCCTCAGTCTCATGTTTGAAAGGGAGTCCAATTAAATATCCGAGCAACTCAAGACACCTAACAACGCGGTACTCTACTAGGCCACTGATCCTAGCGGATCGAGAAAAACGGGGTATTCCACAAAGCGGAACTATTTTTAAGTGCAACTAAATTATTCCTCGAAGCGCAACCACGAGTTAAGCTCACAAATTCAAATTTAAAATATTATATGTTAATTCCTCAAATCGCAACCATGATGAAAAATAGAGATGGGTATGATGGATTCATTAACGATATTTTTCATCATGGTTACGCTTTGAGGAATAAACATATAATATTTTAAATTTGAATTTGTGAGCGCAACTAATGGTTGCGCTTAAAAATAGTTGCGCTTTGAGGAATACCCCAGAAAAAATAGTTGACAAATTCAAACAGAGTAATGATTTTCAGCAGTTAGATAGCCATTAAGAAAAGAGAGAGGGCTTTTTAGGACTTGTTTCCATTCATTTTCATTTAAAGAAAGAAAGAGTACTTTTTTGTCTCGCACAAGACAATACAAAGTAAATAAAATTAACAAAAAAATAAATAAAAAAAACATAAGAAAAACTCAAAAATTAATCATTAAACTAAAATTGGTCCTGAACGAGGCCAAAAGGCCTATATAAGGTCCCATTCAAATAGATGGGCAAACTTTAAGAAATCATTCAGATCACCAAAATAAGGACAATGGTAAAAAAAATATGAAAAACGCATTAGATACAAGAAAAAAATTCAGCTAACGAAAATACACTAAAATGTTAGTCAACTGAAAGTTACTATGGTTAAATACAGAATGATATTAACAGAACTGACTGGGTACTATTTACGAGAACGCGCGCGGCGGTGCGCGAGTGCTAGTACCTATCCATAAATGGATGTGTTTATTCTAAAGTGCCGGCAATTTATTATTTTAGGTAAAAAAAAACACTTCAATCAGTGTTTTTTTTTGTTGGATATCTTTGGTTAGACGTACTGAACGCTGTGTTAAAATTTGTCCAAGTATTTTAATGGGACCTTATATATCTCAGCATGGATGGATGTTATTTCCGTTCATTGACTTACCTTCAGCGAGGTGCTTTATCACTTCATCTTGGTTTCCTCCAGCACCAGTGACTGTATCCAGGACATTACGTGAAACTTGTCTCTTGTCAATCGCTGGGAAAATATGAAAGATGCCATTTTGATATGGCACAGGTAGTTGATGTAGACAGACATGAGCTCTTCAAACCTTTACTTTTTCTAAAACTTCATATGCAATAGGATCAACTGGGAACCTACGTACTGCCAAACTGCTCAAAGCGTACTGAAGATAGTAGGACTATCTTTTATTAAAAGATGTTTCTAGTTGCTAGTTTCTACCGAACGAGAACAACTTCGTTGCAGTGGGAGAATCTTTGAAAGTAGAACTAATCAAGAAACGGCCAGGTTTTTTTTACTAATTATATTGAGCTGCCTTTTTGGGGTTCTGGTCGCAAGCACGACTGCTGAGCATGGGTCCTGGGTTCGATTCTTGGGTCGGGCAAAGTGCTGTTAGGTTTTTTAATCAGGAATTTCTCAGTAGTAGCCACGGAGTCTGAATTTGTGCGCAGTTGATGTGCTATAGGCTCGCCCACTTTTACATGGGACTTAAACATTACTGGCGAAATGTGAGTGTACTATAAGAACACCTCTTCTTTACCCTTGTGGTATTACAGGCGTGATGTTATGTATATATATAAACTCACGCCTTATTCCCATGGGGATAGGCAGAAACCACAGAGCGCCACCTGCTACGATACTTACATCTTCGTTTCGCCCCGTCCACGTTCATACATCTGTGGGCTTACCATGAGTTTGAAATGTATTATTCGTTATCGAATACTATCGCCCTGTCTCTTTCATATTCATCGACTGCTTTACGACACGAGAAGTATATCCGATAGTTTTCGATATCGAGGACAGTTTTTTACAAACTCATGGTAAGGGCACTGGTCATACACGCTCGCCGGTTGCGAGTACTACGCACCTGATCTTTCTAAAGAACCTCACCAGTAAGACTTACCTGTACGGACTTTCTCCACGATGTCCGATTTTTTATCGGTAGGACGTATATTGTCAAGAATATTGTCCATAACATCTGGGGGTAACTTTCCTTTGTTTACCGCTACAAATAAAAGTTTTTATTACGAAACATGATTGCTGTTATAGGGTAACTGTTAGATCGAGATTTAAAAACGTTATTCAGCACTTGGTTTGGTTTAGATAATTATGTTCCCGTGGCGTGATGGAAGTTTTGAGTATTAATGTTGATTTGTGTAGGTAAGGGAACACCAAAGAAACGATGGTTGTACTTAGTGAAAATCAAAGTCAAAATATTTATTTCAAGTAGGCCAGTTCTCCCAACGAAGCTATGTCAAACGGCTGAAACGAAAAGACATACTCCAACTTCATGTACAATTATGAAGTGACATAACGAAGTAGATGTCTTCACTGGAAGGCACACTTGAACCGACTCTTAAGTAACTCAACAAATCCCTTTATAATAAATTCTGATTGGGGATAAAAATCGGAAAAAAGTAGGCCAGTTACAGGCACTTTTGAAACAAAGACAACAATGTAATGAAGCTACACCCTGTGACGGAGACACAAGGCATAATAAATGTGAAAGTACTGTAGTTCCTCACTCCAAAGCGTAGATCTCTATGGAGTAGAACGGACAAGAAACTCCGTGGACACTTCTAAATCAAAATATTGCTACAAAACCTTGGTTACATTATTCATGTTGAGATTGTACATAAGAGATGACAAGCCTAAAAAGAGGGTGACTTCTGAGCTGAAGGGTAATAACGAAAGTATGAAAGAAGAAGTTACAGTGCTGAACCCTAGTCAGTTGGGATAAGGGCGGGAAATAATCATGTTCCCGTGTCTATCTTGCGCTTGAGTTTGACAGTTGTATGAACAAGTCAAAGTGATTACTTGAGCAAAAGTCATTATTTAAGATACGTATTCGTTAGTTTAGTCATTTCTTGAAGTTAGAACTGTCAAAAGTTATAATTCTTAGTTTTGCTTTCGTTGACGGTTCTTACTTCGTTTAGATTCTTGTCTATTGTGTAAAAATGTATGCATAAGTAATTACTTAAACTCAAGTTATTACTTTAACTTGACTATTGATACAGGGTGTTAGTCAAAACACGTGCTGAGTTACGTTTTTTAATCTCGGCTGTAATGTTTGTTTCTATTACTATTATTGTACTATTATTGTTTCTATTACTATTGTTTGTTTTTATTACTATTTTTTACCTTTACGAAGATACTTAATGAATACTTTTTGATTTCGACTTGCGCCTGCGACGGCGATCATTTCATTCGCTATTGATGGTGTTACGTGACTCTTAGATATCGCTGCAAATAATATTGTTTTGTTATTAGTAAAAGGTTTTTTTAGGTCATAAATATAACGTAGTGAAATCCAATCGCAACTTAGCTACGAATCAAAACAAATCGTTTTGCAAATTGACACATTGCGACACTTTACCATGTTATAACCATTTCATACGTCGGTAAAAGACTGACTGCTGCGATTGGAATTTACGGTAAATTTGCGGAGTAAGTATTTTTTTTTACATTACATTATATAACTATACTTTTAGATGTTTCGGGTAAGTCCCTCTAAGATTTTCGAGGTATAACAGGACAGAGCAAACATGTAAATACTTTTGTTTTGCAGAGAACATAGTCTGGGCCACAGATATATATGCATAGATATACCTAGTATCACGATCCGTATGAAAACTAAGCGTGCCATTTTTAAATTCCTACTATGTCGTCGTATGCACTATTTAGTTACTACACAAACAAGTTACTATACAAAATAGACTACATTTTGTTCTTTAAATGTCTAGAATTAAATTGTTGTTTTAAATAAATTACCTTTCTGCGATTGTAGCCACGTTAAGCATAACATGCTTAAGCCGGGCACGTCAAGAAGGGTTGCGTTATCTAAGTTATTTGCATGTATATCTGTGGTTTGTGCTAAAAATTCATTCACTTTCTTAGTTACCTTAATGTCTAAGTTAAAGTGTTTATAACTTACCTTCATTGACTTTCTTCATGACTTGAGACCCGTGGTCATAATTTCGTACATTGAGTAGTACGTCATCCATGACAGCAGGTGCAAGCTGGCCTTTTTGTACAGCTGTAATATACATAATCATATTAAGTATTCATAGTTTTAAGGGAGGCCAGCATAATATTGGTCCACGAATGGGTACTAGGCAGCTTAGCAAGCTTTGGCTAGTCTTTTTCCAATTCCAAAGCTACGGTTGGCGTTGTGACTGAGCGATTGGCTGCTGCGCTGCCTTTACACAGAACAAAATATTTGCATGGCCGACTGCACGCGTAGCATGACCACCGTAGAAATGGATTTTGTCGACGGAAGAATCGACAAAATGACACATTTCTTTTGTTGATCTGTCATTTTGTCGATTCTTCCGTCGACAAACCCCGTTTCTACGGTGGTCATGCTACGCGTGCATGTAGTTGTTCCGGATCTGGCTGTTTATGTATGTGAGTTTAAATGTTTGTAAACGCACCCTCACACAGTCGGTATCCAGTGGAACCGTATGCTGCTTAATGCTGACTGACCTGCTCATCCGAGTTGCTGAGCAACCCGATACCCCTATCGTTACACTGGTTGCCAGTCTTTTTGGCATCTGACTTCTCGTAAAGACTAAGACTCGGAGTAGTAAAATACGATTTAATAGCACAACAAAATCATTTAAGTTACAGGCTTACAAACCTTTTCGTATGCTTTTAATAACTTCATCTTTAGTTTCATTCTTTTTAGGTTGTAAGTTGGCGAAGACATCATGCATCATACACGGTGGAACTTGCCTTTTTTCTATCACTGAAATAATATTATTCAGGGGAATGCATGCAATGGGAAACGTAAGTTTCGCAACTTTTTTTAGCGACAATAAACATTTTTTTGTGTTGTAACACAAAAACATGTTTTTTATACACACAGAAAAGACGTAAGACTCGGACGGGGCGCAGACATATGACTCTTCCGCGTCCCTTTCATACAAAATGTATAGAAGCGTCGTGACGCAAAACATTTAGAAAAGACAGGGTGCGGACACGACGCTTCTATACATTTGACATTTGACATATGTCTGCGCCCCATCCGCGTTTTACGTCTTTTCCGTGTGGCTTGCGCTTAACGTGCTAATGTAACGTGGAATTTGGCAGTGTAGCTGGCAACATGTTCTTAAAGTTTTGTGTTCATGGAAAAAATGTTGGAGTCCTTAGTTATCAGGAATCCGGGTTAAGCACCTGACAACCTCCTCAGATGCCCTGCGAAATATAATGCAAAAAGGAAAAAAAAATGCGATACTTGATAAAGTGTTCGGCAACTGTTCTGTTTCTCTAGTTCTGTTTGTGTCCTTAGATCAGAATAGTATCATGGGTGTGTGGATGTTTTGTATCCTCACCAGTCTGGATTTTCCTCACAATTATGGACTTAGTATCATAAGGATCAACACAATCGAGTATATCACACAGGACGTCGCATGGTAGTTTTCTTTTTTCTACCGCTGAAATGAACGTTTAGTCATAATAAAAATAATTACTGAATCAGAGCTCATAATAGAATATCTCTAAGCGCCATCTCTACGGGCGAGGGAATCGCGGCAAATTTCATTATCTATGCCTTGTCTATTGAGTACCCTTCTAACTTTTGCGTAATATCTTTTTGTTATCTGTTATTGCCCACTAACACTTACAAACACCACAAAAAGCAACTACGGACGGTGTGGATGCTTTTAAAGATAACTAAAACTTAAATAGAAATTTAAAAAACTCCCAACGAAATAAGAAGAAAGATAAATACCCACTTTCATCCCCCATATCTAGTATATGGCTGCACCGATTTTGATAAAACATGTCTAATTTTAATATACACATTGTGTGCTTTCATTTGATACCCCACTTGGGTATATTTGAAAATATAATGAATGGCGGCACCGATTTTGATAAAAAGTATCTAAGAACCATTGCCAAGAAACTAGCATTCAAATAAAAAAAAACTGCATCCAAATCGGTTCACTCGTTTAAGAGCTACGGTGCCAGAGACAGACAGACACACACACACATTGTGGTCAAACTTATAACACCCCTCTTTTTGCGCCGGGGTTAAAAACAATCTAAAAAAATAGTAAACAGTAAATACAATCACGAAGCTCACAAAGAAGAGATAATCCTAAAAGAGTTCGTTAAATTTCTTACCTTTGCGCACATTTTTCATAACCAGAGCTTTGTTTTTACTGCTACGCATAAGCGCTAATATTTCTTCTTTGGTAGATGGTGACACATATCTTTTTGCTAACGCTGAAATTACAGTTCATCATCATCATCTGCCTCCTATACCGGGGTGTAAATAGACCCTTCACGAAACCGTTAACCAAACATTCTGTACATCAAACTAAGTAATCCTACACAAATTTTTTGGTGGGAATTGGTGAAAAATAACCCTTTACGGTAAAACTCAATGCAACTCATCCAAAACATTGTGCTTATGGATGATAGTAAACGGGTCATCGAGGTATTTAAAGTACAGTTATAACCTTAAAAATTTGTATTAAAAAAAAACTTGTGAAAAAGTTGGAACTTTGACCCCCAATAACTCCGTAACTAGAAGGTTCCCAGGTATGGTAAAGAACAAAAAAATGATCTCAATAGCGGGGAGAACAAGTGCCTTTCGGCTTCGTTAAGGGTCTATGTACACCCTTTATATATTGGGGTCGGCTTCTTGTCTAACCGGATGCATTTTATTACCAGCATGTACATGAACCTACTATCTTCCTGACCTAGCTACTGAGTAGCACGATATACCTTGGTAAAACTGGTTGACAGACTCTCAGGGTACGACTAGCCCACTTTTTCACATAAAATAGCTGTTATCTTAACGAAGATTTCAAACTAACAACCCATTATAAAGACTTCATCATTGCAGCCCGGAATCAGCACCCACTGTTAGGTATAGGCCTCCCCTTTCTTCTGCCATTCTTCTCTGTTCTGTGCATCCCTTATCCATCTGTTTTCTGCGATTTTGACGATATCGTCAACCCAAAGCGCTTTTAGATGACCCTGGTTTCTTAGGATAAACTTTTGTAAACCTCAAGTTGGCGTGGGCACAATGATGGCATCAGTAATGGCCATTATGAAATTTATTGCTCTGAACTGCCCCTCTCCTGGGCAAAAGCCTCCCCCCATTCTTTCTCTCGGTGTTGTACTTCTTTTCGCCAGTTTGTGAGGGAGCCAAGACGTCTCGTCACCTTCTCCTCGGTCTGTGCGACCCCGTGTAGCTGTCTCAGGGCTCCAGTTAAATTAAACATTATTACATTACCATAACTAAAATTTCACTTACCTTTATTGACCTTCTTAACAATTGTAGATTGGTTGTCAGCTGGTTGTAAGGTAGCGACTACATCATTTAGGACGCTCGCTGACAGACAGCCATTCTCAACCGCTGCAATATTGTAAATAGATCAAAGTATATTATATAAATAGATCCACGTCGAAATTTGATCTCTAACGTGTGTTTTTCACCTTAAAATCCCTTGCCTGGTGACCACCTGCTATTTAAGAGGGAAACGCAAGGGTATTCCTTGAAATTCAAATTTTCTTAAAAAAAGAAACGCAAGACAATTTGAATTTCGCCTTTAGACAGAGTTTGACGTTTTGCTACTTTCTCAATGAATTCTCACCTACTGGTGTGGCGTTCGATCATAGTGTACGCTTACCTACCTAGAAGTAGACCTACACGCGTAGCATGACCACCGAAGAAACAGGTTTCTTTGACGGAAGAATCGACAAAATGACAGAATGTGAAAAGAAATCTGCCATTTTATCGACACATTCTGTCATTTTCTCGATTCTTCCGTCGACAAAATTACAGAATGTGAAAAGAAATCTGTCATTTTGTCGACACATTGTCATTTTCTCGATTCTTCCGTCGACAAAATGATAGAATGTGAAAAGAAATTTGTCATTTGTCGACACATTCTGTCATTTCCTCGATTCTTCCGTCAAAGAAACCCGTTTCTACGGTGGTCATGCTACGCGTGCTGGTAGTTTTAGATGTTTAAAAATCTAATGAATTCGACCCACCTTTTCGAAGGTTATTTATGACTTTAGCCTTATCGCCACTTTTCTGTAGATTTGCAAGTACATTATCGAAAACACCCGGGCACATCTTTTTCTTTTTGAAGGCTGAAAGAGTATTTTCGTTTTTTTTTTCGTATTGTTATATTCAAGAATAAATACTCATATTGACGGTGGAAACAAATGTTGCAAGGACATGAGTGTGCTGTAGGATTTTCAACTTTAGGCGCTGAACCTAACGTTGAAATGAATTTAAAAATTTCCACCGTCTAGAATTTTGTATTTATTAAATTTTTATCTGATTTACCTTCACGGACTTTCGTCATAACTTCATCTTTGCTGTCCTCTGGAAGAACATTCTTGAGAATGTCATGCAGCACATCGGGTGGCAGAATCCCTTTGTCTACAGCTAAAAAAAAAAGAAGCATGGTGTATAAATGGAACAATTGAACGCTTCCCATCACTCCATCATAACATTATTTCCGTTGTTAGCAGGAATAAAACAGGAATTATATTTTCGTTGCCAACGAGGTCCCCAGCAACAAGATAATTGAGGACAACGGAACGAAAATTATCGCACTCCACATCATTTGCGTAGCCTTTTCCCAACTATGTTGGGGTCGGCTTCCAGTCTAACCGGATGCAGCTATACCAGTATTTTACATGGAGTGACTGCCTATCTGACCTCCACAACCCACTTAGTACTGGGTAATACCTACCTTACCCTTGGTAAGACTGGTTGTCAGACTTTCTGGGCCACTGACTTCCTGTAACGACTGTCAAAGATCTACAAATGACAGCCGGGACCAATGGCTTTACGGGTTTTCCGAGGCACGGAGGAAACCAGCACAACACATCAAGCTACTACAATCTGTCAAATTTCTTTAATAGATTTTCAACTTTATCACAGGAGCATTAGGTTCAAGGTTGATTGGGAAAATTTGACAGTTTCTGGTACCCTGATGTGCTGGCTTCTGTACATATGTACCCCTTGCATCCAACTCTTATCGCAGGTTTCGAAGAGATTTCTATAATTCTCTATTTGTTACCTTTTCGGATCTTGTTTACAATTTCTGGTCCATCGTAACTCGACTCGGCATCGGCAAGAACATCCTCATAGACAAACGGCGAAATGTGTCTCTTTGCTATTGCTAAAAATAAAAAGGGTTTGAATCGTAGTAAACGAAGCAAAATGGGCACATTTGAGGAAAAGGAATTGGGAAAAATGGGCCAGATGGATTTGGGTAAATAACGTTAACTTGTTTCTTCCGCAGATGCGCCCGTTTTGCTTTCCTTGGAAGCGAAAACAATGTAATGTATTGAGGCGTCATACGTTTAGGTTGGTGGTATAGTAAAATAACACTAGCATAACACAAGTACAATTTCGTGTATTCTTTTTCCTATCCTGCTCTGTCCCACTCCTGGGCAAAGGCCTCCCTCCACTCCTTCCATTTCTCGCGAACCCGCGCGTCCTCCGTCCAGTTCTGACGGAACCTGTTTAGTTCGTCCTGCCATCTCCTTCGTGGCCTGCCGCTGCCCCGCCTCACTGTGTCAGGGCACCAGTTTCCTACTATTTTGGCCCACAGTTAGACATGTCCTGCCCAGTCCCATTTGAGTTGGGCAGCCTTTTGAGCCACGTCAGCTATATTAGATTTGGAGCGCAGTATTGTGTTTTTGTATATATTTTCCTTTATTCATTTCTGTACATAAGATTTACATTTTTAAATATTGCTTTACAAAATAATATAATAACATAAAAAATATTTAAAAAAAACTGTTATGTCATAAGAGTTACCTTTGCGTATCTTCTGTGCAGTTTCAGACATATTATCCGTTGATTTAACTTTGGCGATTAAATCATCTAAAACAGCAGGCGAAAGCTGGCCCCTTGCTACCGCTAAAATGAATATACTTATTCAGTTCTAATTAGGCACTATTTCAACAATAAATATTAAGAAAATAATATTTCTCAACAATTAAGCCGTACCTTTACGAATCTTTTTCAATGCTAAACATTTCTTGGTCGTAACGCTTTTTGAGTCACTTTTTTTCAATACGTGGAACATTTTCTTGAATTTTGGCTGCAATTTCCTTTTTCTTAGCCCTTAAATGGATTTTTTTTTATCAATTAGAACTTAACGGAAAGATACCGCAATATACTAGATTAATATTTGGGAAAAATAGTTACAATTAAACTAGAGAACGTGTGCGCTTCGATAATCTTTATGGTTCCGTGATAGAACGAACGTCGCGAGAAAAACCAAAGCTTCTAAGTGTTATATTGCCGCGCTTTGTGTACCTATATGCACCTATTATCGCGCGTTCTTATTTCCAAAGATAGTCGATGATTTCCGAAGCACATAGTCTGGGGGATCCGTACTTACCTCGTCGGATATGTGGCGGGTCTGCCGTTTCATACTCAGGGCAGAAAAATGTTGCTATTACATCTGCAATTTCATTTGGAACTTGGCTCTTTTCCAAGGCTGAAATATTTTGGTTTCTATTAATGCTTAATTATTATTTATAAATCATTTTTAACAGCAATCAGTAATTTGCTGTATAAGAGTTATTGTTAATAAAGCTCTTTTGAAAAACTAATTAGACAAATAAACGTACCATTACGGACTTTCTTCACGACATCTGACTTGACGTCGTCAGGGCATACATGTGCCAATATATCATTCATTACATGGGGCGGTATTTGCCCGATATCTGCCGCTGAAATCAACGTTGGTTAATAAAGAAAACGTGACGGAGAATAATGAAATAACTATAGGGCCTTCTATATATTTGGTCAGTTCAGGAAGTGTATCTACCAACAATAAAAACAAAATTAAATTTTAAAAATTGCAGGGTGACGTGAAATAACCATTACACGGGAGACCCGAATCACGTTTTCTCAGAAAGTGTGGGTGCGATTTAGTTAGAATGTCAGATTAGTATTTTTGACTTACCATTACGGACTTTCTTCATGATTTCAGACAAATCTTCACTAACGCATACATCACATAGTATTTTTTTAGTCACCGAGGGCGTCATGTGGCACTTTAATACAGCTGGAATTAATTTATTATGCTCACAACAAACTTCAACGCCGAAATTAATGGACGTCCTACGACCTACTTTGTCTTCCATATGTTCGTGTCTCTATCGTATACTTGCGTACAACTACCAAACTTCAAATTTGGATAGATGTGGAAAAGTGACGAGGAAAATGACAAAGGGCTAAGATCTCTACTATATCTGTAGCTTTTTTTTCTTAGTCTATATTGTCCCACTACTGGCCAAAGGCGTCCCCAATAGCCTTCCAATCTTCTCTCTGTGCGGTTCTCTCCGGCCAATCTGTCACAAACGCTTCTATCTATAGTGTTACGTAAGTATTATAAATTTAGGTCTGTACATTTAAAACAACGTAGGAGTCTAACCGAAGACTGCTTTAAAAAGAAATTGCAATTATTACTTTCCATTATATTAATCTATTAATGATTTACCTTTCCGGATTTTCTCTAATACTCGCGGTTTCATGTCACTAGGCCTTGTATTTGCGACTATTTCATATAAAACAGAAGGTGCCAATCTTCCCTTTCCAATGACTGTAAAACAAGAATTAGTTTTAGAGTAGATAATTGCATATTCGTTAGCCGGAATAAATAACATGCTAATAAAATAAAAATAAACTAAATTCAGGAAACAAAAAACAAAAAACGTGGTAGGAATATTACCTCAATAGTTCTTTAATTATAAAGAAAAGAAGGAAAAAATAATGATTTAATACAAACTTTTCTCGATTTTTCTAACAATTTCTGAATCACTGTCATGACATGGCCTACTGCAGACGATATCCCTCTTGTCGTTCGCTGGCACTTGTCGTTTATTTAACCCTAGAAATATGGATATTATTAATTTCGAAAATTATATCATGATTTAAAGAAAAATACATCTGTCTTACTCTGCTTCTGACCAGCGAGGATATGATCCATGAGACCACGCGGGACGTGCCTTTTTAATATCGCTGCAATTTAAAACCATTAATTATTTGAATATCACTATGATGTGCGTAGTACACGGTGTGCATGTATGACTAGATGTATGAACGCGAGCAAATGGAGTAACAGATGGTAGCAGTAGCAGATGCCGTTGTCTAGTTTCTGGCTACCCCCATGGGAAAAAGGCGTAAGTTAAAGTATGTGTGCATGTGAAAATTAATATACTATATAGAAATAAAAGAAAAAGCATAAATGCATTATTTTTATTTACCTTTCCGAACCTTCTGAACGACATCACTTTTAGTGTCTGTTTCAGTTATACTTGCAAGTATTTCACTTACAATATCAGGAGGTAACTGCCCCTGGTTCACCGCTAAAATATAGGCAAAATATTCATTAAAGTTAATTTGGATGCAATAGGACGATAGACAATATTTGTCTACAGATCATCTAGCAAAAGCATGCGCTTCGGCAACTTTCGTCTATCTTCGGAAATAGAAACGCTAACGAAGAGGTCTAATATAGAATTGTTACAACCATATCTTATCAACTTTTCTTACAAAAAATAGATATTAATAAATCTATGCTATTCCAAAAAACTTTTTAAAGTGACAGAGTGTGATCCAAGTAGCTCAACAGTGAGAAAGCTTTTCACAAACGCGCAATAGGTGCGCTACAACAAAGCGCGGCAGTACAAGACTAAGAAGTTTCACCTCCGTGGTGCGACTTTGTGATGAAACGGTTGTACTCATTCGGAAACACGAAGATTGCCGAAGCGATTAACTTTATCTGGTTTAACTGTACCTTGACGGACATTCCTTATGATATCACACTTATGTTTACTGCGGTGTACTTGCGTAAGAACATCATCCATGTCGGATTGAGTGACATGTTGTTTTTCTATCGCTGAAATGATAAAAATCTCTGTAAAATTTCGCTGTTTTATAAATATTTAAGTCCGATACCAAGGCAAAAAATATGGCTAAGTTTAAGTGAGCAACGTCCACATAAACGAACTTATTAGTTAGGTGGGAAAACACAGAACTAAAATAATGTAGCGGGTTTGAAGTCATATCCATGCAAATTTTCTTGACAAGCAAAACAACGTCACCTTGAACTGCACACTTAAAGTGGTCATACTATACTCGGCAGTAGCGAAGGGTACATTTTTATAAGAAGTAAGCCGTGATTATATTATGTACGTATCTTTAATGTGATAATATTATTTGTCTATAGAATATTGACTGTGCCATTTTTCAAAGGGAATCCGGTAGGAATCGAGTTGTATGAAACCTTCGCCACTGATACTCCGTAAGCCAAACTATAACGTGAAAGACTAATTCAATTTACCTTGACGAATCTTCTTCAAAACTTCAGATCGAGTGTCACAACAGTTTATGTTAGCGAGTACATCATCCATGACTGCAGGACACAGCTGGCGCTTGCCTATGGCTGCAAAAACAAATGCCTATTGGTAAGAATTTTTCCCTCAAGAAGATCGGTGTGTTTTGTCCTTTTTCGCTTAATGAGGTCGAACGTCACTTATTCTTACCGTCGGCGTCGTTGTAAGTTTTGTACTACACCCTTCGTGCTACAAAGATAACCATTTTACACCCAATATTAAAACTTTTACAAATGTTCACTATGATTTCAGTCTCACCATCTCGAACTTTTGCAAGAACATCATCCATCAACATGCTGGTGACGTGTTTATCTGGTGTTCCTGAAAATAAATATAATATCCTAAATATGCAAAAATAAGTACAAGATATATTAAACCTTAATATTAATTACGAGGATATCTTCTACTGTATCTTTCAACGGAGAGATTCCATAAGCGACAGAGCCCGAAACATTGCCAAACTTAAGGGACCTTGCGCATTACGCAGCCGACCACGACATGTCGCATGACCGGCCGTTAACTTAAACAAAAATGGTCGGACGACCGGTCGTACGACCAAACTGTTTTTTCTTGTCGAAGTTTCTGCGGCCAAAAATCGTGGTCGTGGCCATGTATTTCGCGAGGTCTCTTATGGCAATGGTCAGGGTACATTGTTCGCAGAACGGACAGTCGAAAGTTTCTGGTGTGTCAACCAAGTAACAGAAGGCGCAGTGTTTGAAGGCCTTTTAAAAGGTAGACCAATGATTTGATGAAGGCCGCGGGAATCCGTGAGGTACGAGAAGACCGGTGGACATAGCGATGCTTTGGGTAGACCTATGTTAACTGCAAATTAATGATGATAGGGGACCTCATTAGATCTCCGTGACTACCGCAGGACCGCCAACGCCAATCGCTTCCATATTTGGTAAATAATTAGTTCTTAATTGGTGCTAATTAGTGCTCGAACAACATAATTGGTGCCTTAGTAGTTTTCGAGAAAATCGACTTTCAAGGTGGTCCAGTGCGGTAGTCATGCTCCTTTCAGCAGGACCGCCATGAGCGCAAGCTGTGCTGCTGTGCTAAGGAAGATGATGATGATCTAAGTAGTCTTCAACATGATTATTGTTTGGTTTAAATCGTTCGTGCTTATGATTATGTATTAGTAAGTGAAAAAGAACAATTATTCACCTTCTTGAATGTTGCTCATCATATCTTCTGAATTATCACAAGGTTGGCAAGGCTGTGGTTGAAATATGAAGATGTCATCCAAAACTGTTTGCGAGATTTTCCGCTTTTCTAACGCTGGAAAGATCAGTGTATGAATAATTTAATTAAGTACTTTAATTTTATTTGGATAGTTTTATTATTTTATTTTCCTTTAACTTGTATTAATGTGAATAAGCTTTTCTATTGTCCACGGGGACATCCTCATAGGTACCGGACTATTCTGAATTTCTTCTGCTATCATGAGTCGGAAAGCCGGGGAGTACCCGCTGGAATTTTAATATAAAATATATCGTACAGTCTTACGACATGTGATCGGAAGGAAAAATAAGAAAAAATATACGTTTCTTTCGCTCACACCACAAGAACACATGATAGATATCAAACAACGAACACAATAATTTGCCTGAAAAAATCTATTTAGTCCGTCAGTTAGATTACCAAAAAATATTGGACACATATTTTTTCTTTTGTCGTGTAAACAAAAAATGGGCACGATACAGCGTGTTGAAATCTCGCGTGATATCACAATTTCTGTCACTTTTTACTGTCCAATGACGTCACTAGCCCCCTCTCTTGAACTTTGATGTGCTGTATCGTTGTCATTTTTTGATTATCTGACAACTAACTGACTAAATTTTTCTTTTTTTCGATGATGTCAAATAGCCTATTATTATTATGAAAGAAAATAATATTGTATCAATAACAAATTCGCCTTTGTCAAGGAGCACTTTATTGATTACTAAAGAACTTTTCTCATTTGTGAACACGATGAGGTTGATATTTCTGAGGTATATTAACAGCTTACCTTTACGGATTTTCTTGCAAGCTGCAAACTTTTTATCCGTCGGGAGTATATCCTTCATTATTTCACGATAACATTCGAGCGGTATTTGTTTCTTTAGTGCCGCTAAAATAATAGATAAAGCATGAATATTAATTAAGCCATCTGTCGCGGCAGGCCACGAAGGACTTGGTGTGACGAACTAGACAGGTTCTGTCAGAACTGGAAGGAGGACGCGCGAGTTCTCGAGAAATGGAAGGAGTGGAGGGAGGCCTTTGCCCAGGAGTGTGACAGAGCAGGCTAGGGAATAAAAATCATCTTTGACCCACTGCAGGGCAAAGAACTTACTTATACTTACTTATCCCTATCCACTACTGTTTGTGGCCAATCTTTTGGATCCGAGTCGAGTTCGACCCGCCATTTCCTCCTGGACCTGCCGCGTTACCGTTTGCGGTTGTTTGGGACCAACTCTATGGTAACTGTTTCTCACTGTGACCCACTATTTGTGTTATTAATATCATTTTAAAAACTGGACCAAGTCAAAATACAAAATTATTTATCTTGATGACTTTGTTTCTATAGAGTGTTGGTATAACGGTTACGGATACTTTAACAGAGTAACTACATTATACTCATTTCTATCGACAAATACACGTTTATAAATACTCGGAACCCAATACACCGCGAATGACAACCATCTTGTTTTTATCGGCTGATCAATGAAATGCATCTTTGAATCTAAGATACCAAGAGACGTGCAAATGACCTTATTGTAAGTAATTTCGTGAATAATACGCAAAAAGAGCCAAAAAATCAGAAATTACGAAATTTTACACAAAAAAAACTTTTTCTTAAAATTTTCTACTCAAGTGCAAAATTAACCCCTGAATGTAATGTTTTTATGTTTAATCAGAAGTACCTACAAAATGAAATCAAAATATTGACTCTATTAGGAGTAATATAAACGTATTTATAATTTGCTGATAGAAATGAGTAGTATAGATATAATATGCCTTTACAGTATCAGTAACCGGTATCCAAACACACTGTATAATATGTGATGTTTTTGCCTAACGCACCCCATGTCTATTCCTAGTGCACTAAAAACAGAAAAATAAAAACATAAGCTCAGGGCCTCAAGTCTGCTATTACAGTAGTGTCAGAATGGTCTATCATTGATTTCATAATTGTTGATTTTGACAAGTTTGGTAATGTACTAATATAATGGCGTCATTATGACTTTCCAATGGTCAACCACTGACACTCCATAGAAAGAAATGGCATAGAATGGTAATCTCGTACATAATGACAAAGAGTTGTTTAATTTCACATTTTTTATATAAATGAAATCTGGCATGAATAAAATATGTTCAAATTTAGTAGTAGTTTTTCGAAAATCATTTCTACTAATAATAGGGTTTTATAATAATACGAGACCAATGATCGACCATTACGAACTTAGCAGATTACGAACTTTTAGCAAAATGACAATGGGATCGTGTTGGAATGACGAATTTATAAAAAATAGCAGACTCGGGCCCCAGTACAGTTGATCGACTTACCATTGCGAATTTTCCGTAATATTTCAGACTTATCATGTTCACTACAAAAATCACAAATACCAATCATTTCGTCAATCACAGACGGCATAACATGTCTCACAGCTATCGCTGAAATTTAAAATAATTATGTTCAGCAGAAAATTCTTTGTTAAGCTTTCACGGTTTACAACTAAACTTATACTGTGTGTGTACTGTCATGGCGCTTGCAACAGCGTCGAAATATCGGGAAAAGTCACGGAAGATATCCCATAAGTGACAATATAAGTTTAGAAAATCCTTCTTCAACAGATCATCTCACACGAGGACCTGCATAATCCTCCCATGAATTGACAAAAATAATGTCTAGAATTTAAGAGACTAGAACAACAAGCACAAGAAACACAAGTGTAGTGTGTGTGTGTATAGTGTGTGTGTGTGTGTGTATGTAGTGTGTGTGTGGTGTGTGTAGTGTTTGTGTGGTGTGTGTAGTGTGTGTGTGTAGTACAAGAAACATCGACATCATCCATTTCAAAAAAAAAATCGTGAAAGTATTTATAATAACATAACATCACGCCTGTAATCCCCGAAAAGTTAGGCAGGGGTGTACCTCATAGTATACCCACATTTTGCCAGTTGTTTTAAGACCCATGTAATAGGGGGCGAGCCTATTGCCATCAACCGGGCACAAATCCAGACTCCGTGGCTGCTACTGGGAAATCCCTGATGGAAAAACCAATAACCGTTTTCCCGACCTGGGAATCGAATCCAGGACCTCATGCTCAGCAGTCGCGCTATTTATAAACATAACCTCCTTACAAAAATAAATATAATTTATTTCAAATCTCATTTCTTTTAGGTGTAAGGGTTTTCTTTCTCTTACCTTTGTGGACCTTCTTGAAGACTTGAGACTCAGAATCACAAGGTTGAAGTTCCGTAATTAAATCGTCCATGACTTCGCATGATATTTGGCAGTTCTTTATAGCTGAAATAATATTTATAGTTTAACCATGCACACACAGAAAATAATACATGTCTGTTCTGTAAAAAGACACGTATTATTTATAAACCATGTCATACAAACCAACTTCCGGGAATTATTTTTCTTTAACCCTTCCTTACTGCTTACTTTCATCATACAGGGTGGGATCCCGGGACACTGACGCGAAAACGGTTACCACGTTCAAAATGATGTACCTAACATCATTTTGAACCCCACTTAGAAATTTTTCATCGGTAATTTAAAAAAAATCAGCAGTCTTACATCATCAACTACCTAGCCTTCTCCCAACTATGTTGGGGTCGGCTTACAGTCTAATTGGCTGCAGCTGAATACGAGTATTTTACATGGAGCGGCTGCCTATATGACCTCCACAACCCAGTTAGTACTGGGTAATATGATACCCCTTGGTAAGACTGGTTGTCAGACTTTTTGGGCCACTGACTACCTGTAACGACTGTCAAAGATCTAAAAATGGCAGCCGGGATCAACGGCTTAACGCACATTCCGAGGCACGGAGGAAACTCGTTATGTAATGGGTGGTCACCCATCCACAGACCAACCTAGGCAAGCACGGCTTAACCTAAAGATCGACCCGAGCAGCTGTTATTATTAAGCCACGAGCTCCTCAGTTTCCTACAAAAGTGCAATACATACCTACGCGGTCAAAATGTATGGAACAGCTGTGGGGGGGAGGTTTAGAATGATGAACTCAGTACGTGGTAACCGTTCCAGCGTCGGTGTCCCTTCCACCCTGTATAAGTTAGTCTTGTGCAAATTCTATAAAGGGTGTAAAAAGACCCTTAACGAAGCCGAAAGGCACTTGTTCTTCTCGTCATTGCGATATTTTTTTTTGTTCTAGACCATACCTGGGAATCTTCTAGTTACGGACATATTGGGGGTCAAAGTTCCAACTTTTTCACAAGTTTTTTTTTTAATACATGTTTTTAATGTAAGATTTTTACTTAAAGTAAAAATCTCATGTAAACACCTCCACGATCCCCGTACTATTCAAGCCATCCATCAGCACTAAGTTTTGAGTGCGTTACATAGAGTTCTACCGTAAAACATGATTTTTCACCCCAAAAAAAAAGTCGTTTCGCAGCAACAATTTTTGCGTAAAGTTACTTAGATTGATGTACATAATGCTTGGTTGACGGCTTCGCGAAGGGTCTGTTTACACTCTGTATACCTACTATGCACCGACTGTTAGTAAATGAATAAATTTAATGAAGTAAATATTTTTAAAACCAGATTTACCTTTTTGAATATTCTTTAAAACCATTGCCATATAACATTTATCAATAGGGTCACGAACATCAATTTTTCCCAAAATCTTCAATAGCGACGACGTCACTCGGCCAGTTTTACACGCTGAAATGTGACACTTCAAGTATAATAATAAAATCTGTGAACTGACTACGCTACGGGTCAAGTTGGCCGCTACATCGACCCATCTCTGACACAACGCGAGTGTGGAGCCCCGGACAGGAGCATAGGAGGACAGGAGCAGGACACCTTCTCTTCTATCCGTCGTGCATAACTAATTGCTTCCTCCAGGACTTGAATGAGGCTAACGACGAGACGACCACGCCGAGAGCTGTCCAGGTGGGGTATTCCTCAAAGCGCAACTATTTTTAAGCGCAACTATTTTTAAGCGCAACCAACTAAGCGCAACTAAATTATTCCTCGAAGCACAACCATGATAAAAAATATCGGCAACCATGATAATAATACCCCGTCCAGGTTGCTAAGTAATAGTTGGACAAAATCTGAGTCATCGATTCGAGAAGAAGAAGTATAATGAATTCACAATGTACGTTACCTTAATTAACTCTCTTTCAAAGACATACAACTTTTAATGGGACCCGACAATAAGAGAACAAAAAGTCTTCGTTTACTGCGGCGACATGGATAACGCCACATACGATCTAAACATCATACCTGACATGCAAAAATCCTGCATCACGCATGCAGAGTTATCCATGCAACAACCATGGGGTAGTAGCCAACCAGACAACACCCGTGTGATCAAAGAATTTTAACCTTTTGACCGCCATAGTCACATATACGTGACAAGCAAGCACGTGCCCTGTACGCCAAACAACAAATATGTGACAAAATGGTAGGTGAAATTGTGACTTTGCGGAGAGGGCACGCGCGTACGGTCAAATGGTTAAAAGGGTTAAGAAAAATTCTACCGCGTTCCTCATACCTCTAAAAACTATGAAAGAAAAGGCCAATAAAAATTTAGGCTAAGAAATCCAAGAACCTGGACGAACAGCTCAACTCTCTTTTAAATCTCAGCAAGGGCTGGCTTGCTCAATATTGGCAGCATCAAGATAAAGGAGTCGATAGATTTCCTATCTTCATAGGAGAACTCGTAAGACCTGTTGAACATACCTTCACGGACTTTTTTCATCCTAACAGCCTCCAAGTCATTGGGACGTAAATATTCGAGTATCGCATCAATTTCATTCTCACTTTTGTGTTTAAGTAACTTGCGGAGCGATTTACACTTAATATCGCTTATGGCTAAAACGACGAACAATGATAAATACGAATAATGGTTCTTATTCTATTGTATTGTATAACGGGCTGGTTTCCGCAACTCCACGTCAAAGCGCGTATTTTGCGTGCGGATATAATATATATATATTTATTATTTATTTAATTCATATTTTTCTTATTCTATAAAGTACAAATACATAATTTACGTCCTCCAATAGGAAAACGACAATGTTTTTATGACATTTAAGTCTTCTTCTGCTTCTTCGTATCGATAGCACGACAAATTTTATATTTTGTTAGCCCAAAACATTGCTACTTCCACCGCGTCGTCGGTAGCAGCGCAAAGGCCACTTCGGCTGCATGTTTTTGGGCTAAGAGGGCAGGATAGGAGGTGGAGCATAGTTTGTGACACAGCTCCACAACCACACCCCGCTGCTGTTTCATTGAGGTAACCCCCACCTAACGAGGTTGGAGTTACATCTTCCTACTTGGGTCCGGAGACGGTTCAAGGACTTCCAGGTGGACCACGGAAGTTTAGACCCTACAGAAAGATGCTTACTTGGTGGTAAATAGTTAGTGGGTGGGGGACAGCTATTTTCCCACAGCTTACATCGGGCGTCAGCCGGGTTTCCTGGTGAGGACGCTGCAGCTTTAAAAAAACTGTGCCTGCTTTTGAGCCGTTGCTTTGGCAGTTGGGCGCCGTTTAAATATTAAGTACTATTAGGTTTTAATTCAACACTCACGGGTCTTCCTCATAAAACCACATTCATTTCCGTGGATGAGTATGTCTATGATGGAAGGTGAAATTTGCCCTGTTTCTGCCGCTGAAATTAGAATTATGTTTTAAATAATTTTAAAGACTATTTCACTTAAATCAGTTGCTCTGTAGCTCAACACTCTCAAATGGTCGTGGAACATCGAAACAACTCGACTGAAACGGTCCAATCTCGTAAAAAAACTCGTGTTTTAATGTATAACCTTTTTATCGTGGTTATTTTTCTTTAATTTTAAAATTTTAAAATGTATAATTTAATTTTCACCGGGGTATTATTGTTACTTGTTCTCCAAAGAGGATTACATCAATAAAATCTAATCTTGATACCTAATAATACCCTCACGGATCGGACAGGGTTTTTTTTTAACATATTGTATATGTCACAGTCAAAACTGTTAATCAGTCAACTAAAAACTACTTTTGACCCTTTGCACAACATTATGTTGTAGTAATTCTAGGATTAGGAAATTACAACGTTCTGAAACAACATATTTTAAATGGAGAAAACTTATTTTAACATAATAAGGATTTTGACTGACACCCGACAAAAGTGGTTTTGACCGATTAACAATTTTGATTGTAACATATCCATGTCCGTCACACATCTACGGGTCAGGATCTTTTAAGTAGGCATTGTAATCCTACCTTTAAGTATCTTGTTAATCCCCCCTGACGGACAACAAGTGGTTTTGCCTAATGTATTGAATAATTCTCTGATTTCTTTTGCGTCCTTTTGTTTTAATAATTTCATGAGGTCCCAGCATATTTTCGGTTCTGGCGTTGCTGAAATCACGGGGTATTCCTCAAAGCGCAACCAACTAAGCGCAACAAAATTATTCCTCGAAGCGCAACCATGATGAAAAATAGAGATAGGTATGATGGATTCATTAACGATATTTTTCATTATGGTTGCGCTTTGAGGAATAATTTAGTTGCGCTTAATTGGTTGCGCTTAAAAATAGTTTTGCTTTGAGGAATACCCCGAAATTACGAATGATTAGAATAGATTTTAAGGTCCTTTAGACCGCATAACAGAAGACGCAGCGTGGGTAGGCCTCCTATAAGATGGTACGTTGATATGGTAAAGGTCGCAAGGTTCTGCGGGATGCGAGAACCACAAGACCAGTTGATGTGAGGGAGAGGCCTACCCAATGAACGACTAGCTCATTATTGTATCTATTATTAGATGGGAATTAGGATCAGACAGACGTGTATAAGAGTATGTTACGGCTAAAAGCCGAAGTAAGGTTACACCTAGTTCTAGCCGGCTAAGTAAGGTTACACTTCGTTCTAGCCGGCTATACCTAGGTGCGGCCGGTAACTGTTTTTTTATTGCTAGGACACACCGACCAAATGGGTTAGGTTAGAATTGCGCGCGAGCCGAGCGAACGCAGCGAGCGGTGCCGCGGCAGTGGGCGGCGAGCGCTACATCAAAATTGGTTGCATTATAACAACCTGTTACCGGCCGCACCTAGGTATAGCCGGCTAGAACTAAAACCTTAGTTCGACTTTTAACCGTAACATTTACAAATTCATTCGTTGTTGTGTTCTCTCGATTTTTTATTTTAGGGCAGGAACATAATAAATTGTTTTAATTTTATCAATATTTACGAGCTTTCCCAGTTATTTTAGATTTGTCTTCATCAGGGCGCTCCTCGTTGAATAAATTCTTTTCCGAAGGCGTTTTTTTTCTTGTTTCTAACCCTGAAATGTTTAGATTTTGTCATTTTTTTATTTGCTTTAGCTCAGGTTTTGGAAGTAACAATGTTCTGAAGGGCACTTGAGAGAAGAGACTAGATTTTGCCCTGGTCTCCTTCCATCTGGAAGTCAGAAATTAACCCACGGGAACGGACTGGAACAGAGAGTGCCCTATATGGGAGATTACTTTCTATACCAGCTAAACTTCCAAATCGTGACCTATAGACAGAGTTTTCATAACACTTGTAATATTTAATGGGTGTGACGGATAGCCCTCTGCAGACTAATGGGGTGAACTCAGTATATCATACTAAGATGACCGGTACAAGAAATTATTTCGGGAATGTTTAAATTATTACAAGAAATGGCAATCGAATAAATTTGATTTGTTTTATTTCCTCATACGCAATGTATCGTTACCGTGGCAAACGCACGTAGCGAACGGCAACTGCTACGACGAGTTCGATGAATTCTGTAGCTAGGCAGGAAGTGAACAGCGGATTTGGCGCGTCGTTCGTTAGAGTATTCCAACATCCATTGTTGGATTTTTTATTTTAGCCGTATTATTTACATAAATGGAGTGCTTCGTACAGAGAATTTAATTTCACATTGAAATAAAGGAAAAAACTATAAAAAAATTAAAATATTCCTGAGAAAAATTCCGGTGGAATATGATTCAAAATAACGAGCTGAATGCACCTTGTCAGTTTGCGGAGGGCTGTCCCTTACACCCTGTATACAGGATATACATATTATAGTAAATAGTATTGTAGTATTATAGTATAGTAGTACGTTATAATAGCAGAAGCAGTAGTAAGGACTTTTTTGTGTATTTACCTTTTAGAATCATCTTTATCATCGGATCTTGACTATCTTTTGCTTCTAATATTTTACGGAGTGGTTCACATTCTATCTCCTTGTCTAAGGTACGAAAATGAAAATGAAATATTTATTTGCAACTGTAATCCGGTCATCTGACGGTTTAACCGCGTTTATTACGAGTTTGACCCCTTTTTGTGGCCTAAATGATTGTATTTCTGATATTAATAAAGAAGTATGATCAATAGACATCAGATTATACGCAGTATCAAAACGCCAAAATATGCACTAAAAAGGGCGAAATATGCAAAATTAAAACGCTGTTTAGTATTAAGGATGATTTCCACCAAACGGCTCGCATCGCATCGAATCGTACGGATTTTACTATCTTTAAACGATATTAAATCGTGTACACAGTATTTAAAGTGTATATTACCAAGCCGCGTACAGCAGCGTGACCGCGAGCGCCGAAAGTATGCTGCTACGCGCGATCGGCTCCGTTCGCCTGTCGTCGTATCCGATCGGAATTAGAACTATCACAGTAGTAGCGATATAAGTTTTTAAACTGTCATGGTCACTAACATTATTATTAATACTAGAAAGGGGAAACACAAACAGAAACAAACAGTAAACATGGTAAATATCTCCTTTCTAGTGTTAATGATAATGGAAATGCATGTAATCCGAGTCTAGTGATCAATAAACTTAGATTTTATTTGATCGATGGATGGATTGTGGATGATATGACTAGAAAAGAAGTGACTGCTGCGATGACAAGTAATAGAGAAGTGTGGTACTTCAGACATGCTGCGTCGACCTCAAATAAATTGGGATAAGGACAGGAGAATCATAATGATGATGATACATTTTTTCATGATAATAAATTCGGTTAACCTTCGCAGTGCCGTTTCGTGACTTTAATTTTATGTTTTCTAGAGCTTGGTTTTGGAGATGGTCTTCTCGACACCTTGACCATAATTGGTCGCACGTCTAATTTATGTGACATTGGCAACGTTGCACCTGGAGCGGCATCTGTGAACGACATCGAAAAAACTGACATCAACGGAGGCAGTTTCACATTTCGGACGTTCCTGCAGCGGGCGCAGAGGCTTTATAATGGCGAAGCACTAGCGGAGAGGCCTCTTGGGCATTAGAATTTTGGGTGGTGAATGTTGATTGTATTTTTTTGAACCGAGGTAGGTTTTTTAAAACAAATAGTAAAAACCAGTTGCTTGTAGTTGTCTCGAATGTATTTAAAAGTAAGATGAGAGTATAAAGTTTACACTGAATTTTGAGTTTAGAGACATTTGGATTTCCTCGTCCTTTTCAACTTTCTACACTAGCAGCCTATGGGATCTTATACGCGCGCAAAGTAAAATGCTCTGCGTGTGTAATATAATAATGCGTTCAGGGTGCTGATGAGACTGCCCCGATTTTGTAGCGCATCAGGGATGTTCGCCGAGTCGCAAGTGAGACTGCTTCTACACGACTATGAGAAAACGGTGCACTTACCTGGTCCGCAGGGTTTGGACCAGCTCCAGTAGCATTCTGAGCGTATTCGCGCAGAGGTATGATTGCAAGTTCCACAACAATCGCTGCATGGTACATTTTCTGAGTAATTGAAATATTTAGTGTTAGATACTAGTAGTTTAAAATGTGTTATTTTATTTTGTATCTTATGATCCTTTGTTGGTTGAAAGAAATGATTCTATTCTATTCTATTTTTTGCTTTTACTTCGTCTGAAATGGAAATGTAAACCAACCGATACTGAAACCTAACTACAGTCCATCCACAGTTAGTTTGCGTCTGACACCAGCAAACCATCAACAAACTTATTTTAAAGGCAGTAAAGATCACTATCATTTGAAAGAATTGACTAGAGTAAAGATCGCTGTAATTGCGACAGTGAAGCTCAATTAGAAGTAAAGTAAACTTATCACAAGTCGTCTTAAGATGGATTACCTTCACTACATTTCTTGTCCTCTTCAGTATCAGTGCTTTCAGAAATAATCGAGACTATATCAGCTTCTTTCGATATTTTAGTCTTAATCGAAATTAACTGCGGCAATCTTCTTTTTTTTCCTATAATGTTTATTTTCAGGCCTGGTAATTTTGGTATGGGTTCTCGATTCTGCTGAGCGCACCACTCTGGCAAACTTGGTACGTTTGTTTTTCTTTCATAGTTGGTTGTTGGTGGTTGGTAGTTGGTTGCTTCTATTTCTTCAATAGTCTTCTTCTCCTTCTCTGTAATAACATTAACCATAAGAAGTTTTGTATATATAATTTAGCTTTAATATTGTTTTCATTGGTAAAGATTTTTTTTAAATTACCTTTTCTAAGCTGTTCGTCGATTATAGGCTTTGTACATTTGCACTTATCTTTGATTAAACTCGCTTTGATACTTTTACATTCTTTTCTACGTGTACCGTGCTCTCTGATGAATTCGGAACTATCTTCTTTTATTCGTTTACAGTTTCCTCCGAATATTTCTTGCGTGGCTGTCTGGCGTTTTCTTTCTGAATCTTTCATACATTTAATGATATCTCTGAATATTTCTGGCGCCGTGTTACTAGCATCTTTTATACATTTAAAAATATCTCCCAAAATTTCTGGCGGTGCGTCTCTCTCATCTACGAATATTTCTGAGGTCGTGTTACTGGCATCTTTTTTACGTTTATAGATAACTCCGATTTTTTCTGAGGTGTTGTTACAAGCATCTTTTCTACATTTATAGATATCTCCGAATATATCTGAGGTCGTGATACTAGCCTGTTTTGTACGTTTACAGACAGCTCCAAATCTTCCTGGCGTTGTGTCGCTATCATCTTTTCTACGTTCACAGGTATCATTGGAAATTTCTGACGTCGTGTTACAAGCATCTTTTGTACGTTTACAAACATCTCCAATTATTTCTGGTGTTTCATCGCTATCATCTTTTCTGCGTCTACAGATATCTCTGAATATTTCAAGCTTCGAGTTACTAGCAATGACTTCACATGGACACTTTTTTGACTTATTCTTACAATCTTCTTTTCTACGTTTACGAATATTTCTATTTGTTCCCCACTTTATGAATCTATCTTCATTTTTACTTTTACATTTTATATGATTATATTTTTTTGGCGCCATGTCAGTGTCACATCTTCTACCTTTACTGATATTTATGTCTTCCTGTCTCTCTCTATCTCTACAAACCTTTCTGTAAAATTGTTCAGCTTCTTCTTTAGAGAGGTTTTTGATGATTTCCGACGCAGAATCACATATTCTAGGTTTTCTGCGTTTACGGATATCTCTGAATATTTCAAGCTCCGAGTTAATACCAGTGCCTTCTTCTATATCTAGACACTGTTTTGACTTAAAGTTACTATATTCTTTTCTAGCTTTACTAATATTTCTATTTGTTTCCAACTTTATGAAACTATCGTCTTTTTTACATGTTTTACATTTATATATTGTATGATTATCCTTTTTCGGCGCCATGTTAGAATCACATATTCTAGGTTTTATGCGTTTACAGATTTCTCTTAATATTTCAAGCTCCGAGTCAATACCAGTGTCTTCTTCTATACATGGACAATTTTTTGACTTAAAGTTACTATCTTCTTTTCTAGCTTTACAAATATTTCTATTTGTTTCCAACTTGAGATCCTTCGCTTTAGTGCTATCAAGGTCGACGTCTCTCTCGACTTTTTTCTTTAGTTTCTTGGGTTGCGCTGATTTTTCTGTATCTTCATTAATCATCACTTCCAGGACAGAGGGCGATACTTGTCCAGCTTTAATGGCTGAAATAAAATAAATAGTTAATCTTGTTTTAAATTAAAAAATTACCATAAATATGTGTTCTGACTGACACATAACGAATATCTTGCATCAATGTTTCCATTTTAGGTAACTATATCATAGGCGGAAAACGTCTAGTTTTATGACGAAGGCAGCCGATATCATCAATTGTAGAATTTCTTAGTTTTCTGACAACTTACCTTTACTGATTTCGTTTAAGATCTCACATTCACCGTCTTCAGTAGCTAGCTTGGCGAGAATTTCATATTTATTCATTGGTCGGTTAATATCCGTTTTAGAAAATCTTTGAAACAGTGATTTTTTTTTACCTTTATTTAAAATATTTAGTATGATTGATGGTGGTACTTGACCTTTCCTTATAGCTGGAATTATCAAAAAGAAGATACAACTATAAATATAAAGTTTGTGTGTATTATAAATTCTAATCGTAGGTTTTACAGATACAGGGTACCTACCGCAGATAGGGTCAACTAATGTTTTTAGATCAGAAAAAAGCGCAATACCATCGACTTTCTAAGTAGACGTAAGACTGCCTGGCATGTTCTTTTCGTGCGCTTATCCCAATTTTTCTGGGGTGGGCGCAGTATATCTTCTTCTTCTATACATCTCTATTACTCGTCATCTCTGAAATCACCTTATTTCTAGCTGTGTCATCTATGCCTCAGTGCATCCACCGTTCCTTTGGTCTCCTCCTACTCTTATAGCCCATTATTATAATTATACAGGGTGGAAGGGACACCGACGCCGGGTCTATTTTTTAAACTTTTCTCACGACATCCATCAAGATAGTGAAATGTTTAAGCGGTTAATAAGTAACAGTGATAAGAAGTGAAGTAATAATATCCTATCGCGTTAAAACAGTGTTGTATCTGTATTTAAACTTGTATTATTATGTCCTTTATTTATTTTACTACATATTTTTTACATTTTTAAATATTTCTTTTAAAAAAACATATAAAAAAACATTTAAAAATACAAAAAATTGTTGTTTTGTATGTTTTTTTTTTAAACTTTTATTGATTATTATCCGAGGCTTTACAATAAACAAGCAGCTGTAACATCATAATCCCTACCTTTACAGACTTCCTTTACGATTTCGACTTTGCCACAACGTGTACCTAACTTGTCAAATATTTCATCCTTGGAATACGATTTTATACGATCTTGGGATGCCGCCAGTCTTCTTAAAAACAATCTTGCTTTATCTTTATTTAACATCAGCTCTATGAGATACGGCGATACTTGCCCTAGTTTTATAACTGAAAAGGATTATATTATATTATAAGCTAATACACCGTGACTTTTTAGTCGTCTTACAAAGGTGGTCCGCTCAATGTATCCGACCTAAAATACCTCAACGCACGTTTTTTGTTTACCTTTAATTAAGATTATAGGTACAAAGAAAAATAAATACGCACCGCGCTCGCAACAGGGTGTTTCAAAATACGTCATAAAGAATAATATTTTTATTTTTAAATTATTCAAATCTCATAAATGCCTATTTCTTTAATGAATGTTCAGTAGTCATTGGATACATGAAGCGAGCTGCAGTTGTAAGACGACTAAAAAGTCACGGTGTATAAATTCAGATTCGTTACCTGTTCAACTGCATAGTACAGCCGAGACCGAGCTTTTTTCACAACTTCACTAAGGTTGAAATTACCTGACACATAGGTCTTAAAGAAACAATAAACCAATATGGTTTATGCTGTACAAGTGACATTAAACAATAAAAGGCAAAGGTGAAAGTCGACTATAGACCGACCGCTTTTTAATGAGTCCTCCGCCTTGCCCCATCAAAGGCACATTAAGCGTCCACAAAGTCCTAACAATATCCCACAGGTTATTTAATTTAAAATCCACTCAGGTATTACGATACTAAAAGGTGATCAACCTTCAGAATATTCCGTTTAAATTGTTACCTTCGCGAGGACTCATTAAAGCGGTCGGTCTATACAGGGTATAAACGGATCCTTCACGAAGCCGTCAACCACGCATTCTGTACATCAAACTAAGGAACTCTACGTAAAAATTATTGCTGGGAAACATTTTTTTTTTGGGGTGAAATATCCCGTTTTACGGTAAAACTCAATGTTACGCACTCAAAACTTAGTGCTGATGGATGCTTTGAATAGTAAACGGGTCATGGAGTTGATTAAAGTAAAGTTAAAAAATTTAAAAGTGGCATTTTAATAAAAATTGTAACTTTGACCTCCAATATCTCCGTAATTAGAAGGTTCCCAGGTATGATCCAGAACAAAAAAATGATCGCAATGATGGGGAGAACAAGTGCCTTTCGGCTTTGTTAAGGGTCTTTTTAAACCCTTTATAGTTTCGTTTTCTCGTTCTCGTTTACCTAAGCGCGAATTTGAATAGTAAACGGGTCATGAAGTTAATTTAAAGTAAAGTTAAAACCTTAAAAAGTGTTTTTTTTTTTCAAACTTGTGAAAAAAATTATTTACAATCTTTATACTTACTGGAATACATCATACCCACCTTTTGCAACTTGGTCAACTATTTCATCAACACCTTCATCACAGCTTAGTTTGTAAAATATTTCATTTTGGTCGAATTTTTTCATACGATTTCTGCATCGTAATCTCTCGAAAAATGTGCTTTGTGAAGCCCCGAGATAAATATCGTTATTTAAGACTATATCCAGGAGCATTGGCGATATATCCCCTTTTTTTGTGGCTTAAAATAAAATTATATGAATTATTAAGTTATGTTTAAGTCCCATGTAATAAGGTAAGGAGTGAACCTATTGCCATCAACCGGGCACGAATTCAGACTCCGTGACAGCTACTGAAAAGTTCCTAATAGAAAAACCCAATAACACTTCCCGACCTGGGAATCGAACCCAAGACCTCAGGCTCAGCAGTCGCGCTTGCGACCACTAGACCAAGAGGCAGTCAAATCATAGTTAAACCACAGCACAACAGAGATCTCAGCGTCAGCAGCTCTAAAAGTGGAGGGGAGGAGTTGGACACAGTAGTCAAAAAAAAAAAGTTATGTTACGTCTCCTGGGTTTCAAAAAGGTGTACACAAAAGTTGTTATAAAATAAACAGGATACCCTTTTTTGAGCAAAGGTCACCAGTATGGTGATCCATAATATTTTCTTCTCTCGCCAATCTGCATGCAAAGCGAGTTGATTTCATTATTATAAATATTCCATCATAGACCTCATCTACTGCTTTCCATTAGGCGTGATCGAGGTCAAGAGCAGGCCCATTTTGTAATTTAAACAAAAAAAAAAAGTTTTATCTCTTATATTTACCGTTACAAATCTCATCCATAATCTCAGCCTCACCGACCACGGTACCCAATTTGTGGAGTATTTCATTCATTGTCATAGGCAACAGTACCGTTTTGCTTTTATTTTTCATAAACTTTACGTCCCCCTTTCGCTTACCTTAAATCAACATTATTGTTATTTTATTTACATCTTTACAAATCATTACATTTTTAAATATTCCTTAGCAAAAAAAAAACATATAAAAATATTTAAAAAAAATATTATTAAAAAAATATTATTAAAAAAAAAAGAATATTTACTTGAAAAATATATTTAGTGCCAAATAAATAAATGCTAATACCACTTTTGAATAAACAAGATGACCCATGTACAGCTATAACCAACTGTCAAATTAGTCTTCAAGCAAAAAAAAGAGACAGTCGCCATCATTTTGCACAGCAAATCCGACGTCGGCGTGTTGTTATAGACGGCTATTGATAAAACACCTAGATGCACATTTCCTAGCAAATGACACATCAGAAAGTGTCTTCGATAAATCAAAACAAACAGCCAGCCAGCAACATACACGTTATGTCACGTTTCTAATTCAATTGCTCTCACACTCATGAGCAGTGAAAAGTGCGCACAATGTCAAATTGTGCGCACTTTTTCTCCGGACGTTTTTAAGACGCTGAGTATGTATTTCGGATTATGTATATAATTATGTATCAATGTAGGCGGCCTTCCGACTTTCTGAACAAATAAGTGACATACGAACGCGAAGATCGCGTATTCGAGCAGGATACGGTTATAAAGCACTTATGAAGTCGACTGTACAGTCAATTGCACGTCCATAGCAACAATTTATCATTGACATCGCCTTTAATTCGTAGCAGTGAGAATTTTGTGGTATGTACTGGCGTGCTGTTAACCGTTTGTTTTCCGTTTAACCGTTTTTTTTAACTGTCTATATTCCTTTCAGTTATTTTACTATTGACAACAAAAAACCCGAATAAAACCTTATTGTGACAAAAATAAAGATCACAGATAATGATTTTGGCAGAGATGTAAGTACTCTGAAAGAACAGTAAAATACTCACGTCTTTTGGTCTTAGCCAAATTACTAGAGGTGGAAGTAGTCGGCCATATATTCTCGATTTCTTTTTCTGATTCGATATATTCTAGATTTTGTTCCGTACAATCATTATTTACTTTTTTGAACAGCTTGTCTTTTCGTTTTAGCGGTGCCCCTGTCTCCGTTTCCGGAAAATAATCTGAAATCATTTTCTCTTATAGGATTAAACAGTATTTTTACACAAACATTTAGGAGCTAAATCACTCGTTTCGTGAATTCATTAGCTTATACAATAGGTAGGTTTTCAAAAAGGTTATGTAGTTTTGAGGCATCAAACTTAGAGAGATTTTCCAAAGTCTTTAGAATAGTCTGGATAGACACCATTTAGCACTCGGTACTCGGGGATAATGTAGCTTGTCATTAGATTATATCCAGAATCGAATCAGTAGTTCTGAAGACATCCCTTCATAAAAACTTTGCCTCATTATAATATCAGTGTAGCCTTTTTAGCTGTTGCTTTAAGCTTCGCACGCGTCAATATTGCGTTATTTAATTTGTCCTAGCCGACCGTAGAAATTCAACTTTTCTTGCGTTTTTTGCAATTTATAGGTGCAAAATATAATTCGCGACCGTAACACTTATGTAGTTACAGAATTATAATCATTAAAATCATCAATACAACCCTCTAACTTCATATAATCCTATTCAATGAATATTTGCATCTATCAGAATCTCAGCACTGTGACATGTTTATATGTTACAGCACCATGCTGCAGATACCTTTTGGCCTCGCACAGGACCAATTTAGTTTAATTTATGTCTTGTATAAGTTTGTTTAAATTATTTTTGTTGTTCTCTTTTTATTAAATATTGTGTTATTGTTTTGTCCCGTGCGAGTCTAATAAATATTTTTTTTCCTTTCTTTGGAAAATGATCCCACGGGAACATACTATCGAGATAAAGACTGAATAGTGAATACCAATTCCTAATCCAAGATATATGGTATACCATTTAGTGGCAAATTTCAATGAGATGCTTTCAGCCGTTCAGAAGAAGATAAATAGGCAGAGGTACTTTCACACTCATAATATCAGTTTGGATTACAGTACGGATTTAACCCATCACTGCAAAAATAGCTTACCTTTACATACATTACTAGAAGACCTCAATTCTGGTCTTTCAGTACTCGTAGATGTGCATTGCGAACTAAGTGGTATGTCTGTCGTAGATGACTTAGGCTTCAGCGTCACTTCTGATTTTGTAGAACCTTAAATTAAAAAAATTGTTGATTTTATCTCATTGCAATTTCAAGCGTTCTCTTATGCCTACAGTCTAATGCGAACTCACTAACAAATTAATGCCTAGATATTATTGGAATGTAGGAATTTCAACACTAGGCGCTGTGCTGGACGCTGAAAAACCATAAAAATAGTTCGCGAATATCTACCAGTTTCATTATACTGCAGTGTAGTAAAAATATTTTTTTTAATTGCGGCGCCTGGTTTATTTGTAATAAATGGTTAAAAGAATACTCAATAATTAAAATTAAATTTAAAAAACCCCCAACCACAAAATAAAAGATAAATACCCTCTTTCATCCCCCATATCTAGTAAATGGCTGCACCGATTTTGATAAAACGTATCTAAAAACCATTGCCAAGAAACTAGCTTTCAAATGAAAAAAAAAATGCATCCAAATCGGATTACTCGTTTAAGAGCTACGGTGCCAGAGACAGACACACACACACACATTGCGATTCAAACTTATAACACCCCTCTTTTTGCGTCGGGGGTTAATAAAATAGAATGTACCTATCCAGGTGTATCACGTACATGCATGTTCAACATCTCAGCCTAAAGCAACCCTTTAGTGGACACATCTCTTCCAAGCTAGGCCACAGCACCCTGTACCCTGCACCCTTCAAGAAACATACAAACAGCCAGCTGGCTACCACCTTAGCTTGCTTACTGTGCAGGCTAAGTACCTAACTCATCATCATCTGCCTAGCCTTTGCCCAACTATATTGGGGTCGGCTTCCAGTCAAACCGGATGCAGCTGAATACCAGTATTTTACATGGAGCGACTGCCTGTCTGACCTCCACAACCCAGTTAGTACTGGGTAATACGATACCCCTTGGTAAGACTGTTTGTCAGACTTTTTGGGCCACTGACTACCTTAACCAACGTCAAAGATCTACAAATGACACCCAGGAGCCATTGGGGCTTAACGTGCTTTCCGAGGCAAGGCGGAAACTCGGTACGTAATGGGTGGTCACCCATCCACAGACCAACGTAGGCAAGCACGGCTTAACCTAAAGATCGACCTGGGCGGCTGTTATTATTTAGCCACGAGCTCTTCCCTCTAAGCTAAGTCCCTAACCGTAGTTAACTTATAATAATTTGATCTTTGACTTAATTAACCATTACGGAGCTACTTCATTGAAGACTTACAGCTGGAACTGTCTGATGAGTCAGGCGATTTTGTTACTGGTTTTTCACAAGGTCCACTTGGATAGACTATCCTCCCTTGCTTTTCCTCCTTTTTTGGTTTATCTATCATCATTTTTATGAGTGAAGGCTTTAACTCCCCTTTAATTATTACTGAAATAAAGGTTGCATTTTAATTATCTACTGCTAAAATCTTCCACGAACTTGTATAATACTTATAAAGGGTGTAAATAGAACCTTAACGAAGCCAAAAGGCACTTGTTCTCCCCGCTATTGCGATAATTTTTTTGTTCGGGACTATACCTGGGAACCTTCTGGTTACAGAGTTATTGGGGGTCAAAGTTCCAACTTTTTCAACTTTTTAAGGTTATAACTTTACTTTAAACACCTCCATGGCCCGTTTACTATTCAATGCATCCATAAGCACAACGTTTTAAGTGCGTTACATTGAGTTTTGCCGTAAAGGTTATTTTTCACCCAAAAGAGGAAAGTAGTTTCCCAGCAAACATTTTTGGTTAGGGCTTCTTAGTTTGATGTACAGAATGCTTGGTTAACGGCTTCGTGAAGGGTCCGTTTACACCATATATAATACTTTTAGCTTGAGATTAGATGTGGTACTCGATGCTTCAAGGTGGATCAACCGCCACGCACGCGAATCGTACACGATATGCGCCTCGAATGGCTATGGACGCGGCAAATCGAAACGCGCGCGCGTCTCGAGAACATGTCCAAAGGTGTGCCTGTCCATACTTTATTTCTAACATGCACGCGAACCGCATTGATCAAGCACGTGCGCAAGTGTGGACCCGCCTTATGACACTTAGAAGTGAGCAAACTCATTACCTACTGCTATTTTTTAACTATCTGTTGTTTGTGTTCATTGTGGTGGAGCATCTACAACGCCACAAACGAACTATGCATTGGTAGCTGTCGTCATGCAATTTAAATATGGCGCAAGCAGAGTTATCAGCCTTACTAGGATATACAGGGTGTAAACGGGCCCTTCATGAAGCTGTCAACCAGCATTTTGTACATCAAACTTTACACTGCGCTAAAATTATTGCTGGGAAACGCCTTTTTTTTTGGTGTGAGAAATCACTGTTTACGTTAGGTTTATGTAACGCACTCAAAGTCAAAACATTGTGCTGATGGATAGATTGAATAGTGGGTCATGGAGGTATTTAAAAGTTACCACATTTAATTTTAAAACTTTGACCTTCTAATATCTCCGGTAGGGTATGGTCAAAAAAACATGGCAATGCCGGAAAGAACTAGTGTCTTTCGGCTTCGTTAAGGGTCTTTTTTTACCCTGTAAATTACAACAGCATTACAACAACCGTCGCAGTCGGCAGTAGCCCACCAGACACACCACCCGTTTCGTGGACCCGCCCTATTCAATCCCTAGTCAATATATTAGATCCTCCCTTTTCAATGGAGAATAAGGACCTTGATTCTCATACATCATCATCAAACAGAGACAACTGTTAGACGTGCCAGCGGCTAGGACTAACCTGCTCAAGTTTACCCCTATGTCGCGACCGCACGTATTGTTAATATTATAACGGTATCGGAAGATATATTTGGGCAAAACCTGCCGACATTTGTTCAAAGGGCACAAATGAAAATTGAAAAAGGTATGCAACTATAAACTTGGTCATGTTTAACTATAGCTATTAATATTTTTACTAGGTGTCATTTTACTTTTTTTATATTGTTTTATTTTATGTCTTATAGCATCGTATTGGACTTGGTCTGTAATGCTGCTATAATTAGTTGTAAATAAATAAATAATTATAAATAAACGTTTTACAAAGAACTTCTTCCTTACCTTGCCTGATTTCTTCCAAAATTTCAGCCTGTCCATCACTGGTGTTTAACTGGTCCATTATTCTTGATTTCTTATCCAGCATTTCTTTCTCATCCGAGAATTTTATGGTTCCAAACATTTTAAAATGCGATAGATCAAAACCTTTCCTTGTGGCCTGTTCTATTTGCGTTGGAGATACGCGACCTTTTCTGATAGCTGAATGATAAAAAGAAGTTTTAAAGGTGGGTGACAAGTATGAAAAAACCCCATAAGTACTTCGAAAAGACCACGAAATTGTTCCGTGAGTTTTGACTACAATTCCCAGTAAATTGAATCTACTGTCCGTTCTTATTTTATTTTTGAATAGTCTTTTTTGTTTATATAATGAATACTTTTAACGTGCTCGTCTTGTACCATCTCAAAATGAATAATGTAACCAAAGTTTTGTAACAATATTCTAATTTAAAAGTGTCCATGGAGTTTCTTGCCCGTTCTTTTCCATAGTGATCTACGCTTTGGAATGGGCAACTACAGTACTTTCACAGTTATTATGCCTTGTGACTGGGACTGTAGCTTCATTTCATTGTTGTCTTTGTTTCGACAATTCAAAAGTGCCTGTAACTGGCCTACTTGAAATAAATGCTTTGATTTTGTTCACTGTTATTTTGCCTCTAATTTTGCAGCACAGTGACCTTTAATCTCAATGACATAAGGACTGTATTTACCTGTCACTTAGACCAACCTTGTCGTTTCATGGCGTGTCGTGCAAGTGACATTGAACCTTAAACGTTATTCATCTTTACGCTGGTAAAGCAACATCGAGTTCGGCTACACATTTGGAAGCTGTGTAGTCGCTTAGATTTATGAGACATCCCGGGACATCACAGGTTTCATTGACGGAAGAATCGTCAAAATTACAGATTGTGAAAAGAAATCTGTCATTTTGTCGACACAATCTGTCATTTTGTCCATTCTTCCGTCGACAAAACCCGTTTCTACGGTGGTCATGCTACCCGTGCTGGATAGTCAAGCTTTACAAAACAATCACACTGGTATGACTGACACCGATGACTCTTTACTAAGCCGAACATTTTCTAATACACGTATTCAATTTAAAGTCTACAATCCTACTTCCTATCCTACTAATAATAAAAATGCGAAAGTTTGTGAGAATGTATGGATGTCTGAATGTTTGTTACTCTTTCACGCAAAAACTACTGACTGGATTTAGATGAAATTTGTCACACAGATAGTTTATAATCTGAATTAACACATAAGATACTTTTTATTCCGGTAGTACGATGCCGTGAGACAATCACCGAACTACACGCGCATGAAGCCGCGGGCATAAGCTAGTTTATGATAAAGTGCTAACCATTGCAGACTTTCTTAATGATTTCAGCGTTACCATCTTCAGTACCTAGCCTCGCAACTATGTCATCCCTGGTCCATCGTTTTCTTTTCATTCTTCCTCTCAAGAATTTCATGACTGCTGGAGATACTTGCCCATTGTCCATTGCTGTAATTAAGTTATGACTGTTACCCCAAAGATCAAGAAAAAAAACATTTAGCAAAAAAAAAGCAAAAAAAATAGAAACAAACGGGGAACCTCCTCCTTTTTTGAAGTTGGTTAAAAAGGTTTCAATTTACGTTTTTTCCTTCTTACATTCAAAGTCATTGAGAAAATTTCTGGAGAGGCTCTTGCCGAACTGTTGAAAGTCTGACAATCAGTCTTGTCAAGGGGTGTCGTATTACCCAGTAACTGTATTGTGGAGGACAAGCATATAGCCAGTCGATCTATGTAATACTAGAAATCAGCTGCATCCGGTTTGACTGGAAGTTGACCCCAATGTTGTTGGGAAAAGCCTACGCAGATCATGATTGTGAAGTTTTCCGGACCAAAATATTATTTAAAAAAAATAATTTGGACAACCAATAAACTACACGAGTTTTTTTTTGTTTAAAACCAAACTTTTTTGGGATTTTTTTTCACTAAGCATACAGCCGAGATTGGAATAAAGAAATAGAAAAAATGGTCTAGTTTATTTGGTATTTTCTATCTACTGAACCCCACATAGCTGTCCCCCTCCCACTCACTACTTACCACCAAGTGAGCATCTTCCTGCAGGGCCTAACCTTCCGTGGTCCACCTGGAAGTCCTTGAACCGTCTTGGGACTCAAGTAGGAAGATGTAACTCCAACCTCGTTAAGTGGGGCTACCGTAATGAAACAGCAGCGGGGTGTGGTTGTGGAGCTGTGTCACAAACTATGCACTATATCCTATCCTGCCGTCTTAGCCCAAAAAAATGTAGCGCAAGTGACCTCTGTGCTGCCACCGACGACGCGGTGGAAGTGGCGAAGTTCTGGGCTAACAAAATATAAAAATTGTCGTGCCAGCGACACGAAGAAGAACAAAATCTACTGAAATGATGAGTAATAAAAGTAGTATGGAAGAAGAAGATATGCTGCTTAGGATTAGGGATGGAGAATGATGTGATGATGATCTTACCGTATTCCATCCTCCTCGCGATTTCATCCTTACCCTCAGGAGTGCGGAGATTAAAGGCTATGCTCTTCTTGTTCATTGGAGCCAAACATTTTCTGACCCCACACTTAGTCAAGCATGAGTCATCTTTTTTATTGAGAACTGTTCCAATCATGAATGGTGTTATATCACCCGTACTTATAGCTGAAATCAGTTTTTCGAACATTTATTTTAGTGCATTTTTTTTTGTTTTTACTCTTTATAGTTATTGGACCTCAACGGCTGTTCATTTATACATACATACATAAAATAAAATAAATTAAGTGTCTTTTTTAAATTTCGAAATTACAGCTTCTTATTGAAGGCATGTGAAATTTTATACGTTACTTATAACAAAAAACAAAACATATTTTTTTTGTGTCTGCATGTTTGTTTGTTCCGGCTAATCTCCGAAACGGCTGGACTGATTTAAACGAGACTATTACTGGCACATAGCTGATATTATATGGGTAACTTAGGCAAATTTTATTTTAGAAAATGGATTAGGGTTCCGTGCAAATAAATTTAACCTCATGAAATTGTTACGCTGTGCCCACCAATGCAGCGATATCTTACCGCGCCGGAGCCGCAACGCACCGTGTGCATAGGCTCTCACGCTTAGCCAAGGTACTTAGGTAGGTACTAAGAACCGTTTAAACAGTTTGCATAGAAGTTTTTTTTTTGATAGCCTGTTTGAGTGTCCCACTGCTGGGCAAAGGCCTCCCCTTTCTCCTTCCATACCTCAGTTTTATGTTAAGACCACATCATGTTTCCTCATTACCTCTACGGATTTGACGGAAGGTTCTGCTTGTCTTGTTGGTTCCGCTGTTTTTCGTTTCTGAAATAAACATTAACCAATATTATGAAAACTATGGGTAAGTACCTAATGCTCATTTTCACTAAAATAGGCGATACCTAAATGTAATCTTTCAGAATAATAATCATTTATTTGTTAAACACAGGTATAAACATTAAGGATCTTATAAGTAGTGAAGGTTCTTGCTATGTTTTGTCGTTACTGACATACAAATTAGAATAGAAAAGCCAATTATAAAATTACCAATAAAAAATAAAAGATAAATCTATCTGTCTATATTTAGTTTTGTCATCCTTAGTTGTCCCACTCCTGGACAAAGGCCTCCTTTTTATCTTTAGATATTAATTCGCGAAATAAAACACTTCCCTCAAATCTTGCAGGTGGAACAGCAACAGATGGCTTACAAAAGTAACGGAACCGAACTTGTCTAAAAATCTATGGACCTAAAAAAATTTAATTTCGAAACTTAGGACATGTTGCGTACTGACAAACGAATGGTGACTCAGGAGGGATTGCTTAGTCTACGAACGCACTGAGAGGTGACTTGCTTAGCACCTGGAGTCCAGTGACTTAAGGGAAATCAGGGGCTGCGATACCCCATAAAAATGTATTCCCTTTTTTTTCTTCCTGAATAAAGCCTCTAGAGCTATATTTTTTTTTCATAAAATCAAGGGCTACTGTAAACACGTCCCTGTCATTTCCTTTTTCTCAGGAATTAATAAGTCAATGCCCCATTTTTACGGACATGATTAGAGGACTCAAATTCGAAATGTTTTTAACATAAAAGAATTTGGTAGAAACCTAGACATACTCTTTCTTAAAATTTTAATTTAAAAAATTATTGTATTGGCTCAGTTTTCAAGGAGAAAAAAGGGGAACACGAAACATCGATCTCAATTTTTTGTGATATAATCGGTCAGAGCTGCAGCTGTCTCTAACGCACTCTACGGGGGCAGGCTTGACGCAGCGCGACGGCAATAATTTCTTCAAAAACCTATTTTTTGGCCCTGTTCTCTCTTAACATCTGGTTACTTGCTAACGAAGGCTCCAAGCACGCAGTGCGCTACACTTCACGATCGGATTCAAACTGATCTGGTGCCAGCCAGGTCAACCAGCGGTCGGCGAGACGTAAATACGGCGTCGCCTAGCCGTAGCCGAGTCGACGTATCGGAGCTGCTGATCCGCTTGCTTACGTTAGGTTGACGCCTGTTTGACGGCGAGGCGAAAGGCGATACGGGTCCGATCTCTTTCCGATTTGATATGTGTGCTGTGACCTTTAGGTGGATAGCAAGCCACTCATCAGTGCGTTCCATAAACCTCTGGGGTCTGCTTTATGATCTTTATTTACTATGAACGTCGAAGATGCGCACACGACTCCTTCGATGTTTATCACTTCGGTGCCGTTTTGTGGGAATAAACTACTATAAAAAAGGACTTAATAAAAATAATCTGATCCATACGATATGACGAATCTTCCCAATTCGGTGCTCCAGTACAACTTGTTGTAGTATTTTTCTTGAATGAAAAAGGCGACACATCTTTGCTGACTTTACCCTTCTTCCACGACGCAAGCATTTTGTTTAATTCCGATGCGTTTAAAATATCGCCGGTATTTTTATCAATAATAATCTCGAACGTAGATGGAGATTTTTTTTCTTCTACTTTCACTAAAATTCGAATAATAATATTTAAGTTATGAAAATGACTTAATAAAACTTCAAGAAAAAAATTATAGCACCTATCTACTTATACAAATAAATTAATTTGAAAAGTCTTTTTGTAATTTCAAAATAACAGCCATTTAATGAGTGCTTATGAAAATATATTCGGCACTTATAACAAAAACACATTTTTTTGTCTGTCTGTATGCTTGTTCCGGCTAATGTCAAAACGGCTGAACCGATTTTGACGGGATTTTTACTGGCTATACAGGGTGTAAACAGACCCTTCACGAAGCCGTCAACTAAGCATTCTGTACATCAAACTAAGTAACTCAACGCGAAAATTATTGCTGGGAAACGACATTTTTTTTTGGTGTGAAAAATCACGTTTCACGGTAAAACTCAATGTTACGCACTCAAAACTTAGTGCTGATGGATGCTTTGAATAGTTAATGGGTTATGGAGTTAATTAAAGTAAAGTTAAAATCTTAAAAATTGGTTTTAAAAAAAAAACTTGTGAAAAAATTGGAACTTTGACCTTCAATATCTCCAGAACCTGTGGTTTCCCAGGTATTGTCTAGAAAGAAAAAATGATCCCAATGATGGGCAGAATATGTGATTTTCGTTTTCGTTAAGGGTCTTTTTACACCCTTTATAAAATCAGCTATCTAGCTGATTTTATTTTAGAAATATAATTAGGGTTCCGTGCAAAAAAATTAAAACCCTTAAAATTGGTAACAAAAATTTGATTAAAAAAGGGTAGTAAATTTTTTTATAAGTAATAATGTCACGCGAGCGAAAGTCGCGGGCAACAGCTAGTCTATAATATACTTGCTTCAGTTCGTGGCTTCCACCTCATGGAGTTTGGAAACCATCTCACGAGACCGTGCCTACCCTATGTCGACATTCGTTAAACTGTTAGGGCGAGGCCACAACACTGCGTTGCGGCGTCGCATTTTAACGCAAGCAGAAGTAGGACCCATGTAGTGCGGTCCATGTCTCACTAGAAACTGAACTGACAGTTAGAGTCTTGTCGTACGATGTCGCATGCGAAGAAATTTTTGCGTTGCGTCATCGCATTGTATTGCTGTGCGACGTCGTTTTTGCGATACGACGCCGCAACGCATTGTTGTGGCCTCGCCCTTATGGCGTGAAAAAATAACAGAATGAGTTTATTTGTTATTATATTTTTAGTATAGCTATAGCCCCTGCCGGGGCTGCGGGGCTGTTCGAAAGAGATACCGCGGCCCTGGAACACAAAGGGCAAAGAAGGAACATGGATGGGTTTTAGTCAGTAAAAGTCTGTCACTCCCTCCCACTCTGCCCAGGGCGGGGGAGCGGGGGGGGGTTATTTGATGATTTCCCATCCAAAACAAAAAGAAAAAAAAGTATAGCTCTAGCTGCAGATATACTTTTTATAGATAGTCTCTACTAAAAAAAATACGAAAATTAATTGCTAACCTCGCATGGTCTTCTTAATATGTTTTGTCTCGTCATATTTTGACAATTCTGTATCTGTCATTGCAAGACATAAACCTTGCTTAGCCAAATTGCTTAGACATTCTTTCCTCTTAGTCTTCATATCTGGTTGTGAAGACTTATTTAAAAAAGACCATGATTTCAATCCAATGTCTTTTAACACCCGGCTCATTTTATTACCTAGTGTTATAATACTAGAGCTAGGTTTTTTAATGATTGAGCTAGTTGTTTTAGATTCGTAGCTAAATGTTTTCCTTCTGTCACTGGGTATTTCATTACTAGAACTGGATGTACTCCCAGCATATTTCTTTTTGGATTTTTTTGTTCTATTTTTGTTATCTTTGTGTAAGTTGGAGCTAGTACTTAAATCGCTTGAGAAACGATAAGTAAATAAAGCGTTCTGTTCTTCAGTTATTGGCTTCCTTTTATTTATTCTTTTTCTTTCATGATTGATAGCTGAGGCACGTGTTTTTTTATCATATTTAATTGTCATTTCATCTTTAAAAGGTTTAATTTTCTTCGATGGTTTTGTACTGATATGTGGTTTCGCAATATAATTTTTTGAAAAAGGCATTATAGTTTCAAGTTCTTTTTCTTCTTCTTGTAGAGCTTCAGCTCTTCCTATCTTCTCTTTGGCTGCAAAAGCTCTACCCCTTTGTACTTTAAATGCATTTGGCCTTTCAATTTGCAATCTTCCTTTAATAGCTCTTTCGATTTGGAATCTTTCTGCATTCATTTTTTCATTTTCTAATCTTTCTGCATTGGCTCTTTCAGTTTCAAATCTTTCTGCAAAAGCTCTTACTATTTGCAATCTATTTGCTTTATCCAGTTCTAATTTTAATGCATTCTCGCTATTCATTTCTAATTTAAAAGCTTTAACTCTTATCTTTTTGCCATAAAAAGTGCTTGGTTGAGCAGTACTTCTAAATACAGTAGTACTTGACTTTTTAAGTAGCCGATTACTGTAGGAACACAAAACTTTAGTGGAATTTTTCTCTTTTGTGTCTTCTCCGTAATTACTTTCTATTGTACTAATAGTTGGCACGCTATGTTTTAAAGTATCTAAATTGTCTGATGTATCAGTTCGTCTGTCATATTTTTTAAGCAAATGAGGTTTTGTCTCGTTCGATTGATCAACATCTACGTGTATTTTGTTACGTTTCCGCTTCCTTAACCTTAAAGTAGATTTAGGCGTTGACGTGTATTTTGGAACATTAAGTTTGAAAGTGTGTTCTGGATGTTCCTCTCTCTTGAGAAATTCGAAAGCATTTAGTAATAAATGATTGACATTAGCTCGCCGGACTTCTTCAAATGTTACGCGCGAAGTTTTGTTAGAATGTTTATTTCTTCCATCGCCAATACTGCTTATTAAGATTTCCTCCTTTTGTTTGTATGTACTAATCGACTCTGTATCGTGTAAACTACTTTTCCTATTCCACTTTGATTTTGAGATTTTTGTTTTAACTTTAGTTGCGCTCATTGATTTTGATTTTATTGCCGTTCTCAGTGTGGATTTTGAAGGGTTCTTCGTTTTTTTAATATCATTTCGATTATAATTTTGCTCTTTTACGAAACGCATTTTTGAATAATCCGGGGGCATGTATTTTCCCGATATGTAATATTTAAGACTTGGTGAAACTCGTTTCTTGTTATTTATACCACCATACTTTGAGGATTTTAAAGCCAGCCGCCGTTTTTTTGTACGTTTATTACGTTTGAGCTGATCATTCTTACCGAAGACGCATGAATCAGATCGACATTCGCTAGTGTTGTTTTTATTAAAAGAGCTGGTCTTGGTAACTACATGCATAATCACTGATTTACTAGGCCCAAACAAAGGACTTTTAACTTTATGCATTCTTGTTGATTTTAAATATTGTTTTTTAGGATTTTCATCGGATTCAATAATTGAATCAGTCATGTTGAAAATTTTGAATATCTTTTTATTTAAGTAATTTCATTAATGATATAATGCTTGACGAAGTATTAGTTTCATTAAAGTTGTGAAACTTCATCAATACAAAGATTTTCTTTCTTCATCATCTGTAGAGATTTCGTTTTATAGAATTTGTTATCCACTGGCCTTCTGAAAACAATAATAAGGAAGCATGTTGATATATGTACATTAACATTTTTTACATATATGCCTAAGTTAGGTGAAAGCGTACTATTTATTTTTAACTAGCGACCCGCCCCGACTTCGGGCGGGTGCAATTTAATAATGAAGAAAATGAGAAGTAAGCTCATTAAAAACAAAAAAAAAACATACAAACCTTTTCCTATCAATTACGAACACGATACAAAAATCTCCAAATTGGTCAAGCTGTTCTCAAGTGATGATCCATCACACATGTGGCCATTAATTTATACAAGATGTAAACGAACCCTTCACGATGCCGTCAACCAAGTATTCTGTACATAAAAGTAAGCAACTCTACGCAAAACATATTGCTGGGAAACGATCTTTTTCTTTTCGGGTGAAAAATCACGTTTTACGGTAGGACTCATTGTAATGCACTCAAAGCATGGTGCTGATGAATGCACTGAATAGAGCGCAGGCCACACCGCCAGCTGGCCGGGTGAGCGAGGCGTCTTCGTTCTGAGTACTTTTACACTCATCAATGAAGTAATAATCTGATATTCTGTCTATGCATACAAGGCGTAACCCCAAGGTGGAACCCTTCACGAAGCCGTCAACCAAACATTCCGTACATCAAACTAAGTAACCCTACGAAAAATTTTTGCTGGGAAACGACTTTTTGTTTGGGGGATTAAATTGTTTTTTACTGTTAAGCTCAATGTAACGCACTCCGAACATTGTGCTGATGGATGCATTGAATAGTAAACGGGGCATGCAGGTATTTAAAGTAGAATTTATAGCCTTAAAAACTAGTATTTTTTTTTTAAACTTGTAAAAAAGTTGGAACTTTGACCTCCAATATCTCCGTAACAAGAAGGTTCCCAGGTATGGTCCAGAACAAAAAAAAATTATCGCAATCACGAGGAGAACAAGTGCCCTTCGGCTTCGTTAAGGGTCTATTTACACCCTTTATATAGTTCTACCTGCTACTAGCTAAGTGTCTTTGTTGATATCTATCCAAATGATAAGTAAGCTAATACTTCAACATTTATGTTTAATAAAAATATAAAATAAAAAACCGATATTTACGGACAGGAGTACGATGAACAGCATTTCTTCCACAACAAGCTCCACAATTTCAGAAGGCACTTGCAAATACATTCATAAGATTATGAATTGAAAAGGTGTTCAGATATTATCAACATTGAGATGAAAAGTATAATATACTTTATTAAGACCTGAAATCAGCAGGATAACGTGTTCATTTCTGTTACTTCCAATACGACTACAAATTAATTAAAATATCGCTTACCAGATTAAAAACTAGTTTTATTCGTTAAATGCTGATGCATGATTTTAAACGTAGTCGTATCTAATATGACTAGTCTCCGGATACCTTCGAGGGATACTTCTTTGCCCGTGCAGTAGCATGGAACATAATATTACTAAAAATAGATAAATCGTCTCCCTTAAGAGATATGCTTACCGCTTACCATATTACTAAAAACGACGTGTCAAACGTGACAGCAAAGAGTAGAATAATAGAACGGTGACAGTGTACATTGCCAAACTGTAAAACGAAGGTAAGGTTTAAGGAGGTTTCATCCTACCTAATATAATAAATGCAAAAGTAAGTCTGTATGTTTGTTTGTTACCTTTTCACTCCTAAACTACTGAACCGATCATCCTGAAATTTTGCATATACGTTATCAGGTATTCAGAAACGGACATAGGATATCTTTAATTCCGAAAAAAACTACTGTTCTCGATAAAAACAACTATAATGTTTTTATGAAAATAGATGTCGCCACGTGTCTTTCGAACCATGATTGAATTACAAGCAGTGTGCAACCCGAATTGATTCTCAAATTATAAATTAATGCGATGCCGCGGGCACAAGCTAGTATTATATAGTGCTGTAAGGTTACGCCGTTGGTTTACCCATTCACCATCTTTTTTTTTCTATACCTTAATGTGCGAGCGGTGTCGAGTCAGTGGCCCGATAGTCTGACAACCAGTCTTACCAAGGGATATCGTATTACCCTGTACTAACTGGGTTTTGGAGGTCAGATAGGCTGTCGCTCCATGTCAAATACTGGTATTCAGCTGCATCCGCTTAGGCTGTGAGCCGACCCGGTTGGGAAAAGGCTAGGTATATGATGTTAGTGAAGGTACGAGAGTGCGCCATGGTTTACATAGCGCGTGGCCTTATTCGGAACTAATTCTGCCATTTTGTTTTTCAATATAATTTCCACAGACAATTTCACTTGTCGAAACTAAAGTTTTAAGCCGACTTGATAAAAAGAGGTTATTTATCAGTAGAATTACAACCAATTTCACAAAATATTTACATATAGTCAGTAAATCAGCCCTCGGTGGCGTACTCATAGCGTGGGTTTTTGCCGCCTGTAGGCAGAGTTAATATAATAATCAAAATACGCCACTGCTTGGTTGTCTTAGTTTTAACAAAATAGTGCCGATGACAACAGTAATTATCTGATCTGATAACTATGACCTGGCGCTGTTGCCTGGCCCCGATCGCCTCCTCCTGGCTGCACTCTCTGCCGCCTCTGAAATGCACCGCCCGGGGCCATGGCTCCTGCCATGCCCTGCCGCCCCTCCCACGCTGCCTCACTGCCTCACTGGTGCCTTCCAAAGGATAAAATAATTATGCCGCACTGTAACATGTATGTTTGCACCATGGAAAAAAAAATTAAAAAAATGGCGTATAATAAAAATATTCATCATTTTTCCGGTCTTAGCTCTTCAACGTGTCTGCGACAATACCGATGCCCACTTTCATCCCCCATATCTAGCAAATGGCTGCACCAATTCTGATAAAACATATAAAAAAGCCGCTTTAAAATAAAAAAGACCGCATCCAAATCGGTTCACCCGTTTAAGAGCTACGGTGCCACAGACAGACATTAACAGTGAGTGTGTATCTTGGGTTTTTTGTAAATCAATGCCTAGGTGCCATATATTCATTATTTGACGTTTATGACGTCATATATGCGAAAATACTTATATTTGACCTTAGTTATAATATGTAGAAACTAATGTTTTACTGTTTACGATATCCCATAGCAAGCTACGATATACCTAACGTAGGTTGAGGCTTCGTTCAGAGGTTCGTCTCAAGACTCTACCCTCTGTCTCACAAATAAATATATACAATATGTTAAAAAAAACCCTGTCAGATCCGAAAGGATCATATCCGAGTAGGTATACCAATGACATTACCAAATAGAATAAGAAACATAAAATATTCATGAAATTAAACTATTAATGAATTTTAAAATGCATGATTTTTGTCCCAAATTATCACCGTTTCCCTAAATTCAAACAAACTTTAAGACATGAAAACACCATCTTCGGCACCAGTAGGTATGTTCGATCGTCAATTGTTTTATTATGACGTCACTACCCGAGAAGCGACCGCTCGCGCCCATGTGTTGCCATAGAAGTTTCCTCATTTTAGTACATTTTATTTCATTTTCATCGGGGTATTTTTTTTACTTGTTCTCCAAAAAGGATTACATAAATATAATCTAATCTCGATACCTAATAATACCCACACGGATCGGACAGGTTTTTTTTAAAGATATTGTATGAAGTGTAAACCATGAAAATAAAGAGAGACGAATAAAACAACGAACTAAACCGTAGTTAATATATCGTCTAGAGCGGACGCAGGGCTCTCCGATATTCTACAGTTACGACCCTAAATATGGACGGGTCGGCAATAAAACAATACATTCATAAAATAATATCTGTTGTCAAGATGACAGCAAGTATATTCTGATCATGTATGGAAGGCTTACCAGTAGCGGCCCAATTATAAGAGACATCCAAGAAAAAACGGAACTATCCGACGAGACAAGTGTTGCCAAATGATAAAATGCTACATCTGCTTTAAAAAGATGTCACGATTGCCGCGAGAGATGATTACGGATGGTTGGAGTTGTAGTTTTCCCTAAAAAAAAAAAAGGCACGGCACTACACCCTTGTAGGGCCTTGACTTTTTTTTTTCCTACGACTCTTTTTTCATTTTAGCCCCCGAGATTTTGACTTCCTCCATAGACTGTTAGTCATGTGATAATTATATCTAAAGGGAAATTAAGTAGAGCTACATTCACTGCATGTATCTGCATTCAGTGGTACGACGAGGAATGACAATTCCTTCTCGTGCCACTGGTAGAACAAGTTGGTGGCACGACGAGGAAGAAGAGACAAAAATTGACCCTTCGCTACTGATGCCTACCAACCAGTTCCGTCACAGACTAACATCATCGGCAAGAATATTTCGACGGTGGAACATGGAACGTCTCTATCCGCGCATGTTGACCCTTCTAAACCCGTTACAAAAGCGTTCGTATAAATGTTTTCTTCGTCATCAACTGGGTGCCTAAACAATGTCCAGTAGTCTTCCTAGTTCCTTGACTTTGGGCACCGCATGAGCCTAAATATAGGTTCAAGCAGCAAGCAGCAAGTTCAAGGGGGAGGTTACGAAACAAATTTGTGAGATACTTGCAATTTATTGTATAGTATTATACCCAATTTATCCTTACCTTTCTAGTTAATGTACTCAACTTTATTTATTTTCTCGCCTAGTACACACTAAGTACTAAGAGAAGGTACATAATGTGGCCAATTTAGAGCAGACAGGTTTGTGTTCCGTATAGGTACGTGTGGCGACGCCGACAGCCAAGCTTGCTGGCAGATCCATAAGGTACGACGCCACTGCTGCGTGCATGCCGCATTCTCAACCTCATAGCTATTGACGTCGACTAATTCCATTGTTCTCAGAGGAAGTTCACAAAAAAACACAGTTTGTAATTATTTACAAAAGTTAATAGTAAATATTGTTATTATGTGCACTATCGCATTAGGTAACCTTGTAATGATATTCGTAATAATCCAAGAGCCCGCGACGACCAGACCTTCGTTATTTTATAAATAACGAAGGTCTGATCGCTTCACTTTTTGAAGTTTCTCTGTATATGTCCCTAATACAGGTATGAACGATCCCCGACTATGAAGTTTGGATCACGGTTGCTTTGAAAGGTAGAAAAGATGTATAAAATGGCTCCTCAAATTCGTTAAAGTATAAAGCTCAGTTTTTATATATTTTATTTGGAACAATATTATAAACCACCTCGTGCTTTGTCAGAGACTTGGTACAGTGGCAACCCCCCGGCAGACACCCTTAAATTATAATTAATTATACTTTCGTTATAGTATAAAACCTGAATGTTATATATGTTACTTGAGGAACTATCAAAAGATGTTTTCTCAGTAATCAAAGAATTTCGATGGTTCTTGTCAGACAAATTAAAAGTCTACCATAGGTGCGAGCGCGAGTTATATAGGGTGGCGCCGACAATACGACAATAAATTAAACTACGTATAATTCATGACGTTCCCAGTCTGCATATAAAATTCATTCGAATATATCCAGTAGTTTAGTCACAGGACATTATTTTCTATTTTCAGAGTTTTCTACATGATGTAGATTAATAGGCTAGCACCGACAGGATAATTACCCCCGAATTGGTATAAACACTAAACACATGTTACCAACTAGCTATTTCAAAAACCTTTGCCAAATTGGTTCCTTATTTTTTATTTTTGTTCCAGGCGGGAATCAAAAATATAAAAAATATAAAAATGTGCAAATTATACTTAAGGTTAGTAAACCAATATTTATAAATGGTGTTCGTTAACTTTATGCTACTTAGTTTGTTTTTTTTTTTTTCATTTCGATGTTAGGATTTATTTAATAGTTTAAAAATATTCCTATGAACTAGTATTAGCAGTGTTTTCATTTATTGTTGTATTGTCAGCGCCACACTGTATAATATATCTATTGCGACCTTTCACTGCGCATCATCTGTCGTTTATTGTGTACTGTGTGTATTTTGGATTTATCGAAAAATTTCATTGTATAGAAATTATTTCTAAATTATGATTTATAATTATAACTTAAAAATAAATTTCCAAAATTACTCAGTAAAATATTATTATTTATTCAGTAAAATGACAATAAGGAAATAAATCAAAAATCTAATAAATTAATCAATAATGTTTTTCAATTTTACGAACTTTTCACAAAAAAATATTTAATTAAAATCTCAATATTTTATTAAAAAAAACTTATTGTTTACTATAGGAGCGAACAATTATTTTGATAGTAAGAAATCCAATGACAAAAAGTAAAAAAAATATTTTGAATAAAAAGTATTTAATTATTTTCATAATTTTGATCGTATTCGTCGGTATCTGCATGATCCTCGTTACTGCTAGTCCAGTCCAAGGAATGATCGTCATCAATATCGCTTTGTCAGTATCTGTAATAATTAAACCAAGATGAGCGACCTGAGCAAAATGTGACGGACGTATGCCGCCCGGATGATGCCGCCACGAGTTCTTTCTGGCGTAGCATCTGGTCGGTGCCCGTCTGAGGCTGACTGGATGCGTGATGTCGAGCGAGTGTGTGAATCTATTCCAGACATTGAACCAACTTCTATAACGCCATTAGATGTAGCCAGAGCAGTTCGTCCGTTACCAAACTGGAAATCGCCGAGACCGGACGGACTGCACAACTTCTGGCTCAAATGGCTGAGTTGTTCACACACTCGCCTAACATGTCAATTCCTGGCATCCTTAGAGGCTGGGTCGCTGCCGCAGTATCTAACAACAGGTCTGAAGGAATAACTATCTCTTTGGCAAATTTCTTTATGATCCGATCAGCCGTTTAGTCGTGAAAAGGTAACAAACAAACAAACAGAGTTCCTTTCGTATTTATAATATTAGAATGGAAGTATGGATAGTCGCAAATTCATGTATAATGATTTGACATAATAATTACATACCTGATAATGAGAGGCCGTAGAGAATCACTAACAAAATTTGGTAGCTGATCCCTTCAAACCAATTCAAATGGTATTGGTAATTTTTATAACCCAACCATTATTTTTTGGTTTGTACGTAGTTGGATTTTTCAGGTGAATAGACCCTTAACGAAGCCGAAAGGCACTTATTCTCCCCGCTATTGCGATATTTTTTTTGTTCTAGACCATACCTCCTCAGAACCTTTTAGTTACGGAGTTATTGGGGGCCAACTTTTTTTGGGGGACAAGTTTTTTTTTTTAATATTTTATTTGAATGTTATAACTTTACTTTAAATACCTCCATGACCCGTTTACTATGCAATGCATCCATAAGCATAATGTTTTCAAAGCGTTTCAATGAGTTTTAGTCCCCAAAAAAAAAGTCGTTTCCCAGCAATAATTTTTGTGTAGGGTTACTTAGTTTGATGTACAGAATGCTTGGTTAGCGTCTTTGTGAAGGGTCTGTTTACACCCTGTATAGTTTGCTCGCAGAAATTGTTGAAATAGCTCACTTCTACAGGGTAGTAGACCTAGCGTCGACATTTCTCAATTTTATTTCAGTTGAAAGATTCGTTCACATCAGAAGATGTATACGAATCGATGAACATTTTAAACCGAGCAGCATCAACATTATTCATCTCACCAACATTGTATACATTGCATATACAACTCTGAACAATATTAAAGACGTTTTGTTGTTCACCTCGCGCTTGCACCTACGGTAGCCTTTTAATGTGTCCGACAAGATGAAGTTCCTCAAGTAACATATTATATAAAAAGTGAACGAGGTTGTTTATAATATTGTTCCAAATAAAATATATAAAAACTGAGCTTTGTACTTGTAACGAATTTGAGGAGCAATTTTATACACCTTTGCTGCCGGTTACCTTTCAAAGCAAACGTGATCCAAACTTCATAGTCGGGGATCGTTCATACCTGTATTAGCGACGTACACAGAGAAACTTTCAGGTTTTATAAAATTACGAAGGTCTGATCGTCGCGGGCTCTTGCTCTATAAGATAGAGAAAAAAACTTTTCTTTAAAGCTGCGTGAACCCAGTAATGTTGTGATCGTCCGATTCTCTTGTTTTCTCTTCATGCCTCGTCTAAAACAATGGCTATCATTGCCAATTCTCTCCCGGATAATTTTCTAATAGCCATCGTATAGGTATAGGAAATAATGTTCTCAACAAAAATATTTATAATAGGCGAAAAGAAGAACGAAGACGATTCCAACAACGGAGAGAACGGGGACCATACGGATATGACACGCGAATACTACGGTTACTAAAACCAAATATGGTAACCAATAATGGTACGATACGTTCTAGTGGCCATAGTAGTCCATTTCATGTTTCTTTCCGTGCCTGATACTTTCATAGCACGGTCATAGTATGGTACGGTGTAATTTACAGACATCTTTAATCTAGCGACCTTTAATCTGACGGCAGGATTGGGTGCTGCGCTGCACGTCGCGGGTTCGATTGCGAAATTAACACATACTTACGCTTTTTACTGCAGGAAAACCTTTTATTCCCACGGAGAAATAAAACAAATACAAAGCAGGCGTGGCTGCTATCGGCCGATTAGTCGATTAAAAAGAAATCCTTTATTTATGTAAAAATTATGGTCACCTCACAATATTAATGGACGTTTGTATGGCAAAGTTTCTCCGTCACAAATTCAGGTTATCATTGTAGTCCCCGTCACAAAATTTTGAACACATTTTGAAGGTCGTAGATCATCAGACAGCGGAGATACATGTGTCCAGCCAGCTTGAACTCAGGCTGGCTGGACAAGTTTTTATTGATTTCTCGTAAACCCTTACATGTGACGCCATAAATCAAACGTTATTACTGTCACACATTGCGTCACCAAATGTTAGTAAAGGAACCATATTCGAAAACGCTCCCGTTATTGAGATTCGGAAGTGCCAGCCAAAAGTTTTCTACGTAAATTCAAGCTGGCTGGACACAGATTTTTGCATTTTTCTACTAAACCACTGTACGTATCACAAAACTTTTAGCTCGATGCCTGTCACAAATTTATGTGACGCCCGTTGATATGCAAAAAGTCGTCAAAATCACTTCCGTTACCGAGATTGAGAGACCAGCGAAAGGTGGGTTTTCAAGCTGGCTGGACACGTTTTCGATTGATTATCTAAGATTCTGTAGCGTCACAAATTCTGAAATAAGGGTGTTTAGCCGTCACATAAAGTGCCCTATTGACCTAGTTAAATGCGAGCTATTTTGAAGATTTGTCCAGCCAACCTGAGTAACATTTTTTTTGACCTACAGGAAGTTCCGATGTTTCGAGTCTGGCTGTTTGTGTTTGTGAGTTTAAATGTTTGTAAACGCACCCACGATACAGGAGAAATTATGGGGGGGGGGTGGCAACTTTTCAAAATAAAATCCTAATCTTTAGCTGTTCAAAAGCATGTGTCATAACTGGCAGCTAAATTATATGACGAATAAAAAGAGAGAAAAGTGTGAGAAATCAAAAAAAATATTTTTTCCGAGATGACAAGATTTTATTAATAGAAAAGGAAAGAAAATACACTATCCTTGGCACATCATACAGCACACACAACCTCTGCAAAACTCCATACACAGTATGCATGGACTCCATACTGCAACGGCTAATATGAAAAGTAGAATATCCAGAAATTGTTTCCAAATACCAAGCAAACTCATACAGTGAGGGTAAAACCACGGACACATGTAGTAAACTCGCAGACAAGGCCTTTTCCTCATAGATGCCATGTAAAGACTACATTCAAATTCAAATTGTTCTTTTAGGCTTCGTTTACGTTTAAACTTCTTCAGTCGTTTCTTAGGGTCTTTATCAGCCATGTGAATCAAATAGTTCGTCGTAGGATAAGATTCCAATTTCTTAACAGCATTCATTGCTGACGGCATCTTCAAAAACCTTGCCCTTATTCTTTTACTTGTCGAAAATAAACCCATTTTTTCTATATCTCTTCGCAAAGTTTTCACTGCTGCACCGGGATCACTCGACGCGTCTCGAATGTCAGTGAAAGCGTCTCTTGGATGTAAAATACCTCTAAATATAGCTGTCGCAACGTCACAAAAAGCTTTCGAGCCAAAAGTGCCTAAATCTATCAATGATTCTGCTATCATAGAAAGATTTCCCGCAGCATCGTTCTTTTTGATTGATTTCATTTCTGCTTTATCCTGTTTTTTCCTCAATTTCTCTTTTAATTTGCGTTCCTTCTCATATTCTTTCTTACGTTTCAATCTTGCTTTCTGATACGCTTCCTCTTTCGCTTTAGCTCTTTTTGTCATTTCCTTGACATGTTCTTCCATTCGCGCTTCTTCTAAGAGTACATCGGGCCTTTTTGACGACTCTTCTGCACATATGGGACTGCCACAAACACATTTTCTTAATTTGCTAGCCATAGCTGCCAGGGCTGCTTGCTCTTGTTTTATTTTATCCCAATCTTTTTTACATACCATGCTTCCACATACGCACGGCTTATCCATTCGATCAAGCTTCAAGGCTATTGGTGCTCCCGCTAGTGCTTTACCTTTTCGTAAGCCGCGGCAAACGCAACACTTGCATTTGCTGCCGTGACCCAGTGCAAGTTTTAGAGCTGCAAACAATGAATACAAATGGCTTTCACTATTAACCTTTCATCGAAAATAATACATTAATAACATTTTTATAATTACAATAATAAGTCAAATGCTAAGACCCTGCACAACCGTGAGGTATGCCCCTCTTCCTGGCTAACGAGAACTGGCGCAAGCCTATAGTATTAGACACTGATGACCGCAGGGAGGTATGGTAGAGCAAAGAGCTGATACTTCTTAGAGACTTCTTAGGGTCCGTATCCTGGCTGAGTTTCGATGAACTCTTCGGGGAAACCTAAACTTTTATGATGGCGAATAACTAGCAAAAATACATTGTGAAGGATGACACGTTCGGGCATGCCACCGTCCAGGCGAATCTATCAGACATATTATTTCTGGGTTTTCTCGTCTGGCTAACTTATTATTATTATAGCTAGCCCATATTGTCCCATTGCTGGGCAAAGGCCTCCCTCAACCCTTCCTAAAAAAAAAAGCGTTACACAGCATAGACACAACATCATTCACAAATCCACCAGCAACTTGCTTTGAAGTACAACCTTGTGGAATCAGAAGTGCCTTACTACAAGTATGCACCCAACCCAGTTCTCGATGATGGTAATATCACGTCGTATTGGGATCGACCTATCGCCACTGACAGGAATTGTTGCTTATAAGCCTGTCACTGTGGTGATATATCGATAAGAGCGTCGCAATTTTTGTTGATAGTGTTATCAACAAAAATTGCGCGACGCTCCCATGGTAGAACCTCGTGAAAGCAGAGAAAGATAAGCAATTCTCTAGCTCGCGACGTTGTCGACATTTGGGATGTGAGTACAGTAGTCATTGTGCCGATGGTTTAATAGCCAATAGTTTCGACTAACATCTGAGGAGGCTCTTGTTTGTTAGCTGGATCAAGGGCTTGATACAGAAATCAGTACTTCTGGATACGACGCGTATTGTTGGGAGGTTCCTCTCTGAAGAGCCTTGACCACCAGTTCGGACCCTGTTCCTGATGTCGGTGGGCTACTATTTTATAAAAAAATTGTTGAGAAAAATATTTGAAAATGTAATTAGTGTGTAAGTAAAATGAATAAACGAAGTCAAACCTTATTATTTAAATAAGTAAGTTATCTATCGGAAAATCTTATACATTTGTGCGCAACCTCCATTTTAATTTTGATAGTAGGAAAAAAAGTATCGTAGTTGATGCAAAAGTGCTCCTAAAGCAATTGTTTCAAGTTTTGATGGTTCACGAATTAATTTCAGTGCTGAAGATAAAATTCAGAGGGCACACATATTTAATCTAAAACGAGTTTGGCCGATTTGACCTCGAAGGCCGCTGAGAAGTTGCAGATGAGAAATTCAATCAGGCACACGGCTTGTCTATATACATATAATAAGACAGTACAAAAACTGTGTCTGTACATTGAATATATTAAAAAAAAAAATTGAAGGGGGTTTAGAAACAGTAATAGAGCACGAATCCAAAAAAAAAATTCTGTCTGTTTGTCTGTTTGTTTGTACACGCTAATCTTCGGAACTACTAGACGGATTTGAAAGATTTTTTTTTTGTGTATATGTATTAAGTCTGGGCAACACATAGGCTAATTTATCTTGGAAACTTGAACACCTGATGCAGAAGCGCAACAGACCAGCTAAACTATAAGAGATACAAAAATGGTACAATAGCAAAAATTGTTCCACGTGATGAGCATTTTCTGCTGAGAGAATAAATTTGATGATCTGGAACACCTGATGTGGAACTCCAAGAGCCCAGCTACACTATCACTACATAGTATAAAGCAAAGTCACTTCCCGCTTTCTGTCCCTATGTATGTTTAGATCTTCTAAACAACGCAACGGATTTTGATGCGGTGTTTTTTAATAGATAGAGTGATTCAAGAGGAAGGTTTATACGTATAATACATGCATAATATAGCAGAGAAACACTGATAATTTTAGAGGTTTTTAATGTAAGGTAAATAAACACATTTTTTTTGCGCTTACATTGCAAACGCTGGCTGGACCCTACGAGATAGATCAAAATAATGTACTATTGTATTGTACACCTTATAAAGTTCTACAAAAAAGTGCACGATGGTAAATGTCTATCTCTTAGGGATAACGCACAATAACCATTTTTTATCCTTTACTTATGAGAAAATAATGGCTTATTTACGAAAAAGCGATTTTAAGCAATACAGCATTAATCCTTATCCAATTAAGTACCTTAAATACATTGTGCATGTAATATAGATCAATATGGCCTTTACAGCATGTAATTTAAATGAATATTTTCGTATTGTCTAATGACAAAAAAGCTGTGAACGTTGTATATAAAGACATTCTGTAGTATATTTAGTATCATTGCACCCGTGCAAAGCCGGCGCTAGTCGTAAATAAATTATAAAAAAACACGGTCCAATGGCGGCTCCTCAGCTCTCCAGGAGAGCGGCTACCTAGGCGTCAGGCGACAGTCAGTCGTAAAACGATATATTATTATCTTGTCCTCACATGGAAAGTACAACACAATGAAAAAGGTTGACATACTCGTATTACGGCCCACCCCATAAGCGACGCAAAAGCTAAAAACGCGATTTTCAAACTTACAACATTTATTTCAGTTCAACCAATTACAGGCACTTTTGTACACTCAAAAAACAAAAAGATGAAGCTTCAGTCCCAGTCGCAAGGCATAGTAACTGTAAAAGGAATGTAGTTGCTCATTCCAAAGCGTAGATCTACTAATCTGTCAAGAAAGTACCGGGAAACGATCAATAATACACAAAATGTTAGATATTCATCCAAAGTTATTTTATCCGCTTCAAAGTATGCTCCTTCAGAAACGATACACTTACGCCAACGAATAATCCAATCATCAAAACATTTTTAAACGCTTTTTCCGGAATTGAGTTCAGTTCTCGCCGCGAGTTCTCCTTTATTTCTTCTACCGAATGAAAACGGGTGCCACGAAGTGGTAATTTGAGTTTAGGAGAAAGAAAGAAGTCGGAATTTCTTCAAGACGATTTTTATTCTGGTGAATAAGTTGGTTGCTCGATGGTATTTGTTCAGTTTTTGGTCAAAAATTCATTCATTAGGATGGCTCTGTGCGAAGGCGTATTATCGTTGTGCAAAATCCAAGAATTTTCGTTCCACAAATTTGGCCTTTTTCGTCGAATGTGCTCTCATAAACGCCGCATAACGATCAAATAATATTCTTTATTTACAGTTTGACCTTCCGGCAAGAATTCCGAGTGCACAACACCGCGATAGTCAAAGAAAACGGTCAACATGGCTATGCCTTTTGATCGACTTTGTGGTTTTTTCGGTTTCGGTTTCGTGAATGTTGGGTCGGAATTGATTCGTATTAGCATGTCCTCAGCAACTCTTATGCGATTGGGTTTTTGGAGAAATTGAAATTGAAAAAAAAAATGTTTTTGAATGAGGAATGTCAGTCACTATTTCCTTCGCTTTTGCGATGATAACTTCAGTTGACGTTGATGGCTTACTAGAGCGAGGCAAATCTTCCATCACATTTTGAACGCTTTGTACCACTCATAAGCACGTGTTTTTGATAAAGTCGATTCACCGTAACGCTTCTGTAACATTTTCAGGGACTCCGAACACGAAATTCCATTGACGATGCAAAATTTAAGACACACTCTTTGTTCGATGGTTTTGTCCATTTTGGAATTCGCAATACACACTAGATATGATCTAACTAAAACAGCATTGTATTTAATCTAAATAACAGATGCAACTCAGCTCAACGGAAAACAGTTGTTCCAATCTAACAATTGATTCCCGATACTTTTTTGACTGAACGTATTATGTAGATTGTAGAAGATTAGAAAAGGGATTCTTTTAAAAAAATATTAATAAATTCAGGTTGCATTGTTAATTTTTTTTAACGTATTTGTATATAGTTAAGAAAATAAAAGAAAAAAAAAACAATGAAACGAATACGATCAGGACGTAAAGTCATTAATTGTTAAGCGAATTGACTGTCATCAAATTAATTGTTATATTCATATTAAGTCTCAACAGTCATCGTGAGGAAAGACACGTACCTAACATAGCTGGCCCTGCAGTCTCGACAAATATAACGACAAAAATCGGTCGTTAAGTGTAATCGATGTCAAATTTCTTTAATAGGTTTTCAAACCTTATACCTTCGAAATAAAGTAGAAAATCTATTAAAGGAATTTGACAACGATACGACTTAGCGACCGATTTTTGTCGCCATCTAATGTCGAGACTGCACGGCCTGGGTAGATCGATACAGTGATTCGTAACGGCTCAGTAGTTCCCTCTGTCGACAGAACTGGGATGTAGGAAGTCCTGCAGCCTCTAGGAATGTGTCTTCGGGAACTAGTTGGCACAATCTCCACAATCTGGTCGTAGTTTTGCGGGGTTGGCAAGACATTTAAGAGGGGGTCATCAATCGACCTCGTGACGATGACTTGCAGTAGTCGGTCTTGGTGTAGTTGAATCGGCGCTTGAAGGGGATATTTATAGGTCGGACCACGGGTTCTATGCAACACATAATAATTGGTGTATGCTGAGTGCGAGGAATATGCAAATATACAGTTTTGGGGCACTGTGAGCTGATGGCTGAGCTGGCGAAGATTAAGTCAGGATTGTAACCGAGTTTCCTGCGACCACTGTTAAAAGAGGCCGGTTGTTTGGCGTCATGGATAATGGATTAGTGACAAATCATTCGACCCAGCCCATTATTCGACTGCATCTCCACTTACATACATGCCCGTGCTTCGGGTGACAGATCTCGGCCATAAGCGTAAATCCATCGATGTGTGGCCGGCTTTGGGTTTCATCTCGATGGGTCTGTCTCTTGGACGCAAAGAATGTCGAAATGAGTTTTACGGCACAAAGAATTTCACATTTGTCTTCAGAGAACCCTTCGATGTCAATCTAGACTACTGGTTTTATAGGAGGTGTGATTGTCAACGTGGTGAAGGCATTAGCCAGTCAGCGTGGGGACTCGCTGACTACCCAGGGTGCACCGGACTAGTGGTTCAGTGGATACTTCACTCTGGGACGTCATGTCACGTCACTCGGGGAGGCTCCTTTCGTGAACCCCGAACTACTACTATCGATTATCAACACATACTTCAAGAAAAAACCAAGCCGTAGATGAACGTGGCGTTCTCCAAACGGATAGTATAAAATTAAATAGTTAACGGAACAACTAAATTTCTCATCAGACCTCAGAGACTGTGCAAAATGATTAACTGATAAATGCTATAATGCAAAACCTGGAAACCAAAAAATCAAACAGCCAATCCATTACGAAACAGAGTTTTATCAATAGGAAGAACACTATCGCTTTAAATGATAAGACATATACCTACTACAAAAAACCAAAAATAAATCCAGTACCAAAGAAACGAGCTAATATATCAAACTTGATTACAAAAACCACAGGGCTAATACTATAGAAAAACACCTTGAGCAAGAAGGGAGTCTGAAAAAAGGCATTAAGGAACTGTGAACAAATAGAGGCTGGGGATCGAGGGTTTGAAACAGCTTGGGAAAACATCATACAAACGCAAAGATATCATCAATATTGCAATAAACTTCAACCGGGACTTATACAGCATCAAATCAGATGCATAGGTTCCTACTAGTGAAATCACCCAGCATAGGCGGGATAGTGTAGGCATAGCAGACTATATTGAAGACAAACTTCAATCAATCAAAGATTAATTATTTAGTTAGTTAGTTTTCAGTTTGTTTTTAGTTTTCATTTTGACCCTATATTTGTTAAGAGCGCCCTCGATAACCATGAAAAGACACGCATGACGAAATTTTCAATAGTTTTCGTAGCCGCCATCTTTGATTATTTTATTTCAATTCATCGTAAGGAATCTCATTACCCGCAAGTATCCGTTCGCGCTAGTGCCTTTCGCGCATGGTATAGAAAAAATTATAAATAAAAATGTATCCCTTATTTTCTTTGCAGTCGGATAAAATTATTAAGTAGAGCATCCTGCATGACATAACATGAGCGCGATAGCAAGGGTGTGGGAGTCCGAAAATTTTGACGATATAGCGACGTCTCGCGCGAATATTTCGACGGGCTGCTAATTTTCGTATTTTGCGCCCATAATTCAAACCTTTAGCTTGTCAAAAATGTGTCATAACTGACAATTAAAATATGACGACTAAAAAGCAAAAACAGTGTGAGAAATCAAATAGAATATTTCTTCAAGACGATTTTTATTCATGGAAAAGGAAAAAAACACACTATCCTTGGCACATAACGCAGCACACAAAACCTCTGCAAAGCTCCATACACATTATACATGGACTCCATACTGCAACGGCTAATATGAAAAGTAGAATATCCAGAAATTGTTTCCAAAGACCAAGCAAACTCATACAGTGAGGGTAAAACCACGGACACATGTAATATATTCGCAAACAAGGCCTTTTCCTCATAGAGGACATGTAAAGACTACATCCGAAATCAACTGGCTCCCTCGATCGTTTAGTTGCTTTAAACTTCTTCATTCGCTTCTTAGGGTCTTTATCAGCCATGTGAAGAATATAGTTCGTTGTAGGATAAGATTCCAATTCCTTAACAACACGCTTGCCTGCCGGCATCTTTGCGAGCCTTGTTTTAATTCTTTTACCTGTCGCAAATAAACCAGTTTGTGCGACGTTTCTCTGAAAACGTTTCACTGCTGCACCGGGATCACTCGACGCGTCTCGAATGTCAGTGAAAGCGTCTCTTGGATGTAAAACACCTCTAAATATAGCTGTCGCAACGTCACAAAAAGCTTTCGAGCCAAAAGTGCCTAAATCTATCAATGATTCTGCTATCATAGAAACATTTCCAGCGGCATCGTTCTTCTTGATTATTTTCATTTCTGTTTTATCACGTTTTTTTCTCAATTTATCTTGTGCTTTCCGATTCCTCTCACGCGTTCTCAAACGTTGCAATCTCGCTTTCTGATACGCTACCTCTTTCGCTTTAGCTACTTTCTTCATTTCCTTGACATGTTCCTCCTGTCGCGCTTCTTCTAAGAGTACATCGGGCCTTTTTGAAGACTCTTCTGCACATATGGGACTGCCACAAACACATTTTCTTAATTTCCTAGCCATAGCTGCCAGGGCTGCTTGCTCTTGTTTTATTTTATCCCAATCTTTTTTACATACCTTGCTTCCACATACGCACGGCTTGCTCACCGCTTCAGGATTCAAGGCTATTGGTGCTCCCGCTAGTGCTTTACCTTTTCGTAAGCCGCGGCAAACGCAACACTTGCATTTGCTGCCGTGACCCAGTGCAAGTTTTAGAGCTGCAAACAATGAATACAAATGGCTTTCACTATTAACCTCACATCGAAAATAATACATTAATAACATTTTTATAATTACAATAATAAGTCAAATAACCTTTGTGAACGAACAACTACCGGAAACATATTATAATATGAACATATGAACATAGTAGGGACGGGATGGTTGACGTGTGTCGGACATGCCACCGTCCATGTGCGTGCATCAGACATATGACAGTGTCGGTGCACAGGCACAAAAAGAAGCCAGCATTATTCACCAGCAAATTGAAAAATAAACTTGTGGAATTTAAGATACCGTACTATTAGAGTAAGATCCCAGAGCAATCAGACATAACTTATTTTCACACGGATGAAACCTGAAGTTTTCAGTAGAGTCTCGTGTGCCTTGAATACCTACGCGCTTTGTGGAACTTGCCGAGTGACACCTGGGCAGGTACCAGGTGAGAAAGGTAACTAAAAATAAGAATTATTTAACTTAAATTCACATGGCTGATTTTTATGTATGTCATGTAGAATATTATTTTAAAGTAATATCATAAGTGTCAGACACTTTTGATGGACCAGAGCTTTTGTCAGACGCTTTTAAGCTACCGAAAAAATAAATGAACTTTACTTATTTTTACATGTCTGATTTTTTAATATGTTATTGAAGTATTTATTTAAAAGTTATATTCAATTAGTCAGACAAATTAGAGTGACCAAACATACCCTAAGACAAAAATTATTCAGTCAGAAGTATGAGGGCGAGAGCACTATGCATGCGCTTCAGAGTGAGTGAGACGTCCATAATAACTCGGTTCCCCTTCTTAAACTCACCATCTGTTTCAATCTACTGTGTATGTGCTGTTTGCGTGTAATATAACTTATAGTATACAGTATAGTTCGAGCCTGCGAGAGCACATGTTTTTGTTGTTTACATCAGGTTATTTGTAAGTGTTTTATTAAGTTGTTTGTAATAGTGATAATCATGGAAGAAGAGAAATTGAAATATAATTTTGTAAAAAATCTCATGATAAACTTATATTATTCTCCGAAGAAATATTGAAAAAGTGCAAAAACATTTTAAAACAGCGAATAATCCATAACCTCAAATTCAAAGATGTAGTTTTACCGGGTGACTTGTATGACAGTGGTTACCATCGAGAATGTTATAAAAATTTTACTGCTCTGCCAACAAAATATTTTTCCGCCATACCAGAAAAACCAAAAAATGCTGAAAAAAAATCATCGAGTATTGTTGAAAATTCATTAGTTGCATCGAGATCAAGCCAACCTTGTAATCTTAGTACTAACGATGATCTATGTACAGCGTCTACCTCGAGTCAACAAAATAATTCAACAGTTCCAGATTTAGATGTAGTGTCAAACTCAAGTCCAGCTAATTCAATGCCTGAACCAAGTGTTGAGCCAAATGTGAACTCAAATGTTGACTTAGAATCAGTTGAACCGGTGTCATGTGATGGTGAAGAACCTTCTGAACGTGATGATAATTTCTCTTCTGAAAATATTTCTCTTAAAAGTAACGTGGATATAGATTAACTAACTAACTATTACAAACAACTTAATAAAACACTCACAATTAACCTGATGTAAACAACAAAAACATGTGCTCTCGCAGGCTCGAACTATACTGTATACTATAAGTTATATTACACGCAAACAGCACATACACAGTAGATTGAAACAGATGGTGAGTTTAAGAAGGGGAACCGAGTTATTATGGACGTCTCACTCACTCTGAAGCGCATGCATAGTGCTCTCGCCCTCATACTTCTGACTGAATAATTTTTGTCTTAGGGTATGTTTGGTCACTCTAATTTGTCTGACTGATTGAATATAACTTTTAAATAAATACTTCAATAACATATTAAAAAATCAGACATGTAAAAATAAGTAAAGTTCATTTATTTTTTCGGTAGCTTAAAATCGTCTGACAAAAGCTCTGGTCCATCAAAAGTGCCTGACACTTATGATATTACTTTAAAATAATATTCTACATGACATATATAAAAATCAGCCATGTGAATTTAAGTTAAATAATTCTTATTTTTAGTTACCTTTCTCACCTGGTACCTGCCCAGGTGTCACTCGGCAAGTTCCACAAAGCGCGTAGGTATTCAAGGCACACGAGACTCTACTGAAAACTTCAGGTTTCATCCGTGTGAAAATAAGTTATGTCTGATTGCTCTGGGATCTTGGACTATATAAGTATGTGCCCGACCCAGTTCTCGAGAAATACCATTTGACGCTGTACAGGGATCGGCCTCTCGTTACTAACAGGACAGTTGTCGCCAATAAGTCTGATATAGTGGTGACTGATCAGCGCGCCGCGTAATGATAGTCGATGTTGACATCCCGCATGACGAGAGCCTCACGAAAACTGAGAAAGAAAACAAAATATCTCGGCTTGGCACCCGAGGTTGTCATCATGTGGAATCTGAACTCGGCTATCATTGTGCCGATTGTCGTTTCGGCCAATGGCCCGATGGCCAAGAGCCTCGACAAACATCTGTCGAGGCTCTCGCGAGGTGGTTGAATCAAGGGCCTGATTAGAAAGCAGTAACTCTCGATACAGCCCGCATTGTGCAGAGGTTCCTGTCTCTGGAGCCCTAACCACCGATAGCTTGACCCTACTCCTGCCACCGGCGGACCACTATATTTTATATTTTTAGATGTTATTTATATAGGTCATTTAAAGGAATATTAAAAATATGTAAAAAAAATAATGAATAAATGTCAAATAACTTTGTAATTTAAATAAGTAAGATGTCTATGGGAAAATCTTATACATTTGTGAGCCACTTCTGTTAATTTTGTCAGTAGGAAAATCAGTGTTGTAGACTATAGTTGCTGACAAAGTCACTCAATCAATTAAGTCTTCCATCTCCAGCTGGTCATCAGAACTGCTGGCACTGTCAGATCCAGGAGCTATGCTACGATAAGGTCGCAGAGAATCTGGTTCAGCAAGCCCCGTGAAGTTTTTGTAACCTCTAAAACCCTTAATATTAGGGGAGCCCAAGTGGGGAGATTTTGGGATTTACTCGTGCGCGGCAGAATAACAAAGGGGGGCAATCTTGCAATTTAAACTCCCCATACTGATTTCGGGTATACTATCATCAGTGATTAGTAGTTGTTAAAACCGAAGTAGACGGGACTGTAAGGCCACATGGGTTAGAAAAATCAGTGACTGAACAATTAGGCTTATTTGGCAAAGTGTCGGGCAAGTGAGATAGTAATGGCTTGGCTGAACTCACCCAGCTTGGTTTGATCGCCGATTAATCGCAGCTATCTGCTCGTGCGAGGATCTGGGCGTATTGCCACTCGATGTCTTTGATGCCGGTGTTGATGACCTTCATGAAGCCACCTCCACCTCGAAGTAATGTGGCTGGTAACGAGTAGGAAACTCCCTGCAGTTCATAGTGACGCGGCGCTGTGCAGACATCATCACATTTCTCGGCATTGCCCAGCACCCGAACTTTGATGATAGAGGGACCGGACGGCAAGGATTATTTGCTTGATGTCAACTACGTTCAATTTCTGAATATCTTTGACTACTTGAAGTTCAGCAAAAGGGTCAGGATCCAATGTTAATGTAGCGGGGTCCCTTTAGTATTTTCAAGCAATACACAATTCGCGTTGTTAAATGGCTGACCAATCGGTAAATGAATGATGAATGTCCTGCATGTCAGCCTCTATTACATGCGCAGTACACCCCACGTGAACTTCTTGTGTTTGTTCTAACTGTCTCCCCCCTGAGACTATCTGATGCTGGCTGGTTTACAAGTGACAATCGCTTTCATCAATTTCTAGGTCGAATTCTACTTCTCTGCGGATTGTAAGTAAACCACCAGAAAAGCCCTTTAGGATGGTGCTCGTAGGTATAACTTTGAGTCCCAAAGACAACAACAAGTGCATTTACAAAATTTACCTAGCTTCCTGTATCAAAAACATTGAAAAAAATCTTTTAAAAATTTTAATCGTTTACCCTCACGACCTTTTTGTAAATCTCATTGTAATTTTGCGCTAGTTTAACTTCCTCGACATTGCTGTTCGGCAGACGACTTGGCATGTATAGTTGAAGAGCCAGGGCAGCGCGTGGCAATATAACCTTGCACTCCACACTTGAAACAAATGCGTTGATCAGGTAATGAGCAATTCCGCAAGATGTGGCCAGTCTTCTTATAACGCGGACAGGGCAGCTGTCTAGCATCCTTGTTTGGCTTGTCACGTAGTTCGAAAGTCGGTAAACGATAATAATCGAGGGCACAGAGGAAGGCCAGGTACAGTTCATCAGGACGCTGGCATTTTAAAATCCGTGCGTTTGGTTGTAATGAAGGCGGTAACCCTCTGATTATACACGAAACATTTGGATCGTCAGACAAGTTACAACGAAAGCACATGGCGGTTTTATCCCGGTAATATTTACTTATTGTTTCGTTCGGTAACTTCTTCCTGTTCATCATTTCGTCTAACAAAGCACTGAAGTCACGATATTTGGGAAATGCTCTTACAAGCATTTCCATTCGTCCCAGGAATAGTAATATTCATCGAGTCTATTGTACCACTTACGTGCTTGACCACGCAGTTTATCTTGAAGGTGAAATGATTTCACTTGGTCGCTCCAGTCATGTATGTACACCAACTGGTCAATTTTCTTTAACCATAACGGCATTATGCAATCTTCTCCTTCGGGGTCAAATTCCGGGATAAGAGACGCCGCACGATGGCCAAAGAAGGTTTCGTCATTGAGTTCCTGTATCGCCATACCTACTTCGTTTTCCAGCATACTTTTGAGCAGTTTTCTAGCTGGTGGTGGCGGGAAATCTTCATTTTCACTAATATGGCCTTGCTCTTCTTCACTCCAGCCAGGCGGACGGACTCTACGGCCAACAGATGCAGTAGGGTAACTACGCTTCATATCTCACTTCTGAGTGAAATGGGTATGCAATACACACTTCAAGATTAATCACAATTATTTATTAAAAAGTAATATAAATTTACACATTTGGACAGAGTTTCGTCTTATTTTGTATCCAACAGCTGAATGTGTCGGCAAAATGAGTGACCCGAGTACTTACTCCGGCGGTCGGCTCTGACGTCACTACTGTCATTGGCTGGCTTGGCTGACAACTTTGGCTCCAAATTGTCGTAAGATGGCATTGGCTTGGCTTGGCGTGGGCTGACCAGATAGCGTGGCGTTGCATATTCATCATTTTATTAAGATTACATAATTATAGAAGGTAAAAACAAATTTCAAAACATAGTACCTAAACAAATTTATTATTGTGTTTATAAGTATTTGTCATCGTTGAGGAGCGTGTGGCTAAATAATAGCAGCCGCGCGAGTCGATCTTTAGGTTAAGCCGCGCTTGCCTAGGTTGGTCCTTGTATCGATGACACCCATTAGATACCGATTCTCCTCCGTGCCACGGAAAGCACGTTAAGCCGTTGATCCTGGCTGATTTTTTACAAAATAATGAGCCAATTTTGAAGGCATTTATTGGTTTGATAGATTTTACACTATAACCTCTATTTCCTCGTAAGGAGTGCTGAAATAGAACTCGGGCGAACTCAGGCGTTGTTTTTCACGCCCAATGCAAATGTATTGTGCGCGAAAGACAACGCCTGATTTACCCGTAAATAGCAGTAATAGCAGTTTTTTTTTTTTTTTAATAACTGCTATTAATTTATAACTTTAGTCAAAAAAACGTGGTAAACCTGCGGGAACATTTCGACGGACTGTCAATATTCGTGGATTGGTAGATTTACATAATCCAAACCTTTAACTGACAAAAATATATGACATAAGATAACTGACTGCTAAAATATGACGACTAAGGGCTGATTTTTCAATAGTCAGATAACTTTTATCTGAGGAATAATAATAGCGGTTTGACATATTTCCTATAGATAAGCTGTCAAACCGCCATTTTTATTCCTCAGATAAAAGCTATCTGACTATTGAAAAATCAGCCCTAAAAAGAGAAGAAAGTATTAGAAATTAAATATTCTATTTCTTCAATACGATATTTATTCATAGAAAAGGAAAAAAAAAACACACTATCCTTGGCACATAACGCAGCACACAAAACCTCTGCAAAGCTCCATACACATTATACATGGACTCCATACTGCAACGGCTAATATGAAAAGTAGAATATCCAGAAATTGTTTCCAAAGACCAAGCAAACTCATACAGTGAGGGTAAAACCACGGACACATGTAATATATTCGCAAACAAGGCCTTTTCCTCATAGAGGACATGTAAAGACTACATCCGAAATCAACTGGCTCCCTCGATCGTTTAGTTGCTTTAAACTTCTTCATTCGTTTCTTAGGGTCTTTATCAGCCATGTGAAGAATATAATTCGTTGTAGGATGAGATTCCAATCCCTTAACAGCACGCTTGCTTGCCGGCATCTTTGCGAGCCTTGTTGTAATTCTTTTACATGTCGCAAATAAACCAGTTTGTGCGACGTTTCTCTGAAAACGTTTTGCTGCTGCACCGGGATCACTCGACGCGTCTCGAATGTCAGTGATAGCGTCTCTTGGATGTAAAACACCTCTAAATATAGCTGTCGCAACGTCACAAAAAGCTTTCGAGCCAAAAGTACCTAAATCTATCAATGATTCTGCTATCATAGAAACATTTCCCGCGCCATCGTTCTTCTTGATTAATTTCATTTCTGTTTTATCACGTTTTTTTCTCAATTTATCTTGTGCTTTACGATTCCTCTCACGCGTTCTCAAACGTTGCAATCTCGCTTTCTGATACGCTACCTCTTTCGCTTTAGCTACTTTCTTCATTTCCTTGACATGTTCCTCCTGTCGCGCTTCTTCTAAGAGTACATCGGGCCTTTTTGAAGACTCTTCTGCACATATGGGACTGCCACAAACACATTTTCTTAATTTCCTAGCCATAGCTGCCAGGGCTGCTTGCTCTTGTTTTATTTTATCCCAATCTTTTTTACATACCTTGCTTCCACATACGCACGGCTTGCTCACCGCTTCAGGATTCAAGGCTATTGGTGCTCCCGCTAGTGCTTTACCTTTTCGTAAGCCGCGGCAAACGCAACACTTGCATTTGCTGCCGTGACGCAGTGCAAGTTTTAGAGCTGCAAACAATGAATACAAATGGCTTTCACTATTAATATCGGTCCTTACTTCGAACAACATTTTTATTTTAAGAATAATAAGTCATATAACCTTAGAATTAAAATATGTAAGTTCTTTATGGAAAAATCTGATACATTTGTGCGCAACTTCTATGTTGATATTCTTAGTAGTAAAATCGGTATTGTAGACCATAGTTGATGAAAAAGTGTTTCTAGCAATTGTTTCAAGTTTTGATAGTTAACTAATTAATTTCAGGGCTGAAGATGAAAGCCGTAGGGCACACATATTAAATCTAAAACGAGTTTGACCGATTTAATCTCTAAGGCTGCTGAGAAGTTGCCGATGAGAAATTAAATCGGGCACACGGCTTGTCGTACACAAATAAACACAACAGAGTCGAGAGAGGTGGCCTAGTGGCATTACATCGTCATGCTGATTGCCGTCACGGAATACGATTCGGTTTTACTGCCAAGACGCGCCAATAGGCGTTTCACATCAAAAAGTTGGCCGTCAGATGTGAAATATGGTTTACCCATGCCATACACTTTCTGCTTCAGGAAGTCGATGAACTGTGTGACACTACGTACCTTCCTGATGTCGTGTATGGGACAATGCAGAACAATCCAGGATGTCGGCATATCCGGAGGAATAGCGAACCGATACGGATAGAGCGTGGTATTTTTCAGGGCGATAAAGTCACCTTTGGTTCTGGTTAACCTTGAATCCTCTAAGCACGCTGCTGCACGATTCAGGTCTGAGCTACCGATTGAGGAGAGTTGGTCAAATTATATCTCACCTCCTTTACTGACCTAAACGTTTGGCAACTGATGGAGCTACTGAATTTAACTGAAACTTACGGTAGCGCCATCAAGATGGAATTCGGTGTGGACGAATGTGCAGTCATGAATGTAAAGCGAGGTAGAGACTGTGGTATCAGATACAACCCAGCTCTCGGATTTCATAAATCTTAGATCTCTCTCAGCAACCGGACCCTACAAGTATTTGGGTAAGCCGGAAGCGCTGGGCATCAATGTTGCTGATATTAAGCAATCGTTGAAGGAGCACTTCTTTGGCCGCCTGAGAAAAATAAGGCGGAAATAAGGTGCGTGCCTTTGCCTTCAATGGTTGGGTATTGCCGGTTTTGATGTACTCTTTCAGCATACTCAAATAAATTAGACGCCCTGTATGGGACCCTCTTATCCAGGGTTCCTAATTCTGTTTGAGAAGATTGTTGAAGGCATGTCGAATGCATCACCCACGTTCTTCGATTATAAGACTGTATATACCGCGGACTGGTCTACGCAAGAGACAGAAAGAAGTGGCAATAAATAGAGGAGGTCTTTACCCAAAGAGGGGTTCCCTTAAGAAGTTTTATATTTATCTTGTTTTTTTTTTTGTTTGTTTATATTAGGGAAAAAAATAGCCTTTTTTATTTTTATTTAAATCCCGCGGAGGTATGGATGTCGAGGCTTTTTAAGTAAAGTGGTCGCGGTGGACAGAGGCCTCACCCCGCTCTCTTTGGCTAAAGAGAACTAGCGCAAACCTGTAGTGCTTGACATTAACAACCGCAGGGAGTTATGACAGAGTAAGGACCTTTACGCAGGAGGATGGGCCGGATGTAGACCTATTAGCGTCCGTAGCCTGGCTACACTCCGGGGACCTCTTCGGAGAAACCAAAGGCTGTGCAATTGAGGATGAAGTTATGATGACGAAGAACTACCGGAGATGTATTGTGAAGGACGGTAGGGTTGAAATATGTTGGGCTTGCCACCGTCCGGGCCAACCAATCCGTCATATTATCTCCGGGTGTCCTCGTCTAGCTAACGGAGAGTACTTACTACCTTGCAGCTAGGATTATCCATCAGCAACTTGCTTTAAAATACAACCTTGTGGAATCCAAAGTGCCGTACTATAGGTTTGTGCCCGACCCAGTTCTCGAAAATATCAATATCACATTATACTGGGATCAATCCATCATCACAAGACAGGATTATAGTAGTCAATAAACCTGATATAGTGGTGGTGGATCGATTAGAGCGGCGCGTAATGATTGTTGATGTAAGGGTCCCGAATGGCGAGCAACTCGATAAAGCCGAGAAAGATAAGCAAATCAAGTATCTCGACTTGGCTCGCGAGGTTGTTGACATGTGGGATGTGAACTCAGCGATCATTGTGCTGATAGTCGTTTTAGCCGATGGCTTAATTGCCAAGAGCTTCTACCTATATCTGAGGAAGCTCTCGTTAGGCAGCTGGATCAAGGGCATGATTCAGAAAGCGGTACTCCTAGACACGACTAGTATTGTTGGGTTTGCCTCTCTGATCTCTGACCGCCGGTAGCCTTGTTCTCGATACAAATGGGCTACTATCCTAACCAATATTATTTAAGCGAAAGTAAGTTCGTTTGCTTGGTACCTTTTCACTCCTAAACCACGCCACCGAACATCCTGAAATTTAGCATATACGTTGTCAGGTGTACAGAAACGGACATAGAGTACCTTTCATTTCGAAAAAAAGTACTGTTCCCGAGGAAAACAAAAATAACGATCTTATGACAATAGATGGTGCCACGTGTCTTTCATTCATGTTTCAATCATGATTGAATTTTATTATTATAGACACTGTAGTAGTTTGTTAAGAGTAGTCAAATTGTAAATTAACGCGAGCGAAGCCGCGAGCAAAACCTAGTAAATTATATTTATATTTATTTTTAAATGATTTTTTTTGTTGTGTTTTAATGTTTTCGTAAGAAATATTTAAAAAGGTAAAAATGTTGTGTCAAAAATAAATAAAGGATATTACAGAATAATATTCATAACTAGAATATGAAATACATGTTAGTATTTTTAATAGAGACCCCATTTTCGTTTTCAGTGTGACCCCGAAACCCATGAAAACGACGCCTGTGAAGAAAAATCCAGAAAATATTCGTCTTGAATTTTCATTTTCACCTCATTTTCGTTATCGACGACCCCGAAAAACATCAAAACGACACCCATGAACGAAAAACTGAAAATTTCGGCGGCGCCATCTTGGATTTTCATTAAGTTTTTTGAGAACCGTCGATAGAAACATTACGCATCTCACAGAGAAGCAAAAAAGTGAAGGCATCGTTAGCATCGTCAAGGCGGTTTTACTGCCAAAGCGCAGCAATAGACGTTTCACATCAATAAAAAATCACGGTCCAACGGTGGCTACTCAGCTCTCAAGAAGAGCCAAAAATATATTATAATTATAAATTCGGTCTGAATTTAAATCCACGGAAATTGACAGCCCATCGAATTACTCGCGCTGGTTTACAATATTTTTTGAATAAAGTTATTATTTAATTGCAGTTATTTTTAGAAAACTCGCTCTTGTTGTCACTCCTTACGAGGCTGTATTGCAAAATCTATCGAGCCAATAAATATCCATGTCGTCAAAATTGGGTCATTATCCAGTAAAAAAATATATTTTTTCCCTTAATCTGATTGCAATAATATAAAACATACAGAGTTTCTGTCAATAGATTAGTGTTATTATTCGATTTTATTGAATGGTAAATGTTGAATGACACCAAAGTACAAACAAAAAAAAAAATTACGATAATTAAAAATTATTAGGTAAGTACTTATACCAAAACTCAAACTCAAACTCAAAGCATTTATTTCAATTAGACCATTACAGGCACTTTTGAATGTCAGAAAAACAAAGAAGGCGAAGCTACAGTCCCAGACATAAGACATAATAACTTATGAAAGTACTGTAGTTGCCCATTCCAAGGCGTAGATCTCTATGGAGAAGAATGGGCAAGAAACTCCATGGACACTCTTTTCAATCAAACATTTTTACAATATCTTGGTTACATCATTCATGTTGAGATAATACATATATGTGAGAACGATGTAGACAGACGTGCACATTAAGAGCGTCCAGAGTAAAAGATTAGATAACAATTTAAAAACAAAGTAGTTAAAATAAACCGTGGCAGCTAAGAGATGACCAGTCCCAACTGACAGCGCCCGTTCACGAACATGACGCATGGATCAGCACCATTCAACTCAACCATTTTGAAGGGAACTAAATGATCCGACACACCCGCCACCATCAGCGAGACATTTGAGTGAGCATGACATTCTCTCAACCGCCAGGGCAAATTCGAGTCAATGAATGATAACTAAATGCAAATGGTAGCACAAACACCCATAAAATTACAGTTTATTTACAGAAACGTGCGCTATTTCCTCAGTGACCGCCTAACGGTCAAGGTAGATGGAATTGTGAATTTTTTGTCATGGGTTATCGAGGGTTCTAAACGAATATGGGGTCAAAATCAAAGATGACTACGAAAATTTGTGAATTTTCCATCATGGGCGTCATTTTCATGGTTATCGAAGGCGTTCTGATCGAATAGAAAGTCAAAATAAAAATCAAAGAATTCGCCCGCGAATAGTAGCAGATTTCTCGTCATGGGACTAATTTTCACGGGGACCGTACGGATATGACACGCGGATGCTACGGTCACTAAAACCGTTCTGTATGAGTACGATACGTTCTAGTGGGCATAGTTAGCCCGTTTCAAGTTTCTTTCCATGCCTGGATACGTTTATAGCATGGTCATGTGTGATACGGTGTATTGGGCAGACACCTTTAATCCAAACCTAGTTGACCAAAAATGTATGACTTAACTGTCAGCAAAAGTTAAATGACGACTAAAAAGTGAAAAAGTATGAGAAATCAAATAGAATATTTCTTTAAGACATTTAATTATTAATAGAGTAAAAAGAAAAAAAAAATACACTATCCTTGGCACATAACGCAGCACACAAAACCTCTGCAAAGCTCCATACACATTATGCATGGACTCCATACTGCAACGGCTAATATGAAAAGTAGAATATCCAGAAATTGTTTCCAAAGTCCAAGCAAACTCATACAGTGAGGGTAAAACCACGGACACATGTAATATATTCGCAAACAAGGCCTTTTCCTCATAGAGGACATATAAAGACTACATCCGAAATCACCGGACTCCCTCAATCGTTTAGTTGCTTTAAACTTCTTCATTCGTTTCTTAGGGTCTTTATCAGCCATGTGAAGAATATAGTTCGTTGTAGGATAAGATTCCAATCCCTTAACAACACGCTTGCCTGCCGGCATCTTTGCGAGCCTTGTTTTAATTCTTTTACATGTCGCAAATAAACCAGTTTGTGCGACGTTTCTCCGAAAACGTTTTGCTGCTCCCCCGGGATCAGTCGACGCGTCTCGAATGTCAGTGATAGTGTCTCTTGGATGTAAAACACCTCTAAATATAGTTTTTGCAACGTCACAAAAAGCTTTCGAGCCAAAAGTGCCCAAGTCTATCAATGATTCGGCTACCATAGAAATATTTCCCGCGCCATCGTTCTTCTTGATCGATTTCATTTCTGCTTTATCTTGTTTTTTTCTCAATTTATCTTGTGCTTTACGATTCCTCTCACGCGTTCTCAAACGTTGCAATCTCGCTTTCTGATACGCTACCTCTTTCGCTTTAGCTACTTTCTTCATTTCCTTGACATGTTCCTCCTGTCGCGCTTCTTCCAAGAGTACATCGGGCCTTTTTGAAGACTCTTCTGCACATATGGCACTGCCACAAACACATTTCTTTAATTTTCTAGCCATAATTGCCAGGGCTTTTTGTTCTTGTAATATTTTATCCCAATTTTTTTTACATACCATGCTTCCACATACGCACGGCTTTTTCACCGCACCAGGCTTCAAGGCTATTGGTATTCCCGCTAGTGCTTTACCTTTCTGTAAGCCGCGGCAAACGCAACACTTACATTTGCTGCTGTGACCCATCGCTATTTTTAGAGCTGGAAAGAATGAATACAAAACGCTTTCACTATTAATGTCGGTCCTTACTTCGAACAACATTAATAACATTTTTATAATAAGAACAATGAGACAAATAACCTTATAAATGAAATAAGTAAGTTCTTTGTGGGAAAATCTGATACATTTGTGCGCAACTTCTATGTTAATTTTGTAAGTAGGAAAATCAGTATTGTAGATGCAAAACTGCTTCTATAGCATTGTTTCAAGTTTTGATAGTTAACTAATTAATTTCAGTGCTGAAGATGAAATCCAGAGGGCACACATATTTAATTTAAAACGAGTTTGGCCGATCTAACCTCTAAGGGCCTGGACACATCACTACGGCTTGGCGCCGTGCCGCGGTGCGGTGCCGTGTGCGGTGCGCCGCGCCGACTCACGGCAGCTACCATCGGGTGAAACGTGTGTAAATTTGCAGTTTTTGTAAAAAAGAAAATATCAGGTGAATCCATACCTTTCTACAATGAACCATGATGGGGGACATTTTAAGGGGAAATATTTTTGCACACGTACGAACTAGCGACAGCACTGTTGGGCAGGGGCGGCTCACCGCACACGGCACCGCACCGCGGTGAAGTGTCACGGCACCGCAACGCGGCAAGACGTCGCGCCGCCACACGTAGGCGGCCAAAGAGTATAATAATAATAAGGGAGAAGAGAGTCCTCTTGGGCCTTGAAAATGCCATCTGGATTTCTTGACGGGAACTAAAGCTCTATAGATAGTTATAGGTAGATAAGTATGTATGTATGTATAGATCAGTATATTGTTTACTTAGATCATTCAAATTTTCTTGGTTTTTTGCAAATAGCAGCTGTGTTTACGTCGTATTTTGAGCATAATGCGGTTTGCGAATATAATGATGATACCTTCTATTATTTATATTTTAAGGATCGTGATTCGATGATCGTGATCGTGACAGTAAGTAAACGAGCCATCATTTTATTCGCGATTTGCATTTTGATTAACATACGATGTAAACACAGCTTCTATTTGCGAAAACCAAGAAAGAATTTCACTGGTTACATTTATATTCGAATAGAATTGACATTAACGAACTATATTAGTAATTCATTGTAATTTGTAATAATTAAACATAAAATGTGCCCATGAAATACATACAAGCGCAAGGGCAGGTTGCAGCGGCCATGCTGTGATGTTGTCAGATTATGTTACTCAATAAGGATTTCCGTGATAAGGTTGCCATAATTGATAATAATATAAAAATGTGATAATTTTGATGAAAAAATTAACAATTATTATCTAGAAAAATACTATAAATGAAATTAGAGAACTTTATTATTTCATTTTCTTATTTGCATTAAAGTTGGGATTACACAGAATCAGAGACATCTATCGAAAATTATGAAACTAAGTAAAGACCTTTCTCTCTGTCAAGAAAAGTAGATGGCGACTCTGTTTTCACTGAAATTGTGTTTATTCTAACTGTCTCTCCCCTGGCGGCGGCGCTGGGAAGTGGTTATATGTCCAGGCCGTAAGGCTGCTGAGACGTTGCCGATGGGAAATACAATCGGGAACACGGCTTGCCGTACATAAATTATAAATAATCACGGTCCAATGGCGGCTCCTCAGCTCTCCAGGAGGGCCACTACCTAGACGTCAGGCGACAGCCAGTCGTAAAACGATATATTATTATTTTTTCCTAGATGGAAAGTACAAAACAATGAAAAATGCTGACATATTACAGCCCACCCCGTAAGCGACACAAATGCAAAAAATGCGAATTTCAAACTCAAACTCACATTTATTTTAATAAAACTAACTACAGGCGATTTTGAACTCTCCAAGTAGGTATCAGTCAAAACAAAAAAGATGTAGGTTCAGCCCCGGCCGCAAAGGATAGTACCTAACTGTTAAAAAAAACGGCCAAGTGCGAGTCGTACTCACACGCACACAGGGTTCCGTAACACTAAACAATATAATAAAAATATTTTGAAGGCTCATTATTATGTTGCTTTGTATTACATTGTTTCTTTTTCATAGTAAATATGTTAATGAAAAACAAAGTTACTGCTGCAGTTTGATGAATCTCAAAAACTAAATATCAAATCTTATTCAAAATAATTTTTGTTGAAAGTTTTTTTTACGTTCTACAATCCTAAATTTTTTCAGAATTTTTACTTTAGAAATTAGAGGAGGGGGACATACATTATACCACTTTGGAAGAGTATATCTTTCAAATGATTGAGTTTGACAAAAAATAGTTTTAGGAACCTTAATATCATTTTTAAAGACCTATCTATAAACACCCCGCACGTATAGGTTTGATGAAAAAAAAACGTTTCACTTCCATGCATGGGGAGCCGCCCCCGTAATCTTTTTTTTTTTTGTATAAAAATCGTAAAGCGGTTTACAGAATACTCGCACAATCATGCTATCGCGTTCATGTTATGTCATGCAGGCTGCTCTACTTAATTATTTTAACCTACTGCAAAGAAAAGAAAGGTTATATTTTTATCTACGATTTTTTAATTATTTACAAATGTGCGGAAGACACTAGCGCGAACGGATACTTGCGGGAAATAAGATTCCTAACGATGAATCGAAATCAAAATGGCAGCTGTGAATTTTCATCATGGGTGTCATTTTCATGGTAATCGTGAGCGTTCTAAACGAATAGGAGTCAAAAACAAAATTTCTTATTTCTTGGTTTCCGGCGTCGGTGATAACGAAAATGAGGTCAAAATGAAAATACAAAATGGCGCGACCAAAATTATCGGTGTTTTCGTCAGGGATGTCATGTCCATGGTAAATAAATACAGGAATATTTTTTATTCAGTGCGAAAACTTTGACAAATTAAACTTAAATGAGTTTTATTAAACACCTATTTTTTATTTTGTTAAGTCTTAGTACAGAAAAATAAAGTTATCGTTAACGAAAGATGTTTACTTTGAAATTGAATTTATGGCTACTCGCCGCCGCGCGCCGCCGGCGCGCCTGTCGAAGCGCTTGCAGGCGTAGGTAGGTATTTACGTGGGTGTGCCCCCCGGTGTGCGTGGCTGCACTCTGTCGCCCGGGAGGGGATTTCACCCACGCTGCAACACCACCGCGTACGCCGCACAGGGCGCGCGCGCCTATTGATATTATTACGAATAGATAGTGTCCATATTTTGCTGATTTAAAGTCGGATAAAAAAATAAAAAAAGATTTGAACTAATGATGGAAATGTGTTCTATTCATCATCACCCAATTCTGGGTTAAGCTCGCCATTGTACATAAGCTATATTATTGCAATTTGTATGTGTATTTTTTCGTTATTTTGTGTGCAATAAAGAATAAGAATAAGAATAAGAATCATCATCATCAGCCCATAGCAGTCCACTGCTGGACATAGGCCTCCTCAATCGCACGCCACTCAACTCGATTCTCAGCAACTCTCATCCAGTTGCTACCAGCCACCCTGCGAAGATCGTCACTCCACCGAGCGTGAGGGCGTCCCACCTTACGTTTGCCGATTCGCGGTCTCCACTCAAGAACACGTTTACCCCAACGGTCATCGGTTCTACGGCTAATATGACCGGCCCATTGCCACTTCAGCTTGCTGATTTTGTGAGCTATGTCGACAACTCTGGTTCTCTGCCGGATCACCTCGTTTCGGATGCGATCCCTCAGAGAGACTCCAAGCATAGCGCGTTCCATAGCTCGCTGAGCGACCTTGAATTTATGAACCAGCCGTACCGTGAGTGTCCACGTTTCGGCCCCGTAAGTCATAACAGGCAGGACGCACTGGTTGAAGACTTTAGTCTTTAGACTCTGTGGAATACGCGACGAGAAGACCCGACGAAGCTTCCCAAACGCTGCCCAGCCCAGCTGGATTCTTCTGTTAGCCTCCCTCTCAAAGTTGTTCTTACCAAACTGCAGAGTTTGCCCGAGGTAAACATATTCTCGAACAACTTCGAGAGGACCGCCATTGACAACAACAGGTCCTGGGGTGACGTGTTCGTTGAACATAACCTGGGTTTTGTCCAAGTTCACCCTGAGACCAATGCGTATTGAAGAATCAACTAGGCCATCCAGCATCTGCTGCAAGTCGTGCAGCGATTCAGCCAGTATGACGATGTCGTCTGCAAATCTCAAGTGTGAGATGTACTCGCCGTTGATGTTAATCCCACGTCCCTCCCATTTTAGCGTCTTAAACACATCCTCCAGTGCGTTGGTGAACAATTTCGGGGAAATTACATCCCCTTGCCTCACCCCCCGACGCAATGGGATATGTTCTGTTTGCTGGTTCTGAGTTCGGACGGTCATTGTGGCGCTTTCATAGAGATTTCTCAGCACTTGGATATATCGCCAGTCCACTTGGCATCGCTGCAGAGACTCTAGAACTGACCAGGTCTCGACAGAGTCAAAAGCCTTCTCATAGTCCACAAATGCAAGACACAGCGGCCGATTATACTCTTCGGACTTCTGTATAATCTGCCGCACTGTGTGGATGTGATCTATGGTGCTATATCCTCCTCGAAACCCAGCCTGCTCCGGTGGCTGAAAGTCATCGAGTCCTCGCGCTAGACGATTTGTGACGACTCTTGAAAACAGCTTAAACACGTGGCTAAGGAGCGAAATGAGTCTGTAGTTCTTTAATAGGGTTTTGTTCCCCTTTTTAAAGAAAAGACAACGCTCCTTTTCCACGCTTCTGGAGTTCTCCCAGAGAACAGGACCGAGTTGAAAATCTCCCGAAGCTCTCTTAATACAGGGCTTCCTCCCGCTTTCAGGAGCTCAGTAAACCATTACATACAGCAATGTGTTCTATTACTGATACTGAACCACCAAAAAATTTTTACGCATTGCTTAAAAAATATTCCTGTATACTCATTGAACTTGTGGATTTTTTTACCCATCTACCACAACCCTACTTTTTTTATTTGCCCTCTATAGTAATGTAACAATTTTGCAGTGGCAAGGCGTGTTCCATTATGCGAAAGCCAAAAAAAAATGTTCAAAAACGAGTGATCATGAATTTCAAAATAGCTATTCGATTTTTTTTTTATTACGTCTTTGTATGATGGTTCCTAGAAACAATAATAAAAAATATAAGCGTCGAATTGATAACCTCCTTTTTTAAAATCGGTGAATATGTAGGAAGAGCAGCTTTAGCATCATATCAAATAATTGAAGTACGACTAGGTGTCGAAGGTCGAAAAACAAAAACACATCGTGTGGGGACCTCCCGTCCCCACACGATGTGTTTTTGTTTTTGGTGTTAATTTCTGAGTTTTGCCTTAATCGCGCAACATATTTCGCGCTTCAAAAAATCGAATGCGTACACGCGCTTGTTCCGGCGTGTTCACGCAACTGAAACCGCTCTATGCATGGTCATACGTTCTCTATACAAGAGGTTTTGCAATTCATTGAGTTAATGATAGGTTGATATTATTATGTCCTTCACTCATATTGATTATATTTTTAAACATTTCATTTTAAAAGAGACATTTAAAAATATAAAAAATAGTAGCCCACCGGTATCGGAAACAGGGTCCAAGTTACCAGCCGGTCAAGGCTCCAGAGAGAGGTACCTCTTAAAAATACGAGCCGTCCGTTTTCTGAAACAAGCCCTTGATCGAGGTGCCTAGTGCGATCTTCCTCAGGTGTTGGTTGAAGCTCTTTGCAATTAAGCCTTTGGCTGTCACAACTATCTGTCTGTATTATTATTATTAAAGCTCAAAATTAGGACCCAGCTAGATAGATTCTCGCCTTGCGTTAAACAGAGGCCCAAGGTGTAGGTGCGAACCGCGCGTTTATGTGTTTCACAGTTAGGAACTAGTCCCACCGTAGCCGGCGAGGAAGCGACTAATCATCGACTATTCTCTAGCTCAAGAAACGTATAAAAGATTGTAGGGCTCGTGCCGGTAAAAGAGATATGTACATAATATCAATAGTTGAGCGGTGACTGTTCAGGCTGCTTGTGAGAAAACTGCCAAATAAATGACTCACTGCAACCTCTACTCGCTTCTCGCTTATCACCAGCGATGTGAGAGGTTCCCAAAGACATCAACTCGCGCTACTGCACCTACCCCTATAAGATATTTCTTCACCAGCGCGCATTCATGTTCATCTTGCGTCTTCCTCTGACGCATGGCTGAGAAACGATAGCGCATGCACTTAAACGAGTATGACAACAGCGGATCCTCCTGGCGCACGCTGTTGTCATACTCGTTTAAGTCTTGGAAATGAAATGGGAAATCATCAAATAACCCCCCGCTCTGGGCGGAGTGGGAGGGAGTGTCAGACTTTTACTGACTAATACCCATCCATGTTCCTTCTTTGCCCTTTGTGTTCCAGGGCTGCGGTATCTCTTTCGAACAGTCCTGCAGCACGCGCTGGTCCGTCTTTGGCTCTTTAAACTTCTCTCTAAAAAATCTTTTAATCTTTCTATTTTAGCTTTTGATAGCACTGGCAACATAACTGAAATGGTTTGCTTCGAGACTTTTGATAGAAACATCAGGAACATAAATGAGTCCCCAATAGCCAAAAATCTAAGGGTTATTAATGATTTTATTTCAGCAGATACCGCTTCTCGAATAATAATAATTCTCGAATAATTTTAATTTTAATATTTTCAAAAGGATGTAGCTTTAGCTCTTAGTCTTTCAATACTGTCTTGACCAATTTTTTTAATAATATTTAATGTAGATTCTCCTTTTCTTACGTTTATTCCTTAGGCTTAACTCTAAATAAGCCGCAAAGATGGCTATAAATTCACACGCGTTTTTGTTGAGGACTGACCGAGGCGCACAGATAGAGACAATTAGTCGCCAATTAATGGCACCATTATTGTAAGACGAATTGAAAGGTGAAGACGCCAGATGGACATGAAAGCGCACTGGTGTGGACATACCTTTACAGTTGAACACGAATGAATTGCCTAACATTTTATTTCCTTAGCCTATATTCTCCCACAGCTGGGCAAATGCCTCCCCCATAGCCGCCTTCCACTCTTCTCTCCGTGCGGTTTTCTCCGACCGATCTCTTACAAACGCCTCTAAGTCGACACGCCAGCATAGCATTTTCTAGGCCTCGCTCGGCGACGACACCCCCAAGGTCATTAAAAATTCAAGGTCATTAAATTCTGATAATGCAATTAATAACTGTGTGCTAAGCTATCTTTCTGAAAACTCGAAGTGTGGCCGTTTTTAATACATCACCGTATCATGCAAGGTTAGGGAACATAATAATATTTGGCTAGTATTTAACTGTAAATCTTCCTTTTTATTTAAAAAATCCCAATGCTAATCAGAAATACTGATAGTACGCCAAAAAAGTTACCTCAAAATATTAGCGACAATTTGAGTTCGTGATGCATCGCTATTAATTGAAAAGCGGAGCTTTTTTATGAACACATATCTAATAATAACTAGCGCACAATTAACTTTGCAATTATTATTTTTTAAACAAAGCTTCTATTTAAAACGTGTATGGGGATTTATTTAAGTGAAACCGAGTCGACGTAGCCCCGATGACCAAGTCGGGGTGCCACAAGTCACGAGCTCGCTTCGCTCGCTCTTGCATCCTATGTTGTCCTTGCCGCAATGCTTTTTTACGATGAAAACATGTTGCAATGTGCAATCAGTAATTTTGATGAAAAAAATATTAAATTGATGTAAATAAATTGACTGTTGATAAGTTTTTTGATGTGCATTTAAAAATAAGTCATAATATTTTATTGAAGCGGATCAGAGAAATAGTCCAAAGTGATCTAAGCATTTGAACAGTGATAAAAGATCAGAGGCCCTGTCAGGTAGAATCGAAGTTAGTATTTTTGAATGGAAAATACCATCGTCTCATAGCATTTTGGCAAAAAAATTGCGGCAAGCACAATTAATATCAGCCATAGTTATGAATAAAGTAAATATTGTGTGCGAAATGACTATTTTCAGTTTTGAATCTATTACCTGTTATGCAGTAGACAGAAATCCATTATCTGTTATGCGGCGCCTACAGGCTGAATAGTCGATTACTTCTACGAAATAATAAATTTTAATAATTGCTTACCTTTTTCCTTTTCGGCGTGAGCCTCTTTGCTTGATTGGCCTATTTTTTTAAGTACCTCCTCTTTGTTTACTATTTTCATATTAGTTGTGTTAAGCGTCATTTCAAAGCGCGGTGTATTGTCCACCGGTTTCCCTACTGCCATTGCTACAGGTCCATCGCCGTCTTTAAGTGAAAATGGTTGTTTGCAACAAGGGCACTTGGGTTCTTTCAACTTGTTCTTCTGCTTTAAGTTCTCTTTGCACATTGGACATTTGGATAAGTCCTTTGGCTTTTCTGGCACTATTTCTTCATCCGCACACGTACATTTCAATTTATTTTTCCCTTTTCTAAACTTTCCCTTAGCTTTATCTCTGCACACGGGACACAGGCGTCTAAGACGCGCCTCCTTATTACATAAGCATTCGAATGATGGAGATACTCGAACGTCGTAATCAGGAAATCTTGGCGTTTTTGAGTGTTTGGCTTTGATATCTTTCATGACAGTTCCACACTTAATTCCGCACACATTTTGTTCATCTGTGCCTAGGGGAAGTTTTGATTTGCTTTCGAGTTTTTTGAATTTTTTCTTCGAATAAGGCATAATAGTTTCCATTTCCCTTTCAGCTTTTTCAAGGTCCCTGCATCTCTTCTTGTCTCTTCTTATTTCTTCGTCTTTGTCAAGATCTCCAGATTTGCACAAACAGTTTTTAGATTTTTTAGCTCCACACAAGCACTTTATAGGACTCTTAGCTCCACACTTGCAAATTGTAGGACTCTTAGCTTCAGATTCACACACGCATGGTTCTTTTTTTATTTTCGATCTACAAAGGCAGCCCCTCAAGGTTTTCCTTCCTTCAATTGGACCTATAAGATGAAACATATTAAGTTTACGGCGAATGATGTAGTGCTTCCTACTTATAAAATGGACCAAAAATGTAAAAAAAATAATACCATATTGTTTTTCTACATCGCCCTCTCCTTTTCCTTGCCCTTGTATTAGGTTAGCCTTAGCCATAGACTTTACTTGATCGCCTCCTCGACCAATAAGTCGAGAGGTAATACTTGCTCTCTGCTTTTGCGTTCGTTCTTTGGTATATTCCAAACAATTCACGTTAGTACAAAATGTTACATTATTTCTATCAGTAACTTTACGAGCTGGCTTCTCTTGCTGTGGTGCACACTCCTTGCATTGAATATATCTCGGTCGACAAGCTTCTTTTCTCTTCGGAAGTCGTGGAGTAGACTTGTGCTTTGCAAGATCTGTACCAAAACCAAGACAGAGATGTTTATTAGCCTTTGTACCTTTAACCTTCAAAACACATACATACGGGGCAGGCACAGGAAACTACAGTACGCCACATGCTACGATCCTTAAATGCTTCCTTTGCTTCGATTACGTTCATTCATCTGGCCCATGTGCAAAGAGGTTTGAATTATTTGACCTGCCACTTTGAATTAATAATGGTATGTTGCCACCAAGGTGTCTAGTAAAAGTGTAATTGTGTTAATAAATTAGAGTACTTGTTGGTAACATATCATATTATTTCAACGCTTAAACCCTTTTCAGTTCGAGACAATACTTTTGTCTCGAACTCTCAATTAAAAAACTATAAGTGAAAAACTCTAAGGTCTAGCCATGAATTATGTCTGAATTAGAATATATTTTTATCTTGGCCTAGATCATTAATCAACATTGGAAACATTTTAGTACAAATTTTTTGAGACCATAACCAACAATTTTTAAAATGGAAAATTTGCCTTTTTGTAAACTAGAACCTTTTTGGTACGCTTCGCCAAATATCCAAACCAAACTCTGTCTTCTTACCATTCCTCATTCTAATTTGCACCATTCATCTTCGCAAGAAATGCATTTTAGTAGCATTTATTTAACTATCATGCTCACACCATTATGAAGAGACAATCGAGCCTTTTTAACCGACTTCAAAAAGGAGGAGGTTCTCAATTCGGATGTTTCTATTTTTTTTTTTTTATGTATGTTCGGCCATAACTCCGTCATATATTGACGGATTTGCAAAATTCTCTTTTTGTTCGAAAGGGGTTTATACCGAAATGGCCCCATTGAAATTTCATATAGATCTGATGATGAGTTTCGGAGACAGACAACGGAACTCTTCAAAAAATGACAGCAAAACAACCGCGATTGCTGCTATCGCATAAATATGCATTTTTCACGCAATCACACAACATAAGATTACGTCTGTACACTCGAAAGGGTTACGCAGATGTGTATAGTACACCCATATTTCGACAGTTAGGTATGTTAAGCTCCATTTTATTGGTGATAAGCCTATTACCATGCAAACACCATACCATGTTAACAATGTAAAATAAACGCAAAGCAAATATTTTTGTATGATATTGCAACTAAAAATGGAAAAATAAAAAAACTTTTTTGCAAAAAAGTTTTTTGGATTTCGACTAGTGTATAATATTCTATGAGTCTCCTGTAAACAGGCTCCCAAAATGTACAAACTCATTCACTTGATCCTCTATTGTTGAACGGCTTTGTTTAAGGTATTAAAGTATATGTAAGCTAGGCTTAATACCTGATTTACTGACTTACCTCTACATATACTCATTTCCTCCATTCTCTGGCTTATATCACTTCTAGTAGACCTCTTCAATTTTGCTGAGCGTTTGGTGAGCCGTTTCATCATAAGTTTTATTCCTGAAGGCTTTTGTTCATATTCATCATTCAGTTGTTTGTCTTCCCGCCTTGACTTACGCCCAAAATTCTTTCTAGATCCTTCCATCATCATTCTATCTTCAGGTATCGGACCCTTAGGTGTGGGACCAGTATAACAAATATTTCGTCTTGTTGGTTCTCTGAAAAAATCGAAGTCAACCCGTGCATCTGATCCTATACGAACGGCTTGACGACGGCGATCTTTGTATGGATTTGTGTCTTTGTAAACTCCCGCTCTAATTTTGAAATCTGATCCTAGAATCAGGGGTTTATCCGGGCCTGGTGGTGGTTTTGATTTTTTCCCTTCAAATTCTGCTTTACACCTTGCATAGCAGTCCATCTTACTCGAATCTGGCATATCCTTACATGCTCGGTCGGTTTCAAGGTGCGACGGCCGATCGGTTGCTTGTAATTTCTTCAAGCGCGCTTGCGCGTGCTTCAGTCGCCTAACTCTCTTTTTACAGTCTACTGGATCGCACTGACCCGGTGCGCAATCACCACGTTTTTTACTTGCTTTGTAATCGAAGGAACCGTAGGATTTAACATCTTTTGATTTAGAGACTTTTACATTTAACGCATAGAAGGATTGATAAAATGGATTAATCTTCTGTATATTCAGTAAATTTTTAATTTTATCAAAATTAACATCGATTTGAGATCTGATATGGCCTCGCCTTGTATAGGAACTGTTTGGCAAATGGTGAGAACAATTATTACGTGGGTTTTTCATACCGCTCTCAATAAGGCTTTCTTTAAATACATAACGACCTTCCGGTAACTTTGACTGTAAAGGTTCTTTTGTATTCAATGTCTTGTTGACAACGTTACATCTTGATTTTGTTAAATTGTGTCTATTATTATTTTTGTTACTATGTTCGACCTGTACAAATTGGGTCGTTATGGGTTGTTGCCATTGAAATTCACGTTCCGGTATGGTTTTCTTTTGAAGACCCATTTTACAGAAGCACTTCTTGAGAAAAAGTCCTACGTCCGATGCCTTGTGTTCTTTTCTGAAGTTATTTTCTTGTAAAAGGCAATGTTGATCTTTCATTCTATTTATCATTAAAATGTCACTAACTGTGTTATACTTTTCAACTCTATTTTTGATTGTGCTATTCCGACTAAAGGGTATGAAAGGATTTGTCGATTTCTTCTTATTGAAACTAAAGTTGGATCCTTCACAAACTGCTAGACGTGAAGGTGAAAAGGAACGTGCAGCTTTCATACCTCTTTGTTTATTCCTTAATTTTTGATCTTCTTTTGTTCTATGTTTTAATAATCTAGGTTGAGTACTTTTTGCCTTTGTACTACCACTAAAATCGCTCGTTACACTCATGACTGATTTTTTTTTAGGTCTGTTCATGTTGGCGTATGGTTTTTCTAATTTAGCAATTTCTCGCCGCTTATTTTCTTCATGGCGCCCATAAGGAGTACACGTTCTAGGAATGAAGAAATTTGGAGAACGTTCATGACTGCTCGAATCGTAAGGGAGTTTACTTGATCTGGCACGAGTATTTTTATATTCGCTGATCTGAGAACTTGGGAAAGGATGTGAAGTTCTCGCGGTTTCGCTAATTACGTTATTTTCGTTTTGCATCACCAACTTGTTTGTTTTCCTTGGAAATTTCAAAATACTGAAACATTTTTTGATCACGGAAACAACAGAACTCCCCTTTTTTATCAGTTTTGGTTTAGTGTCTAATGATGTATGGTGGGCAGGATGCTCAACTTGTTGAGACCCTTTTGAGTTTAATTTGTATTTGTTTTGGGTGTGTTTATTTATATAGTGTTCAGTTGTCATAAAATTATCTGTTCTCTTGTAATGCGCAGGTTTTTCCTTGGAAAACTCTATTTTTGAACCCAAGTTTGACCCGCCTCGCATTACACGTTGTTTAAAGTGATCACGCGTAATATTAATTTCATTGTAGTGTTGATTTATTTTGTTTATTTTCTGTCGAGACTCTCTTGTCAAAAACTGAGTGTTCCGAGGGTCGGAAGAAGTTGTGGTCCCCGATGTTTTACTAAATGTTGATTGAGATCCAAAATCACATATATTTGAATATTTATGCCTTAATTTAATTTGACGCAATTTTGTAAGTTTTTCGCAATCATACGGATGATATTCTTTAGGAATACATGAGCCGGGTTCGCATTCATAAGGTAAAAACTTTGACCGTTCAGGGTTATAACGATTCTCAGCTCCTTTTTGCATATGCATAACATATTCATCTCTACTCCGCCAAGGCGAAAGTTTTTCTACCTTCTTCTTATTTTTTTTTAGCAATTTTAGAGTACAAAGACATCTTTGCAAAAAGGGTTCGGTACGAGTCTGCTTCGTTTTAACATTTCTGGTTATTTCTGAAATCTCATGACGAACACTAGGCTTATGAACCTTTATTCCTTTTGGTCGTTTTTGCCTCCTTTCCATTTGGATTGGCCTATCATATACCACTGCATTAGCAGTTACTCTGTCATTAATATTTGTTTTGGAAAATTCAACGCTAAAATTTAAACTTGAACCTATCCGCACAGCTTGTCTATGCCCAGTCCCGTCGCGTCTGTCAGATGAAACATCTGAATATTTCATTCCGTCGCATTCAGATGGGTCACACTCGCCAGGTGTGCAATCGTCACAAACACGGGGTACAAGCGAGGCTTGGGTTGATGTAGACGGTGGTACTACGTAAGAAATTCCTGATTGCTTAGTTTGCGTTCGTATCCTGCGAGCGACCACCTCGCGGTCTTTAGTATCAAGTGACGTCATTGTCTTCTTCGACTCAACATACACACAGTTACAGTTTAATTTTTGTTTTTTCGTTTGAATTAGTTTTTGAGTACAAAAACATCGTTTCAATTTATGCGCAACTTGAGTGCTTTTAAATGATTGTGTTGACCCCGATTGAGATGACATATTATGCCGAGAACGGATATGTCCAGTTGCCTGATCTTTAAACTTTCTTCGATGCTGTGATTGTCTAACTTTCCTTCGGGGTCTTGGGGTCCGGGGTGGTTCAAAATCTGGTTGTTCATCGACTTCTACGCAAGGATGTGTTTCTTTAGAAAACTCAATGTTAAAACTAAAACTGGATGATAATTTGACGGATTGTCTGTTTGAGTAGCCTTCTTTATTATTTTCCTCAATTTCGGGAGGAGGTTCTTTCGAAATAGATTTAGATTTTTTTGCAATATTTTCAGCACTTTCTGATTGTTTTTGTTTAGATTTAGTGCGCGATCTAGAGCTTGTTTTCTCTGGAAAGGTAGTTCCTACCGATTTACGTTTTAAACGTTCCATGCTTGCTAAGGCAGATCTGCCTGGGGATTCTGATTTCGACAAAACGTGTCTGCCATGAGGTTTAGATGACTGGCTGGCAGAATCTCGCAAATGTGAATGTTTACTAGCTTTGGGTAAAGCACCATCGAATTGCGTTTTGCTATGCTTGTATTTTTGGCGTCGTTTCCTTCCGTGGGTTGGTTTCATCCGTTTTTCTTTTTTAGCTTTTACGTGTTCTAGTGGTTCTTGCAAGTCTGTTTCCTCCATATCTTGGAGTGGTTTACGTCTCATTTTTTGACGGCCTGTTTTGTGTCGTGTAGCTGGTGAAGCGGGTTCTCCTTCCTGACGTTCTAAAGTTTTAATACTTTTAGAACGAGCTTTCCTAGCTTTCTCTTTTGCGACAGATGTTAATGAGGGAGTAGATTTTGTGGCAGATTTTGTTTTTGCTTTAGATTTAGGTAAAACTGCCAGCGGAACATTTTCTTCGAAATCCTTATCTCTTTCCACAAGCCGTCTTTTTGCCTTGGATTTTAATTTAGGCGGAACTTTCTCTTCTTCTGTCAGTAATTGTGCTTTTTCCTTCAATTTTGGAAGAGACGTCATTGCGACAGCTGATTTAGCCAATGCTTTTCCATGCTTTCCTTTGACTGGTTTTGATGAAACTGGAATTTTTCCTTTTAATTCCATTTTCGAAAGTGATGGCATATCTTTTGTTTTAAGTATCGTAGTCAATGAAGAAGCGGAATTAGTTTTAGCTATTTCGACTTGAGACTTTCTCACTCTCACTTTTTTGGGTCGTATTTTCATTAAAATATGAGATTTGTGACTTCCTGTCTCAGAATGTCGGGTATGATGTTGTTTTCTTCTCGTGTCTCCGACTCCTTTAGGTTTAATCTTCTTGAAACATTCTTCAGGTGAGCACGTGCCTGCCTTACATGTTCCTGGTTTACACTCTACGTGTTTATTCTTATCATAAGGTCGTTTTTTCAGCAACTTTTCTCTAAATAATATTAAAGAATCTTTTTTTATTTTAGCAGCAAGTGTTCCCAATTCTGTCGCACTGTCTTCTGAACTGCGGCTTTGAACTTTTTTTACTTTTCTTCTTTGACCCTTGGCAGTTTTAGTTTTTTGGTCTCTAGTCACAATTTCCGTAGAGCTATCTGTCGCTTTCCTTTTTGATCGAATTCTTTTCACAAAAGCTCTTGATTTGCTCATTACGGTAGGTTCAGATAGATTTCTTTTAATTTTCAAACGCGCTGATCCAACTTTTGAACTTAATTTTGAAATTTTTGTACTTAGTTTTCTCCGTCGCTTTCTACCTTTTTTTGCAGCTTCTTCACAATACTTAGCTATGTCTTCACAAGTAACTATCTGTCGATGTACCTTAGGATGTTTTTTATCTTCCTTTTCCATTCGTTTTCTAATTTTCCTCAAAGTTTCACAAGAACAACAGTTACAACAGCTATCTAACTTTGCTTTGCTTGCATTTGCAGAATCCATTTGCCTTCCATCGATTGAGTCAACAATGTGCCTATGTTCCTTATGATGCTTCTTATGCCTACCCAATCGTTTAATTTTCCTCAAAGATTTACAAGAGCACGAGCTACAACAGCTACTTAAATTTGCTTTGCTTCCATTTGCAGGTCGCATTTGCCCTCTATCGACTAAGTCAACCATTTGTAAAACGGCACTACTTTGTTCAGAACTAAGATCTTCGTCCCGTCTCTTCTTTTTATGTTTGGGAATTGTCTGCTCACTTGCAGATAACAATTGGTTTCGAACGCCATCATATACGTCACGAGTTCTTATCAATCTTTCAAGCAACTTTCTTTCTCGTAACGGTAAAAATTTACCGACATAAAGTTTGTCAATATCGGACCCCTCTTGTAATAATTGTTGAATATTGGGGTCTTTAGATCTGCTCCGATATGCACAGCTTGTGCAAGAGCAACCTCCAGGATGTATGCCGAATAGCTCCATTGTGTAATTATTTACAGATCAATTTGATTTGTAAACACATTCACAATATAATTTAGCAGTGTTAGAACGCACTGCGTTGCAAAAACAACTTCAACACATTACAATACAGATATAAATCAATTTACCACAGACGTCACGAATCGTCTCACGGGCAATACCTGTGAAGTAAGAACATTTATTACGTTAGTAGGACATACATAGATTTTACTACCAATATTCAGTGACGTCATTAGGTACACAAGGGGAACTTTTTAAATAGGCTCAAATGACAAAATCCGAAACTACGAGTAAATCATCATCAAATCAAATCAAATCATTTATTTCTTTGCAAACATGGGTAATTGGTACATAGATGTTGTCTTATATAACATAGTCCTCCATATTCTACCGTTGCATGCAAATAATATTCAATGCTAAAATTATAGAGAAATTGTATCGATACCAAATAAATTTAAGTGTCAAATCATTAGAATTACAAAAAAAAAATTAAAAAAATAATAATAATGTCAGACTAACAGTGGTAAAAATTTAACAATAATGTTAAACGGAATGATAATTATAATATGTCATTAAGAAGGAAAAAAATTATTATTAATATCAGAACAGTAACATAATTATGTCAGTCATATCAATCAATCAATCCTTTATTTATTTATTAATAAAAAATAAAAATAAATCATCATTTAAAATAATGAGCATTATTGAGAAATACTCAAAGGAGTTCCCGGCCCGTTTTTGATATTAAATAAAAATGCATCATTGGATTTTTGCAGTGTTTTTTTTTCAAAATTAATGAGCGCGATTGCTTGCCAGGAATATTGATTTTTCACAAATGACTCCCGAGATTCTTTGAGGATTTTTTCGCTGGGTATTTAAGAAATAAATCCCTCTCAGTTGTAAATAGATACGTTAGCGATATTGACCAACTCTTTATTAATGCCGTTGGACTCTATTTCATGTGAGTTCGCGGGAAACCGACCTTAAAAATGAAAATGTTATCAGCCTAGGGTAATTAAGGAGCATGTCATATCGTTAAAAAAAAAAAAAAAAGAGTCCGTTACGTTCAAGAAAAAAGTCGGGACAGCAAAAGTGGTTGAAATTGGGCACAGTTTTTTTTTTTTTTTCTTGTTATTGCTAAGTAGTCCGTCCATTGTATGAAAAGTAGAAATTGGTGCTTGGCTATGCTAATGAACCGAGTATGTACACCTGGCCCCACGATTTCTAACAACGATTACAATCGCAATCGCAACTATCGTTAATGACGTCACGCGCTCACGTTCGGTGCACCCGTGCATGTTTAGTGTACACCCTAAGATACTCGTAAATGTGACGAACGCCACTCGGATATCGTCGCGAAAGATCGGACTGTGTTCCAGTTTTCACCAGAAAGAGGGTGATAACCTACTCTCAATAAAGGTTGTAATATACAATATGCTTAAATAACCCTGGCCGATCCGAAAGGGGCAATAAAATAAAAAACTTTAAAATATTCATGAAAGTAAGCATATTAATGAATTTTAAAATGCATGATTTTTGTGCCCATATTACCATCATGCCCCTAGAATCTAAAGTTTAAAAAAAATGACAACACCAACTTCGGTATTAGTATTTTCGATCGTCAATTGTTTTTTTTATGACGTCACTACGCGAGAAGCCGCTTGCGCCCCCGTGTTGCCATGTAAGTTTTCTCATTGTAGTACATTTTGTTCAATTTTTATCGGAGTATTTGTTTGACTTATTTGTTACTCAAAAAGGATTAAATAAATAGAATCTAATTCTGATAACGAATAATACCCTCATGGTTTTTTTAACATGTTGTAAATGAAAGAAGCGATTTGATGCGCTTGCATCAATCCCAAATAAATTGGTTTCAACCAATGTTAGAGTATACAGGGTGGAAGAGACACCATGCAACGCTAATACGGTGACCACATATTCGTCAACAACATTCATGATTCGTAATTTTTTAAATCGTCTATTCATACATTTTGTCTTTTTCTTTTTATAACCGACAAAACATTTCCTTGTGTACCGAATGCGCGGTAACCGTTTTAGCGCCTGTGTCCGTCCCACCTTGTATAAAAGCATAGGTACTTTTATATACTCCAACATTCTCCACAATCACTCCAGCAGTAGTTTGCTGGGGTCATTGCGGAGATAGTATATTTATCCCCGTAAAATCATACGGTGTTCCTCCTCGTCAGTTCTAGCTGGGGGGCAGAACTGACGAGGAGGAACACCGTGTAATTTTAATAGAACCGTGGAGGGTTCTGTCAAAATCACACTGCCCGACGCAGGAGGACATGGACATCCCTGAGAATGTCCATGTCCTCTTGCGTCAAAAAAGGCAAAAAGCTCCTAATTATCTGTCTAATCTATTCCTTAATTTTACATGGAGGAACAGCCTAACTAACGTCCACATCCCAAGTACTGGGAAAATTGATGGTAAAAAAATATAAGTTTATAGAAATACGTACCAAACAAAAATATACCAAACAATCACTCCAAATATTGGAATGTATGGACTTCACGACAATTTATCATTGCAACTAGGTATCAAACTTATTTTTGTAATACCATAATTGAATCCTTCTGAAACAAAGGAATCAAGTTACTGCTGAAAATTCACATTACAACACGATTTGGAATTGAGTAGAAATAAATTATTAAGAAATTGTATTTATTTCTTGTCATCTCATCTTGAAAAAATATTTTCAATGGCTCCTCTGTCAGCGTGGCAGCGCCAAGTAATCTTTATTTTGTTTTCTTTTCTCTTGTTTTTTAGCCAGTAACTAATTATGGCAAAAAATTACAGAACTCCTTAGTTCAGCGCGCCTTGTGACACACAGAGACACCACACCAGACGGAGCACGGATGCTTCGACAAACATATCTATGCAGGCGGTGAAACAGAGAACTAAAATAAATGTAAGAAGCTAAGAAACATAATATGTTTTCTTCACAACCAGCGCCACCTTGAACTACAAAGTTAAACTGGACGTACTGGAAATGATGCGCCGACCGCGGTCCTGCCGCGACGCCGAGCCGGTAGCATCTAGCGAATGTCATGGCGCCGCGAGAATCATAATCATAAATCTTTATTAATCTCGACATCAAGAATTACAAGCGCTGGTTCACATATGCGCGGTCCTGAGGTACAGACCACCACTCCTTAGATATAACATTTAATTTATAGCAAAAACTTCAGTCAAGATCAGTCGAAGAAGTGGAGTCGGCGCGGCATGTTTTTTTTCTTCCATTCTTCTCCATTACTGGTCAAGACAAGATACTAAAGTTAAAATTGTTAGTAGATAAACAAGTATTAATTACTCAGTTAAAAGTCATATAAACATATAGGTAAATAAAATATGAAATAGACATAGTTATTCTTACCCGTACCGCCCTTACCCCTTACTGTATTGAAAAAACTAAGATTACGGAAACTGACCAATCACATTGGTTGAAATCTACATCGCGTCTCTCGTCTCTCCTATGATTGGTCGAATCTTGCAGTTCTCCTCTCCGCTCCGCTCGTCTCCGCTTCAGTGAAGTCCGAGGCTAAGGCCCGACCTCGCCAAACGATCGAAGAGATGCCCAAAGGGGCACACCGCTCACAACACACCGCACGCCGCAAACAGCACACCGCAGACTGCACACCGCTCACCGTACACCGCTCACAGCACACCGCTCACCGCACACAATAAAGAAATGCTAAGGCCCGGTTTCCACCAAAGCGGAGACGAGCGGAGCGGAGAGGAGATGTGCAAGATTCAACCAATCACAGAAGAGGCGAGAAACACGATGTAGATATAAATTAATGTGATTGGTCGGTGTCCGCACGTCTCCTCTCCGCTCCGCTCGTCTCCGCTTTGATGGAGTCCGGGCCTTATGGTGGTTTACAACACATCTCCTCTTCTCTCGTCTCGTCTCCGCTTCGGTGGAGTCCGGCCCTAAGGCTGTATTGCTCCCACAGATGTGCTTAGCTCACACTGTAAAAATTATATTATTGTAGTAGCAGCCTTAGTAGACATAACTTGGTTGTAGTGAATTGAACACGAAACGAATCAGTCAGTCATCGCAGTCATCGCAAGCTACTGCTCTAAACCAACTCCATCGTTTCGCGCCATTAATGAGGTATTCTCTGAAAAAGCTTTTGTTGAAAATAAATGCCACATTAAAAACTCAGTATATTTAATTTTCAGTTTCCTTAATTAAACATCAACATTATAACTCCTTTTAAGTACTTCTTCTACAACACGATTTCTAGTTATTTTCTTAAAGTCGACATTTTTTTGTGAAAATGCTACTTTCTCGTTGACACATCGTCATCAGATTCTTCTACAATTGCATCAACTGCGACAGTAACATAATTATGTAAAATTAGTTTTATCGGATCTGGATTTATTAAAATTTTCTTTAAAGTGATCTATGTAAGAAAGGTCTAAATTGTTTTTTATTTCTCGTCTCATATCTCGGTGAAGTTTTCTAACATATTTCCTAGATTTTGTTGAGTGGCTGTTAGCCTCATATACATCATGTACAGAATCTTGTGAACCTTTAACTCTTCTATGTGCTGATCTAACATTCCTCAGATGAGATTCATCCTCATTTGCTTTTTGAAGTTTGGTATTGTTCTTATTCTTCCCAAAAAGACATGGAATTTTTATACCAAATGTTGCAAAGAAATCCTCCACATAGTTTGTGTAAAAGTAGACTAGAAAGAAGACTATGATCATTGTTATGAACAAAACGCAAAAGCTGCAGTTAATACCCATCGGGTAGCACCTAAGCCTGGAAGACGCCGACGTGGAGTTGAAACAATTCTTTGTACACAAGTAGACGCAGCACATTGGGAGCATGCCCAGCGCGTGGAGGAACGATGAGAACATATTGTGTACTGTTATAATAATCATTCGTAATATATCTTCCGTCGCAAGCACAGATGTCATGACAACTCGTAATGCAGTCTGCAAAGTGCAGAAAATTGGCACGATCAGCAACTCATAACACATTCTGATTATAGCTCACTGTGTTACTTTGAACTCCAAAGTTATTATTGACAATATTTTTACAATTATTTTATTCATACATCACTTGGAACTGTGTCTTACTTTTGATTTTTCGATTTTTATCTTAGATTTTAATTCTTATTCATTGTTTAGTGCATTTATTTTTTTATATAAATAACGTTTTTTTCTAAATTGACTGAAAATGTCAGCCAAAGAGTAGAATGTTTATACCAAACGGGTGTCAACCACGAAGAAGGTGTCAGCCACAAAGGAGATGTCAGCCAAAGAGTAAAATGCTTATACTAAAAGGAATCACCTTGGTGTCGGCTTTCTTAATAATTTACTAGCTGATGCCCGCGACCTTCGTCCGCGTGATATTATCATAAAAATATTACGTGCCTACCTAATAATTCAGATATTTTAACTGTCCACATTGAGGAATTAATAAGTAAACAAATAGTCTTAGATATTCTATGTACGTTATAACAGAGCACTTTATAATGTCGGGCCATGAAAGATTGTTACTCATAATAAACTACGAATTGGCGGCGTGTTATTCAAGAAATAACAAAAAACGCAGTGGTGCCTGTATCTTAGTAAAAAAAGGTCATGAATATCGGGAACTTTTACTCTAATGTAATTAAGTTCTCAAAATCTGGTATAATAGAATGCTGCGCAAAATTGATAAAAGTAAGAGTAATTTTTTTTTATGTGTCTATAGGCCACCAAAATTTTTCAATGCCACCTAGAGGGAAAGTACTCTAAATACTGGAGATAGAACATTTTACTTAAAGGAAACATTCCTTTACTTTTAAAGAGAAATACAGGATCAGGGCCATATAAGAACAGGTTGTTATTATTTTTGGAATTTTGCCGGTTCGATTCCCGAGTGTGGCAAGCGAATTTTCGAAAATCTTTGAATGCAGATTTATTTCTTTTTAAAATAAAGGAATGTTTCGCCAGGGCTCACGTACGAAGGTCCACTTTAAAGACTAAATGACTTTGTGCCTTTTTTGAGACTAAACCTCCAAAACCTCCAAAAACACCATGTAGATAAAAAAAAAGCTTGGAGCCGATTTTTTTATTTATATTTATACTAAATAATAAAGTACTGTCGTCCAATTCGATGTGGTTCCAACCATTCCATCCGTTGAACTATCCCACAGTTCCCACGGATACGTACTTAGTTCCTCTGCCCTTCGCAGTGATTTCTTTGTGAACAGATGACTATACTTCTCGATCCAATCGCTCATAGCCATAGTAGTACCAGTGGCAGTGTTATTCGGTGAGGTTTCATTTCTTGAGCACTCGGTCAGTTCACCGGGTGTTGGGATAAACTTCACGAATGGCGGTGGTGTTTCAGCTTTGGTGTAGCCTAGACTGTAGAATACCTTGTCGAGGACTCCAGTGGCTCTGAATATCAGGAAAATGATAAGGACAGCCATAAAAGACATAACGCAATCGCAGGTACCGCCTCTCGCTCCGACTGGGCAAGGCCCTCCACCGCCGCACATAAAACATTTAAGCCTGGCCGTCAGGAGGAAGACAAAACATATTGGTATGAGAGAAATCATTTGCAGCACGAATGATATGAAGTTGTAGAATGTTTGCAGGAGCATTCTTATGACGTTTTCAATCATGAGGATCACGGTCATGAAGACCCTCACTAGCATTTGTATGCCGCATATTACGGTTGAGAGGACCGCGTGGGCTGTGCGACACATGGTTTATGGAGTATCTGGAACAAATACATTTTCTGGTTTAAAAACGATTTCTTTTTCTATTGAACAAGTAAGTATTGACAGTGCGTAGAAGGATTAAAAGATGCTTTAATTTCTTGGTTTGTGATCATTGGTTGTATTTTTTTGGAAAAAGTTTGCTGTCATTCATTGATGAGTTCCACTGTACTTTCCGAAGGTCTTCTTTAGATCTTCACAAAATTTAAATGGGACTACACCGGAAGAGTACTCTTCCAAACAATCGTACACAATTTCTTGTTATAGGACTATTCTACAAGTAATGTCATCGTCTGGAGTTTAGATTAAATATGCATTATGGGAGCTGCCCCAATCCAATAGATCATTCAAAACGTGAGCTAATTAATATGGGACCACCCCTGAGATACCCCATTTCCAATAAAAAAAGAATCTAACAAAACGGGCGACGTCGTTGAGAATTATGGCTGAGCATTAAAAAAAGCATCCAGATGAATTAGAAACCTCTTCTTTTTGGAAGTCGGTTAAAAACAGCGAAATGCACATCAGTTAGTCCAGTGGCCATAAATGCTACCGTCGAGCATCGGTCCTAAGCAAAATACTGTTGAGTTTTTCTATGAGGAAATGATCAGCAGTAGGCCGGAGTCCCTGTGTCTTGAGTAGTGCCCGATTTTCAAGGTATTGGTGTCTCATAGCAAATTCACAACTGGCTGGCTTAGTTACATCATTTTACTAACATTATTAGTCTATAATGTCTGCTGAAATCCAGCAGTTCTCTCTATGAGAGCGCAAAGGCAACAGCCAACAGCGGTCCAGTGTGGGTTGGTATTTTAATAATTCATCTCAGTTAACATATTACCTGGTCGCTTTTTGTTGAAATTGGGAAAGAATAATTCCAGTTCGTCTCATCGGTTTACAGCACTTTATTACGTTAGTTAATAATAAAAATACACATAAAAAAATAAAAAAAATATGTCTTAAGACATACGTAACAAAAGACAATATGATTTGATTAATAATTTGTCAATAGACATTGGTTTATTTCTTTTGATGTGTCTCTATGGAATCAGTTAAAGAGATTCGGTAAAAGATTGTAATCAATCTTGAACCGGTGTCTGCACTCAGGTACGCACGGCGACCAAACAAGCTTTGAAAAACCACTTTCAGCTGATCTCTCATTGGTCAGGAAGGTCATACAAAGTGAGGTTAGTCTATACTGGATGGCATAATCAGCCTATAATATTCCATGTCCGTAAGGATTGAGGAGCCACTTTTCGTATCTAAATGAAATTAATATTCTTATTTAGTAGTAAGTTTAAAAATATTGTAGGATCAATCCTCGAATTTGTAGTATAATAGTTCAATAGTTACATGAACATAAAGGTGGCTCCTCAATCCAAATGTTTGGATTGAGGAGCCACGTGGAACACGGAACTTCATGGATGAACACTTATCATAATTTGGTATCATTTTGTAGCATTTGAGATTAGTTAATGGACAAAATCTGAGCTCTGTAGTACTAAAATTTAAAAAGTTACCGTACATTATATGTGGCTCCTCAGACCATACATATGACTCGTCATTTTTCCAAGAATGAATGAATTTACATTTTTTTTAAATTGTGGCAGGACTGTAAGTAGCTTATTTTTGACTATGCAAAAGTGCCTGTCACGGGTCTATTTGAAATAAATGCTTTGAGTTTGAGTTTTGTAGATTTATTAAAAAAATATATCAAAATCTAGTTATCCTGGTTTCATTCCTATAACATGGTCACCCTTAATAGCAAAGTCTTAAGGAATATCGAAAAGTTATTTGTTTTTCGGATATCGTATACATACAATGTTGATCTGTCCATAAATATTAAGTAGACATTTATACTAAATGTTAGTGTCTTTGTTTTTTTTATTCCGTTGTGATCTGAGGTAACTCGAGTATCTTCTCAATACAGGAACGTCAGGATTGAGGAGCCAGTTAAAATGTTCCATATCTCCCAATTCCCTCATTTTTAATGGCTGTTTCTTGTCCTACAAATCTAATAAACTTACTTCTAAATGATGATGAAATTGCGCTTTAATTGAACAACTGCTTCTTGGAAAAATGACGAGTCATATGTATGGTCTGAGGAGCCACATATAATGTACGGTAACTTTTTAAATTTTAGTACTACAGAGCTCAGATTTTGTCCATTAACTAATCTCAAATGCTACAAAATGATACCAAATTATGATAAGTGTTCATCCATGAAGTTCCGTGTTCCACGTGGCTCCTCAATCCAAACATTTGGATTGAGGAGCCACCTTTATGTTCATGTAACTATTGAACTATTATACTACTTTGAGGATTGATCCTACAATATTTTTAAACTTACTACTAATTAAGAATATTAATTTCATTAAGATACGAAAAGTGGCTCCTCAATCCTTACGGACATAATATTCCTACTGCTGGGACACCGGCCTCCTCTCTATGAGGGGGAATGGGCTATAATCCACCAGTAGATATAACATGTCTTAATTTTTTTTATTCCAGGATTTTCCTCATGATGTTTTTCCTTCACCGTTTTAGGAGCAGTGGTGATGAAATAAATTACACAAAGTAATACGCCTGCCTGGGTTCTACCCACGACTTACTATTCGTAAATCGGGGCCGCCACCATTGGGCCACCGCTGCTCTCACTGGACTGGATATGTATACCTGGCCTTTTATATATTATGATTAGGGGTTATTTAGGGAGTGACCCTTACCTCTATTATAGACGCTTCGGTTAGATCATGTTGGAAACACCTTTGTATCCAGGTCCATTGTCCTCGTCTCTCGCCTGGATTTGGCATCGGAAGACCTGGCTCCGCACACTGTCAAACCTTTTGCTTCTTCGGAAATTCTCCCATGGCTCACCATTGGATAAAAAATAAGCCCTAAGTCCTAAACTAATGTGGTCTACTCGTGTTTCTAATTTTATTGATTAAATGATTAAATGAATGATTTCCAAATTCACAAACATCCGAACATAAAGACTATCACAATAAAGCCCGGATTCTACTAAAGCAGAGACAAGACAAGAGCAGCTAACATGTGTTGTAAACTACCAATAGTAGTTCGTTATTTAAACTTCTTGTCTCCGCTTAAAAGAGGAGATGATGTCTCATATTTGTTTCAATCAGGCTACTGCGCACAGCAGAGACCAGAAGAGACGTGATCGCCGTGCGGCCGTCGCCAAACTGAGCGTGAGTAGCCTGTGCACACATTTCTGCTCCGGTCTAGAAAGTACGCATCTCTGCACAGCTTCGGTGGATACTGCCTAGCTCCTAATCTCATCTCCGCTTCGCATGTCTCCGCACGTCTCTACGTTGGTGGAGTCTTGAATATGACAGCATAAGGATAGGATGCACAATGAATAACGCTATTGGCCTACAGAGCTACCTAATAAATAAAACACGTTAGGTAGATAATACCAACTAATATTTCTGTATTAAAAACGATAAATATAATCAACAAACGAAGTAAAATAATATTAAATTGTTTAAAATTATAACTACCTAGCATTAAGTAGGTAGGGGAGAGTGGGATAATCGCGAACGCGGGGTAACCCCGAACGGAGTCGTTACAGCATGTTCGACAAGGATAGTCGATAATTTCTTTCTGCGTGGGAGCAAGGGGGGCCCGCGCTCAGTGCCAAACACACAGTTGTGTAGTGAGGCCGCGCTCCTTGATCACGGTAAGTCGATCGTAAGTTATTGTTATAATTTAAAATTGGTAATGAGAGTGTCGTGATGGCCCAGAGGTTAAGGCCTCGCCTCTCATGCATCAGGTTGTGGGTTCAAATCCGGGCAAGCACCAATGTGACTTTTTCAATTCATATGTACTTTCTAAGTTTATCTTGGACATCACAGACATCGGTGAAGGAAAACATCGTGAGGAAACCTGGACTTATAATTAATAAAAGTCTGAAATCGCCAACCCGTCTTGAGCAAGCGTGGTGATCAGCGTGGTGATCGTGCCTTCTCTGTATGAGAAGAGGCGTTTGCCCAACAGTGGGACAGTAACAGGCTGGTATTATTATAATGAGATTTTGTGACTGATTTGTTAAACTAAATTATATGATTCGTATCTTATACTGGTTTTGTTTAATTCGCATTCCCGCTTAGGTGTTCGTAGTTACCCCACTCTCCCTTTTTAGTTTACTACATAAAACAAATTAGGTACAAAGATGAAAAATGTAAAACATAAATGTGGTTTACTTCGTGTTAAGGGGCCTAGTCAGAGTTTAACATAGGAAGGTATCTTCTAGGTATGTAGTGTGCCTACGTCACGCTAAAGAAAATCTAGCATCGCACGAACCAAAGTTGTTATCGAGAATTAAGCAAGGAGGGTGATGTGTCTGGTAGAAGAATCCAACCTTCTCAAAGGAGGATGCTGGATAAAGATCGCAGCACACATATCAACTCGGAAAGGGATCGGCACCGTATCGCCTTTCGCCTCGCCGATCGCGATACGCCGACTCGGCTACGGCTAGGCGACGCCACGCTTAGTTCGCCGACGAAATGCAAAGAAAACTCAACGGCTCGAGTTGATACGGTGCCGATCCCTTTCCGAGTTGATATGTGTGCTGTGACCTTAATGGAGGTACTGTCCACCCTGTTCTTCATACTTCTAATTAAATATTAACATGGTTAATTAAGTAACTTTTTTACTACTCTTTGTGTCTTTTTTATAACCTAATTTTGCAAATATTTTATCGGTGTACCCATACTGTTTCATCACATGATATATGATGACCAGGGCGATTATAGTCATAAAGCAGTCGAAACCAGCACCTCTTTGACCTGGACAGGAGCAAGATTTGCCGCACATCAGGCATCTCATCTTGGAAGTCAGCATAAACACTAGGCACACCGGTATAATAGATACCAGCTGTAACATTATTGATATGAAGTTGTATACTGTGCTTAAAGCTAATTTGATCAGGTTTTCCATCATTAATATGGCGGTCATGGCTACCCTGACCAACATTTGAAACGCACATAAAATGGCTTGTACCAGGACGCTGCATGTTCGGCACATGGTTGCAGTATCTGAAACATTATAAGTTATTTGACTGCCTTGTTGGTTTAGAGTGGTCGCAAGTGCGACTGCTGAGCATGAGGTTCTTGGTTCGATTCCCAGGTCAGGCAGTGTTATTGAGATTTTCCATCAGGAATTTCTCAGTAGCAGCCATGAATCTGGATTTGTGCCCGGTTGATGGCAATAGACTCGCCCCCTATTACATATGTGGGTACCTACTATTTATAGATACACCTCTGGCTAACCCTTCGAGGATTACAGGCGTGATGTTATATTTTGTATGAATTTTTTAAAGGGCTACCCCCTTTAAAAATAATTTTAAAAAAACTAAACGTAAACTTTGACATATTGGGTAAAGAAATGATTAGGTACAGGTACACCACATCTCATTAGTAGATAATTTTAATTTATTACAAATTCCAACTAGGCTAAGCATACAAATAACCCGTTTCAGGCTCGGCTGCCTCAGGTATTCAGGGTATCACCCGCACCAGCTTCGCCCTGTGATGGATATTCATACAAACTTTGTACCCCTATTTTACCCGCTTTTGGGTTGAATTTTCAAAATCCGGATGCCTTCGTCATAATAGCCATACGTATGCCAAATTTTAAGACGGATCGTGCTAAAATTATTATTAATTATTATTATGGCATATGGTTTGAGCTGTGCGCTGATACTCAGTCAGGACAATTTTATGAGTACAGAAGATAGGTGTAGCAGTGCAAACGACCAAGTGAACCTCCCAAGTCCTACGCCGAGTGGGCAATGACCAAGAACCACAGATATAGATAGACCTAGATAACGCAAGTATCACGATCTGTATGAAAACCAAGCGTGCCATTTTTTGACTACCTCTTATGACGTCATAAGCACTATTTCTAAGCCGCAATGTAATACGAATGTTATGTTTTTCTCAAATTTGTACAGATATACAGTTTTTACAATTTATATCAGCGCAATTACCCATTCAACATATTATACACCGATGCAGACTGAGCGCGAAAGTGGCCACTTACGATTTTTGTACGTAAGCTAGGCACGTGAAGCAGCACGCGAAGCAGTTGCTCTTGCGTTATCTAGGTCTATCTATATCTGTGCCAACAACAGTAGGTACTAGGTGCACGTGGCCAACTGCTAAATGTTTACTGAAAGATTTTCACTTATGTTAGTAACAAGTATCTAAGTTCTGTTACCTACCTGATAACTTTTGGCACTAAATAAGTTTTACAATCCTGATGAATAGTAGTATATTATTATAAAAAACCTCGAAATTATGTTAAAATAAATAGGAATATTGTTGTGATCAAGTTTGATAGCAGCAATCAAAAACATGTCATGTTATTTTTTTATGAAGGTACCATTGACTATACCTACCTACTCCTTTTACTGCCACAATGGTCATACATTAACGGAGGTTTTATTAAAAACAAATGAATATCAGGTTTGAGTTCCCACTTGACGGCTTCCAGAAGTTCCAGAACATAATAGGATAATATGAATTACGTTACAATTCGTAAAAGAGTCACAAAGTGACAATTCATGAATTAACTTCGTCTGTGCCCATTTTAAGAATTTTAACATACCTAATTCATATTATTAGCCTATTATGATTCTGCAGAAGCGGTCATTTTAGACCCCCTGACCAGACTTTCAAAATCTATATTAGAGTGCTGCAGAGCGCATCGTTGATCCTACCGCATGCTATAGCACTCCCGCCGTTTCTCGCTGCGACAGAAAAGGATAGGAGCATACAAAAAAAGCGATTCCGAGTTGATAGATGTAGCGCAACCCTTTGAAATCAAGTACGCACACTATCACACCTGGCACTCTTGTATGACCAGTAGTGCTCTGTAGTTGCGAGTTTATAAACTTATGTATAGGTACTATTAAAACTACGTTAGGTAGCTTAGTAGGCATCTCGGTAGGAGAAGTAATAAAAAACAATTTTAAATCAAAATAATTTAATGAAATCAACATAAATATCATACCACACGATAATAATTTATTACTAAATAAAAATATAATACTGTATTAAATATACATTAGAAATATAAGTGCACACAAAGAGGTCAACATGGCCGTTTTGTTAAGAGGTGCAGTTAAGGGCGATACAAGAACTTGCAAAAGTACGAGACATCGAGTTTAATAATTATTTTATTAAATTATACAACAATTGAGGATTGTGGAATAAACTTCTAACATCGATACGAGGAAATGTTAATTTTAAGATAAACAATAAATGGTATGCTAGAGCATCAGTTGGTGACAAAATAGAATTTGCAGCTCAATATAAATTTTCTGGTAAACTGTTTATGTACGGACGGTCAAACGGACGGATGCACCAAAACAAAAGATGTTCATAATCCAACAGAACCCAGAAAACATAAAACATTTCAACAATTCATATAAACAGTAATACAGACCCTTAATAAAATTTCCGTTACAATTCAAAATAGTATCTATATTTTTAGATAATAACAGCTTGAAGTTGATTTCAAAATCAAATTGACTTCTTAGAAATAAAGCTAAGAGGAGATTAATTATAGAACTTAATAATCACTAGAATTAGAAACTGAATGATACATTCCGTGATGCCTTAAGCCTTTGGTGTGGTGTGACATAACATAAATTAATGTAAGAAGCGATGTGTCCGTACATTCGTACAGGATTGGTGAGGAGTTACAGTTTGTATGCTTGACGCATCATCAAGTCGAAGTAGCAATCGTTGTCGATGGACACGCTGATGCCGCTGTAGTAGTTCATGAATTCCTCCAAAGTCACCTGTCGGAAAAGTAGATTGTTTATTCTAGATCCTTCTCAAATAACGGTGGATGGACTGTGTAAAGGATGATGGCAAGAATGGTGTCTGATGAGATGAGGAGTAATAGAGAAGTATGGAAGAAGATGACATGCTGCGCCGACCCCTAATGAATTGGGATCAGAGAATGATGATGATGATCATCATCTGCCTAGCCTTTTCCCAACTATGTTGGTGTCGGCTTCCAGTCTAACCGGATGCAGCTAAATACCAGTATTTGACATGGAGCGACTGCCTATCTGACCTCCACAACCCAGTTAGTACTGGGTAATACGATACCTCTTGGTAAGACTGGTTGACAGACTTTTTGGGCCACTGACTACCTGTAACGACTGTCAAAGATCTACAAATGACAGTCGGGATCAACGGCTTTACGTGCTTTCCGAGGCACGGAGGAAACTCGGTAGGCAAGCACGGCTTAACCTATAGATCGATCCGAGCGGCTGTTATTATTTTGCTACGAGCATGATGATGATGATGATGATTCTTCTCAAAGATAGATCTCAGATAAGCTGAAAGGAATTAGTTTGTCTGGTAAAAGCATGATAGGAGTAAAACAGATAACATATGACGTGATGAATGTAAATAACTGACTGGACTGCCTCATTGGTCGAGGGGTCGCAAGCGCGACTGCTGAGCATGAGCTCCTGAGTTCGATTTCCGGGTCGGGCAGTGTTAGTGGGTTTTTCCATCAGGAAATTCTCAGTATCAGCCACGGAGTCTGGATTTGTGCCCGGTTTATGGCAATAGACTCGCCCCCTGTTACATGGGACTTGAACATAACTGGCTAAATGTGGGGCACCTGCCTAACCTCTTCGGGGATTCCAAGCATGATGTTGTTTTGGAAACATTAAATTAGACGTATTCTCTTACTTTTCCATCCACCTGTCCTTCAGACTCAAAGTTGGCGAGGAATTTGTTCAGAATAAGGTCTGCTGTCTCTTCGCCGCTCATGTACCTGGAAACAAAGACAAATTGATCAATTAATATTCCGTGTTCTATAATATTAAATTCGAGATGCTCAGAGTAGTTGGCACTTCTCATTCACTCGAACGGTTTGCCATGACATATTCCACGAACTGTGAAAAAACGACATTTCTGACAAGCTGTTTTAACAAAGGGTATCGCCTGGTCCAAGTCCACTCCATGTAAAATAAAGATGCAGCTGAATACCAGTATTCAGCTTCATTTAAATAGACTAGTAGCCGCCTCCAACGTAGTCGGCAAACGGTTTGACAGATTTATGAATGAATTATTTGCAGTCAAATAATGAGTGCCAGAGGCATTTTTTAATCGAAAATACATTTGTCCTATAGCATTTTAGTTACAATTGTTTACAATAAGCACAATCCGTATAACATCCATAGATATGAATAAAATCTTAAAATTATGAAAATATTACCTATACGTAAGTAACGAGTATTTTTAATTTTAACATCGACGTATTTATATTTGGTTTACCATTTATATTTTTTTTTTTAACAAAGTAATGTTCATTACCTGGGATGTGCAGTTACGGAATAGACTCCTCGTATATCCTCGACGGTGATGACGCCGTCTCCGGTCTTGTCCAGCTTCTTGAACGCCTGCTCCACAATGGCCCGGCGTGAATCTGACATGGGAGGCTGTAAACATTTGTTTATGTATTTGATACTATAACTAAAAGAAGTGTTATGTGGCGGTCTCATGGTATAGCAAGCGTCGCATTCGAATTTGTGGATAAAACGTTTACTTAGTTATGTCAAAGTGCCAAATAACCTAAAATACAAATGCCCGGAATTTTCTACGGAAATCTTAGTTATCAATCTGGTAACACTAGGCATTTATTATAAGCCTATATTGTCCCACTGCAGGGCAAAGGCCTCCCTTCCCTCCTTCCACATTTCGCGATCTAGTGCGATTGTAGGCCAATCCTTTGCGAAAGAGTCCAGCTGACAGCTCATCCCGCCACCTCCTTCTGGGCCTGCCGCGTTATCGTTTCCTGCCATTTGCTATCCACTGAGTGGTAATTTTTGCCCATTGCTCCTCCGACATGCGGCAGACGTGACCAGCCCAGTTCCACTTCAACCTAGCAGCTGTAAGGCCAGCATCAGCTATTTGAGTTTTGGAGTACACACAGTGAGTTTGGAGAACAATAGGCATACAGATATTTATTAGAAAAGATCGTCATGTCCATGTCGCTGCCCACGTCATGTTTTGCAATATAAGTTTCCTCATTTTAGTATATTTTTATCGGGTTTTTTTTTATTTAATTCAATATCTAAAAAGGATAACATAAATAGAATCTAATCTCGACACCTAATAATACCCTCACGGATCGGTCAGGGTTTTTGAACATATTTTATATGCAACTAATATCGAAATTGAAATACTTACACGAACGTGCGCTAGGAACTCGTCAAGACTGATGGAACCGCTCTTGTCAGTGTCGAATCTATCAAACAGCTCTACAGCGTCCTGAAAGCAATACAAAAACATGTCAATTAAATTATTTAACAAATTACCTAGTGAACTGAAAGACCTACCCATTACTTTATTCCGAAAAAAAACTGTATTCCTGGTTAGTCAATAAATGTTTCTACACGACCCAGGAATACCTTAGTTATAAGAATCGAAAATTATTGTAACACCTCATTATGTTCCTATTCTAGTGCAATAATTTGTTAAGTTAGTACCTATGAAAAAGAGTACAGATATATCACCCATTCGTTTCTTTGTTAAAAGCTTTTATTTTATATTTCGTATACCAGAAATGGTCAATATGAGGATTCTTACTGTTATATTATGTAATGTAACATTTATATATACCACCTACTAACCCATATTTTACGAATAAATTATTTGATTTGATTTGATTTGAAATCTTCTTATTGATAAAGTCTGTAGATATAAATATATTGGAACTTTACTTCGGCTAAGCGTTCTTTCTGTCACAGTCCCACACAACTGACGAACTCCAAATGCGAGACAGATATGGGAATAACCATAAGCCAAAACACGGGCTAAGTGACTATAAAGGGTGTAAATAGACCCTTAACGAAGCCGAAAGGCACTTGTTCATCCCGTCATTGCGATCATTTTTTTGTTCTGGACCATACCTAGACAAAGTTCCAATTTTTTCACAAGTTTTTTTTTAAATACTACTTTTTAAGGTTTTAACTTCACTTTAATTACTTCCATGACCCGTTTACTATTCAAAGCATTCATCAGCACCAAGTATTGAGTGCGTTACATTGAGTTTTACCGTAAAACGTGATTTTTCACCCCAAAAAAAAAGCCACCCAGCAAAAATTTTGCGTAGGCCGACTTAGTTTGATGTACATAATGCTTGGTTGACGGCTTCGTGAAGGGTCCGTTTACACCGTGTATAAAGTGTCCAGTAAGTCTAAGTGGGTACTGCCCCTGGCTGGACGCCTTGCACTCAAGGCACCCACAGGATAGTCCGGTTGAGCAGGCGACAACCTCCTAGGTAGACAAGCGAGACGCCATTCACAAAAAAAACCTTCATTTAGTACATTCAGAGAAAGGGGAATGCCGATTTTAGGCCCAAGAGCGCCCAAGAAATTTGTTTTATTAAAACATCAGATGTAAATGTTACGTAATTAACTCAGCTACTCAACGTGATAGAAACGGGAAACATATTTGAAAAAATATTGAAACATCAACGAAATTCTGTATCTGTGGCTGTACTGAATAAAGTGGAATTACGTTTTTTTGTGCAAGTAGAAAATCTCAGTTTCATTTAAATGGAATCCTAAACCTTAATAGCGAAAATTTTAAGATTTATAGCAAAATTAACTTCCAATGCATTTTATGTATTAAATATAATTTACAATGACTTACAATACATAATAATATAATTTCAATAATCTACATAATGCGCCGATCGAAAAAAAAAACTTATAGTTTGGAAACTCTCGGGTTTTTTCAATAATTATTAGCATTCGGTCTTACATGTGGGCATTCAGGACCTAAATCACTATGGCGGACTGGCATTCTCCTTTATTGATTCCCATATTGACACGTTCATCCATCTTTATTCCACCAAGCATCTTTTTGATGATGCAATATAACTATGCTTAGCTAACGGCCCTTTGCAAACCGGTTTTTTTGTTCCGACGCGAATGCTGCGTCCCACATTCCATTGTGTTAGTCACATTCATGTTACCCGAGTGTTTTGCAAGGCCGACCGGGGTTCTTTTGTTTGCCGGGATGCCGAAGTCTTGTCTCGACGTAGTCGGTGTCATTTGAAAGGGAAGTTATGAAACTATTGAAGCGAGAGCTGCTTAAATTCATTCATTTTTAATTCAATTTTTTTTTCCTGTTCAGTAGCTTCATCATACTATAATATCATTACAAAGATACCACTTAAGGGAAGATTGAGACAGCCCCGACTAGGGAAACTAATCCCGCAAACGCGGTATCCCGCACCTTTTTTGCGGGATTACTCTTGCGGGATCGTGCACGCTTGCGGGATTGAAGAAAATATATCAGCTCAGATGACGTTTATTTATTTATTTATTTTACTACGACGACGACGTCTACGTTGACGTTCTGATTATTTTTAAGACCCAGCACAGCCTCATTAATAAGTGATTTAACAACTTTCCCATGGAACTCGTGCGTAACTTTTCTATAGCATTTGAATGAAAAACACTCCAGTTTTCAGTTTTTAACTTAGAGCTAAAAAAAATTGGCGCCGCGGGATTGATGACCTCAATCCGGGATGCGAGTATGGTATGGGGTAGGTAGGTGCGGCTATGCGGGATCGTGATTTCGATGCGGGATTGGAGTCCCTAGCCCCGACACAAGCACTATTTGTAACTTACTGGGGCTGCCTCAGATTATGTATGACACAATGTTTAGAGATAAAATAAATATTTTTGTACTGTGTATTTTTTGTATTGCTTTATTTTCTTGTTAATGTAGAGTGTGTGTGTGTGTGTTCTTCAGGGGAATTTGCTAACTAACAATAACAATGTGGTAAAGATATTAATTTACCTAAAATATTTTAGCTTAAAAAAAAATATTGTCTTGAGCCCTGAGACTATTAAAAAAATGTCTTACATCATGGCTGAGTTCTAGTCCAGTTTCCCTGATCCCGTTGAAGAACTCGTCCTGGTTCAACTGCTTGCTGCCATCGTCATCCATTGTGCGGAAGATCCTGTAAACGAATAAGTTTACGGTTACTTAATTATACTACAGACAGATACGGAAACAAAAATCTTCCCTAACATATAATAATAATAATACCAGCTTATTTCTGTCCCAATGCTGGGCAGAGGCTTCATCTCATACAGAGAAGGCACGAGTAGTGGTCACCACTTGCTCAAGATGGGTTGGCGATTCCAGACTTGGGAATATTCATTTATAAGTCCAGGTTTCCTCACTATGTTTTCCTTCACCGATGTCTGTGATGTCCACGATAAACTTAGAAAGTACATTATGAATTGAAAAAGTTACATTGGTACAGTCAGTCCCAAAAAGTTGTTTACACGGACAAGGAACCATTTTGTCTACAACCGTTATTCCAAAACTGTGCATACAATGTAAAGCTACAAAACCTCCTTGACAGGCCGGAATCGGCCGGATACATAATAAAATAAACACTATGTCCAAACCAGGGTAATCTACATAAGCTTTACCTTGTATACGCAATTATGGAATAATGGTTGTAGACAATGAAATGGTTCCTTGTACGTGTTTACATCTTTTTGGGACTGCTGTACTTGCCCGGATTTGGACCCACAACCTCGTCCTCCTAACAAAAAAAAAAAAACAAAAGAAAAGAAAAAATCTAAAGATCTATCTATTGCAGAACTGGTGAATGGTAGTAGCAGTGGGCGGGGTGCCTACCTATATGTATGTTTACTGAACAGATGGCCAATGGAAAAATTCAAGACCAACCGATGTGACCGCGTACCGAAAGGTGTAGCATAGATTATGTAGACCATTGACCTATTGTAGGTGGCCGGATGCAAAAAGCACGGTACCAGTTGTTGTATCGAAGTAATGGGGGCTTTATACCCACAAGTAGGCTTTAGGCGGTATAATGACTCAATCAACTCAGCCTAGAGAAGCCCACTGCTGGACATAGGCCTCTCCCAAACTGTGTTCCAACACTTTATCCTCCATCCTCTCATCCCCGTTTCCAGCCCGTCCCAGCCACATTTTAAGGTCGTCAGCCCATAGGGCTTCCCACACTACGCTTGCAGATACGTGGTCTCCACTCCAGGACTCGTTTCTCCATCGGCCATTGGTTCCTCGACAAACGTGGTAGGCCATCTGCCACAGTAAAATGATACTTATGAAAAGCTGTACCTGCCAAGTCCCAGGATGCCTGAGGCACCTCGCGACAGGCAGAGCAGACGCAGCTTCTCCAGAGGGTCCGTGGCATTAGACAGCGCGCGCGCAGACTTCTGCATCAACTCCTCCTCCACCCGCGACGTTCCTGATAGCGGTCTGTGCCATGCTACTGTAAGTTTGATAAAAATAAAATATGTTAGTTATAGGTATCTACTTATACATATAAATAAAATTTAAGTGTCTGTTTGTAATATCAAAATAACAGCTTTTTACTGAATGCAAATGAAAATATACGGCAATTATAACAAAACACATTTTTTTCAATTTTTGTCTGTCTGTCTGTTTGTTCCGGCTAATCTCCGAACCAGCTGGACCGATTCTGACGGGACTTTTACTGGCAGATAGCTGATATTATAAAGGTCTAACTCAGGCTACTTTTATTTTAGAAAAAAAAATAGGAATCCGTGCAAAAAAAAACCCTTGATTGTTAACAAAATCCGATTAAAAAAGGAAAGTAATAATTTGACGCGAATGAAGGTCAGCTAGTAACTTAATAATTTCTGGGGACGGAACTCAAGCTCCATGTTAAGCAGAAGTAGTATTGTTCGGGGAATTTCTCATCAGCATCCAGGAGTTTGGATTTGCGTTTGAAGCAAGACAAATATGCTCGCCACCTATTGCTATTAGGTACTATCGAAGTATCGAGTTCACTGACGGACGATCACGTTACACCCTCATGCCTGTACCCTGAGCAATTAGGTCTAAAAGTCGTCGACCGGCAGTGAGTGCGGTAGTACCTGAAACGTCCTATTAGCAAAACGACACGGGATGTCATAATGACATGACATGACTGGATGCGACTACACACTGCGGGTGGCTTGGCATAAACTGGCGCTCCTGTGCGGCGCCGCTTTTTTCTGTGGGTATGTTTTTGTATGTAAGTACTAACAATAGCTTTATAAGGTTTTTTGTGTTGCTAACAGTTTATGGACTAAGTCTGAAATAAATGTCTTCTGTTCTACAATATTTTCGAATATATCGCTATGGGGAACGTCAAAAGCAAACCTGGTGCGTCTGGAGCCGAACGCACTGGCGGTCGATGGAGAACATCTAGGACCTGGCAGCGGCAGGTAAGCACTTTATTTTGCGTAAATTATTTCATCACCATTTTCTTTCACGACCACCAGAACCAAATATTCGAAGACATCCGCCAACCCGTATTGGACCCACTCCCATAATTTTATTTGATTAAGTTTATTTTCTCGAATAGATCATAATTATTATATTGATTTCTTTAAAAAACTTACATGTATGTGAGGTACTTATGACTAAAATTGCCATTGGACCCTTAGCTCATGTGTCGTTTTGCTAATAGGACATTTCGATACGGAGCCCCTGTAGTGGCAGGTACACCCGGCGGCACATAAAGCTGTACATTTCCAGTATAACTTGGCCTCGCTTCGAATAGATTTCCTGTACAATACCCGCATAAACTGGTTTTGTAAAGCTTAATTGGCCGTCGTGAGTACATGTGACTTTAAAGAGGACGAAGACGCCACTCTGCTACGATGCTTACATACCTGGAGTAAGTAGGTAAGGATCGTAGCAGGTGGCGTTCGGTGGTTTCTGGCTGCCCCCATGGGAAAAAGACCTGACTCCATGTAGGTACCTATATTTTTATGTCATGTACCTACCTAATATGTTACTTAAACATATCAGTAAACCCCTCTGGCTAGTCTTCCGGGAAATATGTGTATAAGCGTGATGTTATGTTACAACAATACAATGAGCTTGAAAGAGTTTCGAAATTCGCGAACCCAAGTTGCAAGTTGTGAACTCGCCCTTGCCGTTTCAGTCAATCAGCTCATACCTAATTGTATGGGATTCAATTTTAGAGCCCTAATCTAGATCAGATGGCTAATTAATCCGACACGTGCACGTGAATAAACCCGTGATCAATGAATGAATAATACCTACTATGTTACGAACGCATCAATAACAATTATGTAACTGAACGTACTTAAATCTATCAATAGTATTCGTTCCCATTCTTTATAAGGCTTTCAGCCCACGCCTACAGTCCGGAAGGCCGAGACCAAGAAATCCAACCCGATTCCATATAATTCTAGAAACGCCGAGAGGGAGACAAACAATCGTTTTGTCTCAGTCCCGCCACGTTCTACGCTGGCGCGGGTCTATAACCCCGGCTAACAACAGACTAAAATATAGCTCAGGCTTATCTACAATACCTACAATCGTATATACATGTTATCTGAACTTGGTCATTGAGAAAGCAATGTGTGAAGGTTATATTTGATCTTGAACAGCATTATGTAACTAAACCGTATGAAGACCAACTCAAAAATGGTAGGTATTTAGATAAACGTAATAGCCCGCTTTTTTCATTGCCAAGGACACGCTACTTTACAAAAAACAGCAGCCTGTATTATTGAACTAAAATGAAATACTGCAAAGGAATATTAACCGTAATATCATAAGAAGTAGGTACCTACATACCTACCTGTATTTTTTTTTATTTTTAAAATTACATGAAGAGCTCGTGGTTAAATAATAACAGCCGCTCTGGTCGATCTTTAGGTTATGCCGTGCTTGCCTAGGTTGGTCTGTGGACGGGTGACCACCCATTACATACGGAGTTTCCTTCGTGCCTCGGAAAGCACGCTAAGCCGTTGGTCCCGGCTATCATTTGTAGATCTTTGACAGACGTTACAGGTAGTCAGTGGCCCAAAAAGTCTGACAACCAGTCTTACCAAGGGGTATCGTATTATCCAGTACCTACTAACTGGCTTGTGGAGGCCAGATAGGCAGTCGCTCCATGTAAAATACGAGTATTCAGCTGCATCCGATTAGACTGGAAGCCGACCCCAACATAGTTAGGAAAAGGCTAGGCAGATCAGATGATGATGATTTTTTAAATTATATACCTATAGACTTACAAACCGTTACCTAATCACAAGTGCACTATATTTGCTGCTTACTTCCAGTGCCAAAACCAAACCTAGTGGCCTAGTCAGAACATTTTGTAGGTAAGTAGGTATCTATGTAAGTATGTCCTACTTATGTAGAAAACATCTGCACAGCAGCTGATGCGACATCGAAAGCGTGTTAAAACAGTGATACCTACCTAATATAAAATCGCCTGCATTGCAGCTTGTCGCATTGCTTTATTTGCTGATACAGCATTCAAATTGCAATTTCGCAAATCGACTTTTTGTTTACGTGCAGTTCGTTTGTCTTCACTCTTATTTGTTTTTAAGGATCTGATCAGAACTGGGGATAATTGGGATGCCTTTCGAATAAATGAACTTAATGAACATTATCCTAAGTTAAAATCTAAAGTAAAACGCGAATAAATAAGACAAGACAAAAATATATTCCGGAAACATTAAGTACGGTTCGTACCTACTTAATGTTTCCGCAATACCGTAACGACAAAATCAGTTTCATTCAACTATAAAGACACGAATAAAGAGTCCATCGTTTAAAATCCAATACATTTAACTACTAAGCTTTAACCAACGGCTTAATCAAAACAAACATCAATAGAAGAATAAATTAAGGAAATCTCCATCAATCTGCAGCACTTTATTGGTATATTTACAAAGCAAGGAGGTTCAGGTTGGACACGCGATCGCAAACTTCGTGATAAAATCAAAAACAGTTCCTTGACCTACATTTAACCAGATGGTTATTGCTGCTGTTGTTATTATTCGTTTTTAACAATGAATGAAAATAAATAAAAAATAGCTGCGTTAACTATTCATGAAAAGTAATGGATACGTACCTATCTGATATTCATATTATTAAAAAAAAAATCGTAATGCGGCAAAAAATCGTTGCCTGGTAACTGGTAACGGTTCCCTATTATCAAATGCGGAAAAATTGTAACAAAACTGAGTTATGATAAGTCGAAATATGTATCCATATACCTACTTATCTAACAACCAATGTCCTACTAAAATAAAAACCTTTAACCTTTCCTAATAGGTACCTACACGTGGGAGAAATTCAATAAGTGCTCGACCCCGAGGCCCTTTTTGAAAGAAGGTTGAATAAACCTCCTTGAATTCATGTCTTCGATTTCGATTTTAAAAAAAGTCTGTGTCGTAATCAAGTCGTAATAACTTCGAAGAACAGAGATACATTTACATAAGTACATACAAAGTAATTCCGTTAATTAAAAGCCTAGAACTTTCTATTCACACCTGTCAAGTAATTATTTATTGTAAGTCCCGCATGACACATTTTTTTTTATCGTAACATAGGGGTTGGCAACCGGGCCAGCCCTAACCAGTCGGTCAAATCGATATTACTTACAGTTCACAGCACTGTTGTTCAACTATTAAACTGTTTTCATTAATTATTTGATACACCGGTAGGAAATTTACCAGCTGTCGTTACTAAATTAATTATTAATCCTCAAGTTTAGGTCGTTAGCACAAGTTCATTAGCTTAGGGATAGATACCATATTTTCAGTTCCACGAGTAACCTAACCTAAAAATGTTGTGTGGTATTTTTAAGGGATAAGGACCGGAACCCGGTTTCATTTTGATAAGATACAAAAAGGTTGGTCCAACCGCCATTTTTGTCAATGACATTGAAAATGCTATAACAGTGTTTGCCTTTTACTTATCCCATAATTCGTGACACAGTGACAGGCAAAGTACTGAAATAAAAATATGTTTTGACTAATAATTGGAGTAATTATCAATTAAAACACCACGAGAGAACTAAGAAGCCACATCTAACCTAGTTAACAACAACGATTCAATCAGTACCGTCACCGAACACCGGTAAACAAACACTTTTATAATAAAATAATATAAACGAACTTACTGTTTGATGCGGTTTTAATTTTGCCAAGATACATTTTGTCCAACACTAACTATAATAATATAAAACGTCACAAACACAATACACTAATTAGATCCTGGCACATAACATGTTGATAAAGGCAGGGAAATTTAGGAATACACGTCTTAGAGCCTTCGACGATCACTACTGACTGCCGGCTGGAAGCAAGAGCGTCTACAAATAGGGTGGCGTCAAAAAGAGACGGAATAGGTAGGTACAATACGAGTCCAAAAGCGAAAAGTTACAAGTTTTGTTGAAAAAATACGCGGTGGTATTTAAAATGTACAGTTATCATTGTTTAGATCTGTCTGTACAATGCAACGGATTTGAACGTGGAGTACATGTAAAAGCAGTTATGATTTAATTTGTTGAACGGTTACTTGCACGTTATCTCTAGAATGTATACTCTGGGTGCTCTGGCACTCTTCGCACGGGCGCAATTATTTACAAACGAGTAGGTAGGTCCATAGACATTTTTTTTTTTTTGGATTTTTTTCTGTATCGTGGGTGCGTTTACAGACATTTATAACAACAATAATTCTTCATACCTACATGCGGCAAATGATTTTTATTAATATAGATTTCTATTAATATAGTAATAATTTTTATTAATATAGTCTTCTTTAGAATCTAAACAAATCAATAATCAAACGATTTCACCCTTACATATATTTCGATACAAAACATACAGCACTACTTTAATCTAACTAATAAAAAACATGAGTAGCTGGTACATAAAGTAGTTCATGTCAAGGAAATAGTCTCATTAAAGAAGACATCAAATTGGCTTCGACATGAATCAAAACAATGGGATGAAATCATACCGGAACATCGATCTCAGTTAATGGACCGTAAGAAGGAAATCTACCTAGGTATCCATCTATATATCAAACTATAATCTGGTTACATAAACTGTCAACAACAGAAATTATGTAATTGAATACAATAGGCATGTTATGTAGGTACCTATTAGAGACGAGGCTGCCGTCCACCCACTAAATAAAAGCATTGTTGCTGATTTAAGTGAAACGAGAATAAGTCAAATTTTAGAGCTGCCAAACTAGTTTTCGTTTTTTTAGCGTGGTATTTTTATTCTGCAGCATAAGAACGAGTTGCCCCAGCACAATGATGTTATTTAGCCCAGGCATAACTTAGCTTAACCTTAGAAGTTCAACTTTCCTTCTCTTTTATTCATAACAATTTTATTATTGGCTGCCTTTTCCCGCTAACTGCATTCACTTCACTCAGCAGTGAGTCCTAAATAATACGTATAATACTTATGATACTTCTCCAGTCTGTGCATGACTGATCCCGGTCTTTATCTTTTCAACATCACTAGTATGATTTAATGAGTGTCCACCAGAATGATGCCTATGATGCTATGCTTCCCTAGTCTGTGCAAGTGTCATCCTGGTCTTTATCTCTTCAACGACACTGGTTCGATTTAATGAGTGTCCACCAGAATGATGCCTATGATGCTATGCTTCCCTAGTCTGTGCAAGTGTCATCCTGGTCTTTATCTCTTCAACGACACTAGTTCGATTTAATGAGTGTCCATTCCGTCTATTGCGTAATTTCATCTAGTTTAGTAAGTCGTTAAATAAAGAGGTAAAACGACTTTAAATTGTGCGGTACTGTAGTGCAGTTCAACCGCATGATCTCTGCAACCAAATTGGTGCTACATTTGAAATCGGCAGTGTTACATACAGCTCTCCAGGGCCAGTGGACTATTGATTTTTAGTCCTATCTGTAGTTTTGAACGTTATATAACTTCAGTTTTGCGAGCCAAAGTTGCCAATACCTTTTGGGTCAAGTGCCAAAAGGGGCCATCCATTAATCACGTGATGTTTTTTTTGGCATTTTTTGACCCCCCCCTCCCCTTTGGTGATACGTGGTGAGGTTTAAGACTACCCCTCCCCCCTCCCCCCTATATCACGTGTATTTTTTCGTACCTGCAAAGAATCTATTTTTTTATTTATAAAAAAATACTGGTATAAGTATCATCTAATTTTATTATAGAAAATTAAAGACTACTATAATAAACGTTCAGAGGTAGAAAGAAAGGTTGCAGTTTGTTTTTGACTGACATAAAAATAATGAAAGAAATGCGAAAAAGTTTTTTGTACTAGTACATGAACATTATTTAATGTACAATATTTTCGGACCACGGATTAGCAAGACTTTCTTCAACACCTTAACAACAACATTTTGTCCGCGTTTGACTAAAAATAAATACATGTAACGCCGCTTTTCGGTTGAGTACCGCACGCTTGCCGAAAAAATAAGTACACGTAATATAATACTTTACCCCCCCTCCCCCCTTGTGATATTTCGTGATTTTTTATGGACCCCTCCCCCCCCCTTTCGAGCGTCACATGATTAATGGACAGCCCCAAAGAGACGTTATAAGAAACCTTTTTCAGTCACGTGAAGGTACCTACATTTAGTCAACGAAAGTCAAGTTCATAGATCGTAGTGAATTACTAAAATCACTTGCCCTTTATATTTTTATAATAAAGAAAAGCTATTAGTCGGAATACCGTAAAATTAGAGGAACACCGTAAACACGGCGCTTAAAGTTAAATGAATTTATTGTTAAAATTTAGGGTTGTGACTAGCATAAGTCTAGAAACTTTATTTTCTTGCTAATTTTTGTTGTAATAACTTATGTACAGTCGCCACCGCATCAAGTTACCACAAACTGTTCTTTCTTTCAACAACAACAACAACAACACAAGTCAAGTCAGAGGCCCATGGGCGGCCTAAAAACTCTGACACCAGGTTACGAACTAACCACACGATAAAAGAAAGATTTGGAGAAAGAAATTTGACAGTTTGTGGTAACTTAAATATGTTGGCGATTGTACTCTATTATTGTAGTCAACCAGTCATGATTTTACATCGCGAGGGATGTCAAAATCCCAGAAAGGGAAGAATGATACGTATACGTAGACATATTACGGCTAAAAGCCGAAGTAAGGTTACACCTAGTTCTAGCCGGCTATACCTAGGTGCGGCCGGTAACAGTTTGTTATAATGCAAGCAATTTGCATGTAGCGCTCGCCGGCCGCTGCCACGGCACCGCTCGCTGTGCTCGCTCGGCTCACGCGCGTTTGGTCACAGTTCTAACCTAACCTAACCCATTTGGTCGGTGGGTCCTAGTGATAAAAGGATAGTTACCGACCGCACCTAGGTATAACTGGCTAGAACTTTGTGTAACCTTACCTCGGCTTGTAGCCATAATAGATACAAAAATGTGTATAAATAACTAAGAAGGCGAAGAAGTGCTTGGACGGCCTTTACGCCCATGCTCGAGGCTTGTTACTAGTTTGAAAAAGTATGAGCAACGCTAGAAGGCGCGGGCGCGTGTGACAGGTTTTCTGCAGGCTCCCGATCCGCGCACCCGCGCGAGTTTTAGCAGACGCGCTTAGTCTCAGTTAGGGTGTTACCAGACCAATCGATCGATCGTCGATCGATGCCGTCGATCGATGTCTTCAATCGATGCCGTCGATCGATGCCTTCGATCGATGCCGTCGATCGATGCCTTCGATCGATGGTAGAATAGACCCTTAAATAAAATAAGAAAGGGCATTCTATTTTGCCCTCGCGAAAGCAACACCCCTACTTCACCGCTCTTTTGATTCATCAACTTAGAATTCTTATAAAAACTTGATTGATGGTATCAACACTGCCGTCATGAAAACTGTAAAACGTTTAAAAAAATACTGTTAAACATTTCAACACAAAGCTTTTTCTTTTGAAATGAATAAATTACCTACTTGGAACTTGAATAAAATGTCAAAACATTTTTTGTTATTTTCGTTTCGCTTGAACTATAAAGCTGATTTATATTGAATTAGAATGGCAGACCATTAATAACCCCTAGTTTTTTGAACTTTGTCAAATCTCTGATTAAAACTAATTGGTAATTTTAACCTGCAATAAAATTGATTATTGAATGTTGTGGTTATGCAATTTTGCTAACAGGGTTTTAATAGGCTCTTCGAAAGGAAGGTTTGGCTATTCAATAGCATGGTTTCTAGCGTGGCATTGGGAGTATTGGGACACTGGCCTCCTCTATATGAAAGGATTGGATCTTTCTGAATTCACCACGCGTGCCCAATACGGGTTAGGCCTCACATGTCTTCGAATTGTATTCGTCAAAATGTTTTCCTTCACTGTTTCGATAATTCATTACTACCGAAATATCATTGTTTCCATAATTGATGAAGCAAATATGGTAGGTACAATCGAAAACTGACACACAGGGTGTATTGAACTAAAACCAAAAGGTCCTCATGAATAAAACACCGTATTCTGTCCACAATTTTCTTTTATAAACTGTCAAGGACCGAAGCCTAGGGCTGTAATCTGAATTTACGAGTATTTATTCAAAGGTTATTGCCTCCACGTTAATAATGGAAACCTCGTACGCCATGTCGTGAAGTTTGCGTGATCCCTTAACACGTAATCAAACTAACAATTACTACAACGTACTTCCATTAACTCTGTGCTAGTTACTTTAGTTTAACCGTAGTTAAGTTGAAGGGAAATTGTTAGTTCCGCGGCTTAAACTTAGATTAGTTTACATTGTTCTTTGTGATATTTTTAGTTTCTTGCTTCAGTGTTTTGTCAAAGGCATTAATCGATACAGGGAACAGCTTCCATCTTGAAACCAGGTAGTTCTCTGCATTGCGGAAATTCTTTTCGCAGTAAAAGTTTTTTCTCGAGAAAAGAGATACCCACCTGTGACTTGTAGTTATTATATTGTAGGTTTGTTTTTTTCATTTTTTATTGTTCAAAATAAGAAGCTGAATGCACCCTATCAGTCTGCGGAGGGCTGTCCCTTACACCCTGTATATCGAACTGGTGTCCGCAACTCCACGTCCAAAGCGCGTTATTTAAATAACTTATGAAACTAGGATAGGGCTATCGGCTAACTGTCATATATGCTGAAACACCGACCGGGTCTGCGGGACATTTGTAATATACGTAGGCTAAACCATGCATTTTACATGACAAGACGATGTGGGCAAGATACATTTGATACATTTTTCAAAGATTTCTGGGTCTATAAAGAAATATTTTCGTGGAGGTCAGTTTTTGGAAACCTAAGCCAATTTTCTAGAAAAGGCGAAGCCAGGGTTTGCATTTGATTTCAGTAAGACGAACGCGGGCGAAGCGAGCGCGAACATTCATGATTCTGTTCTGATAGATCAACCAACTGAAGTGGGACTAAAATGACTTATTGACCGGAAAACAACTTTCCAAACTAGTACATGTGACGGCTTACCTACCGGGACGTATTATAGCCCTAGACTAGGACACGAATTCATGTCCTTTTTACTAAAAGTAAGGGACAGCTAAACGACTCAATCACTTAGTGCTAAGCTGATGAATACTTTGTCTTAACAATCTTATTATATTATATAACTAATTTAGTTGAAATATTGACATGTAACCTAGGAAAGGAACCAAAGTATTGCCGAATCGATTAGCCCGCATTCCGAAACCGCCTTTCTTTCATTAAGTACCATTAACTAATAGGTACATATAGCCTACATTACATAGGCACTCTTCATAATAACTGTTCACAACCCGCAGAATATTCATTACCTCATACAGGGAGGTAGGTACCTATATCAGTAAAAAAACACTACAATTTTGGTGTAGCTTGAAAAGACAAAGAAAAACTTTTCGCGTTTTTAAAAGTGGTCATGAACTTTCTACTTCCAGAAAATGGCAGGTCTTGTGTTAAATAAAATGGTGTCAATGATAAACTGTCAAGGTACCTAAGTAGAGGAAGTATACCTGTCGAAGTATGCTTCAGCAGTGAAATCAGAATATCATAATATCACGCTTGTAATTCCCGAAGACAGAGGTGTGCTTTTGTAGCTACACTCACATTTCACCAGTTAAGTTTAATGTCCCATGTAATAGAGATGGGACGAGTACCAGTATTTTACATGGAGCGACTGCCTATCCAACCTCCACAACCCAGTTAGTACTGGGTAGTACAATACCCCTCCAGACCCCTTGGTAAGACTGGTTGACAGACTTTCTGGCCACTGACTTCCTAACGACTGTAACGAATGTCAAAGATCTACAAATGTCAGCCAGGACCAAAGGCTTTCATTTAACGTGCTTTCCGAGGCACGGAGTAAACTGGGTATGTAATAAATGGTCACCCATCCACGAATCGACCTTGGCAAGCGCGGCATAACCATGAAGATCGTCCTGTGCGGCTGTTATTATTTAGCCACGAGTTCCTAAATAATAATTTAATTAATTAAAGACTTACCGCTATCCATGACGTCGTTTTTATCTCCTTTCCCTTTGTGTCCTGCGTTGTTGTTGGGATTAGAGTTGGACGACACGTTATCGTAGTTGAAGCAGGCTGCGAACAAAACACTTACATTAATGACCAATCTTCACATTAACACAAATACAAATAGATAGCGGGTGGGTAATGGTGCATTTACACCAAAGGTACTTTTTAGGGTTCCGTACCCGAAGGGTAACCAACGGGACCCTATTACTAAGCCTCCGCTATTCGTCCGTCCGTCTGTCTGTCTGTCAGCGGGCTGTATCTCATGATACGTAATAGGTAAACAGTTGAAATTATCAGAATGTGTATTTATGTTGCCGTGGACTCCCCACGAGCCCACTAAGATGGTACGGAACCCTTCATGCGCGAGTCCGACTCACACTTGGCCGGTTTTTGTAGAGCTACATGATATCATTGAGTTAGCTTAGTTATACATGTTATTATGCCTGCTGTGGTCTTCTGTAAGTGAAGGAGTACAGCTACGTGATACTTTTGTCATCGATTATTTATTTCTTGTGTACATCCTTTGTTGGAGATCCTAAATAAATAAATTCAAACGGAGATCCTACGACAATTGTTATCGGGTCAGTCAAGTAACTTTTTACTCAGGTTCAAGCTCTGTTCTCTGTTCAAAAATGCCCAAAGTTTCGGGTACTGAAATTAGGGTGAGAATCAGTACTTTTTGAACTTCAAAATTTCTCTCTCTTCACCACTTCCTTGTGTTTGAGCTTGGAAGAAGTAGCGATGGAGTACTCGTCTCTTAGCTGCCATGGTTTATTTTAATTTTTGAACTGTATATGATCTTTTTACTCTGGACGCTCTTAGCTTGCACTTCTTTATACATCGTTCTCACATGAATGTTTAGTATCCACATGAATGATGTAACCAAGATTTTGTAACACTATTTTGATTGAAAAGAGTGTCCATGGAGTTTCTTGCCCATTCTTCTCCATAGAGATCTACGCCTTGGAATGGGCAACTACAGTACTTTCACAAGTTATTATGCCTTGTGGCTGTAACTGTAGCTTCGCTCTTTGTTTTTTTGTGACATTCAAAAATGTCTGTAATGGTCTAATTGAAATAAATGATTTGAGTTTGAGTTTGACTCAACTTCCCAGCAAAATAACGAGTCTTCAGAAACCGGGCCCAAAGTAAATAAAACCAACCCGGAGTGAGTTGGCGATATGCCCAAAACATTGCAATAAGTTAGGGTCGTACGACATTGACCTACATTTACTACATATCTGCGCTTTAAAGAAGACAGGTACTTTCGCGAACAGTGACGAGACGATTCCTTTGTGGAAAGCGTGCTTTAATTTCTGTACCCGTTTGTGACCTTGCGTCCTTGTCTAGCCTTGAAGACAATCGATTTTATAGACAATACGTGGAACACAATTATTTTCTCACTAGAACTAAACTAAATGAACATATAGTGATCCGGGTGTAAATGGACCCTTCACGAAGCCGTCACCCAAGCATTCTGTACATCAAACTAAGTAACTCTACGCAAAAATTATTGCTGTGAAACGACTTTTTTATTGGGGTGAAAAATCACGTTTTGCATTACCACTCAATGTTACGCACAAACTTGTGCTGATGAATGCTTTGAATAGTAAACGGGTCATGGAGTTAATTAAAGTAAAGTTTAAATCTTAAAAAATGTTTTTTTTTTTAATTGGAACTTTGACCTCCAATATCTCCTTAACTAGAAGGTGCGTTCATTTTTTTGTTCGGGACCATACCTGGAAGGTATGGTTACAAAAAAAAGATCGCAATGACAGGGAGAACAAGTGCCTTTCGGCTTCGTTAAGGGTTTTTTTAAATCCTTTATACAGTATCGACCTATGTAAACTTTTTGACCTGTTTATGTTTATCCAGAGAAGACGGTTTTGCTGCCTTGTCTCAACTTGGGATTGGATTCTAATCGATCCGGATACATCTGAATTTTACATGGAGCTACCGACTACCTCTATCTATCTGACCTCCATAAGTAGTCTTACCAAGGGGTAAGGGTAAGACTACATGTCAAACTTCCAAGCCTACTTATTACCACGGTCGACAGCTTAACGTGCTCTCAGAAACACATAAAAATAATCCCAAAACCGTACGTAGTATCTTTTAAATTGATTAATTTAATCTCTTTTAAGGACTTAAAACTACCTAGCACGCCAAACCACACATGCTACTACATCACCTTCGCATGACAGGTCACCTAGATAAATTAGCAGATAATCATTGCACATAATTATCATAATAACTAGGTACCTAAGTATAACCTTCAGATAAGCATCAAAATAATAATATACCAACCAATACAACGAAAGCATTGAAATCGAATCGATCATTATGAACTTCATGTTAGTAATTACCAAGTGGGTATAATATCCCCATTAAAACACGTTATGGACAATAATCCCCATAGATTAGGCACGGTGGACAATAGGACTGAAATTACCTTCACAAATTATGCTGTCCTATAAAAATAGACACACCCACTGCGGGACATTTCAATGATGTACTGAATTAAGGTGTGTTTTCAGCTGATTATAATATTACTAGCTTTTGCCCGCGGCTTCGCTCGTGTTAATTTAGAATTTGGCAATCAATTCACCCGAATTACTATTGTACTGTGCTTGTGACTTACTGTGACTGACACTTAGCGCCATCTATTATGATAAGAACGTTAGGGTGACAAATCAACATCGATCGAGCTATGCTGCGCTGTACTGCGCTGTGCTGTGCTGTGTTTCTTAAGCTACGTTTTTTTAACAATCAACATCAAGCTGTGCTGCGCTTCGCTTAGCTCAGTATTAAAAGTAATCAGCAGCTCGTCTAATCGTTTATCTCGTCAAAAATGACAGAGCATGGCAGAGCTTGGCAGAGCTCCATAAAAAACATAGCACAGTTCGGCACAGCGCGGCTCAGGACGGCGGGTAGCGCGCCTCGCTCGAGACTGCTGCGTTTTTAAACAGAGCGTAGCCTTACACAGCGCAGCACAGCATGGTTTGTTTGTAGCCTCATTAAAATATTAGACGAGCGAGTTGACCAAACAGCACAGCGCAGTACAGCGCAGCATAGCTCGATGTTCATTTGTCACCCTTATTGTTGTTTTCCTAGGAAACAGTACTTTTTTTCGGAAAGTACTGTTTCCGAAAGTACAGGTACACATGTCCGTTTCTGTACACCTGACATCGTATATGCAAAATATCAGGATGATCGGTTCAGTGGTTTAGGCGTGAAAACGTAACAAACAAACAAACTTACTTTCGCATTTTATTAGTAAGGATAACTCCTGGCCTAGATAGCTAACTGTCGGTGTCCCCTGGTCTGGTAAGCTGCCATGCATAAATGAGGCTAGACCGGACACATTTGTCGTACGTCAGACTTGCTGTGGACAATGCGGTTTCCTATGTCTTAGCGGGGACGACTGGTTAAAATTACGACTTGGGTTTATAGAGTAGCGCGTCATAGCCGTCGTAGAATCGACGATGCGCTCGGCAGCACGCTCTGTTTCTTGCTGGGGCGCAACATTTATGGGCTTTCAAATGATTAACATAGGTACTAATAACTGTTTTCACTGATACTACATCATCTGCCTAGCCTTTTCCCAACTATATTGGGGTCGGGTCCCAGTCTAACCGGATGCAGCTGAATACCAGTATTTTACATGGAGCGGCTGCCTATCTGACCTCCACAACCCAGTTAGTTCTGGGTAATACGATACCCCTTGGTAAGACTGGTTGTCAAGACTTTTTGGGCCACTGATACCTAACTACTGTCAAAGATCTACAAATGACACCCGGGACCAACGGCTTAACGTGCTTTCCGAGGCACGGAGGAAACTCGGTATGAGATGGGTGGTCACCCATCCACAGACCAACCTAGGCGAGCAGAGCTTAACCTAAAGATCGACTCGAGCGGCTGTTATTATTTAGCCACGAGCTCATCTGTTTTCACTGACACTACGAGACACCCGGCTAAATATGACCTACTGATTGAAGCCTGATGATGGATGGAGATGGAGAGGAAAGCCAAAGAAAAGACGGATGGATTGTGTAAAGAATGATACAAAAGAGAAAGGAGTAAATGATGCCGTGACGTCTGACAGTGGAAAATAGAAGAAAACATGTTGCGCCAACCCCAAATAGAATGGGACAAGGGCAGGAAGATGATGATCATGATTATTACATGAAACCTGTATTCGCTAACACCAGAAGACATCCTTACATACATACATTACCATACTTTAAAATCGCTCTATTGGATTCGCAATACTTGTAAGCCGGTGACTCAAACTCAAACAGTGCAATTTAGGCATTCATTTAGAAGTCGTTGATTGATGATGAAAATGAGGATTTGTCCCTTCCAATATCACCGATCAGGAAACTCATCATCACTCTAATAGTATTAGGTACACGTTAGTTGGCTCAGGGGGGACCTCTGTATAGTCGCCCGCCTTAACAGGCGTTGCACAGAGGGGGCTCCGGACAGGTCTTTTATGAGGAGACGGTGCCTCCTCTCATGTGCGGATGGTGACCACCGGGGTGGTTTTAGAGACGTAAAAATCCCACACTCCCCGGTCTTATCTCCACAGATCGGTCGCCTTTTGAAGGTATCCCCAGGAAAACAAAAATAAAAAAGGTATACGTTAGTTAGGGTAAACATACCGGTTATCGGCCGTTTAAGCGGCTTGTTGACTTCAGAGTTGATTTCTATCATAATGCTGTACTCCAAGACTTTAAAAAAAAAAAACATTGCATCCTACAATAGTCTAGTTTCATAAAACCTAACGTTTATTGACGTATCAGTGACACATAATTTAAAAAAAATGTATATTCGTATAAATAGCGAAAACACCGGTTTTCGGCCTTTTCACTTAGTTATCGTCCGCCAGTGCACTGGTTATCGGCCACCTAATTCATGATAGAAAAACGACTCTTATTCAATAGCCAATAGGGTTTATAATAGTATGAAAGTAAAACAATTAATAAATTCCCAAAAAATGGTGTATTTTTACCCTCTTCTATGACTTAAAAATACAAAAAAGAAACAGGAGATCACGATTCAAACAAATAGTCTCCGATTCCCCCAAAATCCAAGGTGGCATACTCTCGACGACTGCTTTAGGTGATCTTCTAAAAGGAAACACCACTAATTACGGACATATTTCCCCAGATGCAGTCAATACCACAGCACTAATATATTCTTTCTGATTGCCTTTCTTGACAACGTCTACGTTTTAATAGCCTTTAGGAGCTAGAACCTTCCCTGATTTAGGAGACCATGAAACACCAGTTTCATCAGCATTCAGAATACTACTCGGATCATCTAATAGCTTCTGGCTCTCGGATGCTTATGTTTGGATGGCGTTAGAGATAGCTGTAATATCATCGTATACCAGGGTTACCTCCTGGAAAGCGACGGTCTATCTATGCCCAGTTCTTTTGCAAGCTTAGCCACCGTATCCAGAAGGTCATATTTGTGGAACGGAATTCCGGCTTTCGCCAACTGAATTTTCAAATCAACGATTTTTTTTCTCCATCAAAATCAAATATAGAGTCTGGGCCAACTTTTCTTCTTTCAACAGCAACACCAGAAAGCCTTTCCTGTACAGTGGATCTTGGAACTCCGTACTGCCGGCCGGCATGCTTCTCTGATGCTGCGAATGTTGCTGCGTATATCTGAAAGGGTGCTTGTCAGTGCTTCTACACTATAAGCAAAACCTTCAAAAAGGCTCTTTATTAATTTCTTAGGTCTAAATTAGATTTATTTTTTACTAATTATCGGCAGTTCTTATCGAAAGGCCGGAATCAGGTGTAATTTTTACCAATTTTCGGCCGCTCTTTACAAACGGCCGGAAACAGGTTCTGTTTTTACTGGTTATCGGCCGCTGAATGTTCAGTATTTTAGCAGGTCATATCTTTGAAAATATGAGGTATACTGGCGGCCGGAATCTAGTTGTAAATTCACAAAATTCTAGCTGTTCACAAATATAATGGCATCTCTGATGTTGAATTTAAGGTTCCCGCAATAAATGCAAAGAGAAATGAGGTGAATAAACCAGTTTTGCGACCACCCGGTCGGAAAGTAGATTTTGAAATAAATCGTTAACCTATTGTCCGACCACCAAAAATATCACTAATCTTGAAAAGTTTCATGCTTTTGGGCTCTTGAATATTGAAATTAAACATGCTAAATACACACGAATCAAATCAATCACCAATAAACCAACA